>CM040924.1:10480301-11159051 GCA_023029165.1 Gobiocypris rarus | reverse complement strand
GAAACTATCGAAATGTCTTAAAATAACAGATTTATTTGAGAAGCAGAGCTGTGGCGGATAATATTGTTTATGCCTAAAACAATGTACGATTTTTTATGTTGTGTGTGCGCAGCCGGACGGTGGAGACATGCAGTCTGAAGAGGGTACGGAGTGGCTCATGGAGCTGCTCACCGACGTGCAGCTCCAGCAGTATTTTCTGCGTATCCGTGACGACCTCAATGTCACACGTCTCTCACACTTTGACTATGTCAAAAATGAGGACCTTGAAAAGATCGGAATGGGCCGCCCAGGTGAGTGGGGTTGCATGTGTTTTAAATGTGTGAGAGGAGTTTTGAATGTTGGAAGATTTAAGTAATATGTTTATTTATTTGGATAATATAACAAAAAGATGATGAAGTGAATATTATTATATTATATACCCAAATAAAATAATTAAATATATTATATATTTATTATACTTATTATATATTTTTCATCTCTCTCTGGCTCCGCAGGTCAGAGACGGCTGTGGGAGGCAGTGAAAAGGAGAAGGGCCATGTGCAAACGGAAGTCATGGATGAGCAAGGTATGGTGTGGATCCTGTAATAAAAAAAATGACCGAATTAATTTTAATGTCTGCAATTTTGAAAGTTATCCAGCTTGATAAGAACAACCAAGTTAGAACAGACCCCAAAAACTACTGTAGTTAGAACAGACCCCAAAAGCCAAAAGGGGGTGCTACAGAGCCTTCCCTCAACAATCATTTCTTAGCTTTTGCCTATGGCTAATGGCTGACAACTGTAATGTGTGCTGAATTTCATGAAATTTTAAGTATGAAAACACCCCAAAATAGATTAAAAGTTGCATGTTTTACCATGGCAACTCTATTTAAGATATCAAGAAACCTTTCGCAATTTTACATCAGCTGTGTCTTGATCTTATTGACCAAGTTTGAAGTGATTCAGGTAAATGTAACATGTAATATATAAAACTATCCCTCCCTCTATATACTGTACAGTCCCTGACAAAAGTCGTGTTGCTTATCTATTTTGTAGAAACACCTGCTATTAACCTGACTTTTAATTCGTCAATTGGTGTTAGAAATAGCTCATATGAAAAGCTAAAACCCTCCCAAATGACGTTTAATGCACTGAAATAAATTAGTTTCACTGAAAAAAGATTTATCATTTAATCAAGACAGAAAGGTCAAATTTTGGCAAGACAAAAGTTTTGTCCCCTATACAGAAATTGAACAAATTTACTGCAAATACAAAAATATGTCAAATTAAGTAGTGGTGTTGTGAGATCCAAATGTAATATCTTGTATGACTTCCATGAGCTTGAAGGACTGCATCCATGCGGTTTGGCAAGGACTCGATGAAGTCATCAGGAATAGCAAAGAAAGCAGTCTTGCATGCCTCCCAGAGTTCATCAATATTCTTTGGTTTCGTCTTCCATGCTTCCTCTTTCATCCTACCCCACATATGCTCAATGATGTTCATGTCTGGTGACTGGGCTGGCCAATCCTGGAGCATCTTGATCTTCTTCGCCTTGAGGAACTTTGATGTGGAGATGGAAGAATGCGATGGAGCACCATCCTGCTGCAAAATTTGGCCTCTTTTATGGTTGGGAATATAAGAGGTAGCTAAGATGTCTTGGTATTTTAGACTATTAAAGTTGCCTTCCACCCTGCAGATCTCTCGCACACCCCCATACTGGATGTAACCCCAGACCATGATTTTCCCCCACCAAATTTCACTGTTTTCTGGGTGAATCTCGGATCCATGCGGGCTCCAGTAGGTCTCCTGCAATATTTGCGGCGACTGTGGTGTAATTCAACAGAAGATTCATCTGAAAAATCCTTCTGCAACTTTTCCAGCATCCATCCTTTTAGCAGGCTGTGGGCTTTGGCAAATGCCACACGGTTTTTCAATTGTCTTTTGTTTAGTGCTTGCTTCTGGGCACTGATTCAACCACGGAGGCCATTTCGAGACAGAATCCGACAAACTGTTCTGGTTGACACAGGGACTTCAGGTGACCAGGTCTCGTGGAGCTCTGCTGCAGTGGAAAATGGGCTGGCCTTGGATTTTCGAGCCAACAAACAGTCCTCTCGAGCAGTTGTCTTGCAGGGTCTGCCTGACCTGGGTTTGTCATAAACGTCTCCAGTCTCTTCAAATCTTTTTTTATCCTCTGTACTTGACGCTGAGACACTTTGAAGGTGTCTGCCACATCAGCAGTGGATCTTAGGCATGTTTGCAGAGGTCTAGTTGCAGTTGATGTGAAGGTCTAGTGCACTGAAACATTATTACAAAAGCTGTTGGGATTAAAATGAACCATTTTTTGTAAAAAAATCTTGATAAGAAATATATTTCAGCGGCACTTCAGTTCAATTTGTACACAAGCGACAAAACTTTTGTCTGGGACTGTATATACGGACAGTTGTATATCATATAGGATCATATAGGAATCATAGTTCACTCAAAAATAAAACTTCTAATTCATAATTTACTCATCCTCATGTCATTCCAGACCTTTATGACTTTCTTTCTTCTGTGAAATATTGAAAGGGTTTTTGTAAAAATGTTAATTATTTAATAATAAGTATTTTTTCTCATAGCTGCATTTGAGCTTCACATAGATTATCATTGATGTCTGCCAGGTTTATTAATGACACCTCTCACTGTGCGCTATTGAATCTTTTAGTCAGAGGCAGGTAGAATCACCCTCAGCCGTAGTCTCTGTGCTTGGGCCAGCAGGTATTCACCGGGAAGCGGCCTGACTCAGATTCCCAGACCCCAGTGGTGTTCCGCAGCTCATCCCCATCATCAGCTCAACCAGACGGTCAGCCAGCCGATCTCACCTGCCTCATCAGTGACAGAGACCTCACCCTCTACGAGAAACTGGGAGACGGCACCTTCGGAGTGGTGAAACGCGGAGAATGGCAAGCCCCCTCTGGAAGAGTGGTAACAGGACATCCCTAGTAATGATTAGCTATCCATATGCAGACGTATTATAATGCATAGTGTTTCTTCCTGTGCTGTAGCTGAGTGTGGCTGTAAAGTGCCTGAAGACAGACCTGTTGGACCAGGGTGAAGGTCTAGATGACTTCATAAGGGAAGTTAACGCCATGCACTCCCTGGACCACCACAATCTCATTCGTCTATATGGTGTTGTTCTTACACACCCTATGAAGATGGTGAGGAATGAGAATTGAAGTACTAACAATGGCATTTTGTGTCTTTAAAAACACAACTATGTTCCTATATACCTGTCCTACCTACATTTATGGTGATGGCAATTCCATCACAGGAATAAATGACATTTTAAAATATATTAAAATAGAAAACAGTTATATTAAGTTGTAATAATATTTCACAATAAAACTGTTTTTACTGTGTTTTTGATCAAATAAATGCAACCTTGGTGAGAATTAGATACTTTTTTTGTTTGAACTATGCTTTTGACCATCTTACTTGTGTTTCAGGTGACAGAACTTGCCCCATTGGGTGCTTTGTTGGACCGCCTGAGGAAGCGTCAGGGTCATATATTGATATCAGTGCTGTGCCACTACGCAGTTCAGATCGCCTGTGGCATGGCGTACCTGGAGTCCCGACGATTCATCCACAGAGACCTGGCTGCACGCAACATCCTTTTGGCCTCCAATGACCTCATCAAGATCGGTGACTTTGGCCTAATGAGGGCCTTGCCTAAAAACGATGATCATTACGTGATGCAGGAGCATCACAAAGTCCCTTTTGCCTGGTGAGAAGAGGTTTAGACCACCATCTATTTTTTATTTACATCATTATCGACATGCTCTGTGCTTTGCAGGTGTGCTCCAGAGAGCCTCAAGACCCGTACCTTCTCCCATGCCAGTGATACCTGGATGTTTGGAGTAACATTGTGGGAAATGTTTACTCATGGGCAGGAGCCTTGGGTTGGACTCAACGGTAGTCAGGTATACAGAAATAATAATCCTAAACACCTTTTTCTGTAAGTAAAGCTGGTGTGACATTTGTGTGTCCTTTTGCATAGATTCTCCATAAGATTGATAGGGAGGGAGAGAGGCTTATCAAGCCAGAGGACTGTCCGCAGGACATTTATAATGTCATGCTGCAGTCCTGGTCGCCTAAACCTGAGGACAGGCCGACATTTGTGTCCCTCAGGGACTTCCTTGTGGAGGTAAGGTCTCGGATAGTAACCAGAGAAGGTGATTATACTGGTTAGAATGTCCTTGTATCAAAGTCTTTTGATTGTATTGTACAACAGAATGTCAATACAATTATTGGTTGTTTTAATTAATAAAAGTCTTTCTAATTCACTTATAGACAATGCCCACTGACATGAGGGCACTGCAGGACTTTGATGAACCAGACAAACTTAAAATTCACGCCAATGACATCATCACTATCATTGAGGGCAGGTGAGGACATATTTTAGAGGGTTTTTTTGGGCCAGCCAGGTGTGAGGAACCACTGTATTTGAGTGTATTAACGCTAGTTCTTTTAGTCTGTTTTACAGCCTATTTTCTGTCCTGCAGAGCAGAGAACTACTGGTGGAGAGGTCAGAACAGACAGACCCTGAAGGTGGGACAGTTCCCTAGGAATGTGGTGACCTCCGTGGCTGGTCTGTCTGCTCACGACATCAGCCGACCTCTCAAGCACAGTTTCATCCACACAGGCCATGGAGACACAGACCCACACCGAAGTTGGGGCGCCCCAGACAAGATCGATGAGTAATAGTCCATGACCATGCACAACTTCCCTTTTGTTAGCAGACTATGTTGATTTTTTTTAAATCGCTCAGGGAACAAACCACTTTACTTGTGTTCACCAATAGAGAGCAGCAATATATTATTTTAAAACAGTAATTTTCAACCTTTTTGACTCAAAAGCCGACTGTTGTTCTGAGTTGCTTGCTCTCAAACTTTTTTTTAACGGAAATATTAAATAACCATGATTCATTTTGGGATGAATCATGATTCATGGAAGAAATGTATGATACGGTGCAGTGCGTTGAGCTCTCTCTGCCACTTTAGTATGATCTTTAATAATAATAATAATAATAATAATAATAAAACTTTTATTGAGGGGTAATAAAAAGAAATATTTCATTTATTTTTTATTATATTTTTATTTAAGAAATTTTAGTTTACATCTTGATTTTATGTGTTTTTAGCATTTTAATTTTTATTATTTTAATATATTCATAGTAATTTGTTGATTTAAAAACTTGAGTCACCTCTGCCCACTTTTCGAGAACCACTGAATGACTGAAAAGATTATTTACCCCATGTGCTTTGTGTTCAGTCTGTACCTTGGTAATCCCATGGATCCTCCAGATGTTCTTGGGATGGATTCAAATGCAGCCAAGCCTACTAAACTTCCAAACCGGGCTAAAAGTAAGTAATTGCTTGATCTTGTTAAGCTTTTCTGTTCTGCTCTTCTTCAAATTCACCACGTCTTCTTTTATTTCTGATCTTTTCTACTTCAACTGTTGTGTCAGAACAACCTCCACCTAGACCTCCTAAACCAGCAGTTCTTCTTAAGAGTAAGAACCATTTCTCTTCTTCTAAAAATCACTGAATAACAGAAGAAAAAAATTCCTAAAGTTTTGCTCGATGACTTCTTCCCAGAACCATTTTACGACTCTGTGCTGGACCATGATGATGATGATCTGATAGTGACTGGTGTGAAGAAGCTCTCACTTAAGACTCCCACGTACTTACGCCTCCGGCCTTGGGAAAGCTCTAGCCTGAGTGACCGCCTTAGCGAAGTCTCACTCATTGACTTTGGAGACGATAGTTTCAGCTCTACATCACCCTCTCCCCTTACCGAGACGCCCAACCCCAGCACAGCAAAACCACCTGCATCCTATGCCGCATCTATCTTGGATATGGCGCCACCGCAGAGCCCCAATCGTGCCCTGCCCAACCCCATGCACCCTACTCCAGTGGTAGATTGGGACATGCAGCCCCTGCCTCCTCTTCCGGCATACGACGAGGTGGCCATGGAATGTGCTGAGCAGGAAGACATAGAAGTGAGCACCATAAATGCATCTGCAGTGCATGAAGACACTGTATCTGAACAGACACAATCAAAGGATGACATTAAAGTTGATGGTAAATGCAATGTGGAGGACAACCTATTTCTACCACCCAAGCTTGTCGAGGAATCCCACTCGTTTTCTCAATCGGCAGACATCTTCAAGGAGCTACAAAGGGAGGTGATGGTGAAGCTACGGGTCCCTCCGACCGGACGTTCCCTCCCTTCTTCACCCCTCCCAACTCCTTCAGCTCTCGCCCCACACCGCCAGATCATCCTGCCCTCTTCCTATGAGGACAAGCCTCAAGTCCCTCCAAGAATCCCTATCCCACCCATGCGGCCCTCTAAGCGGGCAGGAATATATGGCAGCAGACTGTCGGTTTCCCTTGGAGACCAAGAAGACGAGGGCTTCAGGCCTCAGATACCCCCAAGGGATCACGCTCTATCTCAGCCCAACTCTCGGGCACCGAGCCCCATGGTGCTACAGGGTGGCTCTCCTCAGCAGAGATCCAGCCTCTGTTGCGTCGGATCATTGGGCTCCTGCCTATCCCCTTCATCATATTCCTCTGCACCATCCTGCTCCTCCACCACATCATCTACGTCAACCGCCACCACAGCAAGTTCTCAGTATGGATCTACTGAAGTGGGCCAGACTCAGGCTAAGAGTCCCTGCATCCTGCCTATTGTGTATGGTGGTGTGAAGGCCAGCAGCACTCATTACTACTTGCTACCTGAGAAACCGGCATACCTGGACAAGTATGAGAGGTTCTTGAAGGACTCAGAGGGAAACAATGAGAAGAGAACCACAAATATGGCCACTGTGAGGCCTATGGTTCAACAGCAAGTCAACAAGCCCAGTTCTTCCCCTGGCCACACCAGTAGCAGTGCTACTTCCAACAGTCTAGCCTGGCCGAGCAGCACCCAAGCAGGTGCTTACAACCGTGTCATGCTACAACAGGTAAGCAGTTTTTCACCAGATACTCTCTCCATTGGCTACTCAATGATGTCATGGTATTCTGAGATGGCTGATTGGTTGTTTCTGTAGGTGCAGGAGGCTGTACATGGAGTGACTGTAGAGGAGTGTGAAACGGCCCTTCAGACACACAGCTGGAACCCTCAGGAGGCCGTGAAATATCTTAAGGTATTTGTGTGCTTCATTTCAGACACAAAAGAGAGAGGTTCTCATAGATGATGAAAGATCTTTGAAGCATTTACACATAGATGACTGTTTCCTGATGTAGGTGGAGCAGTTGTTCCGACTGGGTTTGAAGGCTCGGCCTGAATGCGTGGAAGCTCTGGAGAGATGTGGCTGGAATCTGGAGCAGGCCAGCACTCAAATGCTGGACTCCTACGGTCCATCTAGACATAGGTAGTATAACTATAGCTGTGTGTAGGAACTTTCCCCTGGAACTAGGGACTTTTGGGGTGGTACTCTGTGTTTCGGCCGCAGGGACCAGGGTCTAAATTAAGTTCAGGTTAAAAATGTCCCCCTCAGAAAGTTCCTGCTTGCGAGGTAGTACTTTTTCAGGGGGTGGGACTTGGGCGCTGAACATGCTGATTAGTTGAGTTCACGCATAATTTTGATTGGTTGACTCCACGCAGCATTTAATTTTAACCACCATTTTTAAAAGTCTGTTGTGGTGCGTGTTGCAAGAGTTCTTTGCTATTCGAATCAACAATGTTAAAGAAATAGGATGGCCCGAAGACGAGGTTCAGAGTTTATTAAGCTTAGTATATGTGGAGGACGAAATCCAGTGGGAACTGGAAAGTTGCGTGCAGTCCTACATCAGTAGACTAATTTGCCCTAATCTTCACGGTACTTTAGACCGCGAAGACAGCAACAGGTCTGGGGGAAAAGAAAGTAATTTTGATGGAAAGGCGGCTTATATCAAGCGGAGCGTTAGTTCTGGCAGGTCACGTTAGTCAACTGATCACATCTACCTATAAGAATACGTTATCTATCACAGCATACGGTATTATCAGCACCTATCGCATTTCTCTGGAGCTAATTACCCTCCTCCATCCCTAGCTCCTCCTCTCGTCAGTCAGAATTTTACATTACTATTGAATCAGACTAAATTACCAAATTATGTTGTACATTTTAATATTGACATAAATTATATCTGCAATACAGTGTTGGTTCTGTTCTGTTTACCTTAAGGGGGTTATAGCTGCTCTCCCTGCTCTTATCCATGCTAGGCGGCATGGATACGCAGGGAGTTCTTGCCCAGAACAGAACCATACCGCCAATCCAAGCTATATGCTAATTGTCAATCATCTTTGACGATAGTGGTCCTGACAGAAAAGATTATTAAATAGAAAGTTCACCAAAAAATTTAAATTATGTTATCATGAACTCATCCTTATGTCATTTTAGACCTGTATGACTTTCTTCTATGAAACATGAAAGAGAAAATTTGAAAATTGTTCCCCCCCCCATACATTTAAGTCCATAAAATGAAAATTATTGGGGTCCAGTGTGACCCCACTGACATTCATTATATGGAAGAAAAAAAACCTTTAATTTTTCAAATGTCTTCTTTTGTGTTACACAGAAAAATAAAGAAAAGAATACATCATATTACATTCCGCATATCTCTCTGATTTGTGTCAGGTTCTAATGGCAGGAAAAGGAAGAACAAAGCTGATCTCCGTTCCAGTAAAGCCAATGAGAATCAAGTTTCAGCTCTTTGACTGTGGACCAGTTATACAATAGATATTTGCTAATAGATTATGCAGGTCATTTGAATATTCATTGCTTTACTGCTTGAAATGCAAGAGAAATGCAAAATTCACTTACTTGAAGTACAACAGTGCAATGTGAACAGTTACAAGTGAACCATGTACATCAGATTGTGTTTGTATATTTTGCTTAAGTTTTAAAATAGGGAAAAGTTTGCTTTTCATTACATCAAATATGACTTTACACTACAGCATTCAGCCTGTGAAATGTTTGTAGTTTATTTATTCAGATTTTTTAATGCATTTTTATCCACTGAAAAGATGATGTAAATCTTATCAGCACAGCTCAATATTCCTAGAGTGATGTGAGTTGTAATGGTTGCTACGTCCCTTATTTTATGTCAATTAAAATGTAATCAAAAAATGTAAACATAATTAAAGAGACATTGCAGGGTACACTGATCAGACACTATAAGCTTTTGAATGGATGTATAGACCATTAAGGTGCAGTCGCATTTACTGTTGTTCTGAGAATTTTTGTGTACAAAGTCTGTTATTTCAATAGGAATCCATGTGATCAGGAATTTCGCGCGAGGGTGAAAGATTTACCCGTACCGATTCCACAAAGGATTTAATGACCAACAGATAGCTGCTTGGTTTGAAAGTGGCTTCTGTGTAAGCTGTGTACTGTTTTCCTGTGAAATTTTATGATAATGTGACCACACCTTTTTTTTTTGCATTCGGTATTATGCTCATACTTCGGTTAACTCTCAGTCATGATGCTGCATGCAGTACATAGGCCTTGTTGCTAATTTCAGCTTATCATTCGTTGTGTGGTGGTAAAATTGCACAGCCACAGATCACCCACAGTTTGTTTAGTTTTTTGTTTTCATACCACATTATATTGTGGTTTCATCTTTTTTGGATAACCCACCATTAAAACAAACAAACTGTGGTCGAACTGAGGATGAGACTTCATTCCTCATGTCGAAAGTCTGGCTAGATAAGACTAGTTTTAGAATAAACCCATTTTTAATGTGCCATGATGACTGCAGACAATACAGTTATACTGTAAATGCATCTACTGTATTATTAATTCTTCCACATCTTGTTAGTTTTGTTGGTCTTCATTGTCTTTATCACAGGACCACTAAAGACGTGTTTCATTTGTCCTGAGTTGCTGTTTTAGCTAATATGAGAATATCATATTTTTTGTTTACTTTTAAGTGGAACTGCTTTGAACTCCATTACGCATTTTGCAATTTTGCTCAGGTTCATATATTACAGAGCACTTAGTCTCTGTGTGAAGATTATGTGAAGTTCGTATTAATAACAGCTTTTTTATGTGCAGTTTTCTTCTGTCAGAACAGATCATCTGTACATCATACACTTTGTATCAATCCACACATACGTCTTACTAAGCGTTTGCTCTGTGCTTGTGTACTCTGTAATTTTCATCTGCCTCTTGTCAAAATGCTCAGTATTCTAGTTATGTTTCCCTGCACTGGTTTTGTGTTCATGTCAATGTTCAATTTGCAATTGTTGTTCAGTTTTTGGAATTTAGCCTGTGTCAGTGATCACCTCATCTAGGTTGCCTCCAACTCCAACAAGTGGATGGCAGAATGCTGGGCTTACTGTAAAAGCTTTATAAATGTGTATTGTATAATTATCTATCTGTATTTTTGTAATGAAGTATATATTTAAAACCGCTGTGAATGAGGTTTCATTATTTTATCAGCACAGATTATACAGAACATAAGATTCTTAGATTTTATGGACTCATTGACATTGAGCCAAGAGGCAGAGCTGCACAATGGGGCCCACTAACCCTGGAAGAGGAGCTGCACCGTGGGGCCCACTAACCCTGGAAGTAGAGCTGCACCATGGGGCCCACTAACCCTGGAAGAGGAGCTGCACCATGGGGCCCACTAACCCTGGAAGTAGAGCTGCACCATGGGGCCCACTAACCCTGGAAGAGGAGCTGCACCGTGGGGCCCACTAACCCTGGAAGTAGAGCTGTTCCATGGGCTGGAAGGGTCCACCTGGTTGTGGAGCTGCTGACCCTGGAAGTGGAGCTGCACCATGGGGCCTACTAACCCTGGAAGTGGAGCTGTACCATGGGGTGGAAGGGTCCACCTGGTTGTGGAGCTGCTGACCCTGGAAGTGGAGCTGCACCATGGATTTCCACATGAGCCATGAGAACCCTTACAGAACATCATGGTGCTGTCTAAAGAATATAAATATCTTTCTAGAATATAATGAAATACATTAAATATTACAAATGAATGAACGTTTATTTTGCTGTTATGTTGTTAGTTTGCCGGGCATCAATAATATTTGAAATATGTACAGGTCCTTCAAAAAAAAATTAGCATATTGCGATAAAAGTTCATTATTTTCCATAATGTAATGATAAAATTTTAACTTTCATATATTTTATATTCATTGCACACCAACTGAAATATTTCAGGTCTTTTATTGTTTCAATACTGATGATTTTGGCATACAGCTAAAATCTAAAAAAATTAGCATATTTCATCCGACCAATAAAAGAAAAGTGTTTTTAATACAAAAAAAGTCAATCTTCAAATAATTATGTTCAGTTATGCACTCAATACTTGGTCGGGAATCCTTTTGCAGAAATGACTGCTTCAATGCGGCGTGGCATGGAGGCAATCAGCCTGTGGCACTGCTGAGGTGTTATGGAGGCCCAGGATGCTTCGAAAGTGGCCTTAAGCTCATCCAGAGTGTTGGGTCTTGCGTCTTTCAACTTTCTCTTCACAATATCCCACAGATTCTCTATGGGGTTCAGGTCCGGAGAGTTGGCAGGCCAATTGAGCACAGTAATACCATGGTCAGTAAACTATTTACCAGTGGTTTTGGCACTGTGAGCAGGTGCCAGGTCGTGCTGAAAAACGAAATCTTCATCTCCATAAAGCTTTTCAGCAGATGGAAGCATGAAGTGCTCCAAAATCTCCTGATAGCTAGCTGCATTGACCCTGCCCTTGATAAAACACAGTGGACCAACACCAGCAGCTGGCATGGCACCCCAGACCATCACTGACTGTGGGTACTTGACACTGGACTTCAGGCATTTTGGCATTTCCTTCTCCCCAGTCTTCCTCCAGACTCTGGCACCTTGATTTCCGAATGACATGCAAAATTTGCTTTCATCCGAAAAAAGTACTTTGGACCACTGAGCAACAGTCCAGTGCTGCTTCTCTGTAGCCCAGGTCAGGCTTGACCTGGGGAATGCGGCACCTGTAGCCCATTTCCTGCACACGCCTGTGCACGGTGGCTCTGGATGTTTCTACTCCAGACTCAGTCCACTGTTTCTGCAGATCCCCCAAGGACTGGAATCGGTCCTTCTCCACAATCTTCCTCAGGGTCCGGTCACCTCTTCTCGTTGTGCAGCGTTTTTTGCCACACTTTTTCCTTCCCACAGACTTCCCACTGAGGTGCCTTGATACAGCACTCTGGGAACAGCCTATTCGTTCAGAAATTTATTTCTGTGTCTTACCCTCTCACTTGAGGGTGTCAATGATGGCCTTCTGGACAGCAGTCAGGTCGGCAGTCTTACCCATGATTGCGGTTTTGAGTAATGAACCAGGCTGGGAGTTTTTAAAAGCCTCAGGAATCTTTTGCAGGTGTTTAGAGTTAATTAGTTGATTCAGATGATTAGGTTAATAGCTCGTTTAGAGAACCTTTTCATGATATGCTAATTTTTTGGGGTTTTCATGAGCTGTATGCCAAAATCATCAGAATTAATACAACAAAAGACCTGAAATATTTCAGTTAGTGTGCAATTAATCTAAAATATATGAAAGTTTAATTTTTATCATTACATTATGGAAAATAATGAACTTTTATCACAATATGCTATTTTTTTGAGAAGGACCTGTATGCTAATACTAGGACAATTTCTCTAAATCTTTATTTCTTTAATCCACCATTAGATGTCAGTGTTGTGCTAAAGATATCTGAAAGATTGCATCGCTCTCAATGTTACTTGTATCCTATTTCATTTTCCCCAGACATTCATGTATTATCCATTACACTGATAGCACTTCTAGAGCAGACTTGACAAATATCCCCAGGCTTTAAGGAAGTCCATATCTGTTGTCTATGGAAGCCCATTTCTGCCAAATAAAAATAAAATCATGCTTTGGTAAGTCATAATTCTCATAAAAAATTGAAATTATAAGACAAAAAGTATAAAAGTACAAAAATCGATATGATGAGTCATCATATGACTAAGTTAGAAATTATGATAATTTGAAATTGAGATTAAGTCATAATTATGATTAACATTACAAAAACATTATTTTAACATTACAAAAACATTATTCTAAAAGTATTTTAAAGTTAAAAAATAACAAAATTAGAATAAAGTTATTTTTTACGATCCGCTAATGTTATTCTAACAGTATTTAACGTTCCTCTAACATTCACAGAACATTACTCTAACGTTATTTCACCATTCCTATAACGTTTTCTAACATCCCCCTAACCTCTTTACTCCAATGCATCCTATTATACAAACCGTATCTTGTTTTTAGTTATTTGATTTAAAAAAAATAATAATCCAAGCACATCAACCACCATATGGAAGATTACATTTATACATTAATATGATTTACTAAATTTCATGGGGTACCCAGATTTTACATTTCTTCAGCGCCAAATAACAGTGAATTCAACACAATCTATGGTTTATAAAATAATGAGTAACCATATGACAAAGTTCAATTTGAAATTAGGATTAAGTCATAATTATGACAACAATTATTACAAAAACAGACAGATGTGACAGATTTTTATTACGGTTTATGTCATGCTTTCAAGTTTTTTAATGTTATTCTAACATTATTTTAACGTTCCGCTAACGTTATTTTAACATTCCCCTAACATTATTCTTTTTCCCAGAACGTAAGTCTAACAGTATTTTAACATTCCCATGTATGTACCTTTAACATTCCCAAACGTTATTCTAACGCTCCTCTAACATTATTCTAACATTCCAGAACGTTATTATAAATATAAAAATAACAATTAGGGAACGTTTTGTATAAGTTATTTTAGGTTAGCCTATTTAAAAACAACTTCTGCAATGTTCCGGAACATTATTTCCCTTTCAGTCGGTCAAGTTCAACGTAAGGTCTCTGTTCCCTCCGTCAGTGAACGAGGGTTACATATGCAACCGAGACGTTTATGGTTGCAAAAAATTAAATCTAAAAAGAATGTTTCTAGAACTTATTTGGTTCTCAAAAAAAACTACTAAATGGGGGACCAAATATTGGGATTATGCAACTTTTTTTGTTAAAAATTATCAACATTTAAATAATGAGTCAATACATGTTCTTCCAAAACGTGTTTTTGTCTTACCCTGAGTTTTTATAAAAGTTTTTATATTCCTCGTCATATCCATAAATAGAGAAAAGTTGCTCCGGTTACTTTGATGTGTGTGTGGAGTGGGAGTGGAGCACACTAAATGCAGGGGATCACCCATTTAAAAGGAAAAAAAGCCAAACAGGGAAGAGTCTGCTGGCAAAAAGAAAGCCACAGAGCTCATAAAAGAGAATAAGCGGTTGTTTGTTGTATAAGCATCACAGAGAAGCTGTTTCTATTACTCAACGGGCGAGTATTATTGAACAGATAAATTGCCATATATGCAGGTCTTTATTAATTGTAAAGCGCTATTGTGAAGGATCATATCATTATGGTTGATGTAGGCTCCGCTGGCATTTTCCAAGGAAGTACCGTGTCTATTAATGGGTATTGCTACATTAAAGTAGAGATCCTTTACCTCTAAATTGGTTATATCAGATATTTTGACACCTAGTACTTACAAAATCTCACTTTGTAAGCATTTTTAAAATGTAGCCTATTTATGTTTGTTCTATAGGTTATGTAAAACTAAATCAAAATGAAATTTTCTCCTGGTAAGTTTGTGATGTAAAGTTTATTTGTCTAATCAATTGTTTCTACTTTATTTATTTTTTATTTCTACCTACAGATGATATAAGAACAAAACATGTTCTTGTAACGGTTAACTTATGAGCATGCTTGATGTCATTTATGGATTCCATTCCATTCCTTAAATAATCAATTCTACACTTAGCCTATTTGTTGGTCTGCTAAATCAATACTGAGATAGTCAGGGTGGGCAGGCTCTGAGCTAAATCAGTGATTGATTAGAGGGGCCTAATAAGCAGGTGTAAGCTTTGTCTCTTGGGGGTTTTCTTCTATTGATCTGATTCATTGATTCATTGAATCCATGGTATGTAGATTTGTTAGACATTACCCAGATTCAAACTGGATATATATATAGGTCCTTCTCAAAAAAATTGCATATTGTGATAAAAGTTCATTATTTTCCAAAATGTAATGATAAAAATTAAACTTTCATATATTTTAGATTCATTGCATACCAACTGAAATATTTCAGGTCTTTTATTGTTTTAATACTGATGATTTGGACCTTGAACCGTGTGGGGTCCATTGAGTCTATTATAAGGAAAAAAAAAATCCTAGAATGTTTTCATCAAAAACCTTAATTTATTTTCAACTGAAGAAAGAAAGACATGGACATCTTGGATGACATGGGGGTGAGTAAATTTTCAGCAAAAGTTTATTTAATAGTGAACTAATCCATTAATAGGTGTGGACAATTTGCAAAGACATCTGGACTGTTGTATGTGAATACACTCCTGACTTCATATATCTTATCTTCATCCTTTTCTCTTTAGTTGCAGTTTTTCAATTATTTTGCAACCCAGTATCATGAGAAAACAACTATTTTACGAGGTGGCGAATCAATCTTTAGAACAATTTTTTTTTTTTTTAAGAAAAGTTTAAAGAAGAAGGCCAACCTCAAACCCATAAACATAACCATCTGCGGAGAGAAACATTGTATAAAAACATTACGTTAGATCCTAATTGACCTATCGGTAAGCCCCTCCCCTCGAAAGCAGATAAGCCAATGGCAGTTGAGTAGCAGTTGCACAGGGACCGGAAATCTCACCATAGAGAAACACTGTATATATATACACTATATATATATATATATATATATATATATATATATATATATATATATATATATATATATATATATATATATATATATATATATATATATATATATATATAAAACACTGTATATATATAATTGTATTATATTAATTTAGATTTTAAGGACATGTTTGTTTACATATGCGTCATAAACCATTTTGGTTTCTTTATTGGGTCGCCACTTGATATGTCCAATGTAAAGCTCTGAAGCGAAACCACTTGAGTAGCACTGATCTATACTAGAAGGCATCAGGGGTAACCGTGCAATACAAATTCCATTCAGTAACTCCTTTGTTTATTAAAATCTTGTGGCGCATATAGCTCAGACTGAAAATATTGAAATGGACCTGATGCATAATACTAAAATAATTCAAATGGAAATTAAGAGACCATAGATGTTTCTTTAAACTCGTATTGAAAAGCCCCACTGCGTTCGTTTAATATCCAATGACTCTTCTCCCTGCTGAGGTTAGGCTTCAGAAGTGATGCTACAGGTCAGATTTGTGTCTGCTGTAGTCCGGCTTCTGGAAGCCACTATCACAGAAACATCTAAGACAGCTGAGATTCAGATCGATAGCACTCCTGTTAAACAAAGCTGCTGTGCTTCCCATGGCCTATGAGTTGCCTTGTATATCAAGGCAGCTGGTGATGCTTCAAACCTTTATATCCCGCTTTTTTTCATCATCCTCTAAATCTCAGGAGGAAGACTGCACAGATGGATAAACTAAAAGGTGTGCATCTGCAAAGGGTGTGTGTTCGTTATTACCAAGAGATCTGAAAGTGCTGTCTGCAGTGGTTGTTTGTCCATACAGGAAAAGGGGACATATTCCCAGTCTTATTGTCTCATGTTTGCTGGAGACATAAATGTTCTGTGACTCATTGGCGAACCTAAGTATATTGATCCCATCACACTCAGATGATGTCTGGCTCTTCCCCGAGACCCAAAAAGGTTCATTCAAAGGTGTTAAACCCAAGGGCTACAAGATAGATAATGCACTATTCAAAGACATATTCCAAGGTAATTGCGTAAGCTGAGCAGAGCACTGAAATGAAAGTTCTTGGCCGAAACCAAAAACATACACTAGGCCAAAAAATAAAAATAATTTGTATAATTTCATAATCAGTCACTATTTACATTTAACTGTGGTTAAACCAGGATCATATCACATGAACGCTGTTTTTCTCTGTCACTGTTTATATGACACATCCTAATACTTACTAAATGTATGTTATTGATCTGTGGTTATATAAAATATTATATAAAAACAAATTCTGTCTGTATTGTGAAATGTCTGAGGTGTAGACAGAGAAAATGAAGGCCTTGAGTGACATTTTCTTATAACTTTAATGTCTTATGGTCAGACAAACATGACGGGGGAAGGACAAATGTGAGGGTGCAGGTGGCTCGTCTTAAGATAAGACCAAGGCTGTAGTTCAAACAGCTTTAAACCTATCAATTCCCAAACTGTCATTTTAGTGACAGATAGCTGCAGGTCACCAAATAAGCTCCCCACCATCATAATGCTTTCTTACCAGCCCCCATCCCCACACACACACCTTGATGAAAAGCCGACAGCAAATTAATTTACGCTTTGATGACTAATAGATCCAAACGCTCCCATCAAAGTTCTTGGTTATCTCTGAAATGTGTGATGTAATGCATGTTTATCATTCAGTCTCCCTCTCTCACATTTCTTTTCTTTTCCTGTTTCACCTCTCATTAAGCAGAAGCCTTTGGCCCGAGCGGAGACTTTGGGTTGAACGTGTTTGTTTTCTTCATTCTGTGCTCTGTGGTGTGAAATTTAAAGTAGGCTACTTTTCTTTTTACCTCTGACATCCTCACCCACTGGGCTTTTTCAAAATTCATATCATAATAATTATGCTCTGTTCTTCTAAGTGTGATTCTGTGTATCACAAGTGTGAAAAGGGTTTTATGCTGTCCTGATGCATGAGCCGAAGAGAGCTCAGTGTCTGTTCAGTGTTTTTCTTCCATTAAGGCCAATAAAACATCATCATATAACCTACATCTTTCTTTATATGCACTCAGCATGTGTGTAACCACGTTTTTGTCTGTCTGTCTATCTCTGTCTGTCTGCCTGTCTGTCTATCTACCTGTCTGCCTGCCTGTCTATCTCTATCTATCTGTCTCTCTGACTATCTCTGTCTATCTGTCTATCTCTGTCTGTCTATCTGTCTATCTGTCTATCTCTGTCTGTCTGTCTATCTGTCTATCTCTGTCTGTCTGCCTGTCTGTCTATCTGCCTGTCTGCCTGCCTGTCTATCTCTATCTGTCTGTCTGTCTGTCTGTCTGTCTGTCTGTCTGTCTGTCTGTCTGTCTGTCTGTCTATCTCTGTCTGCCTGTCTGTCTATCTCTGTCTGTCTGTCTGTCTCGGTCTGTCTGTCTGCGTGCCTGCCTGTCCATCTCTGTCTGCCTGTCAGTATGCCTGCCTGCCTGCCTGCCTGTCTATCTCTGTCTGTCTGCCTGTCTATCTATCTGCCTGCCTGTCTATCTCTATCTGTCTGTCTGTCTATCTCTGTTTGTATGTCTGTCTGTCTATCTCTGTCTGTCTGTCTATCGCTGTCTGTCTGTCTATCTCTGTCTGCCTGCCTGTCTATCTCCTATCTGTCTGTCTGTCTATCTCTGTCTGTCTGTCTGTCTGCGTGCCTGCCTGCCTGTCTATCTCTGTCTGTCTGTCTGTCTGTCTGCCTGCCTGTCTGTCTATCTCTATCTATCTATCTATCTATCTATCTATCTATCTATCTATCTATCTATCTATCTATCTATCTATCTATCTATCTATCTATCTATCTATCTATAAATTAATTCTAATGTTGTTTTTTCTTTCTAACGTCCTCCCAGTTTATCTGCTCATCCGTCCATCCATTCATTGTTCGTTCCATCCATCCATCGTTTGTTCTATCCGCCCATCGTTCGTTCCACCCGTCCGTCCATCGCTCGCTCCATGTGTCCATTATTCATCCATCCGCCCATCTTTCGTTCCATCCATCTATAAATATCTATAAATATATATATATATATATATATATATATATATATATATATATATATATATATATATATATATATATATATATATATATAAATATATATATATATATCTACAAATTTGTTCTAATATAATTGTTTTTCTTTCTAACGTCCTGCCAGTTTATCTGCTCATCTGTCCATCCATTCATCGTTCGTGCCATCCATTCATCATTCGTTTCATCCATCCACGGGAAAAAAAAACATCATGTGCTGGTATTGATTGAAGACTGTTCAATAAGCACAATAAATAATAGCTTAATGAAAATGTAAAAATTTAGAAAGTTTTCTGTAAAGGTTATCGGAGAGAAAATATAATACGCTCACAGAAGTCAATGGAAAGTCTCCTCTATGATAGAAAAAAAAAAAAAAAATTGTTTGTGCTGTTCTTTCACTATGGGGATTTTCCTTCGTCCTGGTCTTTAATGGAGACAGATGCATGTAATGGGCTGTGGAAATGGACACAGATGCATCACTAAACAAAGTTGCACATCAACGACTGAGATGGTCATGGAAAACTGCAGAGGGAATTCTTTAAATATGAATAATGACTCCTGAACACCCCGATCTCTATTTCACACCGTCTCTCTTTCTGACCTCCAGTATTACCTTTGAGAACAGACTGAATACAGTAATGCCACCTTGTTCCCTGTGTCCCTAGTTAGTCATTATTAGGCATTAGAGTTATTGAGATAGTGACTAAGTGTGGGACTGGGACTTTGTGGTATGGGATGTGTATTTGTTACAGGCTCAGGGTGAACTGCTGATTCATGCTACAACTTAAACAGACATACCAAGGCAAAATGCCTAGCTGTTTATTTGACCATATTAACACACTCCTTGCTCCAGTTTCACCATGCTTAGCCGCACATGAGAATGACTGATCAAAAGCTCTTAATACCCCACAAAGGAAATATCGACGATATAGGCACATTATACCTATTGATTTTAAATCACTTAAATATGAGCTGTAAAATGAAGCTCAGTGAATTTTTCTACATTGATTTTATTGCTTTTTGGGAGGCTACCTTCACACACAAGCAGTTAGACTACAAGAACAGATTCTCAAAGGGATAGCACACTCAGAAATAAAAATAATTGTTTTCATGAACCAGTATTAATTTTGTTTTCTTCTGTGTAACACAAAATCATATATTGAAGAAACTGTATTAATCCTTCCCTCGCAATTTGTAGCAAATCCTTCCCTCACGGGTCAAAATGACCCGAAGCCCTAAAATCATACTTAATTTATTTTTTGTCCAGAAAATAATATTGTATTATTTTGATAACCATTCTTTCTTTCTTTCAAGAGAATAATTTGAAGTAGATCAAACTTAGATGTTTTGGGACTCATACTTTGTCAAGTCTGTCACCTCACCTTGCCTTCCTCTTTCCCGACCCTACTCATAATGGTGATTTATGTATGCACTTTCTCTTTTCTCCTACAGTAATTGACAATGTGATGAATGGCTTTGGGAAAGAAGGCAAGGCCACTCCAGCAGAACGGTAGTTTGTTCTTCTTGACTAGGAAACAGACTCCAGTGTCCTTTAAAAAGTGAGACTTGCATTAATTTGTTGTGTGGAATGGTCAATCACCAGCTGACAGTGAGGCAGATTCCACTTTAGCCGAGTCAATCTGTCAAAGTACACAGATGATTTTAATCACAAAGCTTAAATAAAAATAAAACTAAGACTGTTAAGATATAGTGTTTATTACTCAAAAACCGACACATGATAGACACATGTACAGCGACCTCAAAAAGCACACTTTCCTCAAAACTAATTTAACTTTTCGGAATCATTTTTTTGTTCACGTCCAAAGAAAATTAGTTATTAGTTTAATGGTGTACCTACTTAATAATCTAAGAAAACTTTAATGCTTTTGGATGTAGCTTCTGTGTCTGTTGAACCACATGTGAAGGATACCTCAGTTCTATTGCTTTTGATTATTATTGAATTTTCATCAAGGATGTCTGTGTCACATTATTGGAAAATCTTTCCAGTATATTGTGTAACTTTTTAAGGAGACATAACAAAAATGTATCAGTGATTTGCTGTTCAATCTGCTGATGTCTCAAATGAATAATGAGGCTGATTCATGAGCAGATATCTGAATTGCTTTCAAAATGGCAGCAAATGGATGTATTGGAAGTCACTGGCATGCTAAAACTTTCTGTGGAAAATTCAATAGCAGCTGTGTTTCCTTGCATGCAGTATTTTAATGTCACTGACCACCGGCAATCCAGTTTAACCATGAGTTGAATTCCCTGAAATGACGTCATATTCAGTTAAGCTCAATAAACAGCATTTTATGGTATACTGAAATAAAAAATGTAATGGTCCTTAATTTTATTAAAAACAAAAATCTAGGCCACAGTCAGGAACTTACAATGGAGGGGAATGGGGCACGTTTTTGAGGGTTTGAGAGTTTTAGTGTTTATGGCAGATCATTGGCAGCAAATTGAATATAATTTTACACAAAAAGTTAGAAAGCATTTTATCCACACTTAAATCATATTAGCTCACATTGTTCAAATCTTATCAAAACAGTGAGTGTTCTGAGATTTCTCTCCATTAAAGGGGATAGTTCACCAAAAATGGTTTTAAACCTGCTTAAAGTTCTTTCTTCTGTTGAACATAAAGGAAGACATTTTGAAGGATGTTGGTAACCAAAACAGCTGCAAACAGTCCCCATTGACTTACATAGTATTTTCTTTCTTTCATCTCTCCTCATTGTCTCCAAGTACATGTACAACAATGTATTTAAGCAGTATGATTTTGGCCACTATCTGTCATCTGAGACAAATTTTAGAAATTGTAAAAGTCTGACATTTTTCTTTCCTAGGAATAACATTGCCAACATTGGTCACACTTAAGTTTAGTGTCCAATTCTCACTATTAATTAAGACTTTTGCCTCTCCTAATTACTGCTTATTAATAATGTACTAGTTTAAGTTTAGGTATTAAGAGATGTAGAATATGGTCATGTAGAATAAGGCATTATTATGCTCTCCATAAATACTAATTAACAGCCAATACCTTAGTAATATGCATGCTAATAAGCAAATAGCAAACAGTGATAATTGGACTCTAAACTAAAGTGTTACCCCAACATTAGTGCCAAAGCATAACCATTTTACAAACAGTTTTTTTAGCCGTCTCCCACAATATTCAAACAGAAAAATATGCTACTGTTGACAGAAGGTGTGTTACCACCCAAACCCTTTAATGCAATATCAAAAACTGTGACTGTGAACAATGTATAGTAAGCCTTGAGTTCTAGCTCAGATTTCAGACACATTCATGAACAACAAACCACCATCAAATGTCATCTTGCCACATTTCATCCTATTTTTGTGTACAAAGGGTCAATTAAAAACTCAATTTTCTTCACCCTGGAGATGTGTTAACCCAGCACCCATTTTACATACAGTATATACATACATGTAATACATACAGTATGTAAAACGGTTGCTGAAGTGAAGGTATCAGCTGTGGTGCTGTGATTGCTTCCCAATGGCTTTGGAGGAGAGTGACATATAGCTCTAAAGAATATGATTAATAGTGGAAATGGCATCCTCTTGACTTCTCGAGCTCCACTTTACCATTATTCCCCCAATCAAACCTCATCCTGTCTTAGCCTATATCCCAGAGGAACCAGATAAAGTGGGAGCAGACAACTCCCTACATTGTGCTGTAGGTTTGGGCCTGAAAGTGATTACCTGTGTCAGGCTGGAAGCGATAAGTATGTTTTATCTGCACTCTGGCATTAGATATGTGCCTTAAAAACTCACCTGCCTCTATAGCTTTCCAGTAATCCTGAAGACATCGATTAGTCCAGGTGTGTTTAATTAGGGTTGGAGATAAACTGCAGGGCTGAATCCAGAAATCGCCCCCTAAATCCTCATTTGCTGTTCCCCATTTTAGTCCACTAATACAGTTCACTTGAAGGAGTGAATGAAAACAGGTGAGTGAATTCGGATAGAGTTTTTCAGTTTGACTATAGTTTGGAGTTTTTGAAAAGCTTGCCAAAAGAAATATTCATGACTAAAGAAACTAATGTTTGGCAATTTGAATAAGTGCAAATGTGTTTTATGCTGGTTTCGCTGGACTTTAACCCTGGACATACCTAAGGTCTTTAATGTCCCAGGACGTTATTCATAGAATCAGATGACTGAATACATGCAATTAACCTTTATTCCACAAGGTGGCGATGTCAATTCAATGAAACACAATAATGCAGTGACGTTTCACTTATTGTCACTGCAGGCAGAAAACAAACTAATTGGAAGTATCATCAGCAAAACTTGAAATAGCTCAGTGACACAAATATTTGTAATTGCTCTGCAGTAAATCTCTGTCACTTGATGGTGGATCTAGTGAAGAATCTCTCAGCGATCAAACTATTGATTTTGAAGATGTTGAAAAGGATAGTTTTGAGAATATGTTTGAGATCGCGATATGAGCCAGATGCTAAATGTACGAAGTGAGAATGGTATAAAACGCCTCCTCAAACTGAACCCTTCTAAGCGCCAAAAGGTAACAAAATATGCTTTATTTTATTCCTCTATAATGGTGGAAGCAACTTTAGTGGAGAGAGACATTTATTTATGTTTTTGTGAATGAGTTAAAACACCTCTTTTTCTGTTTGTTTTTTAGCACCACCTCACAAAACCTGTCTGTAGCTGTTTCAAGTCAAGTTGCTCATTTACTAAAATATGGCAAAAACAAAAGCCATATGTTTCCATTAGAAAATCCTAATTTTACTTTTGTTAAATGTAATTACTTGAAGATTAAAGTGCAAAGACCAAACGCTCTGACAAATTGTGTTTGCTGGCGATCGGCACAACATTTCAGATGCTGTGTAGGGTTATCACACATATTGGTCTGATATTTTCTTTTCTTCTATAAGCAAATTCAGTCATGACATGAGAGGAATTATTATGTATTTGGGAATTGACCCAACCCCCTGTTACCTCACCGACCTTTTTACCAATTGCAAAAAGTCATCCTCAATTTTCAGGAGTGTAAATTCAGTTGTCGTTCCCCTAAGTAAATTAACTCTTTGTACAGACCAGCATTAAACACTCAAAAGAGGAGTGACACTGACAACCATCAACTTAAGTGTGTATGTGGGCTTTGTGTCATCAATATGAAGTGGCTGGGTTCTTGGCCTTCTGGATGTCACGTATGAACCTCTTTTTCATGCCACTGAATAAGCAAACCACTGTATGTATCCACTTACATGTTTTCGATTTCAGAGTGTTTTAATGTTTTTTTTAAATTTTTTAGTTATGTCTAGATGTCTTTTATTATAGCAGCAGACTTGTGAATAGAGCTTTTGCATCCGCTAAAACACTTGACCTTTCCATTTATTAAATTGTAGGAACTTCTAGGAAGTCTGTTTATGTGTGAGGGTGAATACAATGCATAGGGCAGGCTACCTGAAGCTTTCGTAATGCTCGCTTGTCATCTGTGCATGTGTTCGGGGATAATGAGAGAGGGAGGAAGCTAATCAGGACTATATAAAACAAATCCTTCTCTGATCCTGAGGCTTCTTCACCTCACTTATGTCCACCCATATGATCTAATCAGACATCATTATTATGACCTTGGTCGGCACACTTCACGCTGAGGAAACTCAATATACCGCAGGCTCCAAGCTGATAGCATACTGAAGGGATGGATTTCATATCACGTTAGACGGAACAGTCTCGGCGTGAAAGTGAAAGGTTTTGGTTAAAATCAAACAGTGTGAGGTGGGAACTTGTCCCTCTGCTTTTTTTATTTGACATGAATGGCTAGTGTCGCTTCTCTTATACATTTCTCAAGCCTGGGGTTTGTCTTAAATAGCCATGGGGTCCGTGGAAAATTTCGAAATCAAAAATCTCACTGTAAAACCATGACAAGCAATATGACAACAGTGTTTGCTGACTTTTTTCAGCGATCTGGCTTCCAGAAGTGCCTCATTTCCAAATATTCGCCATTAGATTTCAGTGTACATGATCCAATAAAAATCATTCTAAAATCGAAACAAATGCAATGATTGGATGAACATTTTTGGTTCATATATCTTCCACGGTAGATGTACATGTTTTAATATTTAGACCACTTTTTTTGTGACATGTGAAGGCCAAGTATGGTAACCCATACTCTGAATTTGTCCTCTGCATTTAACCCATCGAAGTTAGTGCACACACATTACCATTATGAAAAATAAGTTTATTCAAGTGTGCTATTAGTATACTTCTTTTCATCTAAAAAATAAGTATACTTTTAGTCTACTTATTATTCTCAGAAATATACTTTATGTACAGAAGAAATATACTTAAAATTGCACTTAAGTATACTTGACTTATACTGAAAGAAAAGTCATTTTTGCATATATTTGGCCTATACTTGTACTCAATCTCTTGATTGAGATATACTTAAAAGTATAATTAAGTATTCTAAGTAGGATTGGCTTGTATTTGTGTTTACTCTTTGATTGAGTAACCTATTAAATACTTTTTTACCACACAGTTTTAGGCTACAAACTCTCTTACAAACTTACATTGTTTGAAAATATTGAATAAAGAAAGCAGATATGTTCCTAATTCTGAGCATCTGAATTTTTGTGTAGGCTAATCCACTGGTAGTGTACATAGGAATTTACTTCTTACAAATCCACTTCTTTAAGTGGATACATACATTTATACATAATACATACATTTTCAATGGAGGGACAGAAAGCTCTCTGACTAAATATAAAATATCTTAAACTGTGTTATGAAGATGAACAGAGGTCTTACGGTTGTGGAACAACATGAGGGTTAGTCATTAATAAAATGAACTATTAATATTAGTATTATTAGTAAGAACTATTAGTAATAAAACTACTATTACTATTTTTTCATAAGGGAAAGAGTAGTGAACACACACGCACGCACCTGGAGCAGTGGGCAGACATTTTTGCTGTGGCACCCAGGAAGCAATTGGAGGTTAGGTGCCTTGCTCAAGGGCACCTCAGTCATTTCCTGCCTGTATTGAGAATCGAACTCGCAACCTTTGGGTTACTAGTCTGACTCTCTAACCATTAACCACGACTGCCCAAATTGATTCTATAATTGATTGCTATCAGGATGTGAAGAAGGCTAACTAAATCAAACTAAATCAAGGGCTGACTTTATTAATTTGGAATTGGTCTATTTGGAATTGGTTGATGTAATGCAAGCCGTTTTAGAGGTGACTTTTCAGAGGTGAGAAAAGTTGATATTTTGTATAAAAGATGTGCACCAATGAATTATTCACAATAAGACCAAGCATGTACAGTGTATTTATTTAGAATGTAAATCACATCCATTCCGTGTGTGTGTGCAGAACCTTTGTCTGAAAATACCAGTTATAGCTTCAATGTACTGGAAACCCCAGAGCTTTAGATCATTTATTGACTGTATCAAAGCCTTGTGTTTGTTTGCAGAGCTTCTCTGACTTCACTGAACTTTATTGCTTTTGGCTGTTGTGCAATCATGAATAAGTCTCTGGTGTTATCACCACCGACACTGTTGGCTTTTGCTGAATTATTTTTTGCTTGATATAGTTGAAACTCTAACGTAACTAAATCCCATCAACTCCTGTTTGATTTGTTATAGGTAATCTCTTCAGCTGATTTCCATCTGCTTTTTTCTCTCTTCTCATGGCCGTACTGTTGAAGGCTTGCTTTCATGAACAAAGCAGCATTTTCTCCTGTTATTCTGAGTCTGTGCATGCAAAGGGACGTTTTAGTGTACTTTGTAACCCTGTCACGATTCACTGTGGGACTACTGAAAGAGACCATCTTGAGACATAAGGCAGCGTTGATGGAAATTTGTTGCGACAGTCACTATTCACACATACGATTCACTTTAAAAAGGGAGGCATGGCTTGTTGGTTTGTTGCAAATACTCATGGGATGATTGTCATACTGGAACATAGTTTAGAAAGATGGCGTTTAGGCTGTATTATTGACATTTGTCAGCAAGTCTTCTCAAGGTTGCGGACAAGCTGTACTGGCCAGGATCCACTTTGATAGAAGGGGAAAACATTCATTCAGGCTGAGCCTGATACTGATAAGGTCATACTTTAATGTATCCTTCAAAAATCATTCTAATATGCTGATTTGGAGCTCAAAAAAACATTTCTTTCATTACATTAATGTTTAAACCAATGTGCTGCTTTAATATTTTTGTGGAAATCTTGATATGCTTTTTTTCCGGATTTGATGAATAGGAAGTTTACTGTGAAGGTCACAGTGTAATTATTTAATTTTAGTCACTGACTTTAAAATCAGTGCTATATTGTCTAAATTAAGTATAAATAAACTTAAATCAACCATTTTAAATAAATTTTAAGCGAGTTAAAGCATCACAACATTAAAATAGACATTAAACATTAAAAATAGATATGACACAAATATTAATTTGGAGATTAGAGATTACATTTATCAGTGTTACTTCATTATGTTTTTAAAGATTAACTTTAGATGATAAAGATAAGCATGCACAATTGAATATCTATTTTTTAACCAAAAAATAAATAAATGAATAAAAACACACTGGAACAAAGTTTTGTTGACCTGTGTACTAACATTATCCGAAATGTTTCCAAGAATGTTTAAATCCGTATAAATAAGCGATTTTGACCAGGACAGGGAACGTGTCCTTGCATCGCCTATCATTGACATCATACCCTCTAGTTACCCTCGTTTTATTTTGCAGAAACTATGGAAACACCAGAGACGCTTTAATATATTATGTGTTTTATTAGACAGGTGAGCAAACATTTGGATACATTCATCAACAGAAAACAAATTATTGTTAGCTCAACGCAGTAAAAAAAAAAAAAAAGCTCAGTGAAATCAAGGTATCATCAAGATACGCCTTTGTTTTGAATAAGTAACCTCTAATGGCAAAAAATTACATATTGTGGCTTTAAGAAAGCTGTAGTAATATACTATATTAATAATATACTATATACTATCACTATATTGTGAATCTCTAGCAGTCCCTGCTCCAGTTTAGTCTCAGTCCATCCCTCTCTGTGTTTGGATGTTATTATTTTATTGTTGTCTCATACTTGTCTCACTCTCATTATCAGGCTTTCAATTTCTCCAAGAAAGTCTTGGACCCCTATGGTGTGGTGGTGAATACAATCAAATTGAATCTATGAAGCTTATGTGGGTGTGATTGTGTTTGAATGAATGTATGTTCATGCGTGTGGTTAATGTTTGAGAGAAAAAGCTAAGCAAGACATAAAAAAAATCCCTCTCTATCCTGAGACCTCTTCACCTCACTCATGTCCACCCATATGAACTAATCAGACTTCATAATTATGACCTTAAGCAGCGCACAGCACACAGAGCAAATTCAATAAACTGCAGCCTCCCAGCTGACAGCACACTGGAGGGATGTATTTCTTTTGTAATGGTGTTGCTTTGCCATCCCAACATTATTAGAAAAAATGTTTTGTCAAGGAGATTTGTTGTTTATTTTCAGAGATGATGGGTATGGACAAAAGATCAAAACGTATCCGGAAAATCAATGTGTACCCTTGCTGCTTTTCACCCCTACCGTGTCATTGTTTCATTCAAACTCACTTTAGATCTTTATCAGGCTTAGGTGTTTAGTTGTGTGTTTTGAGAGTTATTAAAGGGACCATTCACATATATTAGCGTTCAAATGTTTAAAATTTTGTTTTAGTAGTAGTATGCTCACCAAGGTGCCATTTATTTGATCAAAAATATAGTAAAAATAGTAATATTGTGAAATATTATTAATTATTTAATATATATTTTCTCATTTATTTATATTTTAAAATGTAACTTATTCCTGTGATTGCAGAGCTGAATTTTTGGCATCCATTACTCCATTCTTCAGAGTCACATGATCCTTTAGAAATCATTATAATGATGATTTGGTTCTCAAGAATCATTTCTTATTATTATCAATGTTGAAAACAGCTGTGGTGCTTAATATTATTGTGGAAATTGTGTGTGTGTGTGTGTGTGTGTTCCAGGTATACCCTACATTATGGGTACAAAATGTCCCCACAAAGATGGCAATATCTGAAATCCTTGTCCTTGTGGGGAAATCATACTAAGTGATGTTTTTTGAAAATGTAACAATGCAGAACGTTTCCTGTGATGGGTAGGTGTCTGTCACAGTTAGTTTCGGGTAGGGGTGTTTGATTCCAGGTTTTTTGGAGTCGAGTCCGATTCCCGACTCCCACTGTAGGAGTCTATGGAAATGACTCCTCGACTCCATTTACTTTACATCAAAACAGGGTCAGAATTAAGACAAAACTGCAGTTGTTACACGCTTAAATTATTTCCCCCGACACAAAGCCTCAAAATCCCCTCATTAAAACGGCACAATTTTAGCATGACCATCCAAATGAGTCCAATTTAGTGATGACTTGATGAGTGGCTATCAACGTTTCTAAATAGGTGTTGCCGATACCTAATTTTACAGAGGAAAAAGTCACAAAAAAAAGGTGATGCCGCTGAACGCACATGATCATTTTCTTAAAAAGATTGATTATGAACACAAGGTTAACCATGGAAAACCGAATCTATACCTATTCATTGCATTATACCATCAATTAAACTAAAGCTAGCATGGAGGAAACCTATGTATAATTACAAACTAAAGTCGCTGTGCCTGTTTTCTGTAAGCACTCAAATAAATGTGTGTGACAAAGTTTCTGCGACAGCTCTCTGATGCGGTGTATTACGTCAGTGTCTGAATTTTTTCCTCGCTTCATTTCATTCACCCCTTGCTTATAGTGCACTCAACTGCCATGCACTTTATAGGGATTAGAGAATCAGTAAACACGTAAGAGATTTCGGACACAGTAACAGAGTTGACGGCTAGAGTCGATTCCTGTGCTGGAGTCGACCCCGACTCAGAGGAATCGACTCTTTTGGAGTTGACTCCCCATGGTTTTGGGTTTTGTTTCACATTTATGTTTTCATGTCTTATGTCACAGTTAGTTTCAGGTTTTGTTTCACATTTATGTTTTCATGTAAAAATGCTGAACGTATGGTTCCTGGAGGACCCCCAACAGTTGGATGTGTCCTTTGTCTGACAAACCCACATCAGGTCTTGGAGTAGCTACTAATGAGCTGATGACCTGAATCAGGTGTGTTTGATTGAGGAGAAATGCAAAATGTGCACTGAGGGTCGTCCAGGAATGTGGTTGGGAACCACTGGGGTAGGGGATAGAATATACAGACCTCTTGCTCCTCTGGTGGAAGATAAAATAATGTTTGATTAGGAGAAATGTTCAGGGCTCAAAAATGTCCCATGTGTTGCATAGAGTGTGCATTTTTGTCTGAGGGTAAGATAGATTGTGGTGCATGACATTTTTTAGTGGTGATCAGCAAAAGTGTGATTTTCAGTAAGCTTATTAATTATCTCAGTGTTGATTTAACTTTTAACCAACCTGGAATCGTATTGCATATTATGTGTAATATTGCTGTGGGGTACTCATGCGGTTTATGGGGATCTTACTTTTTAAAGACCATCTTCTGGTGATTTATACACACATTGGGTTTCCATGTTTTATGGGGACTTTTTATAGAAAAGTTTCATGAATTCCCCATAAAAGTCTTTTCAATTTTATAATGGCAAGAAACCTGACTTTGCTCAAATAATTTTTTTAAGATTCAATTTTGAGCTTCAAATTGGTTCAAGATGTATCAAATGGGTTTAATTAATGCAGGATGCAGAGACTGAAAATGCATGCTGAAAATGGACCTGTGGCACAGTCCACTCCACTTAGATGTTTTACTTTTCTTGAAAACTCCACTTCATAAATGGTAAAAAACACAATGGAATCCCACGCCAATAGAATTGATTGTGGGGCAATTCACTGATTCCCCTTGTGGGAAAAGATGGATAAATAGGGAGAGAAAATAGCTTTTCCTGACCTCTCACCTCTTAAAAAGAATCCCGTTAAGAGGTAAATATGTTTAGAAAGGAAAGGCAACCAAAAAAGCTGATGAACAATCAGAAATAAACTCCACAAATGAAGGGTATGAGGGGTATGAAAAACAGGGGTATGATTTATTTTTTGGAAACATTGAAGTTTTATTGACCCTAAAATCTGTTCCCTCATTGATCTTATTTTGGTCTAATTTTTAAAAGATTGTTCTTTTCCCTCACAGGTGTGTGTTCAGCAAAGACAAAATTGGAATATTAGAAATCAAATTTGTTGCCTGGTTTAAATAAATAAATAAATAAATAAATAAATCTAAATGAAAGGGTTAGTTAACCCAAAAATGAAAATTAGCCCACTCACCCTAAAGCCATCCTAGGTGTATAGCATTCTTATTTAAGACAAATACAATCAGAGTTATATTAAAAAATGTCCTGGCTCTTCCAAGCTTTATAATGGCAGTGAATGTTGCTTCGAAGTCCATAAAAGTGCATCTAACCATCATATAACTGATCCACACGGCTCTAGGAGGTTAATAAAGACCCTCTGAAGCGAAGCAATGCGTTTGTGTAAGAAAAATATTCATATTTAAAACTTTATAAAGTAAAATTTCTAGCTTCCGGCAGACCGTCTTCTGTATTCAACTTACGGAAAAAGTGTACTGGTAGACTGGGACTCTTGTGCAGTAGAAAATGCATAGCAGATTCCCCAGACCAATGTTCAATCTTAAAAGATTGATTCAAAATGCTTATGCTGACGACATTGCACATAGTTACGCTCATCAGACATAGCAGAAGCATTTTGAACTGCGAGAGGTACTACTTTTTCTGTAAGCTAGAATTTTTTTTAAGAAAATTTTTAAATATGGATATTTTTCTTACACAAACGCATTACTTCGCTTCATAAGGCCTTTATTAACCCCCCAGAGCCGTGTGGAGCAGTTATATGATGGATATATGCACTTTTAAGGACTATTTTAATATAACTCAGATTGTGTTCGTCTGAAAGAAGAATGTCATATACACCTAGGATGGCTTGAGGGTGAGTAAATCATGGGCTAATTTTCATTTTTGGGTGAACTAACCCTTTAAGTAAATTATGAAAAACTTAATATATGTATACAATTTGCATTTCTTTTAGGTGACAGCTGATGTGCTGCTACTTAGAAAAAATGTATTACAATCTTAATACAATAATTGATGTGACTACTAAAGATTTCATTATATTAAAACAGCATCATTTACTATGGGTTTCAACGCTATTTCAGAGTTTATCTTGGAGTAGAATTAAAATCTCTTAACTGCTTTAATTATAATATAATTCATGTAATTAATATAGTTGTTTTTTTCTATTGTAATATTGTGAAAATTAACAACAACAAATTGGTAAAAAAGTACAGTGAATGTTTTTCTTTTTTACCTCTGATCCTTAAAAGTAATTTTTATGTTGCAATCTAATGGATTTATGCAGATGTTATCCAATTTTTTTTATGTAGATAAAATCAGTTAATTTATATTTTACCACATGCATCATATTTAAAATGTATACCTCACTGGAGAAAGAGAAAGGTAACACAGCCATATTAAAATGTGCTTTAGTGAGCATTCAACAGATAGTTCACCTGCTTAGTTGCAGCACAGGCTACAATACAAGGTAACATAAAAATGACGCTTCATAGCTCGTTTTATGTCATAAATATGAACTTGGCTTTATTAAGTATTTCTCTGGTTCAAATCAACCTTCTTATTTGCACACTTTTTTTTACTGTTTAGATTCCAGTATGACTTGACCTATTTAACCCTTTAAAGCTATAATTAGCATTTGCATGTTAGTGAATAAATAAGGAATGGCTTTATGGGTGAAAGACGATAGAGGAACGAGTCACATACAGGCACGAAGATCGGTGGCTTGAGACGTACACGTCAGCTAGGCGGGGGGTAATAAAAACTCCCATTCATCCCAAGGAGGGGCATAATTGGCTTGACCACATCTTGAAACCTCTATCTGTGGCAATAATGTACATCTGCATTTAGCGTTTGGTGAACTCCAGTCCCACTGAAATAATGGGTTAGAAAACCCTCCACCGACTTTACAAAGAAACAGACTCTCGTTTCAAAAACAAACTGACTAAATCCTTTACATAAGCCATAATTAATGGTGCAATGATTGAGTCCAACGTGAGTCGGAGTTGCGCGTGGTGTGCTGGAGGAGGTGACGGGACCAGCGCGCATTTGGATGAGAATCACTCAGCACACACTCTGAGTCCGACGGGACACTTGGTGGTCGCGGTGTGCCTTGGATTCATCGGAACTTTGGGGTTTCTCAACAACACGCTCGTTCTCATTCTGTTCTGTCGCTACAAAGTACTGCGCTCGCCCATGAACTATCTTCTGGTGAGCATCGCAGTCAGTGATTTGCTCGTGTGCGTCCTCGGCACTCCGTTCAGCTTCGCCGCCAGTACGCAGGGACGATGGCTCATCGGACGCGCGGGATGCGTGTGGTATGGCTTCATCAATTCATGCCTGGGTAAGCCTGTGTTACAGCGATGTCAATCGATTAAAGTTGGATGTGCATGTAGTTGCCATAGTTTAATACTTCTGAATCATACCTCGCATGCCAGGCTACATTGTAAAACGCGTTTAATCGTGAAAGTGTTATGTTAACTCTTGTGTGTTAGATGGGCTCCATTACGTCAGATGTTTAACATTATAAATGTGATTTCCACAACGTTGCAGATTTTTTTTTAGCACGTTCCATTTGGAATGCTTTAGGAACATCCCATTTCAATGTCTTTCGAAGTCAAATTCTACCAGTTACAAAACAGTGAGAAAGAGAGGATATGTAGAAGTCAATTTTTATATTTCCTCATGCTAACTTGTCGTTTTGAACTGTCTATGACAATTGGAATAACCGACATATACCAGCGTTCTAGTTGTATTTCCTTAAAAAAAAACTCCTTACCTTTAGGTAACCAATACACTTCAATGCTATCAGAAAAGCTATCGTATTTACATCGTTTTATTTAAATTATTGGTATTATTTCTCGTGAGGTAAAGCGTCTCACTTCAGAAGCCTCCTGTCAGACTCGTGCTCGCGCTGCTAGTTTAATGTTTTTTTTATTTTTTATTTAGGTTTTTTTTTCGACAGGCAGATACTCTACCATTACAAAAGTTGAAACTATGAATAATTCCAATTTATACACTTGCTATTTTTTTGTGATTCTCTTCTGTCATGTTTTATTTATTTTATATGTAGTTTCTATATTTATTTAATTATAGCACAGAATCCAAAAATGAATTCACCTGTAATATAAACATCATATCTGCTTAATCCAACATATCCTATATGTTTACACATAATAGGAAAGCAGGATGTAACTACCCTCTGCCCATAGATGGCTATCATCAGTTTAAAATGATGTTTTCTTGTAGACAGATTAAACTCCTTGTACTGGTTATGTGCTATAGTTTATGGAACATAGCCTATGTTGTGCACCTTATGCACAAACACAAAAAAGTGTGGCTACCATGGTAGTAACATGTTTCGGGATGTTACTATGATATTCTTTGCATGAAGTACATGAAAGTATTACGATCTGATACCATAACGTGGTGGCGCGTAGTACATTTTTGTAAGGATGTAAACAAAACAAAAATGCTCGAAAGTACATGTAAAAAAAAGTAAACTAACCGGTTTTCATTTATTTACTGATGAAAAAAAATACAGTTGGAATTATTAAATGAGTTCAAAACTCATAAATTGGAAACAAAAATGATGAAAGCATTGTTACAGTGTACAGTTGAAAAGACCCAGAAGTCTCCATAATTGGAAAAACATGAGGGCAGAGGTGGATTCTTTTTTCCTGATTTGGGTTTAGCACTTCACCTGAAGGCGTGGAGAACTGTATTCAGGGAAAAGAGATGCGTGCTGTCCTGTACTTGACCCATAACACAGGCTCTAATGGGGCAGAGATGATGAGTGTAGTGTTTCCAGTCAGTAGAATAGCTGTTTTGGTGTCACTTTTGTGGTGCCAGCAGCCCTTAAGATCAAATTGGTCTGTATTATATGACAACACATTTTTACATCAGTACTTATAAACTAAGTACAAGCAATTAAAGAACGTTGCCGACATAGTAATTGTCAAAACCTAAATGACCGGTCAGGGACCTCGGCTAAACAAAGCAGATTGAATCGCCATTGGTTCGATAAAACTACGCTTATGAGAGACCTAAGTGTGCTTTTATGGAGAAAGGCTCTGTAATCAGTTCCACTCCTTGAAAGCCTGATGACAAATGCCTCTCATTGCTTTGAAAAGGCTCATTACTCCCCTTCCTGATTAGCTTTCATCAGGAACCGCCATGCATATAAGTTTCATTCCTCGTTCACGTCTAATGCCATAATGATGTTAATTGTAAGCAGTGGACAGTACACTTGTTTCACTGATTATTTCCCTTGAATAAATTACACTGATAAAAGTGCTAACAATGCTAATACTTGTGAGAAATTTCAGCCTTTAATCTTTGAATCATCGATTAAGCAAACACATTGTCAGGCTCGTGAAGACATGGCTTCATCCAGATGTTACACAGTGTAGGTTTTATCATATCAGGCAGGGAAATATGACTATTAACATTCAAAATGTTCTTGATATATATATTTTTTCAGGCTTGTATATATTCAAGCTTATAGTCTCTTTGAACAATTTTTGAGCAGTCTTCCTAAGAAGCTTTCTTTAGGTTAAGATGGCAGGATTTTGGGTTTTCAAGAGGGAAATTTGGGTTTCAAGAGTTTCTGCAAGAGACCGTAAACACAAGCGCATGTGAAAGAGTTTTGTCTTTCACTGCTTAACAAAGTTTGTTGAACTCTGATCTGTGAATTCACACAGCAAATTGACAAATTGACCTCTTGGCTTTTTTTAAGTATTGTGGAGCTCTTGTTTCTTTGCTCAGTTAACCCCAATGAGATCCTTATATTGGATAATAAATATGGCACTGGTCGTACCATGTTTATGGAAATGTACCACAGTAATACTATGATATTATTTGCATGAAGTGCTATTCCAAAAGTACATGAAAGTATTACCATCTGATGCCATAACGTGGTGGCGCGTACTCGCGTAGTACATTTTTGTAGGGATGCGAACAAAAAGAAATGCTCAAAGTCAACTAACCGTTTTAATTTATTTACTGATGAAGAAAAAGTTGGATTCATTAAATTAGATAAAAACTCACAAATTGGAAAACAAAGATGATGAAAACATTCTTACAGTACTGTTGAAAAGACCCATAAGTCTGCATAATTGGAAAGTTGGCTTAATTAAAAAATAGAAAAAAAATAGAGTGTATTGTGGAGTCCTTGTTTCTTTGCTCAAATAAGCCTAAAGAGACCCTTAAATTCGAATAATAAATATGGATGGCAACTTCTGACACTTTTATGTTATTATAATCCTGTATTTGTTTGCTTCAACTTAGTAGTTTCACAAAGTAGTTTCTAGAGTTCAGAAAGCATGTACTGAATTGAGTCTGTATTCTGTTTTGTTATTGTTTATTGCAGTATCAACTTGGTATCGGCACATTTTAAACCCTTACTTGGCACTATTTTGCAATACATTTGGCTTGATCGTAATAATACACACTCCCTTGTGCCTTACCAAGAGACTTTGCAGTTAGACACATCTCAAATAAGTGCGAACACCTGCTCTTCACAGTTAAAATGGCAGGGACACGATAGCGACCTTCAGTTTCATGTGAGATATTTTTAGATGTTTTTTTTGGTTTTGCCAGCACAAATGACAGTATACTGTACAATGACAGAGGAGGAGTGCACAATAAAACAGAAGTGTCCCTTACCAGATGCACCAAAAGCTGTCTGCAAATGTATTGTGTAGCACACTGATAAGGCTGCTTGCCTTGTTCAGTTCTTATAAGACTATAAATCACCAATGTTACTCAGCTTCCTCTAACAACAACACTAAAGCAGGTTTTCTGAAGAGGAACTTGATAAGATAAATAACACTTTGCAGTATAGAAAGTCTGGTTCTTATTACATATGGCACTGTAAAGAAACTTTTCCACAAGCTGAGGTAAGTACTAATACTGTATATTGATGCACATTGTAATACACACAAATACAAACACAATCACGGTAACACACAACACTAAAATAATGCAACGAACATTTATTAATCAACATACGATTTAGCATTAAACCCTAATGTACAATGTAAGAAAAAAAGGTTATTTCAAATTATTATTATTCTGGGAATGTCAGTCTATGGTTTTTCACTGCTGTTTTAAGATAACTTGTTATTTTTCATTTCCAAAAAACGTTGTATGATTTACTTTGAAACAATTTGAGTAAATTTCACAAAGAAATGTAATTAATACATTGAATAAAAATGTGAACAAAGTCATTTTTTACAGTGTAGCTACAAAGTGCATCTAAATTCTCATTTTTTCCTGTTAAGCAAGGTAAACCCACAGCATTGAGCTTGATGCATGTTTGCAGTGCATGCATCTACAGATTTGGCCTTTTACTTAATGTAAACAAACCCTCAAAGGCAATAAGGAACTGTAAGAAACCCAGGACCGCAGCTATTACTCATAACAGAGCGTTGTTTTGTCTGTATCTCTCTTCTGTTTGCACAGGCGTCGTGTCGCTAATCTCCCTGGCGGTGCTCTCTTACGAGCGCTACTGCACCATGATGGGGGCCACGCAGGCAGACTCTACCAATTACAGAAAGGTGGCCATGGGTATTGCCTTCTCCTGGATATATTCCATGGTTTGGACTCTTCCGCCACTGTTTGGATGGAGCTGCTACGGTCCGGAGGGTCCCGGCACCACCTGCAGTGTCAACTGGGCCGCCAGGACGGCCAACAACGTGTCTTACATTATCTGTCTGTTTATCTTCTGCCTTATTCTCCCTTTTATCGTGATTGTCTACAGCTATGGCAAACTCCTACAGGCTATCACACAGGTAGGTGTCAAAGTCATTACCATCTGCTACAGCTGATGAGTTATTGATTTCAAAGAAACTTTATGCCTAATGTTACAGACCATTATGTGATTTGTATAGAGACTTGGCCAGGCTCAGTTCTGTTAACTGAATAGTTAAATTATGAATTAAGTGCTTTTCTTACAATTAACTGAGTAATGCTGTTAACTGAATAGTTAAATTATGAATTAAGTGCTTTTCTTACAATTAACTGAGTAATTACACATACGCACTGTTTTCAGACAATTATTATTTTTTTTTTTTATAATTGCATTCAGCACTCATTTTTGAGTTACATAGATAATTAATTTCATGAATAATTTGCTCCCACCCTTCCCTCGGTCATTTTGACCCAAAACTTAAAATATATATATATATATATTTATTTGAGTTTTTCTTTTTTATTTGATTGTTCATTGGAGTGGTCCAAGACTATAGGCAGATGAAAAATATGTGCATTATTTGTATGTCTAAATAACGATTACACATACGCAACAATGATATGCCATTTGATCCATCACGTCACCACCACTGCGACAGTGCGACTTTTGTTGATGCCTCTCTTAACCCAGTTGGAGCGAGCATTGCAGGAGTAGCTATGGATGAAGTAAAAGTAAAGTTGGTGAGTGGAGTATACAGTATAAAATTGTTCACAACAAGTCTTTAAAGGCACTTAAGCCTGTTTCATTAGCCCATTCATGACGCTGTTGTGATGTTGAGAGAGGTACGAGATAAAAAAAATAAAGCATTTTAATTGGAATGATTTTAGCGTATGAAAACCTAAAATTCTCAAAATTCAAACATAAAATTCTAAAATTTTACCAAAAAAATATTTTATAATGTCTAAATGTGTATCTGACTTTAGGACCCAGTGGAACAGCTCATTTGCTCCATATAGAGCTACTGTATAAAGGCCATCTAGTTAGCCTGGCTCCGCCCTCGTACATAATTCCTCTCAATTTTCATTTTCCTTCAGTACGTCGTGTGGGTTTGCGGGATATTCGCTGGTTTTCTCTGGCCAAATTTTAACTGGTCCAATCAGCAAACAGAGGGAGTGGCTAAGAAAGATGACGTTGATATCGTGCGTTAGTTTGAGTCAATGGAGAGTGGCAAGACTCTCTGAACAAATGGGCTACCATCTAGTACCGTCTTTTTTTTTTCACAAGAGGTCGGCAAAGACACCAAATGTAAGATATTTTGAGCTGAATTAAAGGTGCGATATAAGCGATGTCTTGCGTTTTTAGGCCAAAACTTTTTTGTCACATACAGCAAACATCTCACTATCCACTAGCAGCCTGTCCCCTGAACACACTGTAAAAAAAACGCGGCCTCTGTAGTTGTCACAAGCTCCAAAAACGGCAACAAAAATTAACTGGTGCAGTCCGAACAACGAAATAATAAACAGTGCTCCAGCCAATAGCCGACAAGAAGTCATTCTTGCCGGCTATTGGCTGGAGCACTGTTTGTTATGCTTCGTTGTCCAGACTGCCCACTTTTGTTATGGTTGCAGTTTGTGGAGCTTATGCGGACTACAGAGACCGTGTTTTTTTACAGTGTGTTCAGGGGACAGGCAGCTAGCAGATAGCGAGGAGAAGTTTGCTGTATGTGACAAAAAAATGTTTGGCCTAAAAAACGCGTGACATCGCATAGAGCACCTTTAAAAGAGTCATTTTGAATTTAAGTCGAAAATAAAGTCATTATTTATTTATTTTTATTCACTGATAAAATCTAGTCATTTAAAGGTAAATACAATTTTAAAAAATCTCCAAAAGAATTGCATTAAAAGATAGAATCAAATGAAATATAAAATGATATAAAATAAGCTTTCTGGAAAAAAATATTAAGTATAATTTTAGGGCTTTGGGTCTTTTTGATGAGTGAGGGAAGGATTAGTTACAAAGTGCGAGGGAGTGATAAGGGTTAATGTTTGTCAATTCAGTTTTGTGAATTTCCGCAACAAAAGTGTAGATTAAGGCATCTGCTTTCATTTCATCATGAACTAGTATTCAAATGTATGTTATAGAATTGCTCTCCATGATCTTGTGTGAAAAACTTTACATCGCAACTCATTATTGTAACAGAAAATGCAGCAAATGATGAATGCAACACTAGACTAGAGAAACAGTTACCAAGACTAACTTCAACTTCAATTAGCGTAATATTCATTAATTATTAGTTTTCACAATGACCCTTTTGCACCATTAATTGACAAAACCACTCAGCAGTCCTCTCAACGTCTTCTTAAAAACATTTTGAATATTTCAGCTCATGGCAGTTTCCTGTCTGTGTTCCTCTATCAGTTCTAATTTACCAGAGGAAACCAGATTAATTATTTTTCATATGCTCGGCGGGAAATGTCCCGTGTTGTCCAATGATCAACACCGGCAGTCAGGAACAATTGACAATTATTCTCAGTGTTTTTTTGCGTGAAACGCCTTGAATGCAAATTAAGCACCTATTACATCAGGCACAGAGCAAATCGTGTCAGAATTTGCATGGAGATGGGATGAAAATAACATTTCAATTGAGAAATAGTTTTTATTTGAATCCCCAGTGGCCCAATTTTCTAAAGTAAACACAAAACAAACGCTCTCAAAGCACCAATAATTCCTATCCTTCCTCCCGCTCCTGGCCGAGTGGGTGAGTTAACAGAGGCCACCAAATGCTTACATCAAATGCAATGACACAAAGCGATTTGATTTGCAACTGAATTACTTTCAATAGCAACAATAAATGACAAATCTCCATTTCTACATCTTAAATGGAGTACAATGTATGGAATAGATGTTTCAGCACTTTTAATATACTGTGATGTACAGAGAGAGTTTGGAAATTAAAACATTCAAGTTTATGCAAATTAACCCTGTCGAAAATGGGCCATTGATGCTTTCAGAACTGGAAGCGTAACCTTTTCGTTTCACTTCATTCAGCAGCGACTCAAATCGCTCTGCCTGTGTCATTGCATTAACATAAGCACTTTCTCCATAAAGGTTCTTTTGCGGTTTGAAAACCCTGCTGAATCTCATTTTTGTCTGAATGTCTTCTGTTGATTCATGCACAGTGTCATCCGCAATGTATGTGAAGCCACGATTATACTGTATGTGTTGCATCATGGTACTGTATTTAGGTCAAGACTTATCGCTAGACATCAGTGGTGTGTGATCTAACCTCAGTGGTGAAAAGACTTTGCTTCTCTGACAGATACATTCTTGTGCAAGCAGATAACTTTGAGCCTGGGCTTGTGTTGATAGATGCAGGAACAAAGGGAGGTCTCTCCTTAAGCCTGAGCGGAAATCATTTCCAATTAACGAGTTACTATCTCAAAAGGGCAGAGAGGAAAACGAACCTTTAGAATGGGCTCCTCACAGGGCTTGTGACCTTGCGGTCTCCTTTTATTTTGCCTGTCTCAGAATATGATATACATTCAATTTCTAATCATTATTATTGTAGAAAATGAGCTCAAGAGAAATATGAATAATTAATTATAACTCAATATAATTCATTATAAATATTTGGATCTGTTAATAGAATTAACTTGATGTAGAAGAATTAATACCACAATCAACAATGTTCGCCCAGCAAATGCTCAGTATTAATTCATTATTAATTCTAATAAATGTCTCATGATTCTCTCCGGGGTAAGGGAAATAACTTTCTTAATGGACAGTACTATTCAGAGCATGTAGCCAAAATCTGCATGATTCTCACATTCAGGTTCAGTACAATTCGGGACGGAAAACCCTGATCCGGTTTGTGTTTCCACCGCCAACAATACCCTTATGATAGGCGGGGTGCAGCGTTCCACGTCATTCTTGCGCGAAGAAGAAAGCGACACAGTAAACAATTATACAACATACAGCAGATCTTGTTCTTGCTTCTCGGCATGTGGCTGTTGTCACAAGAAGACACTTTGTTTAAACCAGGGCTGCAGGGTACAAGGAAAAACACTGCAGAAAAAGCATGCACAAGTGACGATTCTCTGTAAACCAATCAATGTTTTGCAGTGAGTCTAGCTCCACCCTTTAGTACCGGACTACTGTGCTATGAACCCCAACGGAAGGGTGCCAAAAAAGTGGTACAATATGGTTCAGAATTAGGGTACCATTCACAACTTCTGACTATGATAACAGTTGTACTGAACCACTTTGCGGTGGAAACAAGCCATTAGACTAATCTAACACACACACAGTCACATACATGCATACAGTTTAGCAATGGAAAAAGAGCTAAAACAAAATACAGGAAAGCTTGAATATATAGCATTGTTTAAAATGCAGCAGAGCAGATTCATTAGATTGTGCCAGGCCAAAGATCCTCTGACTCCAACTGGTTCTCTCAAATCAACAGTTTCGTAGTTCTAGCACACCCTTCTTTAAAAGGTGTACAGGAATACTTAATGAATCAAATAACGAAACTAAGTTTGATACACACCCTCGGATGGTGAGTGAGCCTATAAGGAGTTGTTCCTTTGGAGGGAAACATTATGATCCTTTGTCTTCTAGCAGAGTATTTGCTTATGAAATTGGATCGTGTGTTTATGAGAAGAACCTTCAAGATTCTTTTGATACTAATGTGTCACAGAGTTAGCAAAATGTAATTGTAGTAAGGTTAGTTGCACAATTGAAAAAAACGCTGTATATTTTGTGGCACACTTCCACACTAACCATAAAATGCTTTATAAAGCAGTCTTGCAAGTTTGTCATCTCATTTTTTTTTCTTGAAAAAACATCAGATGCTTACGTAAAATAAGTCTCTGCTGTCCCCAGAGTGTGTATGTGAATTTTTTGCTCAAATACCTAAAAATGTTAGCAAAAATGCAAATGAGCTAGTGCTCCTGGCAGAGAGGGTGGAGCTTCAAGAGCTCTTGCTCAAATCCACTACAATCTCTGTCATGCTCCGGCAACAAAACAGAACAATCTCACGCTCTAAAAATGTCAGAAACTGTCAGTACTAGAATATATGCTGCATGGAGATAGAACAGGTATATTTTAGTTTAATTACAGTTATAAATTATGTTGTCATCTTGTTTTTATTGCTTCACTATTAGTACAAGCCTGTTTTAGCGAATGATGGCCAAAACTTTATTGATGAGTTTTATGAAGTTTATTGTACACAAATGATGAAGAGTTAATTTTCACTCAAGAAAATCACCGTAAGAGCTGAATAAAACAGTACAAGGAGCGTGGATTGTGTTAGGAGTGTAAAGTCTTATCCATAAACTCTCTCTTGCATTATCATCAACATACACTGCAAATGACACAAAACACTCCTTACAACTAACGGTAAACAAATACACCGATCAGGCATAACATTATGACCATTGACAGGTGAAGTGAATAACAGTGATTATCTCTTCATCACTGCACCTGTTAGTGGGTGGGATATATTAGGCAGCAAGTGAACATTTTTTCCTCAAAGTTGATGTGTTAGAAGTAGGAAAAATGGGCAAGCGTAAGGATTTGAGCAAATTTGACAAGGGCCATATTGTGATGGCTGGACGACTGGCTCAGAGCATCTCCAAAACTGCAGCTCTTGTGGGGTGTTCCCGGTCTGCAGTGGTCAGTATCTATCAAAAGTGGTCCAAGGAAGGAACATTAGTGAACTGGCGACAGGGTCATGGGCAGCCATGCGGCTCATTGATGCACATGGGGAGCGAAGGCTGGCCCGTGTGGTCCAATCAAATACACATCACAGTTTGTTGGGTATGGGGCTGTATAGTCGCAGACCAGTCAGGGTGCCCATGCTGACCCCTGTCCACCGCCGAAAGTGCCAACAGCGTGCACAAGAGCGTCAGAACTGGACCACAGAGCAATGGAAGAAGGTGGCCTGGTCTGATGAATCACATTTTTTGTTATTTTATATTTATTTTATATCACGTGGATGGCCGGGTGTGTTCGTTGCTTACCAGGGGAGAACATGGGACCAGAATGCAATATGGGAAGAAGGCAAGCCAGCGGAGGCAGTGTGATGTATTGAGGTGTCCAAATTCCCCCGATATCAATCCAATCTAGCATCTGTGGGATGTGCTGAACAAACAAGTCCGATCCATGGAGGCCCCACCTCACAATATACAGGACTTAAAGGATCTGTGGCTAACATCTTGGCCACATACCACAGCACACCTTCAGGGGTCTACTGGAGTCCATGCCTTGACGGGTCTGGGCTGTTTTGGCAGCAAAAGGGGATCAACACAATATTAGGATATTAGATATATAATATTAGATAGGTCATAATGTTATGCCTGATCGGTGTATATACAGACCTTTTGCCTTACGAACAGTAGGTACTGATTCATCCTCAAGTAACCTCTTTTAAGCAAAACCTGTTTATGTTTTGTCCCTTTGTCTTGACTCTCGTTCACGAAGCAGTCTGTTGTAAAAAGATCAGCGCAGACATAAACAAATTCAGGTATATGGGTGGGGGCACATTCCCTTCAAAAATATAACCAATCCACTGTGTCTTTAGATGTCGGGAGGTCATGAAGACTGTATGTTTCCAACAACAAAACGTCCTTACGAGACAATCTAGTCGTTGCTACAGCTGCTCTGGCCTGGAGAAAATGGCAGACATCGCTCGTTCAGGGCGGGTCTGTGCTAATACGGCAGAGTCTGTCAGCAGTCATGGGTGGTCTTATTTAGAGTAACTAGCTACTTACGTAGAAACCGGCTGCAAATTCAAACAGCTCGCTGGATGACACAGACTCAGACAGCCCTTAAAGGGTTACTTCAGCGATTAGTTTTGTATCAGTAGAAACCCAGGAGTATATTCGAATTATCGTACTTTCCCGCCTCATATGACCCTGAGACGAGAGAATTATGTATCTTATTTCTGGAAAAATTCCTCCAGTGACGCAAATATCGTCAATTTGCTTCAACAGAGGAGTTTTTGGCCAGAGGCTAAAGACTACAGCCAGCAGGAGGCGCTATTTCCACGTTTTCAACATCGCACTCACAGCGCTCAGCTCGGGAGCTGCGGAGATTCATGTAAACGGAGCGGTGGAGAGCAAAGTGAGTGTTTCACTTTCTATGAATTCATATGAAAGTTAATGCAGCTGTGAATGCAGCTGCAGCCGCGAACCCCACGCTTACCTCAGCTCATGTGATGAATGTAATCTCAATCTCATGAATGTAGACTCCTGCTGCGTTTGTGCCGTGACGGCCGTGACACTCAATCATCTCACTCATAAAATATATTGAACAGACACGTCCAGTTTTTAATTGTAGCATCTCTAACTGAACTGATTTTATGAAAATGAATGCGGTGGGCAAGTAAACCATGTTGTGCCTAGCGTAGGGCAGCGAAGTGCATTCTGGGAATTGTTGTCTTTCATCCCCATGAGACAAAAATACTTTTTAAATTAAAAATAATTTCACATTTCTACTACATTAATGACCGCGTTTAAATACAGATTCATCTTCCCAGTGCTGAAGTACCCCTTTAACAAACTGGCTGCGTGTTTTCTTTTCAGCTTTTCCGAACTGGCAGACAAGCCAGAAACCTAACTAGATGCTAAAAAAAGAGAAGACCTTTAAGACCATTCAATTATTTTAAGTCCGTTACATAAAAAAGTAGATTGGTCTAATTTGAATACAAAAAGGAAGACTGATTAACCCTAACTAATTGCTAGTTTTTCAGCTATGTTTATGCAACTAGCCCCAGGGATTCAGTTGCACCATTAGTCCCTTTGCAGCAACCCAGGGTTAAGTGCTTAAGTGCTCAAGATTTGCAGTTTTGTAGTCACCTCTCCATGACATTTAACTATATACCACCATTCAAGATTTGAAAGGGTTATTTAGGGCTATAAAAAGACCATTAGTAACGTCATTGCCTTATAACACTTACTATGATTCATGTAGATGCTTAGAGAGCGTGCATTATGACACCTCACACAAAATCATTTGCATAATAGTGTCCTGAAGATTATAAAATCATTGAATTTGATCAAAGGCATTTTTCCTAATCCGCTGCCTTCAATTTGTTTAGATGTCATTTAATGCAAGCCAATTATAGGCCAATCGTAGCATGAGATCAGATAACTAGAGTGTCGTCTCCGCTGTATAAGAGTGATTGTAGCTCCTCACCGATGATATTGAACCAAAGGCGCATAGACGGAAAGCTGATAAGCTCAGAGTCTTTTAGACAATTAGCACCCTGTGTGTTTATTCGAGATGAGACTCTGACCGTTCGATGCAGGGGAGTCCTAGGGGGACAGGTGTCAAATATTCACCCTCCACTCTGATAAATCTCAAAGGGGATGATAAAAAAAAATCCACATGATGTTTTATTACACATATTAATCATCTCTTCGATAAAGCTAAAGGCTCTTTTTTAATTGCATGCATCACCCGCGATCAATTGGATAATGATTTGCGTACTTTACGATCAATAAGACCACCTTTCAGGTTTTCATTGAGTAAACTAGAACAAAATGATAACACATTGTAACATGCTGCATTCTTAACATTGACAATTCCTATTTTTCTATATGGAATGTTGCAGCATTTATTATAAATGATTTATACCTGCACAATATATATATATTTATTTTATTTATTTTTTTAAGTCTTCGTAATCTTTCATCAGAATAAGTTCCCCTTACAGCAATTTCTCTTCTCTGTTGACATATACTGGCACGAGGGCGGAACAGCCTGTCACTTACATGAGATCACATCAATAGCAAACCACAAAGATCCAATCAATTCCCGATGGACAAAATGGAGTCCTACAATTTTAAAATCTTTATTGGCTTCTATGGTTCCATGAAGAACCTTAAACATCCCTGGAACCTTACAAAACATTCTTTTATAGGAGAAAATGTTCTTCAAACTAAGAAACATTTTTTATTTTAATAATGTTCTTTGGGTAACCTAAAATATTTTTATAAGGCATTCCTGCGAAAACCACTTTCTGGAAACTTTATTTTTAAGAGTGGATACTGACAGTCTAAATGTCACCTACAGTAAGTAGACCTACAGGCTTTGTCCCTTCATCCCTCAGAAAGTGTTCACATTGTTATATAAGTTTGAATGAAGACGTGACAGTTGCATATTCACTGGGCTTAGAGTACACACCGCTACCCTCCCAGCTTCTGTCGCTCCACTCAGCCGTTGACTAACCCATCCAAAATGTCACCTGGTAGGGGGCCGACCGCCATCCCAAAGAACTGCCTCATTTGCTCGGACACGGCCTGTCTCTTTCTGTAAACTCACACTGCGGGTGGAAATAAGCACACTGGGGGAAACATTGGGAGAAAAGCCCAGCGGATTTGCCACGCTCGTTTTCGCCATCCTTCCTGATAGAACTGTCCATTCACACAGAGGTCGGCTGGGTAGACAGAACAAGAGAGCGAAACAAAGTTCACATCTGCTGCACGTCTCGTTGCCAGCTCTGAAAAGTTTTGACCTCAAGTGAGGTTTCTAGAAATAAATTTAGCAGATGAATCAGTTTGATTTAATTCGGTAGGTTTGAAGGCTGGGGTTGAATGGTTTTCGTCAGGGTTTACTGCTTGCTGTCAGTGCTTTCTAACTTCTCAAATTGCATTTCTTTAGAGGGATGGTTCACCTAAAAATTAAAATTCTGTCATTTACTCTGGCTTTCTTTCTTCAGCAGAACAGCACTTCAACTGTTATAGAATATATATTCTATGTATATAGAACTGCCTATAAAATAAACATCAGAGGGAAACAATGTTGGACCCCACTGATTGTCATTGTATGGGAAAAAAAGAAAAGCTTTGAGATTTTTCAAAATATTATTTGTCTTCTACAGAAAAAAACACACAAGAATACTCATGTAGAATGGCATGAGGGTGAGTAAAGGAGGACAATTTTCATCTTTGAGTGAACTCTAAATTGATAGAGAAGCTGGATATGGGTATCATGTTAACTACTTTTTTGTTTTATTTGTTTTGAAGTTGAGTTTGACGAACTTAATTAGTCTGCAATTTACAGTGCGGTCCGTTTTTTTATAGGAGCCTTCAAATGACATTGGCAATTAAGTTTTTTTGGGGGGAGAAATCAAGCGTATAGCGTCAGTTCTGGCAGGTCACATCAGTCAAGTTCGCATCAGGTGACTGTCAGCTGATCACATCTACCTATAGGAATACAACGTCTATCACAGCATACATATATAAGCTCCTCAGTACTATCAGCAGCTATCCCGTTTCTCCAGAGCTCATTTACCCTCCTCCATCCCCAGCTCCTCCTCTCGTCAGTCAGGATTTGGTATTCTAATTCCCCTTGAATCAGACTAAATTACTGAATTATTTTGTAAATGTAATATCAACATTAATGATATCTGCAGTACATTATGTTGGTTCTGTTCTGTTTACCCTAAGGGCGGTTATTGCTGCTCTCCCTGCTCTTATCCATGCCCAGAACAGAACCATACTGCCAATCCAAACTATATGCAAACAGTCAATCAATCATATTTGATAATAGTGGTCCTGACAGAATTGGCATTCTAAATTAAGTGGCCATATGTTGTAAAAGCTTAAGGTGTACTGTCAAGCAATGATAGCTTGACACTCACAGCACTAGTTGGTTGATATTAGCCAGGTGTGTCCTGAAGGTTCATATCCTGCAGAGTTAGCTCCATAAAAATATTTTATTTCAGTTAGCATGTAAACTTATTTTATTTCAGATAGTTGCCAAGGAAATATTTCTCATTTTCAATCAGTTTAACTTGATTTTAAACTAACATTAACAAAAATGAACAAATACTGTAACATGTGTACTGCTCATTGTTTGTTTGTTAATGTTAGTTAATGCATTTACTTAATGTTAACAAATGGACCTTATTGTAAAGTGTTACCAAAAAAAAAAAAGACAAAATCACACAACAAAATGACTAAAACGATCAAAAATGTAATATATAAAATATATCTAAATATATTCAATAAAATATATTCAAACTATTTAAACTACTAACTACTATATAAAAATATATAGTAGTATCTAATTTAAACTAAAATAACACTGGAACCAACTAATTTAAGAATACTGGAAACTTGCAAGTTTGTTGAGGTGGGTTGCAGCTAAACTCTGCAGGACAAATTTCCCCCCTCAGGAGCAGGATTGGACACCCCTGCTCGTTCCTAGCCATCTCTCTCCCAGGCTTTCCACATTTCCTGTCTCGTTTCAGACAGAACAGACAGCCCTCAGGATGTCAGAAACCAAAACTCTGTTGTCACATGTCCTTATTATATCCACTGCTGAAATGCTACTCTGCACTCCTAAAAGAGGAAGTTATGAGACAATTCTGAAAATGTGCAGCGGTGTCATATTCTGGCTTGTACAGTTTAGAGCAGTGTTTGATTTTGTTGTTTGGGCAAATGTCTCAGCAGTTCTAATATGGACAGGTGGAATGAATCCTTAGTCCTTCTGGAATGGGTATGTTAAAGGGGAGGGACTTCAGCAAAACTAATTCAGAATAACTTGAGGTAACTTTAAGGTTATGTAAGTAGCCATATAAACTTACTCTCTGAACATAATCTGCTCCGGAGCAGGTTAGTTTACTTCAGAGGTATTTAAGTATAACTGATTAAAGATAAAAAGATAAGTTAAAAAAATTATTGCACAACTTCCTGTAGTTGGCGATATGCATTAAGAATTTAAATCCCCATTAAACAAAAGAAGTATGGCACCAGATGGTGCACTTCTTCTTAGACGCTCGGTTGAGAATGTCATTGCCTGTTTTTAAAATCACATACTTTTATATAGTTGGTTAAAAACAGTATGTGGCAAGAGTTGTGTCCGAATACACAGTACAAAAAGTACCCGGATTACCTACTTATTCTGATGAGGTTCAGAAGTGTGCATACGATGGATACTTTACTATCCCATGAGGCCACTAGAGAGGATTTGTCAGTGATAGTGCAGTGACATAACTGATGCTGCTTGGTCACATAATGACAACATGGTATGTCCAGATTACAATCCAACTACACACATTCATACTAGAACATACTCTTTTAGGGGTTGCAAAGTAAGTACTTATTCAAAATAGGTAACTATTCAGGAGACTCAGGGTTGACTGAACCTGGCGCCTTCCGGGAGGGGGAGTAATGTCAGGGAAATGTTCTGATTTGTCTTTGTTTTCATTGTGTTCAGTTGCTGTTTTCCTTTGACCTAGTTTTCCTATGCGTTTCATTGATTCATCCTTTTCACCTGTGCCTAATTCATTAATTTGTTAGCGCCTTTGTTTGCCCTTTGTACTTAAGCCCTCAGTTTCAGTCTGTTCTTTGTCCTGTATTGTTTATGGTTGAAGTGTAATGTGGTTGTATATTTTCATGGATTTTCTCATGTTTGGTGTATTGATTATAAGATTAAAATCTGTTGGCGTATCTCCTTCATTGTGCACTTCATTATAGCCACTAACCGTGACAACAAGTCACTGTTCAATTGAAACATCCTGTACAGTTTAAATTAAAAGAAAAAAATGTGACTCATTTATTTATAATGCATTCATTCTTTTCTTATCTCTCTCCATAAAACTCCTGCACAGGCCTTGTGTAATGTAAATCATTGCAATTTAATTGGGTTTTATAACAGTCTATAATTAGTGGACACTGAATTTCATCAAAATGTTACAGTGGGGGTATTTAGTCAGCTACCAATTGTGTAAGTTCTCCCACTTAAAAAGATGAGAGAGGTCTGTACTTTTATCATAGGTACACTTCAACTATGAGAGACAGAATGAGAAAAAAATCCAGAAAATCACATTTTTAAAGAATTTATTTGCAAATTATGGTGGAAAATAAGTATTTGGTCAACAACAAAAGTTCTTCTCAATACTTTGTTATATACCCTTTGTTGGCAATGACAGAGGTCAAACAATTTCTGTAAGTCTCCACAAGGATTTTACACACTGTTGCTGGTAGTTTGGCCCATTCCTCCTTGCTGATCTCCTCTAGAGCAGTGATATTTTGGGGCTGTCGCTGGGCAACATGGATTTTCAACTCCCTCCAAAGATTTTCTATGGGGTTAAGATCTTGAGACTGGCTAGGACCTTCAAATGCTTCTTACGAAGCCACTCCTTTGTTGCCCGGGCGGTGTGTTTGGGATCGTTGTCATGCTGAAAGACCCAGCCACATTTCATCTTCAATGCCCTTGCTGATGAAAGGAGGTTTTTACTCAAAATCTCACGATACATGGCCCCATTCATTCTTTCCTTTACACGGATCAGTCGCCCTGGTCCCTTTGCATAAAAACAGCCCCAAAGCATGATGTTTCCACCCCCATGCTTCACAGTAGGTATGGTGTTCTTTGGATGTAACTCAGCATTCTTTCTCCTCCAAACACGACAAGTTGAGTTTTTACCAAAAAGTTATATTATGGTTTCATCTGACCATTTGACATTCTCCCAATCCTCTTCTGGATCATCCAAATGCTCTCTAGCAAACTTCAGACGGGCCCGGACATGTACTGGCTTAAGCAGGGGAATACGTCTGGCACTGCAGGATTTGAGTCCCTGGCGGCGTAGTGTGTTACTGATGGTAACCTTTGTTACTTTGGTCCCAGCTCTCTGCAGGTCATTCACTAGGTCCCCCCGTGTGGTTCTGGGATTTTTGTTCACTGTTCTTGTGATCATTTTGACCCCACGGGGTGAGATCTTGCGTGGAGCCCCAGATGGAGGGAGATTATCAGTGGTCTTGTACGTCTTCCATTTTCTAATATCGGCCACAGTTGATTTCTTCACACCAAGCTGCTTACCTATTGCATATTCAGTCTTCCCAGCCTGGTGCAGGTCTACAATTTTGTTTCTGGTGTCCTTTGACAGCTCTTTGGTCTTGGCCATAGTGGAGTTTGGAGTCTGACTGTTTGAGGTTGTGGACAGGTGTCTTTTATACTGATAACGAGTTCAAACAGGTGCCATTAATACAGGTAATGAGTGGAGGACAGAGGAGCCTCTTAAAGAAGAAGTTACAGGTCTGTGAGAGCCAGAAATCTTGCTTTTTTGTAGGTGACCAAATATTTATTTTTCATCATAATTTGCAAATAAATTCTTTAAAAATCAGACAATGTAATTTTCTGGATTTTTTTCTCATTCTGTCTCTCATAGTTAAAGTGTACCTATGATGAAAATTACAGGTCTCTCTCATCTTTTTAAGTAGGAGAACTTAAACAATTGGTGGCTGACTAAATACTTTTTTGCCCCACCGTATTACACTAAGAAAATTAGATTAGTGGTGGAAGGAGTAATTTTGTATTAGAGAACACACCCTTGACCTCATCACCAGTTTACATGAGGACAGAGAATAGAGTGCAGACGTGAATGTGATAAACAAATTTTTCCAGACTGTTTTCTTAAAGGCATTGATTTATGTATGCACTACAAGCAACTGGCTGCTTAAAAGAATAGAAGGAGACCAAGAGTGTTAAAGAAAGAGAGGCACAGAGCAACACACTCTCATGGGAGCTTTTTAAGCAGCTGTACTCACAACTGTCCTTTCCACCTGTCAGACAGAAGATTTAATGATCTAGTCCACTGTATTTGTTTAGTATGGGCAGTGACGGATCAGGTTATGCCCCAAATCAATCAGGAGGGGATCGTCAGGCCCTATTTTACAGAAATGGGTTGGTCTACAATGTTTTATCCTTCCTTCTCCCTTGTCACTCTACTTCTACTCCTCATCCATATACTGTACATATACTGCTACTTTCTTTAAGTCTGTTTTTGACCTGTTTTACTCTGTGCTTCTCACTGTCACTCCAACCATCCGTCTTTCAACTATCAACTCTCTTTCTCCACTCGTTTTCTCTCACTTGTGTGTGAGAGGGGGAGAGATTTTGGTGTTTTTAGAAAAATGTCCTTCGTTACTCAAGAATAATTATTTTAATTAGAACTAGCGCTTATATACAGGCACTTTCTGAGACCACATACAGATATTTTTCCAATTGATCTATTTCTTTATTCATTCACTGTTATACTGACAAGTGGTTAAGGATAAAATAAATTAAAATTAAGAGAAAAATCTAATTACTAGTGTTCTTGGACTTTTGTACACGTATAAACAAGCGTTTTAGTAACACTGTATGATAAGTTTTTATTTGTTAATATTAGTTTACAGTATTTACATAAACTAACTACTTACACATCATTAAAACAAACATTGTATCTGTTAACATTACTTAATGCAGTGTGAACTAACATGAATATGAACATTTTTATTAACAAAATTAACAAAAGTTAATAAATACTGAAAGAAGTACATTTCGCACTGTTATATAAGTTAACTAATGTTAACAAATGAGACCTAGTGTTACCAGTGTTTCCTAAATGAATTCTCTCTTTAAAAAACTTTGATAATTGCACATCTCTATTCTTTTTAATGGTGTAAAATGTATAGCTTGGGATGCACAGGACAATATTCGTAATGGAGTCATGCTGATGTCATAAATGTCAGAATTTTATTGACAAATAAAATTTCCCATTATAGGCTTTAATGATTAATAGGCCCAGAGGGAATCTGGGGATTATTTTCTGCATTGATTTGTGGGGAAATCTGCCAAATGGATTCAAGCAAGGGAAAAATGTGTTAATCTGAGCTGAGAGTATTGGTAGCTGAAAACATAATGAAATTAGCCCAAATATTTAATCATCTAGCACGAAAGGGTTGGGGGATGCGTAGAACTTGGGGAACGAAAAGTGTTCCGGTTCTGTGGAAATCTTCTGCGAGTGCAGATTATGTATGGCCCTCTGATTACATGCAGTCCTATCGCTAAATTATTGTTCTTTTTATTTAATGATTGCATACATTTGTTTTATCAAACATATGTGCCTCTTTTCATAATTGATATATGGAGACAGTTACTGTTATTTCACTACAATAGCATGATCAGGGAAATTATTTAATGATAATAAACCATCCTCTGTTTTTATGAACCTCATTGAAACATTCAGGCTTATATCAACTTTTAACTGTTATTTCTAAGACTGGTAGCAAGTGAAATTAATATTGTGTGTAACAGGATTCATGATCATTTGTACTGTGGGGCTGGATATACAGATTTACAGATACAGATTTCTTATATTCAATATGATTTTGATTCAGAAGTGCTCAACTTGATTGTGATTTGATTCGGAATAATTTGGGTATATTTTAGTTATAAATTATAATATCAATTTGGAGTTGACACTTGGTGTCAAGAGCCAGTCTACAGAGTTCTCTAGTCTCGCGTAGCCAGACCTTCAGACTGACTGCAGAAGGTCTGGACTCAATCACAGCTTTCATTGGTCAAGGACCGCCCAAGAGGACATTTGACTGACATGTAACACAACCAATCACAGTTCGTTTTGTTCCGCGTCATGATTAGGGTCATGACAATGTAAAGTCAAAGTCCCTGCAATAACAGACCGCCGTGCATCTACAAATGATTAATTCAAGAACATTGTGCTAGACCTTTAACGACCTTTAAACACTCGCACTTTAAAACACTTTAACGACCTTTAAACACTCGCAGACATCCTGTAGAATTCAACCAATGAGATGACGACTTCAAAACTCCTGAAGTGTTTCCAGATAAGTGTGGTGCCCAAGCACCATCTTTCAGCAACATTGCCCGGCAAAATTGCTCAAAAAGTTGCCCTGTGTATCATCAGCTTGAGGCTGACTAAGAGTTGACAGACTTCACAGAAATTTGCGTAGTGAATTTGTAGGATTTTCCCTTCCAGACGCAACATTTAGGTGATTATTTAAATGAATCACACAAGTTGATTTACTAAGGTTTGTGCTCGTCCATTTACTGGTATTTGCGTCATTATTTACCACCCCCAAAAAAGCATGTTTTAAACCAGACGCTAATTTCCTCTGCTCTTGGTAGATTGCGTTGGTCATGATGGAAATGATTCGACACCACAGTCAAACTACTCTTTACGGTGGTGCTAAAGATTCAGGAGCATAGAAACAGCCTTTAGAATTTAACCCACCAGATCAGCAAAATATCAGGTTCACTGGAGAACTGAAAGATTTAGTTCCCATGTTCCCCAAACTGCTGACAGACATTTCAAACTGTTGCATTAGCAGGATCAGAGAAGACCACAGTGAGATCTCCAACAACCAAGTTTATTTTGCAGATCTCAGCTGTGATCACAGCCACACAGCATTCAGAATCCTCTTGGCCACATAATGTTTAGCGTCCACCTACCCACATACCCGAGGGATCCTCCCTGACCAAACGCTCTCTGACAGGCGCAGGATCTGCCACGCGCATTAGCATCTCCTTCACAGCGCTCCATCCTGCTGGGTTTGCCACCTTCTGACTGCAGGGCTCACATGCACCCTGAGGGGAGAGCCTCATTACCACAACACCACCACAACATCGGGAGTAGGTGTGTAACGCACACCTGGATTTACATATACTCGCCCGCTCTAATGATGCAACTTTGTGCACGGTTGCAGTTTGTGTCTCCAGGCACATTTAAAAAGTTTGACAGCTCTGGATGTCATCAGATTTTGGTGTTTTTTTAGTTTTTAATCTATTCAATCTCAATGTCTTGTTTTCAAAAGCTAAAGAAAATGAATTTATGCTAATAAGGGCTTGAGTGTTGATTGAGCCATTGCCGTGTGATTATTGTAATGTTCCCAAAGCCTATTTTCTGTCCTACTTAGACTAATTTTCCCTATTTCACAGTTTATTTGTTTAATCCATTTAGCATTTCGGTACTTTTAAATAACCACTTATAATTGCTATTCCCCAGCATCATCTGGAGTTGCGCTGTAATTACTGGAATTCATCTGAGAATTACGGAAAGCAGACACACACCTACACAGACACTCAACTCGCTGTCTCTTATTGTGATTCACATCTAAGGTTGTCCGTATTTAGTCTGCTGGGAATCCTGCGTTTAATGTGACCATGAAATTTCCACCTGCTAATCGAACTCCAATTGTGTTGAAGTTGTGGATGACTTGCCAGGTCCAAACTGCCCTTTTTTTGTCCACCCACCTCAGACAGCCATCACGTCTTCTCTCTTAATTGGTAGAACGGCCGCAGATGTGCCACTGGCTGTGGCCTCCAGTGATGTTCTTCACCATGACTTCACACCCCCGTATGCCTTCACACCTCGCAGGCCGTGTTATTCACAGCCTGAACCCCTGCGTGGTGCCCTTCTGTGCATATAGGACTTTTTTAATGTAACCACTAAAAAAAAACCAAACTGTGGCGCAACTCAATGGGGAGCCTATTAGCAACTTGACATTGATCTGACATTCTGCTAAGTAATAATTTGTCAAGTTGCGGCTTCTGCTCAAGGTGGTTGGTGGAATCGAGGGTGTCTAGCGAGGAAAAGGCTGCACACGTTCCACTCCAATGCTCTTAATTAGCTCTTAGTCAAAGCCCAATTATGTTACTCAGGGCTCTGGCCATTACATTACATTCCAGAAGTGCAGGCCCATTAGGAAGAAATGTGTTGTAATTTAAATATAGCATATAATTCAAAGTGCTGTATGAATCTGATAATCACGTTGTGTTTGAGGAAATGTAGCTCTGAAGTCTTCACATTTTCACAGGGCTACTTCCCAATGGATGCTTTTTCTCTTTTTCCCCACCAGCTTTATTAATTTTACTTAATTAGTTTATTTGGGTTTGGCGACTTGACATGAATGCAGGAAGAACGCAAGTTTTGAGTATTTTCCAGTAAAAGAAAATTCTTGTAAACATTCTAAATCTAAATAAAATTACTTAAAGTGCAATTGTGTAAGATATTAAGATTTGTTTTCCGAGAACATATCTTGAATTAAAGTTTAAAGCATAACAAAATATAATTCAATTTAACCTTAAAACCAGAAAACAACATGCTAGGTCATTTCACATATGGGACCAAACTGTATGTAAAATCATGTATAAAGAGAAAAAAATACTTTAATTTAGAATAATTTATGTTGATTTAAATAAGCTATAAATTTGTATTTAGGAGAACCTTTAGATGTTTATCCTCAGCCAGTGGCATTTGTTGTTTGAAGATCCCATGACCAAAGTTTATCACATAAATTACTAGACATGTTTATAATAATTGACATACACTGCTGTATGTAAGAGCGAATAGCACTGCAGAGCACCACTGCACCAAACTTCAGGGACTAAAGTTCAACCAAAGTAGCAACTCTCAGCTCTTGGGCACCTACACCAAAAGAGCACTTAGCAGCTGTCAGACAAAGTGCTACAACACTGAGAAAATTGTGCATCATGCTCAGTAGGCAATTCTACAATGTGTAATGGGCCTTCTGCTCACCCATTGTTGTGTTTAAGGGTCTATTACAGACCAGAGTGATCGATTCACGACTGTATCCATTTCTGCCCAGCTGGCCTGAAGCTATATGCTAACGTTCATTTAATCTGTGAATGTCTGCATGTACAGTTTTATCACTTTGCCCTAGAAGCAATGACACAGCTGCTTAGTGTAATGTTATGTTCCTAACATCTCTTTCTCCTTTCTCCTCTTATTCCTCTTGCCTCATTGTACTGACAAAGGTGAGCCGGATCAATACGGCAGTGAGTCGTAAACGGGAGCAGCGTGTGCTCTTCATGGTGGTCACCATGGTAGTCTGTTACCTGCTGTGTTGGATGCCCTACGGGATTATGGCCCTGCTAGCCACATTTGGGCGGCCTGGCCTGGTCACACCAGCGGCCAGCATTGTCCCTTCTCTATTGGCCAAGAGCAGCACCGTCATTAACCCCATCATCTACATCTTCATGAACAAACAGGTGGGTAACAGAAAAGCTACTAATCAGCCCATGTGCATGGCTGCTATTTTTGTTAGATCTCAATTGGTTGGCTATGATATGAATATGAGGTGTTATATTTGCATTAGTTTAATTGCATTCAAGTTTAGCACATACTATAAGTATTTGAACGCTTAAAATGGATGAACGTCATTCCAAATTAAGAAAACATACTTTAATGCTAAACATTTCATGTTGTTAAGCTAAAAATGCAAACAGTGCTTGCAAAAATGACTGAAGACCCATTCACACCAAGAACGATAAATATGAAGATAACCATAATGATAACTAAAGTAGCATCCACACCAACGAACGATGACATTCTGTTCATTCTAAGTGCGCTCTGTAGGTATGTCGTCTCCTGCTCAAGCTTTTAAAAGTCCCCATGAAACCATTAAGTTTTTAGGATTTTAGTATGAATGTTAGCCTTACCTATAAACTAGTGTGCTCCAAAACAATGACAAAATTTGCATTTAGAATATATAAGAATTCAAAACTTACATTTTCTCACTTTCGCCCATATGGATGTGATTTGGATGATATCACCCTGCACTTCAACTTTTCCTCTAATTTTCTGTCCAATCAGATGCACTCGTGAATCTACAGTATCCCACCCCCATATAGACGCTGAGGCTGTACCTAAAATTAGTCACTTGTTCACACATTTACTGCAAAGTGCACTATATAGGGAACGATACAGACAGTGTAAATATGCTTTCCATTGGGGCGAATGAAGTGGTTTCACGTTAGTGTCACTTCTGCAGTGCGCAAACAGTTTGCTTTAGTCCAGAGACACTGTATCACAGAGCAGATCATAGCAGAAAACATATCGGACACATTTGTATTCTGCACAGAATGCTATATTTTAAAGCAATATGGCAGAAACAGTAAGAGATTAGGAGGAAACTGTCTGCGGCTTTACTGAGCTCAACGGCGCTATGTGCTATTTTGAAAATAGGTGAGGAGCTGTTCGATATGTCCCGCCCTGTCTTCCTGCTTCAGTGGAAATTACGTCAACACATTGAATAATACTGCTGGAATGGATTCTGATTGGCTGTCAATGTTTTTATCGTTCATCAGCTGGAAAAGTGATTCCAAGTGATTTTTCGGTTATCTTTATAGTTGTGGTGTGGACTATTCTTTTGTATTTAGAAAGATTTTTATCTTCATCATTAATCATTATAGTTATCTTCCTTGGTCTGAAGGGCCTTAAGAAAGTAATGTCAGTTTTGAGAAAAGTTTTAACATCATTTGTTTGCATCATTCGTTTAGTTGCTATTTTGTAAGCCAATGCATTGAAATTAATGCGAAGCCTGACTTAACTCGCGGTATGCTTTTGTTGCTACTGAGTTTTTTGCATGCTATTCTTTGCTATATTTAGACTAACAGTTTTTATTTAAAATAACACACTGTCAGCAGGATCACTTGAGGTCTGTAATATTTCATAAGGTTGGGGTGTAATTTCCAAAAGCACATGATCAACACCTCATTTTAGTATGTGTATTAAACAGCACAGATCGCACATCTAATTAGTTAAACTCATTTTTGGACAAGTAAGTCCAAACTGCTTTTGAATGTGAAATATAGCAACTGTGTTTTCCAAAACATGTGTGCTGAAACAAATGAAAAGGCAAAATTGTATGAATGTCTGGGTTGCTTAAGTTAAACTAGATCCATAAAAATAAAAAGTCCACTCAATTCCTCTAGTCAGGTCATTATAGAATAAATTAACCTTTAATTAATTACCTTTTATAGGTTATGTATTGAAAAATTACAAGGCTGTCATACAAAGTCCATATGATTTAAACTGTACCATTTGAATATTTCATTAAGCAGTAAAAAATGGGGTTTAATAGTTGACATTATCTACTTATTTTATGAAAATGTACTGAATGAACTTAAAATGTCAAGTTTCCACAAACTGAGTTTATATATTGAGATTTATTTTATGGATAGTTCACCCAAAAATGAAAATTCTGTCATTTACTCACTCTTGTGTCTTTACAAACCTGTATGACTTTTTCTATATGGAACATAAATTAAGATATTTTGAGAAATAGCTCAGTGTTTTTGGTCCATACAATGGAAGCCTGTTTTATACCAAAATTCTTCAAAATATCTTCTTTCGAGTTGCACAGAAGAAAGCAAATCATACAGGTTTGAAACAACATGAGAGTAAATTATGACTGAATTTTCATGTTTGGGTGAATCAGTTTGAAAAGGGTCAGCTTGCAAAGGGTTCTGTGCAGACTTTTCCTTTTTTTCACATGGGTTTTAAATTGTTGAGTATGATGTTTTATTCATTTCTTTAATTACATGTTGTGGAGAGCAAAGTGTTTGGTTTAAATTATTGAAAAAGCATATGGATGCTCATGAACATGCATGATAAATCTTACAACTGGCTGATCATTTCAAGTTACACATGATAAAACAAAACAATAATGGGAATTAATCTGGCAAAGGGCCAAACAATGCAATCATATTGATTTTTCCAGCTCCACTGAATGCTGGAAAGAGAAAAATGAGACCTTTTATTTTTTGAATTTTTTTGCTAAAAATGGATTAATCCAACTAACCTACTAAGTTTGTCAGAGAAGCTGCTTTGAGATGCATTACTTGTTTCTCCTGAAACCAAAAAAACAAAAATCAAGTAAATCATTGGTTGTTTTTGTTGTTTTTAGTGTTATTTATTTATCTATGGATCATATTTTACAGTGTGCATTCTCCTGTAAATCCCATGCAGCTTTGATGGCTGGTTTGTATTCCATTTGTATTTTTATTCTAGTTTATGGCTGGACAAAACAATGAAACTGCAAATGCTATCTTTGGAAGAATGCACAAACCATTCGAGTGAAATTAATCTTCCAATGCTCTAGGATTGTATCAGAGTATGTTCAACGAAACTTTTCAAAGAAACTTTTCATTTAAAGAAGCACTTCTTATATGATCCAACTGATACAAAATGCACATTTGATTGTTATTTCTAAACTTGTGTACAATTTTTGTAATATCTCTTCTGTATGGGTTTAAGCTTCTGCTCCAAACAATTGCTTGTGATAAGATCGGAGATGAAGACTTGGAGAAACTAGTTTTGACTGTCGGAGGAGACACCAGTCACCTGTATGTCATTTTCAGTCTTCAATTCCTCCCAGCCCGTAACCATGGAAACTGTGAGTTGAGGCGAGTTGAAGACTTAAAGTGCTGTACAGATTCAAGTATCTACTCGGAATGTGTCAATATGGCCAGCGGAGATTGAAAGACAGCAGAAAATGGAAGAGAAGTGAGTTTTGGAGTTCGAGAGAGCTGCGAAGTCCCTGAGCCCGTGAGTAAATAACTGTACTGTTATACCGCCCGGGTTCAGGAGCTGTCATGCTGTGTGGTAATTGCATTTACTGCTTCCTTTTTTTTGGGACACAAAGAATTTTCTGGCACATTTCACATTTTTTCCATTATTAAGAGCACAATGTGTGCTTAGGGTAAGCATCAGTGCGCTGAAAACCTCCCTTGTTCATTAGCTGGCAATAAGAGTCACAAGCACATGAAAATTGCCATGCAAAAAGTCATTTTTTCAATATTTGTCTTGGTTTCCAGTGAAAACATCCTTAAACAATATATATTTTCTTGAGAGGCAAAATTGTTTATTATAATAAGTGGAAATATCTTGAATTAAGTTTTTTTTTTTACCACACTGGCAGATTGCTTTGTTTTATTCAATCATGGCATAATTTAAGCATCTTATTGAATTTGCCGATATTAATGTATTTGGTATAGGTGGACTAGATCTGCTACGCTGTTCAACCAGACTATTTAAATGTTGAGCAAGCAATCTCTTTGGCTGCAGGATAAGCAGAGGCCGATCAGCTTGTGCCATGCGGTAATTATGAATTGCTAATTATGATTACTAGACGTTTATTTATTTATTCATTCATTGTTTTCAGAAAAATAACAACATTTAGTGAGGTGAATGCTCAAAACAAGAAACCCAACTTGCAAATTAAAAATAATAATAATAATTCTCCTTAGTCTCACATTTTTTCTGTTCTGGTAAGAGTATCATTTTAAGGATAATTTGATGTCTTTTCTGTAAAACAAGACAAAAATATAAGTAAATTATAAAAAAATTGCTGTAAAAGTGAAAAGCGACTGCAAATAGACCTATTATTGCTCGCTATGTAAGAGACGATAAGATAAACAAGCCTGCCCACGTCCGAAGTAAGAGCTTTCCAGAGAGAGAGAGGCAGTTCATACAAGCACTGGGATCAGTTATTCCGGACCACCTATGATCAGGTGTAGCATAATTGGCGAGAAAGTTCTGTTCTTATCTCCCAAGCTTCTCAGCACCCCGCAGAGAGCTAATCATCTCCTTTCCAGGCCATCATCTGCTCAAAAGTCTGCTACCCAGCAGTTCTCGTTGATCCGAATTGTACCCGGTTACCCCAGCCAAAAGAACATGCTCTTATCCAGCATGAGCATACACTGAAATTATTGCTCATTATCTGCCCTAGATGAGAAAGATTCCCTAAACCCCAACTGCTTAAGTCAAGTTTGGACGTTTAGGAGATTGCAATTTGCAAATACATTTTTTTCCCTCCAGCTTCAGTTGGAATTTTCATGCTTGGAGTTATCAGATGTTCACATCATGGGGAACATGTAAAGTACAAGTAAAAATGTTATTGCAAGCTCTGCTGATTTCAGCAAAATTCTACATGTCCTCCATCACTTCCTCATTAAATATTTTGACTAATTTGATGAAAGCTTTTAGCTCACAATAAGAGTGTAGTAGATCCAATGATACTGACAAAATAACAAAATTCTGAAATCAGCTTTTTATCTTGCCTGCAAGTTAAGCTATATTAACAGAATTTGTTACATAATGTCTGTTATAAGATATTTTATTCATTTTATTTTAAAATGTAAAAATATGGTTAGAATGTCACTGGCTGGTTGCAGCAGAGATGACACTTGAACAGAACTAGCACAATCAACTAGAAACCATGGTGACAAACTGACAGAAGATGAGAGGACTAATTATCAACCTAGAAGCTAACTAGAAACAATGAAAATGAAAACCGAACAAACACGTGACATTACACCCACGCTCCTGGATGGCCAGTGAGGGGCCGGAAGCTCAGGGACAGACTCCTTGATTGTGTCTGGGAGAGCAGGAGGATCTAGGACAGCCTTCCTGGCCGTTTCTGAGACGGCCTTCATGGCCATGTCTGGGAGAGCAGGCAGCTCTGGGAATGATGGCTATCGTGGTCATCATGGTCAGCGTAGCAGTCTCTAGGCTGGGCTGGGCTCTGGCTGGTGTGGATCTGTGTGTGGCCCAGACACACAATGCTCTCTAGGTTGGGTTCTGGAATCTCCCTCACTGGAACAGACTTGGGAATTTCACACTCAGGAATGGACTCTGGAACATTACTCACAGGAGCGGACTCAGGAAGATCACTCACTGGAAGCATTGTGACCATTGGAATCAGCAATGCTGTAATCCTTGGATCAATTTTTCTCACTGCTGCTAAATCCATATTAAGTAGTCTGTCGTTCTGTCACAGGCTGGTTGCAGCAGAGATGAAACTGGACCTAGTGCAGCAGCCTTTAACGAAAACAAAACCAAGCTAACAGAAATTCAAAAACATGTACAGAACAACCAGTAAATAGTAACGATGACAGACAACTGAATAGGACTAAACACAGGGCTCAAATAGACAGAGAACTGAGGATCTTTAATAAGACAGACCTGAACAAAACAATTACACATAACAATTAGAAATAATGGTGGCACACTAACAGGGGACAGAGGATTAGAATCTCTAATTAGAAGCTAATTAGAAACACAATAATGAAAACTGAATGAAAACAGAAAATACACGTGACAGAGTAAGGCACTTACAATTAAAGCAAACACTGCTGTCATCCAAAATGTGTAACTTGTCAGTGCATTTACATTAATTCATCCTTAAAACATTTTTGATTTGAGATGTAAAGATGTCTAAGTATCTTTTGTGAGAAATTAACTACTTATTCACTAACGTAATATCCGTGGGTGGCAATTTACTAGGATATGCAATGTTTATAGTATCATGAAAATTAAGCTGTAATATTGAATTATATATGCTAACGTTTATAATATTTCAGCTTTGCGGCTATACTATACTCATGGATATAAACAGTCATTTTTATTATATTTCCTGCCTGGCCCTGAAGGATCTAAGGATTCTCAATAGCAATGCATTACTTAGAGAGAGCAACCATACATCCATCCATACAACCATATATATATATATATATAAGAAATGTCTCCCTTTCAAGGTTTTTAATGTCACAGGACAATGTTGTGAAGCAGTAATTTTTTTGATTTGTACTGGTCAGATGAAGTCTGAGCATTGAAACATTTAGACGAAGTCTGAGCATTGAAACATATGCAACTAAGATTATTCAGTTAATCATGTCTCCTGACTTTCTCCTGGCTTTCTTGGTCTTGTAATCTAATATATTTGATATTTCTGACGTAGATAGCCATTCGATCTATCAGCCCCATGTACTTCCCTTGTAGATGCCTTACTAAAACTATGGGACGAAAAGTATTTTCTCTGGTGATCAACATTTTGCCACAGATACTGGCAATAGAGTTTAATTTTCATTTAAACCAGAACCATTACTTATGAATGAAATTACACACACTAATGAACAAAACTAATGTCATCTAATCCTTGTAAATTCAGTTAATGACCATGTAAAATCAATGTTCCATATGCGCTAAATCTGATTTTGATGGAAACACCCAGCCAGATAGTTGTGTTAACTGTCTTACAGCATGTCCAGATGCAAAGCCACCTTCTGTGCCACCTTCGTCATCACCGCGGGGTTCAACAGACCTCCTGCCAGCCCCTGTAATGAGTGTGTGGATCTGAATCCATTTATAGACTCGTTCCTCCCACTTCATCACATTCCTCACCTGCTCACTCACCCCCAAAAAAGCTGCACACCTGCGATTGCTGACAGCAACATGACCAATTTTCAGATTCATTTCATTATAGGTCATCTATGCCTGTAGAAAGTAAAGGACATGCATGTCTGGACTAGCTGTGGATTTATGGTGGGGGTATGAAGAGCGTTTTGGGAGGACTATCAGTGAGCGCAGTGGTCATGCATGATTGCTTCCCATCAGCGCTAACAGAACACTGAATGGCCATTAACAGGCTCACTGAAGTCAGATGTCTTGGGAAAAGTGTCTATCTGCAGTCTGCCATTAACCGTGACCCCCTGACCCCAATCTAAACCCTTGCAGTGGTCTGTCTCTGACTCTTTTTGTTGTCGTTCTATTTCAAAGACACTGATAATAGCTCTATTAAAACGTACATGATTTTTTGATATTCAGTGTTTCAGGTATATAATATACAAAGAGACATGATGGTTCTGAAGTGTTTGACATCTTCTGAGGAAATGTAGTAGACTATAAGTATACAGTGAACATGGACGTATACTAAGTACACTACGTTTTCTCAAGGGGTGAAATCTCGCTCTGTGTTTTGTGGATTATGTTACTTTAAACTCTGTGCAGGAAATCATTGGAACAACTTTTTAAGATGACATTTTTACTGTTACACTAATATTTACTTCTTTGTAATGAATGCTACCAAAACTTATCCTTTTAATTAATTTAAAAAAAAGAAATCTTTTGAGTTTAAAGGTTTATTTGACAAGAAAGATGTAATTAAGTATTTCTAGGTCACACAAATGTTTACAATAATATACTGTATATTGTACAATAACGCTTATAAATACTTAACAATTATATCTTGTTCATTTTATGTCCTAATGTTTCTGTGTTTGTCAAACGCCTTAAATTTGGTTTGTTTCCAGGTTGAAATTCGATTTTTGAATCCCAGCTTTTCAGTGTTTTTCAAAAGCCGTAATTAGTTACACTCTCCTTCTGAGGGAACAATTCATGACTGGCCATTTATCTACTCAACGCTTGCATGAAATCTTTTTGCAATCTGAAGGTTGTATAGAGCCATGGCCACATAAACATTTCCCCGCTACTGTAAATGTGTTTGCTTGGAGCAAAATATTTTGCTTTGTTGTTGTTTAAAGTTAAAATATGGAATTGCTGAACCTTTATGACTAATACTTGCACCTGTGACTTTTAGTATTCATAAAACTCTCCTTAAAGTTTTGGCTGAATTTGACAATTTAATGGTGAAGGTTGTTTTGTAAGTAGGTGGTAAACCTCTCGCACATATCAACAAAACACCTTCTCTTGGAAAATTAGTTTTTTTCTCCTCTGAGACCTTTGCAGACAGTTATGATTAATTACAATAAGACTTTTATCTATAATGAAAAGTGCAGCGTAAGAACGCAGACCTGGCTTTGGACCGTAATAAATTTCTTTAGCATTTTTCTGAGTATCCACTGCGCTCTAAGTAGTTTTTTTCTCAGCTTAAATCAGCCCACTTTGCTTTCATCTGTGGTGACCTGATGGTCAAAGCCTGCAAGCTGTTTCCTCTGAGTGTGTGATCTGCTTGCAGGGGAATGTAGAGGTATATACACAGACGCTCAGTGAGGGATTGGCACCTTCAAACAGGCATCTCCATCACTCTCAGATAATCACTGCCTACACTCCTGCTGAGAGGTCCTGCCTCCGTTAATGAATTTTTGTGCACGGAGAGCTTTCAATTTGCGAACAAGCCTGTCCACATTAGAGGAGACTGTTGTTCCAGGGCTGATGATTCCCACGTCTGGCTGGTGTTTTATTATTCCTGCTGTCTGTACAATTGCAAATCCAGCAAAGAAAGGGAGAAATGAGCTGAGCTGTGCAATCAAATGAACATTCAGTCTTTGTCTTGTTTTGCCACCTTGGAATTATAAGATTCAATCTGCATTCTGAGCAGTTTCTAGATATTGAGCTTCAAAGTTTTTGCATTCCATTTGACTTTGTAGATAGAACCTACACAACGTAAAAAAGCATCACATAATGTTCATAAGCTGTCACAGAATAAGAATCTGTGAATAACTCATGAAGAAAATGTCAGATTGAACCTTATAATTCCAAGGTTTGTCTTTTGACTGATAATAATCTCCTTGACCTGTTTGACATTCTTCTGTGGACCACAAAAGCAGATATTTTAAATAAAAGCTTTTGACCATACAATGTGCATGACAAAACAACATTAGACCCCACTGACTTTCATTGTATGGACAAAAAACGCTAAATGCCTGTTCTCACTAAACACAATAACTCTAATGAAAACTATTATCATGGTATTTATATCTTTGTATGACTGCTGACTCTATAGAACAGTGGCAAGGGAAATCGAATGTCTGCCGAATATTGAAACTAAAACTAACTTTACGCACAAAAAAAAATGCCCCCTAGTGGTCGGGAGAATTACCTTTGTGTTGAGGTTCGATTTTGTTGTGTTGTGAATTTATGTTTGCTTTTTAAATTTTGTTGTGTTGTGCACTACTGGGTCACTGTAGAAATCATTATTTTGCCATTAAAAAACTACTATCAGGATTTACTAAAGACACGCAGTGAAAAGAAGTTTGCGCTGAAAAGGTGTGGACAAATTAAAGATTTACTAAGGTTTACGCTAGTCAATGTACTGGTATTTGAAAAAAGCATATCTTAAACTAGACGTTAATTTGCACTGCTCTTGGTAGATTACGTTGGTCATTATGGAAAAGATTCGTCTGCGTCTGTGTGCTTTAATTTGCGTGTCATCAATAGATCACAAGCAGAACCTTCGACTTCCATCTGCACTTTTTTGGAATTGCGCTCTCACATTAATTTGCCGTTTAGTAAATCTGGCCCTTAGTGTGAACAGGCATTTTCCAAAATATATTCTTTTGTTTCCACAGAAGAAAGAAACCCTAGGTTTGAAACGACATTAGGGTGAGTAAGAAAATGACAAAATGTTCTTTTCTGTGTGAGCTATCCCTTTAAGGATTATAAATGTAATCCCCTCTCTCTCAATCTGTCTTTGTGTGTCAGTTTTGCAGATGTTTCCATGCACTCGTCATGTGCACCACCCCAGAGAGAGGCTCCAGCTTTAAAAACTCCTCCAAAGTCACCAAAACTCTCAGGACAGTGCGACGCGCCAATGGCCAGAATGTGACCTTCGCGGTGGCCTCGGCTGGCCATCCTACTATCTGTGCCCCAAACAGCGGCGGGCAGAAAAGTTCCTCAGAGGGTGTTCCTGCTGCGGGCCAGGGCAACAACAAACCTGTTGTCTCTCTTGTGGCCTATTACAATGGTGGAGCTTATACAGTCAGGCCAAACCAACCCTAATACAATGGAATTAGAGGTGAATGAGGTCACGGATTGCGTAAAAAGAAAAGAGAATTGATTAGTGGGCGTGTCTTGGAATATGGAACTAGGACACACCCCTCACTGACAATCATGTTATGTTGCATGTATGACTTTTCTGGTGGAAAAAACTAAGAATGGATATGTTATATGAACAGCTGGAGAAAGGGATGACTATTGACTATGAACACGCACATGGATCTAATTGTTAATTTAGTTGATTTTTTTTCAGTCAAGAATGTAAATGTGCTCTCAGATTTTGGTGAGGTTAAACTGAGGTTTGTTTCTGATATTTTACTTTAACATTTTTGAAATTTTACTTAACTTTCTGATATTTTACGCTACCAATTCCTTCCCGTGGTTAGACAACAAGAGTAGCACAGATTGTTTAAAGTGATACTTTACTTATTCTTCTTGTAATTCTGCTCATCATGTGGACATGTACAGTAGGCACACGAATCCCTGTTTGTTAAAGTCCCCCTGTGGTGAAAATCAAGGTTTTAATGTTGTTTATATGTCTGTGTGGTGTTTTAAATATGCTTTAAAGGGTTACTTCAGCGATTAGATTAAGCTTTGTATCAGTAGAAACCAAGGTAGTATATTCAAATTATGGTAGGCTACTTTCCCCCCTCATATTCCACTTAATTTCTGGAAAAAATTCTCCGATGACACATATAGTCATTTTGCGTCATCGGAGGATTTTTTGGGCCAGAGCCTAAAAACTACAGTAACCAACTCTGTACTTTTTTCGGTTGCACCATTTGATCTTAAGGCAGAACGTAGCAGGCTGTAAGCTCTTTGTAAAGTAATGCGTAGTCGCATAATATGACGTTTACCCTCAATGATCCAATAGCAGCCTTCAAATATACGTGAGCAAAAGTTATGTAGAAATGCTGTGAATTTCAGTTTATCCTTCTTTATTCTAACTTCTTTTGCCTCACGTAACCAACAGTAAAATATTTTCCATTAAATATGATACTTATAATCATGAATTACATAAGTGTCTTTATATATAAATAACATTCAGAAGCATACAGTATATTAAAAGACATTAATATGGATCAATAAATAAATACTGAAACAAAAAAAAACTATTATGACTGATTTTATTTGACATCATGACATGCACAACACGGAGCGATGGGACAGATGCTCCCAGCGGCGTGCTGTTTTGGACGGGATGGTGTTGAAGAGCCGCTAACAACGTAATCTATTCACATAACATTTTCTCTTGTAAATGTCAGTTCAGTCTGTCTGCAATCATTCCAACCGTTACTCCTGATCCTAGGCTTCCATAAATATTTAGTTTATACATAGAGTTACGCTTCAACTAAGTTAAATGGTGCAACGCAAAAATATTTAATACTGCATAAGTTGTAACTTATTGCACATTTACGTCAAAACTAGGCTAAGTTGTAACTTACGCACAGCTGGTGCAACCGGCCCCTTGTGTGATATAACCAGTAGCCGTGGCCTCGTTGGGGAGCGAAGCAAGTGCATTCTGGGAGTTGTTGTCTTTCATCCCAATGAGACAAAAATACATTTTCTGTCTTTTCACAGACTAAAAGGCACCAAATAAAAAATAAAAATTCTAAATTCACATTTCTACTACATTAATGACCCAGTTTAAATACAAAGCTTGATGCTAAATCACTGAAGTAACCCTTAAAGTGCAAATTTATAAGTCAGCACCATTGTTGAGTGTTTTCTCCTTAAAACTGCAGTGAACCAAAGACGCGAAAATCGCTGGTGTTACTGATGTCACAAACTACCTTGTGTGATCATCAACGGGTGGTTCTCTGAGCTTGTGCGAGTGAGTGGAGGTGGGCTAATTTGCATTCTAAATGAAGCAAGGGCATAGAGTTACATTTAAGCTATTTTAAGGCATGAAGATTTTGTTTCAAGGAAAAAAAAAAACATTTAAATATGTAATTTTGTTGATTAAAGAGGAGTTTTAAGGGATACAGTTATTGACTACAGGGGGACTTTAAAGGATACATGTTGCTGAAATTTAAAGGGGTCACATATTTTTCTTTGATCTTTCGAAATATAGATGTTCATAACTTCCTCCTCAATCCAAAAGGAGGATCTGTTAAGTCTTGAACATTTTGAAGTCATTCTGCTATCAAAATCCAAATACGTTTAACTCGTCCACACATCATTAATTCATTTTTATTGTTGCACGCTTAATCACCATGAAACGGAAGTTGCGATAGTCTTTTGCGTCTCTATTGTGATGTACATCCCAGTTAAACTGCTTCTCGAACAAGAAAAAATGTAAGGGGGAATTGATTTTGTCCATCTGGATTTGATTAAATCATTGGATAGTTGTGGTTTGCTATTGGTCAGTCTCATGTGTGTGACAGGTTATGCTCATGCTAGTAAACACATCACCGGAGGGGAGAAGCGATGTTAAGTTATTTAAAGATATTTTAATTAAAGATTACAAGGGCACATTAATTAAAAAATATAATAATGATTTGCACATCATTTATAATAAATACTGCAATATCCCATAAAAATAAGAATTGTCAATAGACTTTTATTTAACTATTTATTTTTTATAAAGTAACCCTGATCTCATTAGTCAGCTCACACTGCTCATTACAGCTGAAATTTGTTTTATGATAATCCTCAAAATGTTAGAAGAAACCTTGACTACCATTATTAATGGACCTCAGGGAAGAGTGTTAAAAATGTATCATATGACCCCTTGAATATGTCTATACTTTTACATATATTTATATGTAAGCTCTGAAGTTCTATTTTAGCACTCTTTTAACAGATGTTGTGTAACATGTAAAATGCTTAGCAATTGAAAACAGTTTGATAATAGTTCGCTGTAGCCTTGACAGTATATTTCCAGGTTTAAATAAGCAAATCATTCCTTTTTAAAAACACAATTTCCTTGGCATGTTATGTGAAATTGGCTGCAAGCACTGATTCAATGAAATCCCTTCATCATACTGTTTACCAATACACCGAGAATAATAATTAAATGCCAAAAAGCTTTCATAAACCTAATGTATTGTAAAGCAATGATGCCTTGAAGCCAAAACATGAAACAGAAACTCTTGACAACTTATTTACAGTTTTTAATCATTTATAGCATTTCATATGTTTTCATTAGTATTCATATTTTTTGATTCTGGTCGTTAGGTTTTGTAATCAATATTTAAATTTGTTTGGCATCAAAGGGACAGGCTTCTCAGCGATGAGCAGACTCCTCAAGACTTGAATAATGTGGGATTGGCCCAAGGGTCCCAAGTGGGGCTGTGACTGTTCTATTCAGCTGGTCCGCATTTACTAATGCAGCAACATTCTCAATCAGACAAGGAAAAGGTTGATTTATTTATACTATAAGAGAAATAAATCACATGTAGCTAAGCATATTTTTATGACTTCTTCAAAGCATTTCTTACTGTGAGTGTTTTGTGTTCAAATCAAATTTTCAAATTTCAAAAAATCAAATTTTTACTGATCAGTTTCATTTGCCATGTTTTGTACAGTACTTTCTTGTTAAGGTCACTCTAAAAACTGTAATGTCAAAAAATTGTCTAAAACCCTAAAAGTTTGAGGGCAGTACTTCTTACGAAAAAGAAGTTTATTCAAGTGTGCTATTAGTATATACTTCTTTTAAACGAAAAAAATAAGAGAGTATACTTTCAGTCTGTTTATGTACTTCTCAGAAATATACTTAAAAGTGCACTTAAGTATACTTGACTTATACTGACAGAAAAGTATATTTGCACAATACATGTACTCAATCTTTTGAGATATACTTAAAAGTATAATTCTAAGTATATACTTAGCTTCTAGTTTACTCTTTTACACATAGTTCTACATACAGTCTTATAAACGTAATTTTTTTTGAAAATATTGATTATAAAGAAAGCAGATATGTTCCTAATTCTGAGCATCTGAATTTTTGTGTAGGCTAGTACATTGGTAGTGTACATGGGAATTTACTTCATATCTGCTTTACACTTTTTGTTATGTTCACTTAAAGAAATGTAGAAAGCAAGTATACTTGCAGTATAAAACTACTAAACTAGTAGTTTACTGAGAGTATACTTCAAAGTGTACTTTCATAAACTAAAAAAATGTACAACAAGTATTAAAATAGTAAACTACTAGCATACTTATAAGTTCACTTGTAGAACAAATGCAGTACAAATGAGAAACGTTGTGCACTTAAAGTTTACTACTGTTACACACTTAAACATATATTTTAAATACAAAAAATTGGGCCAATTTATTCCCAAGCAGTATTGAAATAGTACTACTAGTACATTGATATTAGTATACTTACTACATAGTATAGTATACTTAAAAATAAACTTGAACTTTACTTAAGTATACGTCCTAAAATGACTTCTTTTTCATAAGAGAAGTTACACTTTAATTTTACAAAGTATTAATCAAAACATTTAGATATCAGAATGATATTTCTGAAGGATCATGTGGACACGGAATACTGGCTGAAAATTCAGCTTTGACATCACTAAACTACCTTTTAAAGTATAAAATAGTATTTTAAATTGTAATAGTACTGTTTTTACTGTTTTTATTAAAATAAATGCAGCCATGATGAGCATAAGAGACAAAAACATTTACCAACCCCAAACTTTTGAACAGTACGGTACATATTTATTTATTTAAAATAAATACATTTAACAAAATGATTACATATCAAGTTATCACCTCATAATAGAGGATTACCCAGAAACAGTCATATAATCTATAAATGCATAGAACATAAACACAAGCATTCGGATGAGAGCCGTTTCACATTATACATTTTTTACAAGAGTTACATTTCTGAAACAAACTGACATTTATCTGAAAGTTTGATTACAATGTGTATTTTGAGGGTTATTTGTATAGGGTTTTTGGTGGGTTATTTTTGCAAAATAAACATTAGTGAGTGTTTTTGAGGATCATTTCTAGATGAACGCGTACAAGTCATTTTTATTTGTTGCGGTTCTGGTACACAGTATAGTGCAAAGCTGACGATGTGCAAAACTTTCTGTGAATTCTGTACATTAAGGAAGAATGTTGTAAGCAGTCAGTGCTGTACATGTTTCAGAATACGTATGGAAATGCAAGATAACAGCACTTTGAAATGCATAAAAATGCAAATGAACAGCACAGTGAGCGAATGCAATTTTTGGACATCAATGAAAAACTACATTTGTTACAGTCCAGTGCTAATATTAGAGTGGTTTTGTTTTGGTAATTTCTTCTTGCTCGCTTAATGCAATCTATATAAGATTGACATTTTGTTTGCTACCTTCGATAAGTTTCTTATTTTTTTGACATGCCTCAAAATAAAGCTAATACATCATAGTGATCACCAAATCAAGATTTTGTTCTGTTGTTGTGTGCTGTGATTGAAATGTTTGACGGATGATCACTAATTTGTTTGTATAAGTGTGTGTGAGTGTGTACATCCTTATGTATTATTATGTATTACCAAAGCAGATTTTCTTTTTCCTCTAAATGTTGCAAATTTTAATGCTAATAATAAAAATATCTGTCTGCTCTGGATATACAATATGTATGTGGCCTTCATAGAAATTACTTGTTTTGTTTTGTTTATTTGTAACATTTTGTAGAACAGAGAGAAGCATATTTCAGAGTTTGTGCTCTATTGATATTTCCAGATTGCTTTGTCATTGTGTATAAGAAATCTACGGTGATCTGAGCTGTCAAATGTTTTCTCAGATATCCTCTCTTGTGCAAAATGACTAATGTTTCCTATTCGTTCAAACCAAAATGCAAAGGGTAAAGCTTCTGCATCATCTGTCTTAGTGACAGATGTCTGCTTTAGTTTCTGTCATAACAGTGTGATGTACTGGGATCTGATTTGAGACTTGAAAATGGGAAAGTCACACCATAGTATGATAAATCCCACTCTGAAAAGGATGAATCAATAGTCAGGGTGGTGGAGAGCCAGTGTAAGAGAGAGAAAAATGCTGAAAAACAGAAAGAGTTCTCACACCTTAAAAAAATAAGTTGTTGATGGGCCATCAGAAACAGCAGGTGCATAATGCAGAATTAATTTCAGGGTCAAACTGCATAAATTTCCAGATAAACGGTGAGAGCTTTCACTTATATGTACACATAATGCATTCATAAATATACACTCACCTAAAGGATTATTAGGAACACCATACTAATACTGTGTTTGACCCCCTTTCGCCTTCAGAACTCCCTTAATTCTACGTGGCATTTATTCAACAAGGTGCTGAAAGCATTCTTAAGAAATGTTGGCCCATATTGATAGGATAGCATCTTGCAGTTGATGGAGATTTGTGGGATGCACATCCAGGTGTGCCTAAAGTGTACCAAGAAAACATCCCCCACACCATTACACCACCACCACCAGCCTGCACAGTGGCATGATGGATCTATGTTCTCATTCTGTTTACGCCAAATTCTGACTCTACCATCTAAATGTCTCAACAGAAATCGAGACTCATCAGACCAGGCAACATTTTTCCAGTCTTCAACTGTCCAATTTTGGTGAGCTCGTGCAAATTGTAGCCTCTTTTTCCTATTTGTAATGGAGATGAGTGGTACCCGGTGGGGTCTAATGTTGTTGTAGCCCATTCACCTCAAGGTTGTGCGTGTTGTGGCTTCTCAAATGCTTTGCTGCATACCTCGGTTGTAACGACTGGTTATTTCAGTCAAAGTTACTCTTCTATCAGCTTGAATCAGTCGGCCCATTCTCATCTGACCTCTAGCATCAACAAGGCATTTCCGCCCACAGGACTGCCGCATACTGGATGTTTTTCCCTTTTCACACCATTCTTTGTAAACCCTAGAAATGGTTGTGCAGATTGTGAAATACTCAGACCGGCCCGTTTGGCAGCAACAACCATGTCACGCTCAAAATTGCTTAAATCACCTTTCTTTCCCATTCTGACATTCAGTTTGGAGTTCAGGAGATTGTCTTGACCAGGACCACACCCCTAAATGCATTGAAGCAACTGCCATGTGATTGGTTGATTAGAAAATTGCATTCATGAGAAATTGAACAGGTGTTCCTAATAATGCTTTAGGTGAGTGTATAGTATATGTAGCGAGTTTTTAGAAAATGTGTGTAAATATGTGTATATGAGTGGTGTGGATGGGTGGATGTCAGTAGGACATTTTGTCTATTCGGGTCTTCAGGCTTCACACTGTATGACTGAGCTGTTGACAGTTCTATCACTTATTGTAACTTCACACTTGCATCGATATGGATTTCATAGCGGTCACTCAATTTTATGCTCACCTTGGTCACTGTGTGGATATATGTGCACATATGAGTATGTGGGCGAGTTATAGATAACAAGGACATGAAGGGTTTTTTCAACACTTTTTATTTTACTTTTATTTATTTAATAATTGAAGAATATTTCTAGATACTGTAACTGGTTAGCATATGTTTTAAACAACACACTGATCAGGCATAACATTATGACCACGGACAGGCGAAGTGAATAACATAATTAACACTATTACTAATATATTAGATAGCAAGTGAAAATTTTGTCCTTAAAGTTGATGTGTTAGAAGCAGGAAAAATGGGCAAGCGTGAGGATTTGAGCGAGTTTGAGGGACAAATTGTGATGACTAGATGACTGGGTCAGAGCATCTCCAAAACTGCAGCTCTTGTGGGGTGTTCCCGGTGTGCAGTGATCAGTATCTTTCAAAAGTGGTCCAAGGAAGGAACAGTGGTGAATTGGTCATGGCTCATTGATGCACGTGGGGAGTGAAGGCTGGCCCGTGTGGTCCGATCAAACAGACGAGCTACTGTAGCTAAAATTGCTCAAGAAGTTAATGCTGGTAATAGAAAGGGGTCAGAATACACAGTGCATCATGGGGCTGCATAAGCGCAGACCAGTCAGGGTACCCATGCTGACCCCTGACCACAGAGCAATGGAAGAAGGTGGCCTGGTCTGATGAATCACGTTTTCTTTTACATCATGTGGATGGCTGGGTGCGTGTGCATTGCTTACCTGGAACACATGGCACTATGATACACTTTGAGAAGTTGATTTGGCCTCCAAATTCCCTAGATCTTAATCCAATCGAGCATCTGTATATATATATTTAATACTAATATTAATATTTAATACTAATATTTAATAATAATGTTTTTTTCTTCACATTTTTCATATATAATGTACACATTTCTGTTCACAAAAGAAAGAAAATCCTATCATTTACTCACTCTCATGCTCTTCCAAACCCAAATGACTTTGTTTCTTCCAGGAACCATGATGCATTGCACCAGGTTTGACATAGGTTACATCAGATAATATTGGTTTTGAAAAGGATGGTGAGTACATTTTGAACTATCCCTTTAAAATGAGGTCATAAAACTGTGTACACAAATAAAATCCAGTTTAAACATCTTTAAGATAAAGTATACACTGCAGTACACATGCTGTGGCATGCTGTGTGAACTGCCCTTGTGTTTGTATTCATATGAATTTAAATACAGTTGAACAGAGGAGCAGATGGTATCAGATATACACAGAACATAACAGAGCAACACGTATCTGCTAAATCAAATAAAAACTTCTCACCTTGTAAGGCATCATAATAAATCTCCCACAGCGAGGGATGAATGTTCAGCAATACACTTATCCTTCTGTGCAGAAAAAGACTCACTTACTGTGAACTATCGCCAAAGCCCTGAGGCCTGACAGTAATAATTTCACTATCATTTTGGCAGAGTGTCAATGTCAGTGACTTCTTTGATAGATCTAATTGTTTAGCATAGGGCATGTCATTTTTTTAAAATAAATATGAGGAAACATTATTTTGAGAATTCCTCTATTGCAGGGGAGTGTCTCCTAAAATATGATTGGCCCCTCCAGGTGCTACCCCAAAATTCTACATTGTGACCACCCATTTATACATTTATACAAAATTCTGCATTGTGCATAAGGATAATATCAAGCACCTAGGCATGCAGACTGCTTCTACAAATATTTGTGAAAGAATGGGTTGCTCCCAGGAGCCAATTGTGAAATTTCCTCACTAATGAATATTCCACGGTCAGCTGTTAGTGGTATTATAACAAATTGGAAGCAATTGGGAACAACAGCAACTCAGCCACAAAGTGGTAGGCCACGTAAAATCACAGAGTAGAGTCAGCGCATGCTGAGGTGCACAGAGCGCAGAATTTGCCACATTTAAAAAAATAATAATAATTTTATATTATAAATATTTACATTATATTAATTATTAAAATATTGAAATTAATGAAGAGCATGGATTCAAAAAATAAAAAGCATGCATTTCTCTCACTTCAATTTTTTTTTCAGATTGCATTGTATACAGCATAAAAATTACTTGTTGAATTTACTCAAAAAAGCAGCGTCAAGTGGTTCCACACAACTATATTGAGTAACAAATGACAATTTAGTTATATGACCAAAAGAAAGTCAAGTAAAGCTGACAAAATTTCTTTAAACCATTTGAATTTTTCACTGTTACATAATATTTACAGTTGACTTAATAATGCTATGTTAAATTTAAACAAAACAAACAAACTGCAAAAATAACTTAATTGAGTGCAGGAAGTCCATCCATAAATGTGTGAATGAGTGCCCACAGCCTAAACACAGGCACCACTCTTCTGCATACTGGCAACCACAAAATTACAGAAACTGAACATTAAGCACTAACATAAACTGACAACATATTTCCCTTTACTGAAAAACATAAAATAACACTTTAATCCCTAAAATTACTCTCCTAATAGAGTCCCTTGCAAAGCATGCTGGGAACTACAGATCCACTGCCCAGTTTGTTCACTTCACTCAGCAATGTTAAGTTGACCGAACAAACACTTATTAAGTAGAGCTGTCAATACTCATTTTTAGTAGAAACAACTCAATAAATTTAAGTTAATTTAGTTACAGTTAGGAGTTTAGTTAGTTTAGTTGGGAGTTTTTTTTTAAGTAATGTGAACAAGGATAATTTGAGTGCAACTAACAACAGTGAAAGTAAAAAGTTTTCAGTGCAGATATCATGGCCATATTTTGGTCTTTTTGTATTTGTGACAAAAATGTGTGCCCACCCAATATCTCTCTCTGTCCGTTTTTGCGTCTCCTCTCTGTTACTGCCAGTTCATAGAGAGAGCCATCTGCTGATGTGTTTCTCTGCGGCAGGAGCCAGATGCCCTCAGTGACAGATTGGACGCCAGTGACCCGCAGTGACTGGCTCCAGTTAGGCGTACGGGAGGGAGCAGCACTGGCATGCTGGGCCCACCGCTGTGGCGCACTGGCATCCTACCACCCCGCAGCTCAGTAAGCCCATCACAGCCCAACGCTTATCTCAACCGTGCCACAGTATGCAAAGTTGCACATGCACCCAATAGAACGTTTAACCAAGTAAGTACAAATGCCACATGAAAGCAAGATACACAATAGCAGGGAAACATTTTATGTTGCTTCTGTGCACTATTAACCAAATCCATTAGAGGCTGTGCATGCTGCTGTGCTGTTATCCACAAGCAAGATGTTGTTGTTTTTTTAATACAATTTCATAAACAGAAATGCAGCTCCCTTGTACAGTCCAGAGCTATATAAATTCAACATGAAAATTCTTACAACGTTTTACTTTCTTAAAACATTTTCCTACTCTTATCATACATGATTAATCACTTTATTTGAAGGTGGAAAATGTTTGTCTTCATAATAAAAATTTGTTCTGACGTCCCTATTCAGGTGATCAACAAGCTTTCATTTTTCAGCCAGTTCCCTCCAACTGCCTGTCATGCAGGGAACACTTTTCAGATATGTATCTGCTGTGGTATCTGGCACCAAGATTTTAGTAGTAGATCCTTTAAGTCCTGTAACTTGTGAGGTGGGGCCTCCATGGATCGGACTTTAACAGACTTTTGTTCAGCACATCCCACAGATGCTCGATTGGATTGAGATCTGGGGAATTAGGAGGCCAAGTCAACACCTCAAACTCGTTGTTGTGCTCCTCAAACCATTCCTGAACCATTTTTTGCTTTGTGGTAGAGTGCATTATCCTGCAGAAAGAGGCCACAGCCACAGGAATATTGTTTCCATGAAAGGGTGTACATGGTCTGCAACAATGCTTTGGTAGGTGGTATGTGTCAAAGTAGCATCCACATGGATGGCTGGACCCCATGCAGGTTTCCCAGCAGAACATTGCCCAAAGCATCACACTGCCTCCACCGGCATGCCTTCTTCCCATAGTGCATCCTGGTGCCATGTGTTCTCCAGGTAAGCGACACACATGCACCTGGCCATCCAAAAGTACCACCCATCCCCACGTGCATCAATGAGCCTAGGCCGCCCATGACCCTGTCACCGGTTCACCGCTGTTTCTTCCTTGGACCACTTTTGATAGATACTGACCACTGCAGACCGGGAACACCCCACAAGAGCTGCAGTTTTGGAGATGCTCTAACCCAGTCGTCTAGCCATCACAATTTTGTCCTTGTCAAACTCACTCAAATCCTTACGCTAGCCCATTTTTCCTGCTTCTAACACATCAACTTTGAGGACAAACTGTTAACTTGCTGCCTAATATACCCCACCCACTAACAGGTGCTGTGATGAAGAGATAATCAGTGTTATTCACTTCACTTGTCAGTGTTATGTCATGTAATAATGTTATGGATGGATGGATGGATGGATGGATGGATGGATGGATGGATGGATGGATGGATGGATGGATGGATAGATGAATAGATAGATAGATAGATAGATAGATAGATAGATAGATAGATAGACAGACAGATAGATAGATAGATAGATAGATAGATAGATAGATAGATAGATAGATAGATAGATAGATAGATAGATAGATAGATAGATAGATAGATAGATAGATAGATAGATAGATAGATAGATAGATAGATAGATAGATAGATAGATAGATAGATAGATAGATAGATATTACATGTACATCATAATGTTGTGTTGTCTAAATTCACTTTGTCTCTTTTTTTAGTTCTGTTTGTTTTTGGGTGCAGCCTTGATTTTCACCATTAAGTCAGTTCTCTATGGATAAAATATATTCATATTGACTTTTTAGCTGTATACATATACATATACAATAATCCACAGTTAAAAAACAACAAATAGCTCTCTGCAAGGATTTGAACATTCACACTTGTGTCCTCAATGCCCTTTGGTGCCCTTTTCCAGCCCATTTGCACAGCAGTCTCCCAGAGCGCATTGCTCTCGTAAAAGATTTCTGTCATCGAATGCCTTTCCTGTGCATCAGAGCACAACCTCTTTAGAGATTTCCCAATGAACAGTCAAAACTGCTCCTAAATGGCTCTATTATGTCTGACCTCAGGTTTCTCAGTTGAAAAGGTTTGAATCGTTGCGAGTCAAACTGGGTCAGCACACCATTTCTACTTAGCTGCTGTTCTTTTATGGTGCGTAAATGTCATCTGTGCGAATTTGTGCTAGGCTCTGGGATATGAAAAAGTTCAATTACATTAATCGCACAAACCGGTGATTAAAATACATCTGTGAATTCAGGGGGTGGTAATAGAAAATGATTAAAAGATCATTGTGATGCTAATTTGTTCCTCAGGGAATTTTCTGCTTAATCTTATTTGTGAAATATTTGCTAAATTGAAAGCACGATAGATCAGTCGCTGTATTTTATTTGTATTTTTTTATAACTAGCCATGTTAGTTTGAATATTACAATTTTATTTAAGAATGTTTTAACTTTGATAAAGTTTACTTTTCTATACAATATATACTTTTAGATACAGTAGAATACAATTCTGTATCTGTAAAAGTCATGACATTTTAAGCCTTTTTAATCTTGAAAATGCATTTTCAGGATTCAGAGTAAAGATGTAGGTGTTTTTTATTTATGCTTTTAATACATTATGCTGTAACTATGTTTTAAATATTAATACCCTGATTTTGTGCATGCAGGAACCTAATCTGTCTTTCACAGGTTCTTCGTTTTTGGGGGTCAGCCATTATGAATTATAGATGTGTGAAATTTCCTTATCTCACAAGTTACAGAGAACTGATATTATAAAAGTGAATTTATTTTATAACAAAGAAAGAAAGATCAGTGTTCATTAACATTCCCAATTTCTCTTTTTCATGTAGGATTTTGAGCGAGTTATCTATCCAAATCAACAGAAGATAATCGTAAATATTCCACAATACTGTCAGCTGTGCTGAATTTATGTTATCATAAAAACATTGCATAAAGAAGATAGGAAGACATATAGGATCAAAGGTCACTCATGGTGGTCTAGATGAATCACACTGTGACTTTATGACCATGGATTCCTTTTTCCAAAACACTAGTCTAGTGGCCATGCATCAGTCGGTTAAAGGGGTACTTCAGCGCTGGGAAGATTAATCTGTATTTAAACTGGGTCATTAATGTAGTAGAAATGTGAAATTATTTTTGAATTTGGTGCCTTCTAGACTGAGAAAACACAGAAAATGTATTTTTGTTTCATGGAGATGAAAGACAACAATTCTCAGAACGCATGCTTTACTGCCCTACTAGGCACGGCTAGTCGGCTACTGGATTACTGGATCACTTGCCTACCACGCTCATTTTCAGAAAATCAGTTCAATTAGAGACACTACAATTAAAAACTGAACGTGTCTGTCACGGCACAAACGCAGCAGGATCGGATTACATTCATCGCATGAGCTGAGGTAATCGCGGGATTCGCGGCTGCGGCTGCATTCATAGCGCGTGATCAGTCTGGCGCGTGTTCAGTTCATGTCTTTAGAAGCCTAACTTTCATAGAAAGTTCATTTTAAAAGTTGAAACACTCACTTTGCTCTCCACCGCTCCGTTTACATGAATCTCCGCATCTCCGCAAGCAGAGTGCTGTGAGTGTGATGTTGAAAACATGTGGAAATAGCGCCCTCTGCTGGCTGTAGTCTTTAGCCTCTGGACAAAAACTCCTCCGATGACGCAAAATGACGATATTTGCATCATCTGAGGAATTTTTCCAGAAATAAAATACATAATTCTCTCGTCTCAGGGTCATATGAGGGGGGAAAGTACGATAATTTGAATATACTCCCAGGTTCCTACTGATACATAGCTTGATGCTAATCACTGAAGTAACCCTTTAAAGATAAAATAATGTGTATATCTAATAAATGTATAGATATGCTACAGCTAACCTTGAAGGAATCTCACAAACCTGTGATTAAAATACATCTGTGAATTGAGGGGGTGGTAATAAAAAATAATTAAAAGATTGTTGTGATGCTAATTTGTTCCTTAGAGTGAATTTTCTGCTTAATCTTATTTGTGAAATATTTGAAAGCACAATACTTCAGTCACTGTATTGATATTTATTATTATTTGTTAATGTTAGTTTAAAAGCCAGCTGTTCCTTGATTGTTAATGTTAGTTCACAGTGCATTAACTAATGTTAACAAATACAACATTTGACTTTCATAATGTATTAGTAAATGTTGAATTTAACTAAGATTAAGAAATGCTGTAAAATGTCAAATAAGTCTGAGTGTGTATGTGAAGTTTCAGCTCAAAATACCCCACAGATAATTTTTATAGCATGTTAAAACTGTCATTTTTTGAGGGTGAGCAAAAACTTTAAGTTTTTGCGTGACTCTTTCTAGAAGGGGTGTTGCTTCATAAGCTTAAGTTAGCAGCTCTGATTTCCTTAAGCAGACACGCACCAGAAAATGTTCAGTTACCTATCTTCAGGTCACTAATTAGCATGTTCTGTCATGATAATCTATAAATCGCTGGTGTGGAAACTGCTGTAAGATGCCTACAGAGCCAGAGAATATATGCGGCATGAAGATAGAACAGGTATAGTTTAGTTTAATTACAGTTATAACTCATGTTGTCATCTTGCTTTTATGACATGCTATTGCATTTGTGTATTGTACTGTCTTGGAATAAATGTGAAAAGACGGATCCGACAGCTTGAACAGACTCTCAAATGTGCTCAACTACAACAGCCCAACGTGGCCTCAACCCCTTTGTTGGCAGAGTTTATGTACATTTTAGGGTTAGTGACCCGTGAATAAGCTTGTTGTAGTCCCTACCAGCCATTTGTTGTAGTCCTTAAAAGGGATTTCTTTAAAAGAAAATATCTCCCTTTGCATTGAGCTTTGAGTGTTGTAACTTTGCAGATGTTGTTTATGCTCAAACAGTAACATTACACACTAACTAAAGTTTAAAAAAGAAATAAAAAAAACATAATCAACCACCCCTTTAACTAATAAGACCTTATTGTAATTAGTGTTAATAATATTTTGAAATAGCATTTAGCATAAGCTTTATTCATTTTGTAATGTGCCTTTGTTTTTTCTATTAATTTTGCTTATTTGAGCCTTTATTTATTTTTATTTCAGTTTAAGTATAAGTAATTGTAGTACTTTTTACTTTCACCTTTATTTCAGCTAGGTCTACTGAAAATGATTTTTAATAGCTTTAGTTACGATAACAACACTAAAGTGCAGAGGCCAGAAATACATTTTAAAAGTGACATGCTGCATTCTTGTGGCAATTCATAACTATTCTATATTTTATATGTAATTTCACATACAGTCTGCTTATGGGTTTATGGGTTGTGTTGCACCTTCAAGCTTACTTTTTTTTCTAAAAATCAAAGGTTTCCATACAAATCACATACCACCTCCTTGTAAAATAGAGAAAATGAGAAGCATTTTCTTATGAGATTGTGTTGGTGACATCAGGCTGTTTGTGAACACAGAGCAACCAATCTGAAAATATGTATGGCAAAATAAAAAGTTGTGTAGTCAAGCAGAAATGACCATGAAATGCTCTGCCGTGTGATTAAAGAACGGAGACGTTGTCTGATGAATGTCCAGGCAGGAGAAAAAATTGAAGCGGTGGAGATGAAGGTGCACATCAAAACCCTGTGCAACAGACTGATAATATGTGAATGCGTACTCCAGTCCAAACCCATGATTTATTCATATAGACAGCAAGCGGGGAGCAGGAAATGGCAATGGTGGGAGCTGACTGTTGAACGGCTCTCAAGGACGCTGTTGTCTAGCGCAGATCCAGAGACGAGTGTTCTCTTACAGGGCCTCTCTGTATGCGCAATCTCGCTGTCGGCCCTCTCATTAATTCACACGCAGTTCTCGCTTCACACGCCACGTTCACACTACCAATGGCTGTCTGGCCCTCAGGGACCCCGGCAGGAACACTGTGGCTTTTGAAGAGTTCTTTTGGCTCACTTTGTGTCCTCAAAGGTGGGATAGATTAAACAGACTTCTGAATACAGAAAAGCATGGGGAAGAACCTCTTCAAGGTCCTCTGTCATTCAAACACAGACTCAATCTGGCTGTCAAATGGGTTTGTCAGGATAATGGATCCGTGTCACGTGGAAAAACAACGAAGCGATGGCAATTCTCTTGTCACTGTAGTCGATAAACAAAAAGATTTCTACCTTGAAGACAAACACTGCCTCAGAAATCTCGTATTGTCTGAGAGATAGACCGTAAGGATGACACACCTTCACTCTCTTCCATTGTAGTAAAGTGAAGCCGCCAATGTCCCAATATGGCGCTGACATCTTGCGCTGATTCTGGATCTGAGTCGGCGCAGTAGTGAGTGTGAAATGGAGCCGTACTATCAAGGCCCGACACTCCTGCAGAACAACTCATTATGTCGTTGTGAAATAAACAGTTATGGAAATATAGAAATTAAAGTAAAAGTTCCAATCTCCTCTCGAAAATCCAGAAAAAAAATATTTTAGTTCCTCAGTGACTTCACTCAGAGAAGCTGTCAATCATGACATCACACCGCCTGTTTTGATAGCATCAAATAACTAAAACCAAACATTTCATAAAATAAACACTTGAACTTACATTTGCGCGATAACAACTACCTAAAATTACAGAAACACATTTTTTTGAAGTGTAATTTGATTGTTTATGTGATACACCCTTATGTGGTAACACAGTTTACTGTTTATAATATAAGTGTTTATGGGATAATATTCAGCATTCTTAAAATTGCAATTTTAATTGTGTATTTCGATACTAATGTAGAGGGGGAACCAAAGAAGTGGAACCAAAGTGCGGGTAGCGTTGTACATGCGTTGCCTAGGTGACGGACGTTTTCCGCCTTCTTCTCTCATACAGAGATATGGAGATGAAGATGGCGGTTCATTCTTTCACTCACTGATATTATGATCCTGTTTTCCAGGTTCGTACTCAGTAAAAACTATGTCAAGAACTGTTTTCTCCTGATGTGTATGTGATGTATTGAAACTGTGATGAGTTGATTGGGGAATTTTTGATGTGTGAAGCTGAGTTAAAGAGCCGCTTTGTAATCGCGGAAGACGGGTTTGAAAACAATGCCGCTAGCGGCTGTAGCACAGGTATATAATGTGGTTGAATGTGTGAATCTGTGAACTGGTGCCCTTACCTCCTGGAAATGCTTTATTTAATGTTTTTAGGGTATCCTGGCAGGTTATAAACTATTGTAAATGTTGAGAAAAGAGGGATATGTTGTTTAACTTAAAGGAGTTATTACTAAAGTTATATTGAAGCAGTCAGGTGTCTGGTCTGTGTTTAACGATGTGTTATAAGTTGAACAGTTTTCCCTATGTGTATGATTCATGTTGTGACTCTACAGTCATTTGAATATTCATTTAGAGCCAAAGAGGGTTTATGATTCACATTATTACATTAGTATGATGGTGGATTTCTGGAGTTAAAAGGAAATAAATAATTGTGTAAATATATATATATAAATATATAGATTAAAATACGATTTATCCTTGTTATATTTCTGCACTTTAAAGAAAGAGTGATGTTGATTTTTGTAAAGACATGACTATTGTTGTACATGTGAGTGTGGAATATGTCACTCACTGATATGTGGAGAGTAAAGGAAAGAAACCGTATTGAGGTGTTTAAACTGAAATTAACTAATGGACTCTGAAACTGAAACATGTTTACACTAAGGGAATGTTATTGTTTTATACTATGATTTGAGAAATTTGTAATAATTCATTGTAATAATAGTTCATTCTTTCACTCACTGATATTATGATCCTGTTTTCCAGGGCTATCATCTAGGAGAGCTGAGAATAGTGAACCACAAAAAAATCATTTGTTGCTCCAGTTTCGCTATTTGAAACTTCGTGAATAAAACTGTGGGGGCTCGTCCGGGATCTCTCCTCATCACAACCAAGGGGAGCAGATCCAGAGATACCAGAACCACGCGACCAAGGTGACAAGACGCTGCTGCAGGCCAGGAGTCAACCGTGGGTGTCCGAGGAGGGAGACCAAAGAGAAAAGGGATCTCAGCCTCGCTGGAGCCGCACTGCTGATCCTGAGGCCAGCGACGCTACTTACCAGAGGGCTACACACTGATCCTGTGGTCATCACACCAGCATCAGGGAATCCTATCTGGGATCGGGAGGTTGTCACGCACACACAAACACGCCACATTACTAAGTCATTACACCACTGACTTACTGAATTCACAAACCACAAGGGAACATCAGGACCACGCACCATGTCAGCAACTCGTAAAGAATTAGTATGGGACATTAAGAAACAACTATTCAGACTCTCAAGCAACGGCATCTATCAGGTTGCAAAAGACATTGCAATTAACAGTCAAAATGAAGAAGAGCTGAATGCGAATGATGAAGAAGGCTGCATGGAGTATTTAGTCTCCTACATGCAGTCTGATACCTTACTTGGACTTGAGGATGAGGGTATGGGTCAGTTGTTGATCTTAAATGATTTGATAAGTAGAATCATTAATGGCGTTGCTCCTGTTAACCATCCTTTGGGTACATTGAGTGATGGTAGCACACACGTTACACCTAGTCACTGTCCATCCACCACAATCCTAAACCCTGCATCACAATCTCATCCTCACCCTTTCAATACAATTATGCACACACAACCTCACTCTCACACTCATACCGACACAACAACACAGTCATTAGAAGAACTGAGACAAGCGTATGAAGAACTGGGAGAGAAACTGCGACGACGTGCATTTACAGAGGCCCCATCACCCACAACTTATCCCCACCAGGAGAGACGGAGTTACACTTTATGCCACAGATGACCTTGGAGAGACCAGTACTACTGAAGGACCTCTCCTACCTGCAGCGCAGACTTCAAAGTTCATGGTGGTCAGGTTGGGGATCAGAACTCTGATTTAAACTACAACAATATCAGCAAACAAATTGACGAGGGAGTGAAAGAAGGCTTTGCTGAAGCAGAGGTGGTCAGAGGGGTGTTGAGGATCATCAAGCCAGGGGCTTTTAAAGATATGCTTGTGAACAAAGATTCCATCACAGTATCTGAACTCAAAGGCTTCCTCAGGTCTCACCTCGGAGAAAAAGCAACGACTGAAATGTTCCAGGAATTGATGTGCGCCAGACAGTCAGACCAAGAATCACCACAACAGTTTCTCTACCGCATGATTGGGCTTAAGCAGAAAATCCTTTTCCAGTCCCGACAGTCTAGTGCAGACATTTCATATGATCCAAGACCATCCAGGAGGTGTTTCTCCATACTATCTACCAGGGTTTGGGGACAAAACATGCTGACCTCCGACAGAGACTGAGACCTCTAATCTCCAACAGTCAAGTCACAGATGAAGAAATCCTTCGTCAGGTCATGAAAATAATAAGTGATGAGAACGAGCACCAGCGCAGACTGGGCCAACTGTCCCGACAAAAGGTAACACAAGCACACAGTGCCAAGGTTGAAACGGGAGATCTTAACAATAATAACAAGTCACGGGATGCGCTATCAGACAATGGAAACCTCCAGACAATAAAACAGCTCACTTCTCAGGTAGAGACACTGACACAGATGGTGGCTTCTTTGATGGAGCAGCGGACAGAAAATACCCAGGTGTCTTACTCTCCTTCTCAGCCAACCTCTAGTAGACCGGTCCAATCACAACTGGGACGACCTGCAGTCCAGGTGAGAGGAAGGACAACTCGTTGTCCGAAATGTACCGAACAGAATGCACAGGAGTGTAACCATTGCTTTGTGTGCGGAGAGGCGGGACACAGGGCAGTCGGATGTCTGCAACGAGTCAGGATGCAGGGAAACGGGGCTCGGTCTTTGTGGAGGGACGCCCAGAGACCGGTGAGCAGTTTCAGTCCCAAAAAGTAACAAATAATCAACAAATAACAAGACGCCTCAAGCCAAACAAACAGCAGAATCCACAAATACTGACCAGCCAGAGTAACATCGTCTGCAAAGCACCCTTAATTGGGAAGAAAAGTCTGTTGAAATGTTTGATTGGCGGGTACCCAGCTACAGTCCTGTTTGATTCAGGTTCGCAGGTGAGCATAATAGACCAACAGTGGACTGACACTCACATTCCTAGCCATATCTTGAGACCTCTTTCTGAACTTTTAGAGGAAGAACTTGGTGTCTATGCAGTCACTGGCCATGCTGTTCCCTACAGTGGGTGGGTTGAGCTCACGGTTAATCTGGCAGGGAATGAAGACCCGAATCTCACCGACAGGCTCCTTTCCTAGTCAGCCCGCTGCCACTGTCCCAGCCCCTCCTAGGAGCCAATGTACTCCAGGAGATCATTAGAAGGAAAGAGTCCTCGGGTGACGCAGTTGCCACGGTTGTCAACCTTCTTCGCAGTGCCTTTGGAATAGAGGAGGACCAGGTAGAGGCCATTGTGAATTTCATCCAGGTACCGCCTAAGACATACTGTGATCCAGTCACTATTAGAGTGGGCCGAGACCATACTATAATTCCCCCTGGCAGGACAACCCACGTATGGTGTAAGGTACCCCCAAATTTTGATGTCTCTAATCCCCTTGTCTTATACGAACCAACGGAGGGAAGTGTTGTCTTAGGGCAGCTGAGTGTAGGTGAAGGCCTCTTGGAAATCGATAATACCCGACGGCCTTATGTTAAGGTGCCCATCTCCAATCACTCAAAACATGAGGTCACCCTGCCGAGGAGAACCTCTCTGGGAACCATCCAACATGTTATCAAGGTCATTGAGACCGATGCAACAGCGTCACATCAGGCTGATCCCACACCAAGAAAGATGACATCAGTCGAGGTTAAGGCTGTCGCTTCGCCCAGCACCTCTCCACCCGAGTCCTGGCTTCCTCCTATTGACATCAGTCATCTCAACCCTGAACAACAACAGGCAGTAAAGGAAGTGCTCTACGAGGAATGTGGAGCATTCGCCCGTGACAGCGACGACATAGGGTGCATCCCCTCCCTACAGATGGAGATCAGGACCAAGGATGACATCCCAGTTCAGAGGGCCTACGCATCCATCCCAAAACCACTCTACAGGGAAGTTAAGGAGTACATCCAGGAGCTGTTGGTTAAAGGATGGATTGTGAAGTCCCAGTCGCCCTATTCAGCTCCTGTTATCTGTGTAAGAAAGAAAGATGGGTCCTTACGCCTGTGTGTCGATTACCGGCTCCTCAACAACAAAACCGTGCGGACCGTCATCCCCTTCCCAGAATTCAGGACCTCACTGACTCCTGGGAGGAGATGCCTGGTTTTGATCCTCGATCAGGGGAAAGCCTACCATCAAGGTTTTATCGCCGAAGGATCAAGGTACCTGACCGCATTCATAACCCCATGGGGGCTCTATGAGTGGGTCAGAATACCCTTTGGGCTATCGAACGCCCCAGCGGCCTTTCAAAGGAGCATGGAAAGTATGCTTGACACGCTCAGAGACGAATGCTGCATACCTTACCTCGACGACGTGTTATGCTTCTCCAGGTCCTTTGATGAGCATGTACAGGTGTTACGCAGAGTCCTCCAAGCCTTGCAACACCACGGGTAAAGCTGAAGCCGGAGAAATGCGAGCTCTTCCGCAAGGAGGTCCGATATGTCGGCCGGTTGGTGTCAGCAGAAGGAGTAAAATGGACCCCAAAGACCTTGAAGCAGTGCGGGCACTGAAAGACAAGACGCCACAGACAGTTGGGGACGTAGGCAGTTACTTGGGTTCTTGAGCTATTATCGAACATACGTGCAGGATTTTTCACGTATAGCCAAGCCCCTGTACGACCTGCTCCAGTCGAAACCCAGCACCCCTCCGACCAAACCACCACAAGGAAAAACAAGATGCAATCAGCAGTCATCCCGTACGCCGATAGAATGGAAAATACATCACCAACAGATCCTTGAACAGCTTGTGGACCGGCTGACCAAACCCCCAGTGCTGGCTTATCCCGATTTCAACCGCCCCTTCACACTCCACACGGATGCCTCCCAAAAAGGTCTTGGGGCAGTTCTTTATCAGAACCAGGATGGGAAGATGAGGGTGATTGGTTACGGGTCACGCACACTAACATCGGCAGAACAAAATTACCACCTACACAGCGGAAAGCTGGAATTTCTCGCGTTGAAGTGGGCGGTATGTGAGAAGTTTCGTGACTACTTATTCTACGCCCCACATTTCACAGTCTTCACGGACAATAATCCCCTCACATACATTCTGAGTACTGCCAAACTCAACGCAGTGGGTCACCGGTGGGTGGGGCAACTGGCCGATTTCAACTTTGACATCAAATACCGGCCAGGCAAAATTAACATCGATGCTGACACCTTATCACGCTGTCCCCTGGACATTGACACTTTCATGGCTGGGTGTTCGGAGAAGATATCGAAGGAGGCTGTATGTGCTGTATGGGAAGGAAGCCGGAGAGCACAACAAGGAGATGTGGCCGTGGCGGCCCTCAACTTAACATCTCACTGCCAACCTCAAGTTGAGTCTCTGCCGGAAGTCAGTCATGATGAGCTTGTGAGGGAGCAAAGAAAAGACCCCGCTATTGGAAAAGTGTTGGCATTGAAGGAAAACGACACACCACTAACAGAGGATGACAAAGGGAGAATGGACACATGCGCAAGGAGACTGTTAAGAGAGTGGAGCAGATTACACATAGAGAATGACCTTCTTTACCGGAAAAGTGCAGGTCGACAACAACTGGTCCTGCCCGCCACCTACAAACGGACAGTACTCACCCACCTGCATAACAACATGTGCCATGTTGGCGTTGAAAAAGTTCTGAGCCTAGCAAGGGAGCGATTCTACTGGCCTTTCATGAAAAGCGAGATAGAGGAGTATGTGACCAGGAAGTGCTCTTGCATTAAACAGAAGAGGCCAGCCACACATGAAAGAGCACCAATGGGAAGTATAACATCAAATTCGCCCCTTGAGTTGGTATGCATTGATTTCCTTCACCTGGAAGCCTGTAGAGGTGGATACGAATATATACTGGTAGTAGTTGATCACTTTACCAGATTCGCGCAAGCCTACCCCACCAGGAACAAGGCTGGTAAGACGGCCGGACAGGCTTTTCAATGATTTCATTCCCAGATTTGGTTACCCGGCCAAACTACACCATGACCAGGGTCGAGAGTTTGAGAATGAACTCTTCAGAACTCTCAGGCAATTAGCTGGTGTCGCACACTCGAGAACCTCTCCGTATCACCCGCAGGGCAATCCTGCAGAAAGATTCAACCGCACACTGTTGCAGATGCTCCGCACCTTGGGAGAGAAAGAGAAGGAGAGTTGGAAAGACCATCTGCCCCATGTACTCCAGGCATATAATTGTACGAGACATGAGTCCACCGGTTTCTCCCCATACTATTTGTTGTATGGCCGTCATCCTCGCCTACCAGTGGACATCCTCTTCGGCCTGATAACAGATGAGGGAGCTGAAACTAATGGGCCAAAAGGATATGCTGAGAAGTGGGCAGGAAAAATGGTGGAGGCATACAGAATAGCAGACGCAAACAGCCGACAGTCCAGCTCCAAGGGGAAGACCTACTACGATAAACGGAGTAGAGGTGTGGTTCTTCAGCCTGGGGACAGAGTCCTTGTACGCAATCTCAGTGAACGAGGGGGCCCTGGAAAGCTTAGACCGTATTGGGAGCAGCTTATCTACATTGTGAGAGAACAGGTTGGAGATAATCCTGTGTATAAAGTAAGCCCGGAGGTGGGAGGCCGACCAGTTCGCACTTTACACAGGAACCTCCTGTTGCAAGTCAACGACCTACCTGTAGAGCCTCTTCAGAATCCGACTACCAACACAACTGAGTCGCAAAAGAGAAGGAAGAGAGCTTCAGAGATCCCAAAACCCACGCACGAGACACAGGACCCAGATATAAGTGACTCTGAGGAAGAGGAAGGTGTGCCTCGTTACTGGTTGCGAATACCGATGGAGAAACCTAGAGCTGGAAGTTACTCACCTGTGCCGCACGTTACTCCTGACTGCCAAAACAGATCTGAACAAAATGAGACTCACCTGGGGGAAATGATCCATACAGAACCTGAACAGGACGGGGAGAGTGTTGGAGACGAGGAGCAGGGGACATCCAGTGCAGACGAACATTGCATGGAGCAGCTGCCACCTGCAACCGTTCAAGAGGAACTGCATGCCGTCCTTCAAGAGGACAATGTCTCCACACCACAACCTGAACATCAGATCCCACTGAGACAGTCCACGAGAGAAAGACGGCCAAGTCATGTGTTTACTTACCCATCCCTGGGGCAACCTGCTTATCACCCGCGGGCCCACTGTGAGTGCAGTTGGAGTCCAGCCACTACAGTATACTTACCAGTGTCCCGGCCCCCATACCTCCACCACTTCCAACCCCCGACCATCGCCCCATGTCCTTACCTATCTGTTGTGTACCCAGCTCACTGGGGATGAGACGCCATGAAAGACAATTACATACGTTCCATACTCACCTGATGAGATCTCACACACACACACTTTATTACACTTTAGGATGCAGTAATTGAGAGTTGAAAAGTGTTTTGGAAAAAATTGTGTGAATGTTCAGAGTGAAAATGTTCAGAATATCTTGTGTCAGGAGCCACTTTTATTTGTCGGGGAGTGTGTGATACACCCTTATGTGATAACACAGTTTAGTGTTTATAATATAAGTGTTTATGGGATAATAGTCAGCATTCTTAAAATTGCAATTTTAATTGTGTATTTCGATACTAATGTAGAGGGGGAACCAAAGAAGTGGAACCAAAGTGCGGGTAGCGTTGTACTGTGTTGCCTAGGTGACGGACGTTTTCCGTCTTCTCTCATACAGAGATATGGAGATGAAGATGGCGGTTCATTCTTTCACTCACTGATATTATGATCCTGTTTTCCAGGTTCGTACTCAGTAAAAACTATGTCAAGAACTGTTTTCTCCTGATGTGTATGTGATGTATTGAAACTGTGATGAGTTGATTGGGGAATTTTTGATGTGTGAAGCTGAGTTAAAGAGCCGCGTTTGTAATCGCGGGAAGACGGGGTTTGAAAACAATGGCGCTAGCGGCTGTAGCACAGGTATATAATGTGGTTGAATGTGTGAATCTGTGAACTGGTGCCCTTACCTCCTGGAAATGCTTTATTTAATGTTTTTAGGGTATCCTGGCAGGTTATAAACTATTGTAAATGTTGAGAAAAGAGGGATATGTTGTTTAACTTAAAGGGGAGTTATTACTAAAGTTATATTGAAGCAGTCAGGTGTCTGGTCTGTGTTTAACGATGTGTTATAAGTTGAACAGTTTTCCCTATGTGTATGATTCATGTTGTGACTCTACAGTCATTTGAATATTCATTTACAGCCAAAGAGGGTTTATGATTCACATTATTACATTAGTATGATGGTGGATTTCTGGAGTTAAAAAGGAAATAAATAATTGTGTAAATATATATATATAAATATATAGATTAAAATACGATTTATCCTTGTTATATTTCTGCACTTTAAAGAAAGAGTGATGTTGATTTTTGTAAAGACATGACTATTGTTGTAAATGTGAGTGTGGAATATGTCACTCACTGATATGTGGAGAGTAAAGGAAAGAAACCGTATTGAGGTGTTTAAACTGAAATTAACTAATGGACTCTGAAACTGAAACATGTTTACACTAAGGGAATGTTATTGTTTTATACTATGATTTGAGAAATTTGTAATAAAGATACAGAGATATGGAGATGAAGATGGCGGTTCATTCTTTCACTCACTGATATTATGATCCTGTTTTCCAGGGCTATCATCTAGGAGAGCTGAGAATAGTGAACCACAGAAAAAAAAATCATTTGTTGCTCCAGTTTCGCTATTTGAAACTCGTAACATTTAGTTACATTCACCATTTTGTCATTATCATGTGACCATCTTCTGCTTACTTTTTTTAATACAATGTATTCAGGCATACTCTTTTGGCATATTGTTTTCGCATACTATATAGTAGGGAAGTATACGAATTTGGACGCAGCTAAAGTCTTCCCTCTGTGGTTGTAAAGATCATAAATATATGTTTTTGCTCATGGGAAATCCTCTTTACAGAGAACTGTTATGTAAAACACTTTTGATAATTTGCTAGATTTTTTGAAATTATGACAGAACTGTGCTCCTCTAGCAAAAGCAAAGTGTACCTTTGAGAAAAGAATAGAGATGAGGGAGACTCTGCAGCCATATCATTAGTTGACAAACCAGCAGTGCATGCTCAGCATATAAAGGTATCTTTTGTGTTTTGTCTCACAATCTGGTTTTAACCCAGCTATTGTCAGGAATCTCCCCATGACTTACTATTAACAGGAAACTGAATTTAGTAATGTGTAATGAAATTATGAAATAAAACATCAATTTTATTTCTCATTGAATGTTTTTCATCTAAATATATACACCTTATTGCCAAAATTAGGACAGCCCTCCAAATCATTGAATTTGGGTGTTCCAATCAATTCCATGGCCAAATGTGTATAAATTCAAGCACCTAGGCATGCAGACAGTTCTACAAACATTTGTGAAAGAATGGGTCGCTCTCAGGAGCTCAGTGAATTCAAGCGTGGTACCGTGATAGATTTCCACCTGTGCAATAATTCCATTCGTGAAATTTCCTCACAACTAAATATTCCATAGTCAACTGTTAGTGGGATTTTAACAAAGTGGAAGCACTGTCCTGCACAGAGTCCTGACCTCAACCTGATAGAACACCTTTGGGATGAATTAGAGCGGAGACTGTGAGCCAGGCCTTCTCGTCCAACATCAGTGCCTGACCTCACAAATGCGCTTCTAGAAGAATGGTCAAACATTCCCATAAACACACTCCTAAACCTTGTGGAAAGCCCTCCAAGAAGAGTTGAAGCTGTTATAGCTGCAAAGGGTGGGCCAACTCCATATTAAACACTATGGATTAAGAATGGGATGTCATTAAAGTTCATGTGCATGTATAGGCAGGCATCCCAAAACTTTTGGCAATATAGTGTATGTTCACATATCTTTGCAAATTGCATGTACTCATATTATGCATTTACTTTATGCTCTTTTATTTTATTGCATATGCATTCTTTTTTATATAAATGGTGGAACTTAGTGTCTATGGTGGTCAAGTCCCTGGTATTTTGTGGTAAGATTATGTTTTCATGAGTTCATCAGTAACCTTTTCCAAAGGTAAAAAAACTTAAAATGTTCAATAACATAAGGCACAGTTTCCAGAGAATAACCCAAATCTCCAATGTGCGCAAATCTATGATTACAAAACTGTGAAACTGTAGACTGTTTGACATTTAACACTGACATTTTTAATTAAGTCAAGAGGGCTAACTAAGTCTGTATGCTCACCCACCTAATCACAGTGTGCAACAACTAACATAGGCTACTCATAGTGCTTTCTCAGTCTCTAATTTAATAAAACAGTTTAATTCCGTCATGCTAATTAAATGTGTAGCCACAGCTGAGAGTGAAGCTGGCCAAGTGATATGAATCGCTGAACAGACTACATTTGTGGATGCTGTGGGGTCTCAGGCTTTAAACAGCTGAGTTGGGGTGTGTTGTAGCCTATGGGTGTAGCCTATCCCTTTCCTTTCTGCTACTTTTGATGGCAGTAGCAAATCGTCATGACATTGTTTGCATGACACAGCAATAGCGACGTCGAGGAACGGGTAACTTGAAATCAACTTTTTTGAAAATGTAGTGGAGTAAAAAAACAGATACTATGGCTGTGAGCATGTGAAAAACCTTGTTATATACTGCCCACTACTTAAAAATAGCTTATGTTTGACATCATGCACGTCACATGAGGTGAAGTAACCAACTTTACAACACAATAGAGTGCTGCAGGTATGACGTCACTTTGTAGGCTAATTAGCATCACACTGGTTCCTCGATAAAAACCCAATAGGATTTTCCAATAGGTTTTTGCATTATCGCAAAAAAAAAAAAAGCTCCGTGATCAACAAAAGTTTATGATATTTACAAGTTTTGTCCCTTAAGATAATTTTCACAGATGATCACAACTTTTAATGAATTTTGAAGCTTAAATGCAGTTGCCAGAAGTAAAAAGTTGGCTACACACGAACTACACCACGGTCCCACGAATACAATGTCACCTCACTAAACTACCAACAACTATCTAAAAACGTTTTCCCAGAACGTTTGAGTTGTTTATAAGAGCACAATTATGCGCATCATGAGGCTGTAAAAGCGGACTGAGTTTACCTGTTCGGCGTGATGACGTTTAATCTCCTAAACAAAGTCCCATTTAGCCACTTGTTAGCAACCGCCTTTTTCAACACATGCAACAGCTTAAAAAAAACACTAGTGGGGTAGGCCTAATATTGATGTATTCTATGCCATAGAATAAAACGTGAAAGTGTCTTGAGCTTGTGTTCACCAAAGACCTTGTTTCAGCCATTTAAAAAAAAAAATCCCATTCAAAACCCATTGACTTCGAGACGATGGAACTGGACGTGCTAAAGCGCTAACTCACTTCAGCGTTTGGGCCTACAAATTGATGTCATACCTGCACCACTCTATATATCAACAGTGCAACATAAATATTACACCTAATGTCAAGAACAAGCATACATGGAGGAGTAACTCATATTGCTGTATGAGGATCAGATACACAGTGTTTATTTCACTCATGTGTGAAATTGAATTCTCCCTTATACAAACGTAGCCTATAGTTTTACCTTGGCGCAGGTTTATCTTTGTTAGTGTTTTTACCCTCCTTAGATGTAATGATGTATCATGTCGCATTTTATGATTTACTGCAGCCTGATGTGAACTGTTGTTGGTGGTGGTGATGTGAGATTGTTGTGGGCGGGAGGTGCAGTGCTGCTTTCCTATTAAACTGAGCGTCCATCTTTCCCTATGTGGCTGTTCGTTGTGCTGACAGAAGAGAAGGGGATGGTGGAAGTTACATGAATAATTCTCCTTTGATAAATCTGCCTAATTGTATATACATCCAGCCTGTCAGTCATGTGTAATGTGTATTGAATACATACAGTTTTGCCATCAGTTTTGGTCCTATGGTCATTGGATTTATCGAGTGAAAAGACTTGCTTGAAAGGAGATGTTGAGAGTTACTGTAAAGGTGAGTTTGTTCAATAAAAAGATTTTAGATGAGGACCCCCTTTGAGCGCTGGAGAGGTCAAAAACAAACATATTGATCACCCTCCTGTTAACTTTGAGTAAGTTATCTGGAAGGTTATGAGTGTGACTGCAGTTTTCACATTTTCACATATATTTCAAAATAAAAAAATTGCCAAAAAATATATTTGCACAAATATATTTGGTAACACTTTACAATAAAGGTGCACTAATATGCATTCATTCATTCATGCTTAACTAATGCACAGATAATAATGAGTGAATGTGTTACTAATGGTTAACTAACCCATTTATTAATGATTACTGCATCAGCAACTAATGACGATTCTACATGATTAATAGATTAAGTAATATATAATTGTGGTTATGGGTTTTGAATTAATTTTGAATTAGTTAATACTCATGTGCCCCAACAAGTAAAGTCATAAGATAATGACACATTTGTAAATCATTAGCTAATGATTAATTAAATCAGACAACTGGAAGTTGAAATGCATGGCTTTGACCCATTGTGGTAATTAACACATTAATTTACATTATTAGTTCATATAATATGTTATTAAGGAATTAATACATTATGACACATTTAACTAATAACAATGAAATTATTACTTAATCTATTAATCATGTCGAATCTTCATTAGTTGCTGATGCAGTAATCATTAATAAATGGGTTAGTCAACCATTAGTAACACATTAACTCATTATTATCTGTGCATTAGTTAAGCATGAATTAATGCATATTAGTGCACCCTTATTGTAAAGTGTTACCATATATTTCTACCAATATATGTTTTGGCCATTTTTAAAATATATTTTCAAAATAGAAATATATTTTTTAAAAGCAAACTTTATTTATATTACATTTGAGCTAAAAGCTTTTTGCAGCGATATTGAAAATACGTCAGCAAGTCTATAGGCCTGTTCACACCAAAAAGGATAACCAGAAAGATAATTAGAATGATGATAACTATATGTCCACACCTGAGGACGATATCGTTCTGTTTATTCTAAGCACGTGCTTGTCTGCCACTTTAAATGCACAAGCTTGTTACAGCAGGGTGGATTCTGATTGGCTGTCAATGTTTTTATCGTTCATCAGCTGCATAAAATTGTTCTGAAAATGATTCTTACGATATCGTTTCTCTATATCGTTATCGTTATAGCTGTGTTGTGAACTCAGCTATTGTTTAATATTGAGAACTGTGTCTTTATCGTTATCTGTAGTTATCGTCTTTGTGAACGGGCCTTTATCCCCTCACAGCCTCACTTCATACCTGTCATCGCGCTGCTCTGAATAAGGTCTATAAAGTGATTTTATCGAAGTTGCCAGGTTTCTGTACTTTTGGATGTTCCCTCTGCAAATCGTTGTCAGTGAAACACCCCTGCCCTGATTTTTTATTGGTTTGAGATTGGCTTTAGATTTTGCAAATGGAGTAACTTTTTAATCTGATACCATAGCAAACAAATTGGAGCACGAACACCAACACAAAATTGAAGAAAGATACTTATCTAAGGTAAGTGTAATGAAGACTGTAGAATGCACTGATTACTATTACGGTTCCAAATCACCTTAGAGAATTATGTATTCAATAGATGCCCAGTGACTAGGAGAGGAACAAAGACGCCGGAGACATGGATCAGATTCACTCAATGTATTGATTGGTAAATAAAGAAATTAATCCAAATAAACAAATGCAACAAATGCAAATAAATAACACCGTAGGCCTACTGAATTAATTCAACAATATAACAGTGAGCTTTGAATCAAAATCTGCAATGAAGATATTATGATATCAGGCAGTGATGTGGTGGATAAGTGAACTCAGTCTTAGCAAGTCTCAAGTGTTCCAGAAAAGTCCACTTAATGGAAGAAAGGGGGTGCTGATATCCTCAACGGTGATCCTCATAGGAGATGACATCAAACGCAAACCGGCGGTTACACGCAATATAACCTTCTCTGGTCCGTATAGATTTAGTGTGCTGAGATCTTAGTGAGGCCTGTAGCTTTCTGTGCAGCGGTGTTCAGAGCCCGTGATGGGTGTGAGATATAGAATGGTCAGCTGGATAAACATAAACATGTGTGGTTCTACAATGAAACAAATAAATCTCAATTAGTTCTGTAATACAATCCGAACAAAACAACGTGCTGCGTCATTATCACTTCAAGTGAATAACATGCGATACATCGCAAACATAGGATAAATGCACATTATAGCAGCTGTTCTTTTACAACTAAAGAAATATTGTATTGATCCATCTAACAGTATATCATATAATGATTATTACACTGAATAATGAAATAAAACACTTACAGTCTGCAATGACGCACTTAATGGTTTTCATTCACCATTAATTCCACCGACCATCGGAGCAATCACTCAACATTGACCGCCCATCACATCTGACAATACCAAACTGCTCAACATCTGAGTGCTCTATGATCAATATGACTTTAATCCGTTTGGCTTCGTTTATTTACATGGATAACACGCACCGCATTTCTTCCTTTTCCTCCATTGCCGCACATCTGATCTCACGTTATTTCTCACAGGATTCACGAGACCTCCGACTAAGCTCCGCCCTCTCGGCGGACGCAACACTTATGCAGATTACTGTAAAACTATTATGATCAACTAATTTGAACTTGAACATGGCCTTTTGCACAGCCGCCCCCAAATTTGGTATGCAAATTTGCCATCAGTGTCTATCTGTGCAATCTGTGTCAGGGGGTAACGATGGCAGCTCAATCAACTTTGCTACTGGCCTAGTATACGTTTGATCCTTTACTTTGACCACTGCTGTTCTGACTCTTCCATCTGAACTATGGATGACAGAAGAGACAGTGCCTACTCTCCAGAGCGCTCTGGGAATCTGTTCATCCACAATAAGTACTACAGTGCCAACTGCAATATTCTCTTTCTCTCTGTGCCATTTCTGCCTTAACTGCAGTGTGGGTAGGAAGTCATGAATGAAATGCTTCCAGAAATGGTCACTCAGAACCTGACTATGCCTCCATCTTTTTACTGAGTAATTCAGGGTCTGAATAAACAACCTGGGGCAAGGAGGAGTCAGGCCGCCCCATCAGCAAGGAATTTGGCGTTACTGGGTCTGGATCTGCTATGTCACTAGAGACATAACCCAAAGGTCTAGAATTAAGGATATTCTCAACCTCAATCAGGATCGTTCTCAATACCTCCTCTGTAATGGTCTGAGCACCTAGGGTGGTTCTTAAGGCTGTTTTCACAGATCTCACTTCCCTTTCCCACGAGTCACTAAATGAGGTGCACTGGGTGGATTAAACCGAATCTGATTTGCTCTTTGGCTAGCTGGTCTCTGAGGCTGGGCTGTATCTGTGAGAAAGTGTCCTCTAACTCCTTGGATCCCCTCGGAAATTAGTACCCTGATCTGAGAGAATCTCGTAGGGTTTTCCTCTTCGGGCAATGAAACGCCTGAGAGACAGCAGGAATGAATCTCCATCCATGTGATCCAACAAATCAAGATGCACAGCTCGAGTAGTGAGGCACTTGTATACAATACCCCACCTTTTCTCATTTCGCGGCCCACCTTCACTATCAGTGGTCCAAAACAATCTACTCCAGTGGAGTAAAAGGAGGCTTGAAAAGCCTCAGACTTGATGGTGGTAAGTCTGACATTCTAGGAATCATTGGTTTGCCTCGCCACTTGTTACAGTCAAGACAGTGATGCTGATGTCTTCTAATCGCCTCTCTTCCTCGCAAAATCCAGAACCTGCGTCGCATCTCTGCATACACCCTGCCTGCTCCCGGGTGGTGCAATTGGTCATCGTAATGCTTAATTAGGAGCTTTACTACAGGATGGTTTGGTGACAAAACTATAGGGTGTAGAACTGCATCACTCAATCCCTGGCACCTCCGTAGTCGTCCTCCAACTCTAATCAGATCCATTTCTTTGTCGTACTCGGGAGCAAGCTTAAGGAGTCTGCTATGTGCAGAAATGTCTTTTCCTCCCTTGAGCAAAGCAAATTCTTCTGGAAAATCATGCATCTGGCATTGTCTAAGGATAAACAACTCTGCCTTCTGAAACACATCTGCACTCTGTGAATCTGTGTCGTCAGTCGCCTCATGATGGGATCGTTTTGTAGCTTCTAGTAACTCAGGATAGCTACTGAATTGACAGGGATCGGGTTCAATTTGTAGTTTGTTCTCAGTCAACGATCCGCAAAACACAGATTTCTTAAGTTCATGCACTTCTTCAGGGGCTTGTCGTTCCGGTGCCTTAGGCCAACAGTTCCTAGACTGCATCAAGAAGGATGGCCCTTGTTTCCATCGTGTCTCTTCAGCTAACTGAGCCAATGACAATCCCCGCGTGATATCATCAGCAGGATTGGCCGCTGAATCGACATACCGCCAAGCTCCAGGGTCAGACAGCTCCTGAATTTCGGTGACTCTAACTCCTACGAAAACTCTGTATCTGCACGAATCAGATTGCAGCCAGGTAAGAACTGTAGTTGAGTCAGACCAATACACGAATTGGTGGACATCTACAGTCAGCTCTTTCTTCAACACGTCTCCTAGCTGAGCTCCTGTCAATGCAGCACATAGCTCCAAACGAGCGATGGAGATCTGTTTCCTTGGAGCGACCCGTGACCTTGCAGCCATGAAGGCAACTTGCTTGTTACCCTGATCATCTTCAGAGCACAGGTATGCTACAGAGCCGTATGCTCTTTCGGAAGCATCACAAAATACATGGACACTGTGGCTCTTGATAGGAGACTGAAGGCTGGCACTGTAACATCTTGGCAGGTAAGTCTGAGACAATTGTGGGAGCTCACTCTCCCATTGATGCCAAATGGTTAGTAGACCTGATGGTAGATTTGGATCATCCCACTCTCGTTTTTTGTCCCACAATGACTGCACGACAATTTTGGCTCTTGTGGTATATGGGATAAGATACCCAAGGGGGTCATAAAGCTTGGCTAAGGTGCGATAGATGTTCCTCATTGTAATTTCACCCTCCTCTCTTTGTAGGGTTTGTATACCAACGTGTCTGATTTACATTGCCATACCAATCCGAGGGCATTCTCCTGAGGGTTGGCCATTTCTTGTAGGAGCAAGATCTCACCACTCTTCGACTTTAACTCAGCTGGAAGGTGGGAAATAACCGCAGGGACATTACCGGCCCATTGCCTCAATTCAAATCCACCTTCCATTAGATGGCCCTGCAATCGGTTGACCAGCTGTACAGCTTGAGCTTCTGTTGGGACACTCTTGAGGCAATTGTCGACATAGAAGTTACGCTCAATCGCTTGACGACTTCATCTGTAGGTTCGAGATCCATCTTTGCATGAGACTGAAGTGCATAGGTAGCACAACAGGGGCTACACGCCGTGCCAAATGGCAGAACTTGCCACTGGTACACTAATGCCGGTTCAGATGTCTTGCCATGACGCCACAGAAAGCGAAGGAATGGTTTATCTTCATCAAGGAGACAGATTTGATGGAACATACCCTTCACATCACTGCAGATGGCTACGGGATGTTCTCGAAAGCGGAGGAGAACTCCCAACAAGCTAGCACTTAAGGTAGGCCCGGGCAAGAGATGCTCATTCAAAGACTGACCGTGGTACTCGAAAGAACAATTGAAGACAATACGGTTCTTTGCATTGTGATGAACCATATGATGTGGTATGTACCACGACTTGGAACGCGGATCACAATCTGCAGATGTCAGTGGTGTGATGTAACCTGCCTGCAACAGTTTCTGAATCTCGGATTCATAAGCCGTAGCCATACTGGGCTGTCTAACTAGTCTCCGCTCTGTGCTGCGTAACAGGGCCATGACAGCTTCCTTGGGTGCGTTTAGAGGAGGCGGTGACTCTTTCCAGAGTAGAGGCGTAGCATATCTTTTGACACCATTCACATCAATCCTGATAGTTTTCTCCTCTAAGAGGCGAATAGCTTCTGCATCTTGGCGAGATCGACTGACTACTTTCTCAGATTGGTATGGAAGAGTATCCAGCTGCCAAAGTTTTTCGACTTGACGAAATAGCTCAGTTTGAGGAGACACACAAGAAATGAATAAACATTCTTGAGGCTGCAAGTGAGGCTTTAGGAGACTGGATGGACCCTGTAAAGACCAGCCAAACTTGGTATGGACTGCTGCAGGCCTCCAGGGGGCCCTAATCTCACTGGCTCTACAGGCGTTATCAAGTGAGGATAATCCGATCCAATAAGTACCAAGGGCTGTGCTTCGTGGATGTCATGCAAAGGTAAGTCACGGAGATGGTGGTATCTTCGCAAGTCAGAAATGGGATAAGTATGCTGAACCAACGCTAGCTCCTTTGCTGTGAATGCACCCTTGACTGGGTAGGATCTGTCAGGGTGTGAAACAGGTGCTATAGAGAAGGAAACAGATCTTCCATGAATGTTGTGGACTTCCTGCCTCACTGTGCGCAGAGCCAAGTCTTCAATTTCACCTTGAAGGCCTAGACGTCGAGCGGCTTCATTCAACAAGATAGTTCTCTCAGATCCGCCTAGCACAGCGTAGGTTTCTAGTGATTTATCACCATTCCGAATGATTACCCGACTCAACTTCAGTAGCACTTGCTTGCCACTAGTAGGTCGATCCAAATACAGGGTCTGAGAAGCAGGGCTTACTGGACTTGTGTTTTTCTCAGATGTTCTGTTGTTACCTTTGTTCATCACATCGGTGATGGTATTGACTTCATGCAGAACATCAAGATGCCTCCGGTCACATCGCTTACACTTCGCCTTTAAGGTGCATTTAGAGAGGAATGCCTCGCCCGCAGCGCCAACATCTATGTCCTATTCTGATCCAACTCTCAATCTGCTCCTTAGTTAAGAGTTTGAAGTTGGAGCACTGATTCATGTAGTGCTGAAGTGTGTCACAGTACGGACAGTACTTTTTATGCTTCTCATGTGGCTTTTCTGAGTCCATGTATCCAGTCTTTGGGTTCTCTACGGATCCTACTTTCAGCTCTCTGCCATGTAGAACTGTAGTCAGCTTTCGGGGAACAAATCCAGTTCGCTTGTCTTTGCGAGCACTGTGTTTGTCGTGATCAGGATAGGCCCAATATTGTGTACCTTCTACCTGCACACGAACCTCGTATTCCAGCCAGTCTGAAAAGTCAAGCAGCGTTGGAATTGGGGTCTGAAGGGGGTTAATGAATCTCTTAAAGTTAGCTCTTAGGTCGTATGGCAACTTAGCTAAGAGACGAGAAACATGTGAGCCACATTTCAGTTCGGTCCAACCTGTGCTGTCTAACTGGGTTAACATTCCAACCAGTGCTCGGACACGGAGGGCAAATGCCTTGAAAGTCTTCACATCCCCGCTTCTGATATTTGGCCCATCCATAAGATTAGTGATCCTTTGCAGTGCCAATTGATGTGGCTGCCCATACATATCAGTAAGTGCTCTCAAAGTGTCACTGAATGGAGTACGGCTGTGACTATAGGAGTCAGCGACAAGTAAAGCATCTTCTAACTTAAGGTGGTCCATGAGTATTTGGAACTTGAAGGACTCAGAAGCATCTTCAGGAAGAACGTTGTTTAAGCCGGGCAAATTTCGGGATCATCCCGAATGAAATCTGGGATTGTAGGAGTCGGCCCTCGATATTGCATTGGCGGCGGATGCAAGGGATGAAGAGATGAAGCTCAGAGTGTCTCAGTGAATGGTAAGAACGGTCAGGAGTGCGTAACTGTCCATTATCTTGACTGTACTCTTGCCTCCAGTTGACTGGCGAATGATCGACATGATCCACGAAGGCATCCTTCTGAGAACGCCTCTGTCACTTAGCGGCGATGGTAAGGGTCTTTTGTTGGCTGACAATAAGCATCATGAGACGGCATACAGGACCGCAACAAGAATGGCTCTCCTGGATAATGATTCCGAAGATCTGCAGAACGAGGTTGCCTCAGAGGAACATTAACATCTTGCTGAAGGTTGTATCTTGGCAATTCAGTCTTACTATTATGGGGATCATTATATGAGGGGGTCGACATACCTGAACTGAGCGGACTATCACTAAACCGGCCTGCTCTCTTTAGACTGTCTGTAAGCTCCTCAATGAGATCTCTCTCAGGACTGCGAACTAGAAGGAGGGATTCATCTCTAGGTGGCACCAAAGGAGTATGTTCTGTCTGGTTAGGGTTCTGCATACTAGTAGACTTTGGTGTAGATGACAACTCGGCTCCTTCACTCACAAGCTGTTGCTCAGATAATAAAACCTGGGAAGCTAACACAGGAGAGTTAACAATCATATCAGATATCCGTTGCATGTCTTGCCTCATCCGCCTGTTTTCCTCCCTCAATTCACGCATACAAGTGAGCATCTCAGACTGCTCATCGGCAAATGCAATTTGTTTCTGAGGATAGCTAACTTCATAGTCATGCAGATGTGATGGCCGTCTTGTTATTCTCATTGGGCGTACAACCTCTGGGTCTATAGCTCCCTCACTAGTTCTGGACATCATCGCTAAAGCGGTTATAGGATCCGGCTCGAAGGACCATAAAATGTAATGAAGACTGTAGAATGCACTGATTACTATTACGGTTCCAAATCACCTTAGAGAATTATGTATTCAATAGATGCCCAGTGACTAGGAGAGGAACAAAGACGCCGGAGACATGGATCAGATTCACTCAATGTATTGATTGGTAAATAAAGAAATTAATCCAAATAAACAAATGCAACAAATGCAAATAAATAACACCGTAGGCCTACTGAATTAATTCAACAATATAACAGTGAGCTTTGAATCAAAATCTGCAATGAAGATATTATGATATCAGGCAGTGATGTGGTGGATAAGTGAACTCAGTCTTAGCAAGTCTCAAGTGTTCCAGAAAAGTCCACTTAATGGAAGAAAGGGGTGCTGATATCCTCAACGGTGATCCTCATAGGAGATGACATCAAACGCAAACCGGCGGTTACACGCAATATAACCTTCTCTGGTCCGTATAGATTTAGTGTGCTGAGATCTTAGTGAGGCCTGTAGCTTTCTGTGCAGCGGTGTTCAGAGCCCGTGATGGGTGTGAGATATAGAATGGTCAGCTGGATAAACATAAACATGTGTGGTTCTACAATGAAACAAATAAATCTCAATTAGTTCTGTAATACAATCCGAACAAAACAACGTGCTGCGTCATTATCACTTCAAGTGAATAACATGCGATACATCGCAAACATAGGATAAATGCACATTATAGCAGCTGTTCTTTTACAACTAAAGAAATATTGTATTGATCCATCTAACAGTATATCATATAATGATTATTACACTGAATAATGAAATAAAACACTTACAGTCTGCAATGACGCACTTAATGGTTTTCATTCACCATTAATTCCACCGACCATCGGAGCAATCACTCAACATTGACCGCCCATCACATCTGACAATACCAAACTGCTCAACATCTGAGTGCTCTATGATCAATATGACTTTAATCCGTTTGGCTTCGTTTATTTACATGGATAACACGCACGCATTTCTTCCTTTTCCTCCATTGCACATCTGATCTCACGTTATTTCTCACAGGATTCACGAGACCTCCGACTAAGCTCCGCCCTCTCGTGGACGCAACACTTATGCAGATTACTGTAAAACTATTATGATCAACTAATTTGAACTTGAACATGGCCTTTTGCACAGTAAGTGTTATCTTCTTTTGTTTTAATTTACTTTTAGCATAGCCCTCGCCATTACAAAGTATTTACACGTAGTACACATAAAAGTTTGTGAGGATATTGGAATAGTAGGCCTAATGTTTTGACATAAATAATCTAAATGTTACATTTTCTGAAGAAAAACTTTGCCCATGGTGGTAATGGTATTCTCTTGAACTCCTTGTTCTCAATTGTTCACATTAATTGCTTTCCATGTTTTTTCTCATTATGTCTGTGTGTTGGACAAATATTTATGTGTGCTTCGGCAGTAATACTGTTTGAATTGCTGTAGCACAGGATTTAGTGCTCTATTGTCCCTGCAGGACCAAAGCTGTGCTGCTTCCTTTCTCCCCAGCGAGAGCTGAGGTCCAGTAATAATGAAGGCCCAGTTGAAGCTTGTAGGTTGCATGGTCAGCTGGGACCAGACCTGCTGCTCTCTAATACACTACATCCCATAGCCTGATATAACCTCAGCACAGTTTCTGCAGACCCAGCAGACTGTACACTCCTCACTGTTTCTGGTTTGATTGATCCAGCAAAGTCAATAAAGAAAGAGGGAACACAAGGGATTTTGAAAGGAGGCAAACAGCGATGTATGTTTTAGCATCATTTTTAGTTAAAGAAGCAAAATTGCAGCATTTTGTACATTGCTGTCAGATTTGATTAAGATTTATTTGAAATATGTTACTGAAACTTAATTTTAACAAGCAGCTTTGAACATTTTGGTCTTTCCTCATTTTAATGGATGGAGCTGGACCTGTATGCCAAATGCCTACATAATAGCCACACAGAGGTGTTATCCCAAACAAGAAGAACTCTAAGGTAAGGTAAGGTTTTTATTTACATAGACTATTTCATCACACAATGGATAATTGAAAGTGTTACATAGACATGAAAATAAGGGCAAATAAAAGTCAGTTTTAAAATAAAAAATATACATTTTTATAAAATAAAATTACATAAATTATTTAATATAATAATTAAAAAGTATTTAAAATATATATATAAAATATAATTAAAAAGATTAAGTGTTAAAGGTGCTGTATGTAAGTTTTTGACTGTTCTAAAGCATAATAATACCATAATATGTTTGCAGATATTTAGGAAACATGCTGAGTTCACATACTCACTTCTCAGAAAAACAATGCTACGGCCAGTTATTCTACTTTGAAATGTGCGTTCCGAACGTCTGTTTTTGTTTTGGTCTGTGTGATAACACACGTTGCCAATTTACCCAATAGTATTTTCGACAGCACAGGTTGCCAGTTGGCGGAAAACACAGCATATTGATGCCATGCAAGCCAGTAAACAAACTGGGTCAGAGACCTAAAAAGCCTCAGCATCCATCTAAAAATCTCTATGAACGGAAGCACATTAAAACGCTGATAAATCAACTCAGTGTGTGAGTCTCCTCGCCTTCCATTGTCAATTCACCCTTCGCCACGAATTTGATTGACAGGCGATCTGACCAATCATAATCCGCCATCAGCCGAATCCCAAGTGTAGACTAGAGGGTGACACGGGAGTGGATTTTTAACCCTTTCCCATCCCACTCCCACAAAAATCCCATCCCATCCCAATCCCATGAAAAAACTGGGGAAATTCCCATCCCATCCCAATCCAGAAGAATGACTCCCGTTCCCTCCCACTCCCGTGTTGTGTTTTATTTTGGCCGGAATCTGTCAGTTACAATAAAAAATTCAGTACAGATCACAGCATGCCCAGTTGAATAAAAATGTGCCAAAATGTAATTTAAGATGGCTTTCAATTCAATATAATAACGATGCACACATTAAATTCCACATTAATCATATGCAAACACAGGCACGCACACACACACGCGCGTGTGCAGTAAATGTCGTGGCTTATGCCGTTTTCACACCTTCTTTTGGTTACTTCAGACTGCCCTAAAATGGCGGTGAGCCCAAGCGAGGTATCATTTTCCAACAGTAGTCGTTGCAGCGTGGCTTTCTGCGTGGTCTGACGTGGTCTGACTAAATTTTGATGATGATTTTTGCAGCTAAAAAAGTGCATGTGGAAGCCTCCTTTCTTTTATATTATTGGTGGTTGGAATTGGCCACCAACTGTTTTGGGTGTGGAGCACTTAATCAGCCACACCATATCAAACAGGAGAGCATAAAGAGACAGGGCAACTTGAATTGAGTTCAAAATTAAAACATATAGTTAATTTATATAAACAGTATATTTGTATAGATGGTATCATAGTGTTATTACGATTCCCGGTCCCGCCCACTTCCGCTCCCGTCCCAATCAAGTGATTAATAATGATTTTGTTTCCATTCCCACGGGACTCCCGTGGGATTCCCGAAAAAAATGTCAGCCTCTAGTGTGGACTGTGAAAACGAAGGTATTTGAAAACGATTTAGTCATGTGATGCATATTGTACCAATATATATATTCATGTTTGTGCCGGTTATGTGCCATTTACTTTCAATGTTGCTCAAATGTTATTTTGCACACTTATCATATTGTATCATTTACTCGCATTTGCTGTCCTGCAGGAAAAACATGAGAGCAGTTGCGTTTTGACTATAATGGTAAGTGAGTGTGGCCTGGATGCATCATTGATTAAAATGATGATAGCTTTTTTATGTCTAGTTCCATCTGATCTTCTCAGTGAGCTTTTATGAGGGTTTATTATGCATGCGCAGTATGGTGAATTTTCTATTTTCTGATGTTTCAGTGTGGACAAGAAACTTTTGGAAAACGCTTGAAAACTCTAGTGAGGACGGAGAGCGTTTTAAAATGAATACGCCATTTTCAAATGTATCCGGATTAATGTAGATGTAGCCTCAGACTTCTGGATATAGAGGATTTCCTTAATTCCTCTTCTTTCTTGTCTCTCATATGTCTCCCTATCAAATGAGCTTCGGATCGTGTTGAACACGAGTGTGTGCAGCGGATCATCTGGGGAATCTGCCCCGGGTTCATCATTAAAAAGTTTCTCAGGCAGAGAATACAGCAGCTGCGTCTCAGTGGTCCAACATCTGGGGTCTGTTGAGGAAGGTGGGGTGGGGGGTGATGGGTTGTGAGGAGAGGAAAGATAATTAATTAGAGTCATTAAGTAATTAGCACGACAGTATGCAAAGAGAGAAGGGGTAAACGTGATTTTCAGAGGTACAAATGAGGCATGGAGGCTATTTCTGGATGTCGATACCTGCCAGTGCCATCCAGTTAATAAACTCTTGGTGGTTGCTGGTGTGTTAGTGGTCTGCTGAGATGAATATAGAAAAGGGAGAAGAAGCAATATCAATGGAAATTGGGTGAGAAAAAAGTTTCTGAATAGTGACAAAGTTTGAGCTCTCAGGAAACCTTGGTTTGAAGATTATTAATCTAAAATTCATAATCTTCAAACATTTTTATCTGATAGATAATAACTTCATCTTCATCCATAACCTGCACAAAATACAATCGCAAGTTGCATCTCTAAAGACCTTATTATTATGATGGCCTTCGTACGATATCTGAATATAAACTAACTTCCTGTTAGCAAACAATACCCCATGACTCTCCTGTCTTCTTCCGCATTAGTTGCTTTTCTCTCATGGTACAGTCAGTCGTTTCTCATTTAATGAACCTTCACCCGTTGCCTTATTACTATTATTATTATTTATGATTGTTTTTTTCTATGATATTCATTCACATCTATGCATAATTCAGATAATCCACGGGATGCTTTTTATGGAAATGTGACCTAGCCAAATGTGACCTAGCCAAAAAAATAGAAAAAGTCACCTGACTGCAAGACTTTGAAATCAATACCAGACTGCAGTCCCTGGCTCTCCATCTCTTCTGCACTAAATATTCATGCAGAAAGTCCACAGAGTGATGTGGTGGCCAGGGAGTTTGTCAGTCAACCCCTCACTGTGAATTCCCTGTCTATATATAGCCCTGTCGATTCTAGATGTTCCTCCTCATGCAGTTGTGGTGGAGCGCTAATATGCAAAAGTATTAGAAAGCGGAAGGAAAAAGAATACCAGATATACCTGTGCAAACTGTTCTACAGCTCAATATTTCACTAGATACCTCCGATAACAACTTCAGTTGTCACAAGGTCCATGGCTCTAGGGAAATGGACCCTGTATAAGTGAAATGGTGTCTACTTTCCTAAAACAGCCCCGGGGCAGAGAGAGAGAAATATGGAGAGCGAGGGAAATGTTCGAACGCATACCAATAGACAAGCTAAAACCTCATTATTCCAGCTGTCACTAACTGAAGAGATGACATAACCAGGTCTCTATTCTGTTCGTTGGCAATTTACAAAATGCCTTTTTCTCATTTTTTTTTTACCAATCGTCAATGTCTTGGTTGCGTGCCTTGGCCTTTATGGAGTATTTTAAGCAGTTTATGAAGTCATCTATATTTTATAACATTGTGACAGTACATCTACACTGACAATCATAGGCTGTCTGCTGGTTGTTTGAGCGAGTGCTTGGTCAGCTGCCGCATTGCACAGAGCAATTAGCGGATGTGGCGCCTCTCTGGGGCACTGTATTTCAATGGGAAAAACTTTCAATTCAAGTTAACAACAAAAACATAAAAAAAATGCTTTGCCTTGAGTATTTAAATTAAGTCATAAGTTATGTCCCAAATGGCATACTGTATGCATTTATACAATGCACTCTACCAGTTAGTGTATAAATTTTATAAGGTTAATTTGTCATCCAACATTAAAGTCATACAAAAAGAACGATGCAGGAATAATACTTTTATTCAGCAAGGACGCATTAATCAAAAGTGACTGTAAAGGCAATGATAATGTAGCAAAAGGTTTCTATTTCAAATAAATGCTGTTCTTTTAAACCGGCTAATTCTATTTCGTGCATCCTGAATTTCTGTGCCAAATGCACCCCTTCAGCACTTGAACAAGTTTCGGAAAGTTGTTTTTTTTAGTATGATGTCATAAAGGGTGGAATTCCTTGCATGGGCACTTCTCCCAGATGAGTGCATGCTTGCACACGTCAACCAGAGCGAGCTTCATTCGGGTTATGGAAGCCGTCGGCAGTGCTGTGATTTTGTTTTTAGACCACGAAATCAACAATACCACTAAAGAAGTGTGTTTTTGGTTGTGAGGGTGTGGCAAGCAGAACGAGGCTGAAGGACTGTGAGAACGGGGCGAGGCCGGTGGCGTGAGAGATAATGAGCGCCAGCTGCACATCGCACCGGTCTCATGATGATTTGCTGCTCAAGAAATGTTTCTTGAGCAACAAATCAGCATATTAGAATGATTTCGGAAGGATCATGGGACACTGAAGTCTGACGTGATTCAGCTTTGCTGTCACAGGAATAAATTACATTTTAAAATGTATTAAAATACAGTTTTTAAATTGTAAAAATATTTTTTAACGCAGCCTTTGTGAGCATAAGAGACTTTCAAAAACGTTATTAAAAATCTGACTAAACCCAAACTTTTAAACGGTAGCGTATAATTGACTAGTTCAGTATGGTCGACATCAGTTTGGTTCCCTGACCTACATTAAGGTCTAGATGGCGTGCCTTCATATTTAGCCGTGTGAAATCTCAAATTATTTTATCTGGTGAAGACCCACTCTCTGACATACTTTTATGTCTCAGGTTTATTTCTACCTAGTTTCTCGAAGTGTCAAGATGCTGTTAGGGGGAAATACTTCAGTTTTTGGTAACATGTTTCTTCTAATGTTGGAAATACATTTCATTGGATTCCTTTAGTTCGGAAAAAAACTCCCACATAGAAGCTATTCGGACTGAAAATTGCTGACCAGATTGATCATGATATTTCTGGTCTATTACACATATGTACATGTATGAGGTTCAGCATGGGAGCTCTTTTTCTGATAGGGAGCCACAAATCCCATTAAAGGAAGGAAATGAGAGAGAGATGAAGGTGGTGGGAATGCTCATAAAAAAGAGAGGTCTACTGGGACGCATAGCCTCTCTGTGTTCATTAGCACGGCCCATGGAGTTAGGATGAATTACCTGTCCTGCATGATTCATTACATTTGCCCTTTACTTATCTCTCATCTTATTTTATTTTCCTCAGACCGGCTATGCCCCAAACCCTGTCCCTTGGCTATTACCTGTTTAATGGTGTAAATGGTATTGTTCCCAAAACATATTAGGGCGTGATTATAACTAAACCCTGGTTGCATTGTGCACCTGCTGCTGTGAGCTCTGGGCCCTGATATATAGTTTATCTATAATCAGAATCTCTAGAAGAGTCCACTGCGGTGACTTTGCTGTGGTTGGTCACTGGATCAAGGCTTCTATTTTGGTCATGCTTTTAAAGGGATAGTTGACCTAAAAGCGAAAATTCTCATGATGTTCCAAAACTGTATTTTTCAAGTTGTTTTCAGTTATTTTTCATATAACTACCATTCATAGTGGCCTAGCTTCCAAAAAACACTGTAAGAATGGTCCATGCTAGAGTAATGCTGCAAAAGATCACAGCATTGCAACAGGGCATATAACTGAAAAGCAGTTTGACGCAAAAAGTTCTATGTGAACTTAGGGCTGGTAAATAAATGATAACAATTATTATCACAATATAATTGTACTTGATAAATGTTCGATATATTGTTAATGCGCCAAAAGTGGAACGAAACAGTGCTACTAATTTGAACCGCACCACACGGACCATTTCATTCAAAAAATGTCTTCAAAAAAAACGTATCCAACAGCCTGGAACGCGCTTCACTTCCGGCAAAGAAGGTCAGTATACACGAGATCACTTCTGGGGTTGGCGTAAACCATAGACTGTATAAAAATGGCATAAACCAAGCCAGATCGTGTTCCCTGAAGTGATGTCTTTACACATACACAACGCTAGAGCTTGTATATTGACCTTCTTTGCCGGAAGTGAAGTGCGTTCCAGGCTGTTGGATATAGCGTTGTATTTGAGGTAAATAATTATATAAATACGGCTCGATTTCTCACACAAACTGATCGGTTTTGTCTTAAGATATCAATGTTTCGTCATGAGCCACAGGGCTCTTTGTGCATGTTGTCTAAGCATGTTTTTTTTGCTCTCATAGAAATGTTACCCATTCACATTCATTATGACTGGCAGACTGCAACAGTTGAAGTTAAAAATATTAATTTGTGTTCTACTGAAGAAACAAAGTCACCTATATGTTGGATGCACTGGGGGTAAGCAAATAAACATCCAATTTTCATTTTTGGGTGAACTATCCCTTTAAGAATTCAATTATTCATTCTAAAAGTCACTTGTTCATTAGATTTTTGAATCAGAAGAATTGATTTTAGTGAAGAATTCAGTGATTCACTCAACAACAAAGTTGTCGTTCATGGAGAAGTCCGCATTTTGAATGAATCGATTAAATGGTTCAAACGACTCAGTCATAAAGCTGGTTGCTTGTCGATACCTACTGGTGTAGAAAGTGACCCTGAAAAGTCCCAACCACCAATGCAAAGACTGACAAGCGGAGTGATACAAATCTTGAAAGATCCTGATGCTGTTGGACAGTTTCACGTTCTTTAAATTCCACGGATGAAATGGAACAACGAAGTTGAGTAAATAATGACAATATGTTTATTTTAAAATGAATTATCCCTTTAAATTATTTTTTGTTGTTGTTCGATTTTCAATCTCAGGCTTCCTGTCTTGTGTCCAGTGCTAATTGGCAGCTGGGTAAAATCTGTTTATTCTGGGCTTCTACTTTATTTATATTTCATCAGTGACACATCAGCCCTGACAGTGTCTGCCACATATGCAGTCAAACATGGCAGACGGCGCCCGAAGGGAGAACGCACGCTTTGACCGAGGCAGCTGTGAGCCTGTCCTCCTGGACGCCCTGTTTCCAGAATAAATTTATTGTCATTAATCCACATTGTATCTGGAAATCCCCAAATGTGTTTGCAGAGGTATTGTTTCAAAAGCTAATTGAGCTGTCATCTTTGTTTCAGTACAGAGCCTGTCAGATAAAGTAGGTACTAGAAAGTGTAGCATTGTTCACCCCAGCAATGACTGTCATGTCCTCTTTACAGGTGAAAGTAACAGTTGATAAGACGTTTTTTTTAGCATTAGGGAAAGCAGAAGGCTCAACTTCAATACCCAATATGCAATCCACTGTCCCCTAGATTGTATAGATAGATCACAGCATCTACTAAGAGCTTGACACACTCGTTTTTTGTCATTCCTTTTTTATCCATTCATCACAATCAGCCACTGCCCTTGCTGTAGGAATGGTCATGAAAATGGAGATAAGGGAGGATAACGCTCATCCATTCTGAGCAGCTCCACCCTCTCTTTCTTATATATTTTTAAAGGTAAAACTCGGCGGTGCTTTTCAGAGGTGCAGCAGTCTGTGGCTCCAGGGAAGATCTGTCAAGTCCCGCAATGCTAGCAACTTCACCTGATAAATGTAGGACTGCACAAGTGATCGAAAAAAAAAAATCTATATTGCGATTTACAGCGAATTGTTGCCGATTACAGCTTCCTTTGTCACTGCAGTCCCATTGTAAATAATCCAGGGTTGTGAGTCATTCAGAACTTAGAATTTAGAAAGCCTTTTGAATGAATGAATTTCAACTGAGGTTAAAAAAAAATAAAACAGAAGTGCAATTTGAATGTAAGGAAGTAGTTAACTGAAATTCATCTAACTGTAATTTTTCAGCAAAATTTGTCATGAGACTCATGACAGACTTTAACCCCCCCTTTCGCAGACAAGATTTAATAGTCCCAGACTAAAATTCATGTTTGAGCTGTTTTAACTGAAAGCAACTTGCACTGAGATATCTTAAAATATGTCAGTGCCATTGTTTTGTCTCAAGATGCACACCAGTCATGCTTTTTTTTAGGGCATGGTTATATAAAAGCTATGCCCTAATTGAAATCAGGCCTTAATCTTAGTTTAGTCTAATCCCTGTCTGTGAAAACGGGCGTAAATGTTTGCTTGCTAAAGCATTGTTTGAAAATTACAACATAAAATCCTTGAAGTTTCAAGCATAAATTATAGTGTGTAAAATATTGTGGGGAAAAATATATGTAGTTATAAAATATGAAAATAAAAATGTGTACATCATTCAAATTTGTAGATTTTGTCAAATTTTTATAAAGGTATTTTTTTATATATATTTTGAAATGAGTTTTTATATTTTAAGTTTTAATTTTAGTTTTATTAATTTTGTTCTGTGCATAAAAAAAAAGTAAATTTAGTACAACTTAAACATATTTTACTTCAAAGGCCAATGCAACATTTCTAATTTTCCTTTAAATTTTTTTAAGTTTAAGTTTAGTCATTTAATATTTATATTTTATTGTATTTCAGCTTTCATTTCGTTATTTGCTGAAAATATTGTACGATTCTGTTTTTTGTCATAATAAGATGTGTAATTCCACTGCTGAACTTCAGAGAGGAGATTGTTTCTGCTCTATGACATGACATACTCATATTTACCTGCAATTTATTTCCACTAGGAGATCATCCAATCATGATGAATCAGTATCGAGCACAGATGTTCACATTATCAAGGGAGGTTGTCCGAAGATACTTTGCATTTGTTATGTCACGCTTTCAGACACTTCATGTTGAGCTTGCGATTCCTTAGCGGCTTCTGGTATCAAATCCATCTGTTGCCAAAAGATTTAATTTGAAAGTTTTCTTTTTAACTGAGCCAAAATTGATTTTATATGAGGGACTAGTTGTTTCACACGCAGTACAGCGTAATCAAATCAGCAATAAGAACTGTTTAAGCGCTTCTTTCCCCTGGCGTTCACTGCTAAAGAAAATAATTAAAATGGCAGTACTCTTGGGATATGGGAGAAACTTTGCTGCCTGAAGGCAACGCTTGAGTTTCAGCTGTAAGGAAGAACTGTTTGGCAGCCGTTTACCTCAGGCAGAGATCATCACAGTGCACTGATGCGTTACAGGGCCTTGGAGACAGTCAGCAAGCTTCTCGCTTTCTCCAGAAAAAAGATAAGTGAAAGTGCACTCTTATGTGTGTTTAAAGGAAAAAGGTGGTAGAATGGATTTAGTGTATGTCAAAGATCAGGAAAGTCTGATGGCATCAAGTGAAGAGTGTGTGCATTGCCCTAGGAGAAGATGCAGGGACTTGTTTCATCTGTCAAAAAGGAAGTAGTCTCTTGAGACGCTGCATTACTCTCTCTTTTTCACACAGGCTCAGACCTCAGGCATCTTTGACTGCCTATGAAGATTACAGCTGCTCACTACTTCATGTCACTCCTTAAAAATTTGAATGATCAGAGACTGAAGCTAGGTTCACACGACTACAATTTTGGCTTCTATGATTAATGACCAAATTTTACATCTGATGAAATTCTGGCACTGTCAGAAGATTTGACACGCAGTCCTGTAGTGTGGCTTCTCCTAGGACCTACGACAACCGTCAAATCAAATCCGTACCTGATGATGCAATTAGTGAGACAACAACCCAAAGTACCCAGATGACCTACTTGAGATTCTGAAGTGTGCATACAATGTACACTTCACTATCCCATGAGACCACGGGATAGGATTTATGAATAGAGGTGAAACAACGTAACTGACACTGGTAGGGCTTATGATAATGATAACATGGCGAATGTACAGAACATACCTACTCAAGAATATGCGATTTCAGACGCAGCCTCCTTTTCAAGAGAAGCCATGATCCTAGAGATTGTTTATGATTGCTTGACACTATTTCAATCCTGCATGTCTCTAGGATGTCTCCCGCATGATTGAAAACTTTTTGCATGGGTGCATTCGTTTTTAATGCGTATTGACTGCCGTACAGTTACATAACCTACAATTGTGCTTTTGGTATACTAAACTGATATACTTAAAGTCTGGTAAATTGTAACAACTAAAGTTGTACTTGATGCACAGTTATCTGGAGGTAGTGCTGAGGTTCAACTAAAGATATGTGACCCTGGACCACAAAAACAGTCATAAGGGTCAATTTAATGTATACATTAGCTGAATAAATAAGCTTTCCATTGATGTATGGTTTGTTAGGATAGGACAATATTTGGCAGAGATACATCTATTTGAAAACCTGGAATCTGAGGGTGCAAAAAAATTGAAATAATGAGAAAAAAGTTGTCGCCTTTAAAGTTGTTAAGTCCTTAGCAACAAATAATAATAATAATAGTGTGTGTGTGTGTGTGTGTGTGTGTGTGTGTGTGTGTGTGTGTGTGTGTGTGTGTGTGTGTGTGTGTGTGTGTGTGTGTGTGTGTGTGTGTGTGTGTGTGTGTGTGTGTGTGTGTGTGTGTGTGTGTGTGTGTGTGTGTGTGTGTGTGGACTGGTAATCCCTACGGTATGGGGACAAAATGTCCCCACAAAGATAACAATATCCAAATTTTTGTCCTTGTGGGGAAATTTTTGGTCCCCATGAGGAAAACATCTTATAAATCACACTAAGTGATGTTTTTGAAAAAGTAAAAATGCAGAATGTCTCCTGTGATGGGTAGGTTTAGGGGCAGGGGCAGTGTAGGGGATAGAAAATACGGTTTGTACAGTATAAAATGCATTACGCCTATGGAATGTCCCCACAAAACATGGAAACACAACATGTGTGTGTGTGTGTGTGTGTGTGTGTGTGTGTGTGTGTGTGTGTGTGTGTGTGTGTGTGTGTGTGTGTGTGTGTGTGTGTGTGTGTGTGTGTGTATATATATATATATATATACTCAAGTATTAAGTATATATTTAGTATGTACTTAAATCACAAATTTGATTGTGCTAAAATGGAACTATTGTAAACTTTACGTACACTTTATACATATGTATTTTAAAGACTGATATCAATATCTGTATTTAAATACTGTCCTTACTAATAGTGATATTAAAACACATTATAAGTTTAATATTAAGAAATGTGCATTGTCCAATAAAGAAGTACTCCAAATAAGGTTTAATTATAATATTTATATCTGTAAGTCTCAAGCGAAATGTCATTAAATATGTTAATGGATTTGTAGTATACTTAGTATGAAATAAATGCATTTTAAATACATTTTGGCATAGTTTTTCACTAGGGTAATAACAATCAAGTTATTATGTTTCAAAGGTCATTATGTCAAATCTGCATATTTTGTAAATATTAGCTTTTTGTACAATATAGTCAACACCATAAATCGGTGTTGTAAGCGGAGTACAAGCATCCCTCAACCCTGTAAAGCTTGATATATGAAATAAATGCATTTTAAATACATTTTGGCATAGTTTTTCACTAGGGTAATAACAAACAAAATAAGACTAGAATCATTTAGTCATCTTTTTGTTCCACTGAGTAAAAAAAAAAAAAAAAATTGTTAGTGTATTGGTGTATCTGAGACAGCTTTGTAAATGAAGACGTGTGATGTGTGATTTTTTTATTCTAGGTCATTTCCAATCAAGCTGTATATTTGCTTTTGTGAAAATACTATTTTATTTACAATGCATAAAATAAAAAAAATTATCCTTAAAAATACAAAGGAGCTGGCCATTTTATTCAAATCGAAACATAAAAAAATCATTTCCACAACAAACATATAAATAAAACTGCCGTATTATGGACATTAGTAGAGTACAAATTAAATAAAATGGTGACAGTATAAGAAGTTTTAATCATTATTAAAAAATATTTTAACTAGCCCTATTGGAAAATTTTAAAAATTGCAGATGATTGTGGTAAAATATCCTCTGCCTTGACTAAGATAAATGACAGTGTATTGGGCAAAGCTAATAAGATAAACACCAAAATAGTTCAAGGCTGACAGCAAAATAAAAGCCATCCATCAAGCGAAGGCTGCTTGGACGGCCTGCTGTGGCATCAGAGGAGTGCCATGGACTGTCTGTTCCTGTCCCATCTGTACACAGCCCAATGTTACACATGCTAAATAACATCTACAAACACTACCTTGGTGCTTTAGTTAAGTTACTTGTGCAACTATGCATGCTTGTTATTTATAGGCCACAGTCTCAGCCCATTGACAATTGACTTCTGCTGTCAGTCTGAAGGTCTGGCTAACCAAGACTATAAATATGGAGGCTTGTACAAAAGTGTATGTTAATAAAATGTTCAAGCAGCATCATAAACAAATCTAATCATTTTCCAGCTTGTCAGTCAGACCTTTCCCAATTACTCTCCTTTATGATGATTCATGTGCTTTAAGGCCAAAAGAAGATCTGCCCATGGCCTCATATCACAGCAATCAGTGGTGCTTCTAGTGATACATCTGTGCTTTTAAAGCAGCATCCACATCTATCACAGCATGTTTAAAATGTGTTTGTAAGTCCTGCATTAAAGACACCTCTCACCTAATGAACTGTAATAAATATCCCCTAAATACTGAAGAACAACCCAGAGAATTATAGTGGCTTAATTTTCTTCTGCTCTCTGGTGTTTGAATGATGTTTCCTCCAAATGATTTTCATAAAAACTTAATATCTGGCATTTGAGAAATGATCTGCCATGCTGCCATAAATCTTCATTAAAAACCAGCACAGTTGCCTTCCTCATAGTCATATGTTAGGGTGACCAGACATCTTTGTTTTCCGGGGACAGTTCCCATTTTTGGTTGCTCGTCCACAGGTGGAGATGTCCTTTCCTCGAACATGTCCCCATTTTTACTGTCTCAGTGAAATGATGAAGTGTAAAAATACTTAAATACAGAAATGATGTGAAATGATACATATTGTGCTAGATATTACATGTTAAAAATTTTATTTTAATCATTTAATAAAAAAAATATCATGGCATAGTGTAATTTCATTTTATATTAATCAATTTATTCAAATTGTCCTATGTAGTATAATAATTGTCCTCAAAGTTGATGTGTTAGAAGCAGGAAAAATGGGCAAGCGTAAGGATTTGAGCGAGTTTGATAAGGGCCTAATTGTGTGGGCTAGACGACTGGGTCAGAGCATCTCCAAAACTGCAGCTCTTGTAGGGTGTTCCCATTCTGCAGTGGTCAGTATCTTTTAAAAGTGCTCCAAGGAAGGAACAGAGGTGAACCAGCGACAGGGTCATGGGCGGCCAAGGCTCATTGATGCACGTGGGGAGCGAAGACTGGCCTGTGTGGTCCGATCAAACTGAGCTACTGTAGCTCAAATTGTTTAAGAAGTTAATGCTGGTTCTGATAGAAAGGTGTCAGAATACACAGTGCACCGCAGTTTGTTGAGTATGAGGCTGCATAGCTGTAGGCCAGTCAGGGTGCCCGTGCTGACCCCTGTCCACCAGTAGTTATTACCAAATTCATCAATTTATTTCATTCGAAATTTCAATTTTATATTAAGCTGAGCTAGTAATGTAAAGCCTGGTTTTCATTTCAGAAATGTGGTCAGCTTATCATATGTCTAAGCCTCTCAGATGTAAAGAGTTCAGAGGTGATTGTTTACAGAGACTTTTATTAAACTAATCATTAGAGGTAAGGAAGATGAACTCACTGAGCACTCTATTTGATCAAACGTTAATATCACTGGCACACAATGAAATGTCCCTAATTTTAATGATTTCATCCCAATTTGTGATTAAAGGGATCAAGGGGTCATTCGGCTAATGTTTATCCAATAGCGAGCTCTGTTTGCACTAACTAGCAGCTTGCCTGAGCTGTCTTCAGTGAGAGAGAGATAGACTTTGACAGGCTTTGGGAACTTTTCCTCAAACTTCAGCCTGACAACTTTCTACCTCCAACGATAGTCATTTAAAGTTATACTTTGAAACCGTTTATTTTGAAACATGGGACATCATGAAAACCCATTTCCCACTGTAACTGCATATTTTTCCCTCCCGAATGAAGCTGTCATAATCGTAATAAACCCCTCACAGTATTATTCCTCCATTACCTGTATAATCCAAGTCTAGAGGTATCCTTTTAGAGCTGCAAACAAGCAGCCACGAATTGACTCTAACTAGGCATATTGGAAACCTCTGCAGTAGTAAGATAAGCCTATTTGGTTTGCCTTACACCATTCATGCTGTTCACAGGGCTTTTCCTCCTCGCACGTTTTGCACCGCTGGGTTAAAACTCAGATTCCTCATTTGTATCCATGGTAATCGATGTGCATTTATTTACATTTTGACTCTGATTAGTGCAGTGTGAGTGTGCCCTGAATGATCTCAATGATGACTTTCCCTGCAGATGCGTGTTACTTCTGATTGCAAAAGCTGACTGGTTCAATAGAATGAATCTCCTTAAGGTCTCTGAACTAAATATAGTGCTTTCATGTAAAAATCAGGTTAATTACTTGGCATGATACTTAATACTTACATTTAATGCTCCAGTTTTTTCTTTTTGTTTGACAATATAAAACTTCTATACCAAAACGGCTCTAAAATGCTCCTCTAAATCTACATTGCTAATATTTAAGTGGCTTTACCAAGTTATTATGTTTATGTTAGCTTTTTTGTACAATATAGTCAACACCATAAAGCGGTGTTGTAAGCGGAGTACAACAAGCATCCCTCAACCCATTAAAACTTGATATATAAAATAATAGTACTCTGTGTGTGTGTGTGTGTGTGTGTGTGTGTGTGTGTGTGTGTGTGTGTGTGTGTGTGTGTGTGTGTGTGTGTGTGTGTGTGTGTGTGTGTGTGTGTGTGTGTGTGTGTGTGTGTGTGTGTGTGTGTAGGCATGTTTTGTGAAATATCAGGACACAAATGTGTATAATGACATGGGTATGACATAGGTATTACAAAAGAGGGTGAAATATGAACGTTCCCCATGTCCTCACTTTTCAAAATGCTTATAAATCCACACAGGATGAGTTTTTCACAGAAAGTAAACTGCACAGTCTCCTGTGATGGGTAGGTTTAGGGGCAGGGGCAGTGTAGGGGGATAGAAAAAACGGTTTGTACAGTATAAAAACCATTACGCCTATGGAATGTCCCCACATTTCACAAAAACAAACATGTGTATGTGTGTGTGTGTGTGTGTGTGTGTGTGTGTGTGTGTGTGTGTGTGTGTGTGTGTGTGTGTGTGTGTGTGGACTGGTAATCCCTAAGTTATGGAGACAAAATGTCCCCACAAAGATGGCAATATCCAAAATCCTTGTCCTTGTGGGGACATTTTTTGGTCCCCATGAGGAAAACATCTTATAAATCACACTAAGTGATGTTTTTGGAAAATGTAAAAATGCAGCATGTCTCCTGTGATGGGTAGGTTTAGGGGCAGTGTAGGGGGATAGAAAATACGCTTTGTACAGCATAAAATGCATTACGCCTATAATATGTCCCCATAAAACATGGGTGTGTCTGTGTGTGTGTGTGTGTGTGTGTGTGTGTGCGTGCGTGCGTGCGTGCGTGCGTGCGCGCACGCCTATGTGATTTACGGACATTTACATATCCAACATGCTGTTACACACGTTTTCTTTTCAACTGTTTACGTTCAATTAAGACATAACCGACTAGGTTTCATTTTGACAATTTTGTATTACTGTACCGCCTTCCTGTAATAACATAAGTAAGCACTAATTATACAAAAATCATGTAACAGTTTTTACTTGCATATATGATAGTTATAGTTAACGTGGTTTTAATCCGAATGTGTGCTGATGAGCGGTCAGCAGTCAAGAGCATGCAACAGTAGTAATTTACAGCGACGTCTGTGAAAAACGGCAGCTCAATCCACTTATCAGCTCGTGCACAGCAGCTATGGATATTTGATCTGTTTAATATTCTGTTAATTAGATACATCTACTTCATCTTTCTCTGATAATCACATTGTACTCTGTGTTTGCTCTGTTGTCTATGTTTCTTTGTCTGGACAGAAACACACATGCTGCGAGTACAAGTACACGACTGCAGTATTGGGCTGACACCAATACTTGTATCAGTGCATCTCTAGTTTCTGCATTAGGTCTGTCGGCGGAGAGCAGGCGGTCTTTTGTGACTGTTCGAACACATTTGACCACATGAGCGTTTACACTGCGAAAGCAATCCGGTCGAATGCGTTTTCCATTACCTCTGGAAGTAGTTGAAAGTTGACAAGCTAAAAAAATTGTTTTAGACCCCGTTTACGCCTGTTTTTAGCATTGTCCACTTGAGATCCGATCAACCAAATCACATCTTAATACCAAAAGCTATTAAACTATTAAATGATTGGTGATCACAAAGAATATATTTGATGGTATTAGATTTCCAGCACTGATATTGTCTTGTTTTGTGTCTAACAGGAATAAGAATTCTTAATTAAAAGTTGAATTGTCATTTATTAAGTGTCAATCAGCCCGAGATGACGGTTCCCTTGGATGACTTGTAATCTCTGATCATATGAACCCAAACAGCTGGATGAAGAAGATCCGTGTGGATAGAAAAACTTCACCTATCCTTATAAAGTACACTAGGTAGTGAACACTATTACACTCAAAGTTAACACACTATTAACCTATTGAAGTTCACTAGATAGTGAAGTTCACTGAAGTACTGATAATGAAGTACACTAAGTAGTGAAGTACACTAGGTAGTGAACACTAGGTAGTGTGCACTAGAAAATGAAGTACACTAGGTGACGAAGTAAAATAATTAAAAATAAAAACAATGATAATTAAGAAAGTTGAAAGAAAATTTAAAAAGTGAAGTAGACTAGGTAGTGTGCACTAGAAAATGTAGTACACTAGGTAGTGTGCACTAGAAAATGAAGCACATTAGGTAGTGTACACTAGGTGAAGTAAAATAATTAAAAAGTTAATTTAATAATTAAGAAAGTTCAAAGAAAGTGAAGTACACTAGATAGTGGACACTCGAAACTGAAGTACACTAGTTAGTGTACACTAGAAAAATGAAGTACACTATGTAGTCTACACTAGAAAATGAAGTACACTATGTAGTGTACACTAGAAAATGAAGTACAATATGTAGTGTGCACTAGGTAGTGTGCATTAGAAAATGAAGTACACTAGGTAGTGTGCACTAGAAAATGAAGTACACTATGTAGTGTGCACTAGAAAATGAAGTATACTATGTAGTGTACACTATGTATTGTGCACTAAAAAATTAAGTACACTAAGTAGTGTACACTAGGTGACGAAGTAAAATAATTAAAAATAAAAACTGATATTTAAGAAAGTTGAAAGAAAATTTAAAAAGTGAAGTACACTAGGTAGTGCACTAGAAAATGTAGTACACTAGGTACTGTTCACTAGGCAGTGTACACTAGAAAGTGAAGTACACTAGGTAGTGTGCATTAGAAAATGAAGTACACTAGGTAGTGTGCACTAGAAAATGAAGTACACTATGTAGTGTGCACTAGAAAATGAAGTATACTATGTAGTGTACACTATGTATTGTGCACTAAAAAATTAAGTACACTAAGTAGTGTACACTAGGTGACGAAGTAAAATAATTAAAAATAAAAACTGATATTTAAGAAAGTTGAAAGAAAATTTAAAAAGTGAAGTACACTAGGTAGTGCACTAGAAAATGTAGTACACTAGGTACTGTTCACTAGGCAGTGTACACTAGAAAGTGAAGTACACTAGGTAGTGTGCATTAGAAAATGAAGTACACTAGGTAGTGTGCACTAGAAAATGAAGTACACTATGTAGTGTGCACTAGAAAATGAAGTATACTATGTAGTGTACACTATGTATTGTGCACTAAAAAATGAAGTACACTAAGTAGTGTACACTAGGTGACGAAGTAAAATAATTAAAAATAAAAACTGATATTTAAGAAAGTTGAAAGAAAATTTAAAAAGTGAAGTACACTAGGTAGTGCACTAGAAAATGTAGTACACTAGGTAGTGTTCACTAGGTAGTGTGCACTAGAAAATGAAGTACACTAGGTAGTGTGCACTAGATAATTAAGTAAACTAGGTGATTAAATAAAAAAACAAAAAAACAATAATAATTAAGTTGAAACAAAATTTAAAAAATGAAGTACACTAGGTAGTGTGCACTAGGTAGTGTACACTAGAAAATGAAGTACACTAGGTAGTGTGCACTAGATAATTAAGTAAACTAAGTGATTAAATAAAAAACCAAAAAAAAACAATAATAATTAAGTTGAAACAAATTTTAAAAAATGAAGTACACTAGGTAGTGTGCACTAGGTAGTGTACACTAGAAAATGAAGTATACTAGGTAGTGTGCACTAGGTAGTGTGCAGTAGAAAATGAAAAACACTACTCAGTGTACACTAGAAAATGAAGTACACTAGGTAGTGTGCCCTAGATAATTAAGTAAACTAAGTAGTGTACACTAGGTGATTAAATAAAAAAAACCAAAAAACAATGATAATTAAGAAAGTTGAAACAAAATTTAAAAAATGAAGTACACTAGGTAGTGTGCACTAGGTAGTGTACACTAGAAAATGAAGTACACTAGGTAGTGTGCACTAGATAATTAAGTAAACTAAGTGATTAAATAAAAAACCAAAAAAAACAATAATAATTAAGTTGAAACAAATTTTAAAAAATGAAGTACACTAGGTAGTGTGCATTAGGTGACGAAGTAAAATAATTAAAAATAAAAACAATGATAATTAAGAAAGTTCAAAAAAAGTGAAGTACACTAGGTATTGTACACTAGAAAAATGAAGTACACTATGTAGTGTACACTAGAAAATGAAGTATTCTAGGTAGTGTGCACTAAGTAGTGTGCACTAGAAAATGAAGTACACTACCTAGTGTACACTAGAAAATGAAGTACACTAGGTAGTGTGCCCTAGATAATTAAGTAAACTAAGTGATTAAATAAAAAAACAAAGTTGAAACAATTTTAAAAATGAAGTACACTAGGTAGTGTGCACTAGAAAATGTAGTATACTAGGTAGTGTGCACTACAAAATGAAGTACACTAGGTAGTGTTCACTAGGTAGTGTACACTAGAAAATGAAGTACACTAGGTAGTGTACACTAGAAAATGAAGTGCACTAGGTAGTGTGCACTAGGTAGTGTACACTAGAAAATTAAGTGCACTAGGTAGTGTACACTAGAAAATGAAGTACACTAGGTAGTGTGCCATAGATAATTAAGTAAACTAAGTGATTAAATAAATAAAAAAAAAATAATAATAATTAAGTTGAAACAAAATTTAAAAAATGAAGTACACTAGGTAGTGTTCACTAGGTAGTGTGCACTAGAAAACTAAGTACACTAGGTAGTTTGCACTAAAAACTAAGTACACTAGGTAGTGTGCACTATGTAGTGTACAGTAGAAAATGAAGTACACTATGTAGTGTGCACTAGAAACTAAGTACACTAGGTAGTGTGCACTAGAAAACTAAGTGCACTAGGTAGTGTGCACTAGGTAGTTTACACTAGAAAATGAAGTACACTAGGTAGTGTGCACTAGGTAGTGTACAGTAGAAAATGAAGTACACTAGGTAGTGTGCACTAGAAAACTAAGTGCACTAGGTAGTGTGCACTAGGTAGTGTACACTAGAAAATGAAGTACACTAGGTAGTGTGCACTAGGTAGTGTGCACTAGAAAACTAAGTACACTAGGTAGTTTTCACTAGAAAACTAAGTACACTAGGTAGTGTGCCATAGATAATTAAGTAAACTAAGTGATTTAATAAAAAAATAAAAAAACAATAATAATTAAGAAAGTTGAAACAAAATTTAAAAAATGAAGTACACTAGGTAGTGTGCACTAGATAGTGTACACTAGAAAATGAAGTGCACTAGGTAGTGTACACTAGGTAGTGTACACTAGAAAATGAAGTACACTAGGTAGTGTTCACTAGGTAGTGTACACTAGAAAATGAAGTACACTAGGTAGTTTGCACTAGAAACTAAGTACACTAGGTAGTGTGCACTATGTAGTGTACAGTAGAAAATGAAGTACACTAGGTAGTGTGCACTAGGTAGTGTACACTAGAAAATGAAGTACACTAGGTAGTGTGCTCTAGGTAGTGTACACTAGAAAATGAAGTACATTAGGTAGTGTGCACTAGAAAATGAAGTACACTTGGTAGTGTCCACTAGGTAGTGTACACTAGGTAGTGTACACTAGAAAATGAAGTACACTAGGTAGTGTGCACTAGAAAATGAAGTACACTAGGTAGTGTTCACTAGGTAGTGTACACTAGAAAATGAAGTGCACTAGGTAGTGTGCCATAGATAATTAAGTAAACTAAGTGATTAAATAAAACAATAAAAAACAATAATAATTAAGAAAGTTGAAACAAAATTTAAAAAATGAAGTACACTAGGTAGTGTACACTAGGTAGTGTACACTAGAAAATGAAGTACACTAGGTAGTGTGCACTAGGTAGTGTACACTAGAAAATGAAGTACACTAGGTAGTGTGCACTAGAAAATGAAGTACACTAGGTAGTGTTCACTAGGTAGTGTACACTAGAAAATGAAGTGCACTAGGTAGTGTACACTAGAAAATGAAGTACACTAGGTAGTGTTCACTAGGTAGTGTACACTAGAAAATGAAGTGCACTAGGTAGTGTGCCATAGATAATTAAGTAAACTAAGTGATTAAATAAAAAAATAAAAAAACAATAATAATTAAGAAGGTTGAAACAAAATTTAAAAAATGAAGTACACTAGGTAGTGTACACTAGGTAGTGTACACTAGATAATGAAGTACACTAGGTAGTGTGCACTAGAAAATGAAGTACACTAGGTAGTGTGCACTAGGTAGTGTACACTAGGTAGTGTACACTAGAACATGAAGTACACTAGGTAGTGTTCACTAGGTAGTGTACACTAGAAAATGAAGTGCACTAGATAGTGTGCACTAGGTAGTGTGCACTAGAAAACTAAGTGCACTAGGTAGTGTGAACTAGGTAGTGTACACTAGAAAATGAAGTACACTAGATACTGTGCACTAGGTAGTGTGCACTAGAAAACTAAGTGCACTAGGTAGTGTGCACTAGGTAGTGTGCACTAGAAAACTAAGTACACTAGGTAGTTTGTACTAGAAACTAAGTACACTAGGTAGTGTGCACTAGGTAGTGTACACTAGAAAATGAAGTGCACTAGGTAGTGTACACTAGTAAATGAAGTACACTAGGTAGTGTTCACTAGGTAGTGTACACTAGGAAATTAAGTGCACTAGGTAGTGTGCCATAGATAATTAAGTAAACTAAGTGATTAAATAAAAAAATAAAAAAACAATAATAATTAAGAAAGTTGAAACAAAATTTAAAAAATGAAGTACACTAGGTAGTGTGCACTAGATAGTGTAAACTAGAAAATGAAGTGCACTAGATAGTGTGCACTAGGTAGTGTGCACTAGAAAACTAAGTGCACTAGGTAGTGTGCACTAGTTAGTGTACACTAGGTAGTGTACACTAGAAAAATGAAGTACACTAGGTAGTGTGCACTAGGTAGTGTGCACTAGAAAACTAAGTGCACTAGGTAGTGTGCACTAGGTAGTGTACACAAGAAAATGAAGTACACTAGGTAGTGTGCACTAGGTAGTGTACAATAGAAAATGAAGTGCACTAGGTAGTGTGCACTACAAAATGAAGTACACTAGGTAGTGTGCACTAGAAAATGAAGTGCACTAGGTAGTGTGCACTAGGTAGTGTACACTAGAAAATTAAGTACACTAGGTAGTGTGCACTAGGTGATGAAATAAAAAACAATGATAATTAAGAAAGTTGAAACAAAATTTTAAAAAATGAAGTACACTAGGTAGTGTGCACTAGGTGATGAAATAAAAAACAAAAAAACAATGATAATTAAGAAAGTTAAAACGAAATTAAAAAAATAAAGTACACTAGGTAGTGTGCACTAGGTAGTGTGCACTAGAAAAGGAAGTACACTAGGTAGTGTGCACTAAAAAATGAAGTAAACTAAGTAGTGTCCACTAGAAAATGAAGTACACTATGTAGCATGTTAACGCCGATAACGGCCCACCACTAATATATAAATAGTTTTTTTGTCATAGGCGAGGCTTAGACACATGTGTCCTCATAATTAAGTATATTGTCAGGTTGGTATATAATAAGTTGTGTTGTGTGAACACAAATTTGATACCCTCCACATCACTGTAGTGCAAGTGGAAAGGGGTGTCCCCATAATACACCAAAAAACTGGTTTAGGCTGAAGTGTCCTCATAAGTCACAAAAACGTGTGTGTGTGTGTGTGTGATGCCAAAAGTGATGCCTGGTGCGATGTAGGAGTACCACTCTCGCAGTTCAAACAAATAGAGCTGGGCAACAAATTCAAGCTCCTTTTCTCTTATATTGAAATCTTGCGACATTGCTATTTAAAAAATGCTCTTTTTAGACTTAATTTGTGACCAGTGTTTTTATTTTGCTCTATCTTCTGCGCTTCCTTGTTCGTCAACTCGTCATGCATCAAATCAGAGGTTACTCTTTTGCCTTAAATCGATGCGTCCAGCCACCTGTCGGAAATTAGGTTCAGTTTATAACGTTTTAAATATGGATATTTTTCTTACACAAATGCATTAATTCACTTCAGAAGGCCGTTATTAGCCCCCCGGACCCACAAGCTTCTTTTTTGAGCTTAAAAATGTTGTCCTCCACTGTAATTATAAAGGTTGGAAGAACAGGACATTTTTTAAATATCTCTCCGATGTCCATCTGTATTCGTCTGAAAAAAGAAAGTCATATACACCTATGATGGCTTGAGGGTGAGTAAATCATGGAGTCATTTTTATTTTTGCGTGAACTATCCCTTTAATTAAGAAAAACTTGTGTATCAAATATGATAGTAGGCTTTAAAGGGTTAATTCTCCCCCTCTCCCCTGGTATGTATGACTGACCTATTATGAGTAATTATTGATCAATTTTAAATTAACAGGGTCTTTTCTTGCTCTCACCACAAGTAATGTGTTCATTGTGCACACACCTGATATCCCCTTAAACAAACACAGTAGTAGATCGATGGTGCACATTCAAAGGTGAAATAGAAGGACGATTATTCATAGTCCTGACATTTCAGCAAAACATTGTTTTTACCAAAATATGTTGGCATTTTATAATCCGTTCAAACTATACAATTAGTTCAGTGAAGTGTCAGGTGGAGCATAGGGAGCTGTGTGAGATGAACACTGACCTTTTACAGGACAGCTGAGATGGGAAGAGCAGAGAATGGAGAACTCCCTTCATATCTAATGGTTTCATGTTTTAATGAAGCATCTAATTAACTGTGAGAGTCCTTATAAAGACCTGGAGACTCTTGCACTATACGTAACAGCTATGCATTATGATAAAAATACCATGTCCGTTGAGCTCTTTTGTGCTAAACTTATCAAGCATTAGCATTTTGATTATAGACCAGCCTGCCTTGACAGTGCTTCAAACAACAGAATTTAATCTACTGTATAATAATTAATCTTTGTTATAGAGAACTGTTACATGAATAATGTGTGCATATATATATATATATATATATATATATATATATATATATATATATATATATGAAGAGTTCAGATGCAAAAGGCTCTAAATCCGTCTGTTTTTCTTTAAAATAAGCATTTTTGTCAGGCTTCCTTGTATAGGTTTCTACCTAAGTACCAGTACTTCTGAATGGCCTGAGGCTGGGATTTGAAAGTATAAGAAGTGAAAGTATTTTATGAATGTATACTATATGCAGAGAGCATTCACTCAGTATCGTTATCTCATTTTTGACCGAAGTGACTTTTAGAGGCTTTTGCATCTGAACTCTTCATATATATATATATATATATATATATATATATATATATATATATATATATATATATATATATATATATATATATATATATATAGGCTACACTACCGTTTCAAAGTTGTTGTTTTTTTATGCTTTTTATTTTTGAAAAATCAAACATACAGTTAAAATAATAATATTGTGAAACAACGTAACATTTTAATTATTTTGATATATTTTAAATTAATTCTTATAATGCCAAAGCAAATTTTGAGCAGTATTCAGTGTCACGTGATCCTTCAGAAATAATATTTATTTGTGTCTCATGTACACACTTTTTCTATAAATACTGATACTTATATTAGCCACAAGGTGGCACCTTATGATTAGATTACAGAAATTCTCCTTGTTCTCATGTTAGCTGTATTGGTGAATTGTATGGCTAGTCCAAACTAAGGGTCTTACTAGGAGTGCGTCTCAATCAGCTCCCTAGTTCAGTAGTCAGGGCATTGATCAGGGCATAAATCAATGGGCTGACTCCCTGATCAGTGCCCTCACTACTGAACTAGGGAGCTGATTGAGACGCACCCTAAGTTAACAGACAGTAATCTCTTCCATCTCCCTCCAGAAATAAGCAGACCCCTCACAACATTCAGAAAACTTGTAAAGCAATCAGATAACATAAGCTACTATTAACTATCCACACCAAGTGTGCATTGAACTGACTAGCATGCAGCAAGAATGAATCAATCAACAACAATAAATATAGAAAACTCACAGTCTTATCTGAATGTGATAGTGTGACCGCTTGTTTAATACCAACAGCTGCTTTGCATGTCCAGTCAGATATTTTTAGGGATGACAAGCACAGAGGAAACTTGCACACATGATCTCAAAAGGCAAAAGGACAACAGCTCAAGCTATCTCTCCACACAAAACACTGTAAATGACTCACTTTTGATGGCCAGGTAGGACAAAACATGCTTGTCTATTCCCGAAATTTGATGCCTATACTTATCTAAATGCTTTTTCATTGTAACGCAACAGATTGATCACATGACTTTTACGATGAAGCGTGCATGGATAGCTGTGCTTTTTGTGATAATGGCAGCCAGACTGGGCGTCTCTCAGGAGGAGAACACAGAGCTGGCTGAGCAGGACAGCAGGGAGCCTTGTGCCCGCTGGATGAGGGGTGTTTCTGGAACCCCGGGGTTCAATGGAATCCCCGGGCGGGATGGACGTGATGGGCATGATGGGGACAAGGGAGATATTGGAGATTCAGGTGATCCATTAGCAGACTCCTAATAGTATTAAGTGCCCACGAAATCTAATATCAAAATGTCAATAGGCCTACAATTTACAGAAAATCACTCTACGCAAAACAAACAAATTAAGTCAGGTAAAAACAATAAACATGTAAAAGCATCTGCCAAAACGCATACAGTAAATGGGAACTTGAAAATAGGGTAGTTAAAAAACTTACATTACAAAATGCCTCAAATGTTTTTATTTTGGGCCTGTCAATTTGACCCACAAACATCATAATTGTAATAGATATTTTGTACACACACACACTTAAAAATAAAGGGGGACAGGGTTCCTCAAATCCAGTCCTGGAGGGCCATTGTCCTGCAGAGTTCCTACCCTAATAAAACACACCTGATCAAGTTGATGTCAGAGTTACTAGAAAATTGCATTTAAGTGAGTTTGATCATGGTTTGAGCTAAACTCTGCAGGACAGTAGCCCTAAAGGGCTGGACAAGGGCTTGGTTAACAGTTCTTTAAAGAAACGTTTTTTTCTTTCTCTCAGAATATTTTGAGGTTCCAAGGATGTTAAAGGTGCTTAATGGAACCATCAGTGCCACTAAAGAACCTTTATCAATACAAAAAAATCACCCTTTGCAGGCATGTTCATGACCTTAAATGAGAAAAAGTCATAAAAGTTCAACAAAAACATCACAGGTTAAGTACTTCTGAACGCAAAAATCGAAATCGAAAACCGGAGAAACACACTAAAATAAGTTGTAAGTTAAGTTTACAGTACCTTTGTGGACTCTTCTCAAGGAACAAAAGAAAGCGTTTGTCTAGAAGAAAAAAAAACCTTATGCTACCTAGTACTTTCACTTCTTGGGATTGACAACTGCATTTACTTACAGGTTTATGAGTCTCGAAATGTCCCGTTCACACAGCGAGTATTGTCTGTATGAATGTGTAGTGGGAGTCAATCCCTTATTTTCTTACCAGTAAACATTGCTTTTAACATAAGAGTCCAATTGAGTTGAGTTCATACATCAAATCTTTATTTACCAATGGCCGTCACTGTAAGTTACCGAAAACCACACATGAAAATCCGCAACACATTAGTATGATGACGTGACAGACGACTAGTCTGGTGTTCCGTTAAGGACTCAAATACAGGACTGACAACCGTATTCTGCTGTCAAGGTTCCAAGGGACCAAATGGAGAGCCTGGTGAACCAGGGGACGAGGGACCTGCAGGCAAAAGAGGATTTCCTGGAAACCCAGGTCTGAAAGGAGAAAGTGGAGAGGGTTCCTTCCCCTACCACTCGGCTTTTAGCATGGGACTTACAGGTAAAATCAGCTCCGCTACTGGAGCTCCCATCCGCTTCACTAAGACCTTCTTTAATGAGCAGCACCACTATGATGACATCTCCGGAAAGTTTCGCTGTGCAATCCCTGGGATCTACTACTTCACATATCACCTCACTATCAACGGAAAGGAGACCAAGGTAGCTTTGTTCCGAAATGGCCGGACTGTGGCCTTCACTCTTGACCAGTTTCACAATGGAAATCTTGATCAGGCCTCCGGAGGGGCAATTTTAAATCTGTCTGCTGGAGACGAGGTTTGGCTTCAGTTGTATGATGACATATTTGATGCAGGGATTTATGCTGATAACAACAATGACTCCACCTTCACTGGCTTCCTTTTGACTCCTAAAATCTTAAGCAACCCATTTGACAACCGCAGACGATGACATCTATGTGGATGTATTTGTAGCCTTATGTTCACTTAATCTTATTGAACAGTCAGTTTAATGCAGCATGCAGATATCATTTGCTGTTTGTGTTTTTTTTATACTGTCATAAGCCCTGTCATTTTTAGATTTATAGGCCAGATCACAGGGAGTCTGCCCATCCGCTAAACCTCACATCTAGCCAACTGGCTTTCTTTCAATACAGCCGTTTAGTTTAGCAAACATCATCCTAGCTGATATTTTAATCAATGTTCAAGGTCAGTATATGTCATCATACATGCTGAGCCTATGACCATATAATTATATTTTTGTTTAGATTGTGTTGGGGTGTAAAATACTTACGATCTTGTACGTTCCAACAGCTCTTTAATCGCTTAACCAAAATAGCATCACAGCTGTTGAGAATTTATATTCATTAATGTTAATTATAAGTATTTCAGGCTAATGGCGGTCACAACTTTAACTGTGTTCCAAAATTTGAAGAAACTGCTTCATTATGGAGTGTTCCATCTTTCTAAACTCCCAAGACAGTTAACTGAAAAATTATGCAAATTATTTGTCATATTACTGACACACGATATATAACACAAAGTTAAGATTGCTAAAGTTTAAACTATGAAAGCAGTATATGTACTGGGGGGGTGCTTGTTATTAAATATGGATTTTTATGCTAATTTGGTGCAGACTTTTTCATTATTTGTGTGTCTGTGTGTCAACTTCACTTCAATGTACATTTTGTTTTATTTCAAAGCAGCTTTCTAAAAGCAGAAAATGTATTAAAAAGTGTCATAATGAATTAGTTTGTAGTATTGCATTGCTTTGTGAATGACAAAAGGAGTTATTTCATACAAATTCACTTGTATGATATAGTCCTAAATAATTAATAAATAATGTAAGCAACAACAATTTCTGCCAAAAGCAATGTTATTTCATTGTATTAAATTGAAAAACGATTTGTTTGTTTAATTAGGTAGTTTGTTGGTAGTAATCATATATTTGCAACAAAAAATAGCTCAAGATCTTTAAAGCTTTTATTTGAAACATTCAAAGAAAAGCATCTTACAAATATGCAAACAAATCACAAAGCATCAATGTGGCAAGTTAAAAAAAAGAATACGCATAAGCAAGGGCCCTGAAGTTCATTAAATATTAATTTGAAGGGAGATTGCCTGATGAATCTAACCAAAATGGGAGAGGTGATCATGATTACAGTATATTAAAGTACACTATTGATATTTTATACACTTTGTTTGGCTTATTTTTCTCTCCAGAAAGATATGGAGAGCTAGGAAGAGTGCTCCTCTATTAGAAAATAGAGCTGAAAACACTCTCTGTCTGTAAGTCAGTCTCCTAGAGAAGCTGCAACACACAATAAGGTTCTTTACATTGACTAAAAGAATCAGCAAGAAGTCATAAGAAACAACTTTTTTTTCCTATACAAGTGCTCCAGAGCTAGGAAATTTCAGCAGCTCTCGAAAATATTGTGTGAAATCCTGTGAAACTGACATGTGCACCTTTTCTACAAGAGTGCATTTCAATATTTATCTACAAAAAAACACACACACACACACATTCTGTCCTGATCTACTATTCTTGGCATACATTGTCACAGGTATTTATTTATTTCTGTAGTCTCCATTGTAGGCGCGGTGGTCATCCTGGCCAGGATACCGACCACCATATCCTCTCATTACATCCTGAAAACTAGTTGCTCCTGGTTCCTGGGGGCCATATCCTGCATATGGATCCTCTTGTCCGCTCACATAGGGCTCGTATTGCTGTTGGTCATAGCCTGGGGTCTCAGGGTAGGACTCTTCTCGACGCTGGGGGACCTCCTCGTAGGATTGCTCCCGGGCTGGATGCTCCTCTTGAGGTGAAGCACTGGCGGGTGCGGCCGACTCGTGGCGGCGCAAGCGGCAGTTTCTGTCATACTCTGGGTCGCAGTCGGGATCAGGCTCGATCACCCCATTTCTGGATCCATCAGCATTCAGGTGAGGCTCAAAGGGTTCGGTCGGGTAGGACGTCTGTCTGTGCAAGGCAGGACGGGGCTCGTTTTGGGAACCCAGTGGGAAGCACTCTTCATCATACCCGATGAAACAGTCATAGCCCTCTTTGGTCTTCCCGCGGGGTCCCAAAGGATGTTGAGATTCCTCCAGTTGGTGCCTTGGAGGTTGGAGCTGTGTAGGCAGGTGTCTTCGCAGGTCAGCTCCAGCAGATGCATCTCGGTACATGGCATAAGGGTCATGACGAGGGCTCGGAGGTGCCCGCATGGCGCCGGCTTCATAGGCGGGGTCTTCCCTCAGATCTTCAGAGGCCAAGCTGCCAAACCTTGTGGCTATCAGGGGGTTGCAGTTATTATCATAGAGAGGGTTGCAGGGTCTCTCCAAGCCAGATGGTGGGGCTTCGAGGTTCTGCGAGGATGCCAGAGCAGCAGCATAAGCACAGTATGGGTCAACCCGAGGGTCACAATGGGGATACCGCATGTACAGACTAGATGGTGCCCTCTGGACCAGATGAGGGACGCAGTGAGGATCTGTCTTAGGGTCGCAGCCGAGATGGGCATAGGATGGGGCCAGGGCAGCAGCAGGCTTGTATCCGTAAGCAGCACGGAGGTGGTACTGGAGACACTCAACATCTTCCGCATCACAGATGCGCAACAACTCTGCTCTCTGCTCAGCTGACAGGAAGGGTTGCACCAACGGAGAGTGGTAGTAGTAACCAGAACGTGGATCCTTTACAACCGGAGTGTGAATGTAAGCTGGGGCTTTCACTGGAGCAGGTGCAGGAGCTTTGACAGCAGCTGGGGCTGGGGCCGGAGCCAGGTATGGGTAATATGAGTATCCCTTCGAGTATAAGCAATACGGGTCTCTGTAAGGGTCACAAGACTTGACTGGTGCAGGCGCTGGTGCCTCAGCCTTGGGCTTGGGTCTGTTGGTGTACGAGGCCACGCAGTTTGGGTCATCAGACTCAGAACAAGACTTGTAGATGTCACCTAGGTGCTGCAGGTACAACTTGTAGGAACGACGTGCCTCAGCCCGATTCTTGTTCTGCAAGTACGCCAGATAGACGCGATCCAGCTCTGCAACCTGAAAGGTGACAGCGAATTATCTTGATTCAATACTTGGATTATATAACCAACACAAAATTCAAAAGTAAACTTAATCATAGCCCAATTTTTCTTTGCTTCAAAGTGCTTTAAAGATTTAAAGATTAACTTTCAGTGAGCATTAGAAGATGAGAAAATAGAAAATAGTAGAAATGACCATGACGTTTAATTATCCTTTACTGTTACTGATCAATTCAAAAATATCAAACAATAACCGATATGGTGCCGATTATATTGAGTATTCCTCAGATTAACCTATGCAAAAACTATGAAAGGATGTTGTAGGTCCTGTTTAGTTCACAATATGCTGTACTCACTCCCTCTTGGTTCCCATTGTCAGTGAAGTACTTGTACCAGCTCCAGAAGTCAGAGTGCTGCTTGTACCAACTGATGTTTCTCCTGTTGCGGATTAGTTTCTTTGGGCCCGCCTCAACTCCTGCCTTTTCATCACTTCCATCTGGCAGAAACATTACATGTTACTTCATTGTGCATATCTAACAGATTATACTGTAGCTATACAACAGATATATCAATAAAGACTCTGACAGAACAGGAGAACAAGCTATACTTACCGTCGCCTTTTAAACGCTGGGTAACAGGGCCAGCCAACAGAAGCTCTGTTAAAGAAGAAGAGTAGAGAGAAAAGAAATTAGGGGGTCCAAGTCTCAACCAGATGTTGCATTTGTCAAAGACAGAGTAGAAAATGCTTACAGAGAGTAAAGACCCAATGAGCTGAGGGCAGCAGGATGCAGTTTTACAAGTTTTGGGGGGAGGGAAAGGTGGTAACATACAGGGTTTTGTAGGAAATTAATCTTCAAACAGTGCACATCAGCACTTTGATGCCTGGCAGCAGGGGGCTGCAGTAACCGGGCTCATACAAGCAAAAGCTATAAAATCTACAAAGGGAAGGAGCCTCCATACCTACAAGTGAACCTAATTATCCTAGCATCAGAAAAATGTCTGTACGATCACTTTTTCCATCTTAACGGTCTTTACTGTGAGGGGACTGAACGGAAGATCTCAGTGTCTTATATGGTGTAGGTAAAGGAAATTTTGCTCTTTCAGAGTATCAGCGAGTTTATTTTTATGAGCTTGTAAAGTTCTGCCACATCTGGAAACCTGGCGCACTTGAGTTTTGCTGACAACCGTTAATCATTTTATCAGTTGCAGAGCAAAAAGCAAAGCACCCAGAAACCCAATACCCCCTCGTTTGCTTCAGGACTTTTGGGAAATTTCTGTCAGAAGATACAAGGTCATGAAGCTTCTAACAGACATCTTATCATAGAACTACTAAAAAATAAGGGTGCATACCTAAATTATTTAAAGAATCATTCAAATTATCAGGAAATCTCACCTGGTAATAATAATGTTGCAAGCAGCAACACATGGAAGATGGAAGATCCTCTGAAACAAGCCATTCTTAACCTTCCTAAATCCTTTGGATAAACAACATTAATTATAGCATTGATTTGTATTTTCAGAAGCTTTCATATCCATTCTTTAACATGATGAAGCTCAAACAAGATGATAATGAGAGTTGTTATTAGAGAAATATTGTTTACATATTGTATTATCTAAATTTGAAAGTACTTAAAACTTTGGAGCTGAAGAATTTATCAAGTAGGAAAAGAAAACTTTTAAATATGGGTCATTCTATAATTCCAGGTACATTTGGTGTCTTTGTTTTTCAGATTTTTTCAAATGGTTATGTTTGTAATTATTTTAATAATTTGTTACTCATTGTCATGAATCACAAGATGTTACAGGCAATAACAATATAATATTCTCTGTCTTATATAGCTAAAAATCATGAATTCTTGTTTCCTGTATCATTGCGTAATAAAAATATTTTATTTTCTGGAAATATTTCATTTATTTTATTAATAAAAGACTTAAATAGTCATTTTCCTAATTCTTCAATATTAAATTTTATCTTTTATCTTATAAAAATGTGTGCTTTAAATCTTTCGTCAATTCTGTTACCGTACCATACTTTGCCTTTAAATTGGTGGAATTGTCTCCCACAACTATGTAAGATACAGGAAATTATGTCACTTTCCCTCACTAAGATCTGGAGCACTGAAAGGTATGGGTGCTCTCTCTGAGAAAATATTTTAATATAAAAAGTTCTTACGCCAAGAGTTATTTTGTTAAACGTCAAAATCGTTACCACAATATCAAAAGGAAAACAGAATTTATCACTGATCACACAGTGGGTTGTTTAAGTCTTTTAATCATTATTTCATTAGTGCCATGTGTTCTTAGCGTTTATTCTAGCAAGTGGAGTTTTTGGCTAAAAAGTTTAAAATTGTCAACCCTGTACCCGTCAAACTCTGTTACAAATGTTATTTCTACACATTGCCTTTGCCACATTTGTCTGTAACACAGTTGACAAACAATACTAGAAATTACTTGTGTCTGGCAAGCACTGAATTATTAATATTGAATGTGTTTTCAAAAAGATTCTTTTTTTTTTATGTTAACTTTTTGAAATGCTGAATGTATCTCCAATTATAGACAGAATTTGACAAACAATTCACACCATATGGTTGATTACCTGCTAATTATTTGTTGATACATGTTACAAATACCTGTAGAAAATGAAGGTTTTTTTCACCCGTGAGGCGTGTGGCATTTGAAATTTCAAGGTAAGTTCAACAAACATTACATTTACACATTCAAGCTCTTTACACTACCTCATAATATTGAGACATAACATAGAAGAGGACATACAAAGGGGTCTGAGCTGTGTCTTACCTGTGTAAGGATGTGGTGACGTGAACCTCTGAAGAGAGGCAGTCTGTGACAGCCGACTGGGCCTTGAAGTTCAGCTCTGCAGCTGACTGACTGGAAGAGGAAGGTGAGCCAATCCCCTTGCGTACTAGTCTCAACACACCCCTGTACACCGACTGTGCCACAGTTGACAACCTGGCCACAATTTAAACCCAACCTTGATAATTAAAAACAAAAAAGGTGCATCCCATGGGGCCAAGTATGCTGCTTCCAACACTGCCATTGGCCTTCTCTGGCCAAGCAGGCCAACCAATCAGATGTTGTAATTATAGACAGACACAGGAGGAGAGAAAAGAACATCAACTGTTTTACATTTAGAAAGTATACAGGGGAAAATGCAAAGAACAATAATCAGGACAAAAATTCCATGGAATAGAAAATTAGCAATAATTGAGGTACAAAAATTTAAACCACCTATATTTCTATTCCTAAACTAGTTGCTTTCCAAATTGCGAATGTAAAAAAAAATTATTTGGTAACTTTACATTAGCTTTCAGTTACTAAAGAAGTGGTTTTTGCTTAATGAGAACCCTGTGAACAAATCTAAATTTGTTTTTAAGTTGAATCGGGCCAATACGCTTGCACATAAGTTTACATTTAAGTCCATATCATAACACAACCTCAGGGTTGTCGTTAGCAACTGGGAACATACTATACATGTCTTAACATTGCTGAGTAAATGGGATGGATGCTCCCATAAATGTTTTTTCAAGCGACAATCCTTGTTATCTTCAACTAATAGAATAACGGACATTAAACTAATCTCTGTATACTGAATATTGTGTGTCAGACTTAATGCACTGAACCGTCAAGTGCAGCAAACTTTGTAAAAAAACCCTCATGGGGAATTTTATCATACGCACATCTGCCAAGCACCAGCTCAATCCATCATCCCATAATGAACTGCACAGAATTACATTAAACGCGATTATTCACAATTAAAACCCTATTTGTGATGCAGCGATAAAGTTAAAGGGATAGTGATAAATGAAAAACCTTGCCATCATTTACTCACCCTCAAGTTGTTCCAAACCTTGCAGTTTCTTCTGCTGAACACACAAAAATATATTTTAAAGAATGTTGGTAATCAAACAGTTGATGGTAGCCATTGAATACCATAGTATTGTTTTCCTACTATGGAAGTCCAATGGGCTACTGTCAACTGTTTGATTACCAACATTCTTTAAAATATATTTTTGTGTGTTCAGCAGAAGAAACTGCAAGGTTTGGAACAACTTGAGGGTGAGTAAATGACAGAATTTGCATTTTTGGGTGAACTATCCCTTTAATGCATGTATTTTTGTAATCGTCTAACCTGAATAAAAAGTTCAGCTATATATGGACAAAAAATATTTGTATGTCACTGTCAAAGCGTAAAACATCTGTGCTTTATGTTAACAGCGGATCTCACATGTAATTATGCACACTTACAGGTGTTCAGGAATGTGCAAAAACCTACAATCAGGGCTAGAAACAGATTTCAGCCTAGGGAAAAAAAACATTTATAATAATTCCAACTTTTGACGTGGAATGTCTGGGATTTTTAACATGTGGAAACATCTGGCAAAGGGAAGCGTTTGTATTGCACACAAGTTTATTAATGAACTGAAAAGTTAACAATGCAACATCACTCACTTAAATGTACAACAGTGAACATTTTATACAATGGAGAAATTCCTCCTATTCGTCCTCTTCATCACTGAATATCATCATCATCAAATAGATCTTCAAAATCTGTGGAGAAAGAAGTGTACACAAAAAAAGATTATTTTCTCTATGAATACAGTACTTTAATTTAGCAAAATAAACCTGAATATAAAGAGCTTTTTTAAAATTAAACATTTGTTTTTCGAATAGTCTGCACAAATAGCTGATCTATGACATGCTGTTCTCAGTAAAATAAGGGTGGGGTTTCTGGGTTAAATAATAATTATCGGGGTCTCTGGGTTATTTTCCGTAAAGCTTTCAAAAAAGGCCCCCTGATAAAACGCCCCCGAGTGACACGTGTTCAGCTACTTCAAGCGCTGCAGATGCATACAGAGGCCCTAAAGAGGGAAGACCTGCTGCGCTGGAGCCAATGAAGCCCAATAAAAGCGCTTTACATGGGCTCAGTTTCATACCTCCTTTACTCTTTAACTGCCTGCTTTTTAGGTCATCCTGTGCCAAGCTGAAACAATCTTTACTGTCAGTATATAGAGCCGGCGGAAAAGTGTAAAGAAAATTGTAGAGTATGCATGCTAAAGCACATTGCAATATTCCGTTTGCCAAGCAAACAACAAAAAACAGCAATTTAAATGGAAAGAATGTTCTTTTAATAAGATTTTGCATAGAAACAACACACATATAGAAAACATTTAAGTTAATTTAAATAAAGATGACAAAATAAAAATTAAGTTGAATATATAACATACACACGCATACAGTATATTGCCAAAGTATTGGGACAGCCCTCCAAATCATTAAATTCAGGCGTTTCGATCACTTCCATGGACAAATGTGTATAAAATCAAGCACTTGGGCATGCAGACGCTTCTACAAACATTTGTGAAAGAATGGGTCGCTCTCAGGAGCTCAGTGAATTCAAGCGTGGTACCGTGATAGTTTGCCACCTGTGCAATAAATGCAATTCGTGAAATTTCCTCACTACTAAAAAACTCTTAGTCAACTGTTAGTAGTATTTTAACAAAGTGGGAACAACAGCAACTCAGCCACGAAGTGGTAGGCCACGTAAAATCAGAGTAGGGTCAGCACATCCTGAGGTGCACAGTGCGCAGAAGTCGACAACTTTCTGCAGTCAAAAGCTACAGACCTCCAAACTTCATGTGGCCTTCAGATCAGCTCAAGAACAGTGCATAGAGCAGTGGTTCTCAAACCTGTCTGAGTCCCCAGGATAGGTTTGAGAACCACTGGCATAGAGAGCATCATGGAATGGGTTTCCATGGCCGAGCAGCTCATCCAAGCCTTACATCACCAAGTGCAATGCAAAGTGTCGGATGCAGTGGTGTAAAGCTCGCCACCACTGGACTCTAGAGCAGTGGAGACGTGTTCTCTGGAGTGACGAATCATGCTTCTCTTCTGGCAATCTGATGGACGAATCTGGGTTTGGCGGTTGCCAGCAGAACGGTACTTGCCTGACTGCGTTGTGCCAAATGTAAAGTTTGGTGGAGGAGGGATTATGGTGTCGGGTTGTTTTTCAGGGGTTGGGTTTGGCCAATTAGTTCCAGTGAAAGGAACTCTTAATGCTTCACCAAGAGATTTTGGACAATTTCACGCTCCCAACTTTGTGGGAACAGTTTGGGGATGGCCCCTTCCTGTTTCAACATGACTGCGCACCAGTGCACAAAGCAAGGTCTATAAAGACATGGATGAGCGGGTTTGGTGTGGAGGAACTTGACTGTCCTGCACAGAGTCCTGACCTCAACCTGATAGAACACCTTTGGGATGAATTAGAGCGGAGACTGTGTGCCAGGCTCTCTCATTCAACATCAGTGCCTGACCTCACAAATGCGCTTCTAGAAGAATGGTCAAACATTCCCATAAACACACTCCTAAACCTTGTGAAAGCCTTCACAGAAGAGTTGAAGCTGTTATTACTGCAAAGGGTGGGCCAAGTCCATATTAAACACTACTGATGAAGAATGGGATGTCATTCAATTTCAAGTGCATGTAAAGGAAGACTTCCCAAAACTTTTGGCAGTATAGTGTACATGCAGTACATTAACACACACATTATATACATGTGTGTGTGTGCATAATTGATATGAAGTTTCAATAAAATAAAATATAAGTATTATTTGAAAAACATAAACTTAAAGGAAATTATTAATTTAGCCTTGGTAATAAACTTTGGTAAAAAAGTTTAAGTTGAAGCACTACAATTATTACCTGGAAATAAAATAAATTTAAAAAGCAATATTTAAAATAATAATAATAAATAATAAAATGATAAAATAATAAAGTTACAAATCACATAAAAATACTCACATTTACATTAAAACTAAAGAATATAAAAAAAGCCAATTCAAAATAATAATAAAACTTAAAATTACACTGATACATACACATAACATCTGATTTAACTATTACATGACCCATAAATACCATAAACACTAAAAAGTGTGCCAGACTAAAGATCATATTGAGATATATAAATAAAAGGTCCAGGTCTGGACTCTGGAGAAGTAAATAAATATTGAAAATGTATAGGTTTTGCTCTGCTCTAAAGTATTTAATCTGTACAAATACAAATCTTGCCCAGGAATTTCCAATGAAATCATTTCTAGTAATGAAAAACCATTGGACATGTCAAAGAAAGTAAATGATCATTGTATTGTATCAGACAGCTGGAGTTTGTGAGTCTCACCATTGAAAAAGTCTGAGTGCACTGCCTTCTCATTGGCTGCCAGATCCATCAGCAGTCCAGTGCTGCCCCCTGCCTGTCAACACACACACACACACACACACAACATTACTACGGACCTGTCCAGTGTCCACACATTTACTCAGTCATTTATTTTAAACGAACAAAGTCATACTTTTTAAAACAAATAATACACCCCAAACATTTATCAAATAAAGACTAATGAGATAAAGTGTGCATCTGAGGAAACTGGACTTCTGGAAGAAAGATTAGCTACACATATTAGCAACGTTAGCGCCGATTTAAATGAAATAGCATTTAGCGTTTTAGAGTTTCTTTAGCGTATGTAAACTTAAAGACAACGTCTTATCACAGCTATCGTGCAGTGAACAATGTGTGAACACCAACCTCATCCAGGTCCACATACGGACCAGCTCCCTCGGGAAACATCTCGTCAACTGCTGGCTTCATAACTTCAGCACGAGTTTTTATAAAAAAGCAGCGATAAATAAATGTTAAAATTGTGTGTTTTCAGCTCACTGTCAAATTCACCAAAACAAACCGCTCGTTGTGTGCCCTCTGTTTCCGGTGGTATTTCGATGCGCGATCTCCGGTTCCTGAATGAAGTGTTCTTTTGAGTCGGATCTTTTTAAATGAACCTGTTTCCAAAGTCGATTTGAATGATTTGTTCGCGCAAACGTTTTCAAGACATGTGCATGAACTGTTTTTAAATGACTGTAGTAAATTTTAATAATGTACCCGTGAGCACAATAACTCAATTATTAATAAATTCAAAAATAAACACCATATATATATATATATATATATATATATATATATATATATATATATATATATATATATATATATATATATATATATATATATATATATATATATTTTTTTTTTTTTTTTTAACAGCAATCAACAGCCATAGTAGGCTATATGTGGTTTTATTTGAATGTTTAGCATGAAATATAACACACCAGTCGCTAGGGACCACATTATGCCGTAAAACGCATTGAATCGGTTCTTTATAGCGAACTGGTCGAAGGAATCGATTCGCGAATTTTTTTTTTTCAGGCTTCACATCACTAGTTGTGTTACGTCAAAATGTGACCGGCTGGAAAATGGGTCCCACTGGCTCAGTTGGAGAACTGGTCCCCACAGTTTATTAGTGATGGTATTAAAATCACTTCTGTGCATCAGGATGACACTTTTGTTTTATTTCTTACATTTTCTTATTTGTAACTAGTCGTATAATACATCACAATCATGCACTCTGAAGCTGATAATCACACTACAATGAAACATCATTAACCGTGAATCCTATATATGCATTTTTATTAGTAGTAATATGACACAAGATTCATCATTTTTAGTTATAGTTCAGTAATTATCTTTACGTTCTAGTGACAGAAACTAAACTATGATTGATGAACTAGGCCAATGACATCCACTTAGTGTTCGTATTGCTCTGCCACTTCATAACCCAGCGTGTCTCCCAGATGCTGATGGGCGAAGAATGTTCTGGCCATTTCATTGATCTGCTCGTAGGCCCCAATGCTGCGGAAGTATTCCACATAGTTCCAGAAATCTGAGGTGGAATATGGCCAGTAGGGCACAGCCGGGGGCTTTTCATAGGGTACTATGTGTGTGAGAGAGAGAGAGAAAAATAGAGCTTGTGTATTTCTGCTGAATTCTTGCATTCCAGAATTCCTGATGATGTGTAACTGCAGATGTCTTAATACGCCTCTTTGTTTCCTCAGAATGGCAAACACAACAATACACTTAAAACAAGCACCAACATTTAATACAATCCAATTATTTGTTTAAACAAAAGCTTCATGGTGCATTTTTAAAAATGCTACTATTAATACTGTATTTATTGGCTAAAGGTGTCTAAACAAGATAAATAGTCTGTTTACCCCCTTCAGGAATGAATCTGGCACCTGTGGAAGGAGAAAGCAGAGAAAGAGTGAATGAAATCCCTTACAAAGAGCTGATTCAGACATAGAGAACTGAGGATCTCCCGAGGGATTCAAGAAATGTGTGCGTTTCCTCCTCAAATATTATTCCTAACTATGTGCACACTTGTCCTGATGAGCACAACTCAAGTTCAAGTTTATGAACATGTAATATTAACATGTGTTATTTCATGGTTTGCCTTAAAACATGGAATCCAGATTGTTAATTTGACAAATAGAAAGTGATTATTAAAATCAGTCTTTTTTTAAATTCCCATATTCTGAAAATCATGAAGCAGCTATCAAATATCTAAAATGTACAGAGATGATAGTTATATGAGGAATATGCACTACTTACTGCTGAGGTTATTAGCAAGAAAACACAGCCAGAAAACCCAAAAAAGCATATTCCTCTTCATCATTCCCTGGAAATAAAAGAGACTTTTACCAATTAAAATTGATGGTTAAAGTATAAGCTTGAAAAACAGGTAAACTATTGCTATAATACATTCATGCATTCCTCATAATAATTTTGGAAATAAACAACATTACCTCCTTTGCTGCACTGATTGTACAAGGTCCGTCAGTTTCTGGGAGCTAAAGGATTTTGTGCTTCACAGGTTCTGCACAAACTGGCCCCCAGAAAATGTTGTCCCCTCCCAAACTACAGCTACGTTTTTGAAACCACCTCAAGAACACCTATGATATGCATTTCAAATCAAGTTGGTTTATGCATCATTAGATTCCAAGAACAATTCCATTTTTAATTCATTAATATTCCAATAGAAATCTAAGCAAAGCATTCTGAAAGGCAAAATACCATTTTGAGGACCAAGTCAACTTGTGCAGAACTGCACTAGTATAGTCACAAAATAAACAACTCTTTATTAAAATCATTACTCAGGAATGACATGACACAGAACAAGCAAAAACGCCTTCGGCAAAAGGTAATTTTTTATTTAGTTTTCAAGAGAGGCAAAATAATGTATGAGCACTATATTTTGTGCAAGATGTGAGTAGATGATATTTCAAGTTCTCATTCATAAGAGATAGTGAAGGCACGTAAACTTTTCTGAACCAAAAATATATATATATTTCAGTCTTCCCTGTTTAAAAAGGACCATCGCATCCTTTCTGATCTGTGGGTAGCATTTTGCTCACGTCGATGTTGTCACGTGAGAAGATCTCTTTGGCATGGTAGACGGCCTCTGCGGGCAGAATGCGTGAGCGTGCGAGGATCCAGGCATAGTCAATATGAAACAGCCTGAGAACGTCAGTGCACGAATAAACAAGAGCAATGCTGTTGTAGTCAGTGGACAGGACCCAGTATGGGGCGTAGGGTGTGACTGTATATAGAAAAAAAGAAGAAAGTGAATAATTTTTTTAAAAATGAGCTCATCACAACTGAAACCAGTAGATTCTAGATTTGAAAACTGATTGACACAAAACATTGATGGACTTACAGTAGGAGAAACTGACGCCAAGCTTAGCTGGCTCCCTCATGTCCTGAACGACTGCCGTGCCCTCTGCTTTTCGAATTTTTCCTTTGCTGTTTTATATAAATACATGGATAAATGCTAACAAAATTACAGGGAAAATATAATCAAAAGATCAATAAATTACTCACTATGTCTGAACATTGAGAACTTCTATGGTGTTGTCAGGTCTTAGCGCGTAGTTTGCCTCAATGCACTTGCCTTTCTCAAAGGATGCTGGGAGCTTTTCGATCTCATACCACTTTCCAAGGTACTTGAAGTGAAAAGAGATCATACAAGCAGACAGCACTGTTAAAAAGACACGTACACCCCAAAATCATTATTTTTCACCCTCATGTCGTTCCAAACCAAGTATTTAGATTTGGAAATACATGAGGGTGAGTAAAACATTATACATTTTTGGGGTGAACTATATATTTGTATAATCCTACCTTGTTTAATTCAAAATTGGGCTGGACCATTGGTGTTGGGCAGGGGCCCCAACGGAATGTCTGAGCATAGACCAAGGGAAGCAGAAGAGGCAAGAGCAACACAATCACGGCCTTCATCCTGCAAGAGATGCTGTGTCAGCTGTGACGAGAAAGTTATGGAGTCATGAGCTCAAGAAGAGGAATTGGTCATTTTCATGTTGTGACAATGTCACATGTTAAATGGATATTTGTTTGATTTCTGCATTGCGTGTTAGAAAATGCATAACACATACATACAAATAAAACATTACATGTTGCTCCAAGAACATGTTACTATATTACAGCAAACTAGATACAGTGTGTATTGCATTGAATGGGAACACCCATGTATGGCCACTTTACCCACATATTGCATAAAGTAAAATAGTATATCAATTGATTCAGTTATATCTTTCAAAGTTGAGAATCATCTTTAAACAAAGTTTGGTTAAAAAAAAAAAGAAATCCTGAAACCTGAAAATTGTTTGTCTATAAACGTCATTTAATGTAATTTTATTTTTTTTAAGAATCCTGGTCTTACGAGGACATAGCATAACATATGAATTGAAGAAGAGATGAAAAAAAACAATTTCTTTCTTATGCTCTAGATAACGTAATGACATGAAAAAAATGCTTACTTCAAAAGTCTTTGTTTTCCTGGCTCTTAAATTGATTGACGTGTCAAGTTAAGCTACAAATTCTCAACAACAACCAAAAATATTTTCCATTTCGTGCTTTCTTTGTCTCGTGTTTCTCTGTATGAACGGTGCACAATTCACATAGCATGTGAGGTGTTTTTATACCCCTTTGTTTTGAATGGCATGTTTTTTTTTTTTTTCTAAAGCTGTCAGACCTGCTGGACCCGTTGCACAACAAATCAGTGGTGTACACGTGCAGTAGCTATGTTATGTTATAAAACTGTGTGTTAAAAAAAAAATGAATAGCTATCTCTTATTGATGATAATATATTGATTGAGACACTTTTTACAAGCCATCTCAATGGCAAAAAGTATCCCAATTACCCTTAAGTCACCCTATACACTAATATGATATCGAATGATATGTGAAAAAAAACATTATAGGCTATATAAACAGATTACTGTAATGCTATTGTTAAATAAATTGGCTGGATTAAATCATATTAAATCCAGTTTGTTAGAAGCTATCTGCTATATCATTGCTGAATCAATCTGCTTTTTCAGTTTTTAAAAGGTGGTAGCCCAACATTTTTTAGACCAAACACAGTATATACAGAAAATTATATAAAACTGAATAATTATAAGATATCATATAACATCATATCACAAAACAGGCAAAATAACATTGCAAAGTAAACTGATACCTGTCTGAGATGAACCTGTTGTTAAGCAGAGAGCTGAAGGTGTTGAGCGTGTGATGGAACACTGACCGTATGCTGTCAGGATAGGAGGAGACACTCGTAACAGACTGAGATTGTTTTGTAACAAGAAGCAGCTGATTATGTAAATCGATATCATGGGAGCAGTACTGCAGAGACAAGGGTGTGTGCTGTTTCTGTCTCTTTGTCATTCTTACTTAGTCCTTTTTATTAAAACTATGACAAAATTGTTTATACTAATGTGGTTCAGGTGACCACAATCTATTATTTATTCATTCACAAAACGGGCAACGAGACTTTCCCAAGGGCTGTGGCTAGACACTAAATGATGTCACTCTTGAGTTCCGTGACATAACCTGTTTTAAAGAGATATAACCATGGTAGGCAGTTATGTATAATTACAAAATATTACTAATATTTTTATATAAGTTAGATTAGTAAAAGTATATAAGCTAACGCCTACTTAAATCTCAGTCAGCTTCACCTCTGATGACGTCACCCTGATGATGATGCCTAATTGCTTGATCAAAATCAAGAGCAAATTTACAAAACTTTTTTAAAATCTATATGTTTTTAACCCTGGGTTAAAATTATTAAATGTGAAAAGCAGACGTCCCACCTCTCCCGGAAGTTTCAGGAGTCTCCAGCATATTGTGGCTCCCTGACAGCCACGAATTTTAAAATATCCCAGAAATAAAAAAATTGGTCAATTTTGCTTTACATTTGGAGTACTATTATATGGCTTTTTTGAATAATAAACATACCTGTAATAATGTTAGTAGTTGCTAGATACCATCCATAATTATCAGAGTCCATTTGAAATTTAATTTATTTTAAAATGGGGTGTTTAGAAATAAATAATGCATACAACGATCAGGCATAACATTATGACAACCTTCCTAATATTGTGTTGATCTCCCTCTGACCTGTCGAGGCATGGGCTCCACTAGACCCCTGAGCCAGCATTACCTCGAGCAATTTGAGCTACAGTAGCTCGTCTGTTTGCTCTGACCACACGGGCCAGCCTTCGCTCCCCACATGCATCAATGAGCCTTCCTTGAGGACAAACTGTTTACTTGCTGCCTACAATACAATACTATACATCTAACATGTATCCCACCCACAGATGCCGTGATGGAGAAATAATCAGTGTTATTCAATTCATAATGTTATGACTGGTCGGCGTATACCTCATATTGTGGTGGTCAATGTAATATCCAGGCAATTTTCAGTGATTTTAATTCATAACATTTTCGATAAATTCAAATTTTAAGTAAATTTTGCTAATTCAGCAATTTAAAGCATTTTACACAACAGATATTTTACAAAGCTTGCAGTATTCCTGTTGTGATTTTTTTTTTACTGGATATTCAAAACAGAGTTACTTTTTTTGGTTTGGCTGATTAGTACAACCAAGCCATTTCAAAATAGTCCTTATTTGTCTGAGTGTGCTCACCTGGTCCTTGTGTGTTCCCTTCCTTTATATTGTGCTTCCTTCCTTCATGTCTTTGCTGGATTGTTGCTTAAGTCATGTGACTGTGTTATTTGTGTCCAACTGCTTTGTGAACAGTCTTTAGTGGAGTTGGTGTTATGTCTTGTCGTTTGTTCCTGCCAGTCATCTCTCATCTACTGTCTGTGTTCCTGTTCGAGTTTGATTGCTTTCTGTTCTGGTATTACTGAGGACCAGCAGCCGTAGTAACCTCTCTCATATCCAGTCTTCCGTCTGTGTTCCCATTAGATTCGGATTTGTCTGTCTGGTTTCACTGAGGATCAGCACCACTCGGATCTGCAGATTCAGCCCATCGAGTCAGCTCGTTATCAAGGCCTGACAGGGTTGCCAACTCTCACGCATTTGGCGTGGTCATGCTTTTAGGCTATGACTCACGGTCTCACTCTGCCCTTAATCTCACGTCAAATTGCCAAACCTGCTTTTGAAATTAAACAATGCTTAGCTTGTACATTTTTTTTTACGTTTTAATGCGAAATTCAAACAATAAATAGCATTTTGTCGCTAATGTGCTATGCTAATGTGGCATAATGTTAAAGCCAGAGGCGTTGAAAAACGGAGTTGCGACATGCTCTCACCTCCTGGTGGCGCGCACTGTCACGTGGTTCATGGAGCGCTCAACACTTCTAGCTCTGTGTCAGTGCATTTTACTGTACAGATGTTTGCAGCAGTTTTGGTAAACAGTACAGCATAGTGCGCATTGATTATTAAGTCAATCATATTTACAGGATCGTTTGATTATGGAGAGTGATAGAGATGCCATATTGTTAACATTATTATTTAGCCCTCATGTATTCCTTACTAACTGGTCACACTCACTGGTGGTCAAATGTGACCATACATCGTAACTATTTTTCAATTAAATAAATGTTCTCTATTTTAGTTCAATAATATTTATTGAATATTTTGAGATCTTTTGGTACTAAATACTATTTGTGCAATAATTATTGTCAATTCAAGTGTCAACCACTTAAAATATTTTTCTTCTAATATTTTTTATTACTTATATTACAATTAGTGTGTTAATTAAGGTTAAAATAGAGAATTCCAATTCAAAGAGGCAACTATAGTCATTTTGCGGCTAAAAAATAATAATGTTCATTTGTTATGCCATTACCCAGTTGGTGCCTTTATGGCGCTTTAATAAATATATCTAATCTAGTTGCTCAAAAAAGTATTGCAGTTTTGCATTTTAATAAATATTTAGATGTGATCAAACACTAGATTTCTTTAAATGTGAAATTTTAAAACGTTAATAACTTGCACCCTAAAATGTTTAATGAATGATACTTATATAAGCACACACAAGTGAATATTAATGAATGCAGTTTACACATATAATTTGACCCAAGAAACGTTTAAAATAGTGCTAAGACAAACACATTTTTCCTTATATGTACAGTAGGCTATATACTACATATGAACTGATACTGAATCAAGATCGAAATCTATATTGCCACATCCACCCCCCAAATTATTATTTTTTGTTGTTGTTGCCTAAATAGGCAATAATTATTTTCTCTCTCTTTCTTTTGACTGATTTTTTCATTCTCAAAGTAAGGTCTAGTTTATGGTTTAGAACTCAGTTATAAAGGTTCTTTATTATCATGGTTCCATGAAGAACATTTTTCAAATCTTTCCATTCCATTCGTCCTTTACAGTGGACGAAGGTTTAGATCAAAGGCATGGCAATTACTTATTACATTCTCAATCGAATTACAATCTTACTTTTTTTCAGAACTGAGCTTGGTAAAACTTCCTTCAAATATGCCGCCACCTCGGATTGGAATTTTCTCCAGCCTGAGATGAAGCTAGAATTGATCATTTTTAAATTTTATTACGCAACTTTGAGAGTTTTAACTTGGTTGCATGTTTAATGTTTATACGTTGATGTATAATTGTATATGCAAGCTCAGCTGCCTATCTTGGCCAGGACACTCCCGCAAAAGAGATTTGTATCCTGGTTAAATAAAGATAATATAAAATCTGTAGAAAGGATCCAGTAGGGATAGTAGCATTCCTCATTGACCATCCACATGTATGACGGTTTAGCCTTTCTGAAGTAACACATAAATAATTAAATAACCTAACACTATTTGAAATCTAATATTCTGACTGACTAATGAGATCTCTTCACAAGAGCAAATTTAGATACTGAAATTAATGATATTATCAGTAAAATTTGGCTTGTAAGCTCAGTAAAATGGAGCAAAAAGAGAAAAGATTTAGGCTATTTCATGATGACCTCATTAATGACCTTTTTTTTTTTTTTGCTTTGGATTTGGATTTGTAATTAAATAAAAGCATGCATTTCAAAGTACTCGAGTAAATATTCCAAAAATAACTTAAGTAGTGCATATCTCTTTGAACGCAACAGCGGTCCATTCATGTGCCTGGCGTGTCTCTTTGGCTCCACCTAATGGTTACAGCTGTTTTTGGTGTGGCTCTTTTTTGGTTCAACATCAAACACCGGAAGGAATTCAGACAGGAGGATATGACGTCACCGGCCAATCCCCTTGAAGACCTCGAAAATGGCCGTCAAAGCAAAGAGATTTTAATCTACTGTCGAAATAACGTGAGACCTGATTTTTCATTAAAAAATCGCATTCAACTCTATATTTCTTAATCACATAATTTAAATAATTATTGCACGTCTCAGTGTTGTGTTTGTAATACATAGACCGAACCTGTGAATTGTGGCTCGCGCTCAACCGGATCGAGCATTTTCGAAATAAGAGCCCTTTGTTTTGCATGTCAAAATTACAAACATTCGTCTCTGCATTTATCCCGAAGCTTATGCATTTAGCTATTTTTAATGCATATTTACAACTAGAATTATTGGGTGCATTCTAATATTTTGGGAAGCCTTTTAACAATGATAGTTTGTCATCAAGCTCGTTATTTCAGCCAACTTTTGAGTAATGGGCGGGAACTTTAATTTTCCTTAACTGATGATGCCAAGTCTAGGCAATCGCTAATTTTATATAGCGTTATGGTTATTTTATATATGCACCTCTCCTTTATTTTTTTCATGCATGTCTGTTTCATTTAAACAGGTTCTTGGCTGCGGTTTAAACCATCATAAATTTACGTGAGGTAAGTTAATTATTTTAGTTGTTTATTCCTATTACATGTAAAAAATTGAATCATATGTCTAGTTCACCCAAAATTATATAATAATTTATTCCTTCTCCTGTTGTTCCAAACCTTTATTGCTTGGCAGAATTCACCTCTTTTATTATGTGAAAAAAAGATGTAATGCAAGTGATAAATGAGAGAATTTCTTTTTAAGAAGATATTATAAGATGGTCTTGTCATTGCAGGTTGGCACTCTACACGTCATGCCACATATCACTCACAGTGAGTTTCTTTTGGAGCAGCTGAAGCGGCAACGTGAGAGAAGCTTTCTGTGCGACTGTACAGTAGCAATAGGACAAGCTCAATATCAAGCCCACCACAATGTTCTGGCAGCCTTTAGTGAGTATTTCTCCACACAGTCTATTGATGCCGGAAGAGAGGATGCCACCATAACTTTGGACCCAGAGTTGGTGAGCAGTGCTGTGTTTGAAAAACTACTGACATATATTTACACCGGGGAATTGAATATGGACGGGTGAGTTCATGGGAATCTAAATATATAAGTTCATCTTCATCTATATATAGTCTTCCTAATGGCATAGACAACCTGACTTTTAAAAAAAAAATCAATGAATGTAATATATTTTAGCATAATAAGACCTGAAAAAGTAATGTAATTGTCTTTTTAAAAAAAATATATATATATTCATATTACTAAGTATAATTAAGATAACATGTTTTTTTTCAGTATTCGTATAATAAAAAATTCTGTATAAATGTTATAATTCAGTATAAAACTATATAATTTTACTGTGCTATGAAATATTTAATTGGCTTAATATTATATTGGCTAAATCTTTACCTCTGTACATTAAAACTAATATATACATATTTATATAGATATATGGATTTTTTTCAATATTAATAATGAATGTTAAATATTCTATTATAGATAAAACTATATATATATATATATATATATATATATATATATATATATATATAATATGATTTAACCAATATAATATTTTGTCAATTGAATATTTCATAGCACTGTAAAATTATATATATATTATATATATTACTGTGCCATGAATTATGTAATTGGCAAGATATTATATTGGCTAAATCTTTCCCTCTGTACATCAAAACTATAAATATTGAATATTTTAGATATATATATTTACTATTGATATATGTACGTTTGTGTGTGTATTTGTGTATATGTATAAGTATAATATATATACACCTTAAGAGTTTGCTGAAAGCTTTTGTGCTTTGTTGTCCACAGGGAAGAAATTGAAAGTGTTCAGAAAGCTGCATCATATCTTGGTATGCCCGAGGTTGTAGCTCGCTGTACCCTATCCCAAGAAGATATCAAAACTAGTGGCTCGCCCACACGACCAATGGAGTATGAAGATCCACATTCCCCCCTCAGCCCAGATGACTATGAACCTTTAGAGCCGATCTCAGAGGTGGAGGAAAGGATGTGGTTAAGGGAAAAAAAAAATGATGGGTCTCAGGATGATCCAGGCTCTACAGATGAAGCCCAGTTGTCCAGTGAACAAACTCCGCCGATACCGGGCAAGCGAGGGAGGAAGCCCAAAACCAGGTTGTATGAGGATGATGTTGAGCGGGAGGCCATTGCTGCTCAAAGAGGCAGAGGAAGAGGTCGGGGGAGACCGAGAGGACGCCCACGGGTGAGGCCGTTGACTTTCGATTCAACTGATCAATCACCAGCACAGCAAACTATGAATCCAAATAGCAGCTCTGTAGGGAGGGGATCCGGAAGACCGAGAGGCCGTCCACGGATTAGGCCTTTGTCCACTGATAGAGATGATTCTGGTAACGCTGAAGATGATTCTGTAGCAACCAAAGATCAAGAAGGGGAGAACTCTACCCGCAAAAGAGGACGTCCACGAATTAGACCACTATCATCTGAAGCAGACGGAGACAAAGGAGATGAAGAACAAGGAGACACCCAAGAAACAGAGGTTGTTGAAGACGATGCTGTGAATGCTGGTGAAGAAGATGACAGTAAGGAAAAGACTGATACAGAGAACCCTGGCGAAACTGCTGCTTCCAAACGAGGGAGAGGAAGACCACGGACTAAGCTGTTATCCACTGAGAACCAGACTGCAAATGCTGAGACTGCAACTATAAACACAGAAGACGGCTCCGAAACTGCAAAAACAAAAGAGAACGAAGGCACCGGCCGTAAAAGAGGAAGACCTCGTTCTAAGCCCCTTTCTTCTGAGGCACCTGATTCTTCAAATCCAATAGAGAACAGTGGAGAAGAAGCTGGTGAAGAAGCAAACCAAGACTTTGAGAAACACACTGAAGAAGGATCATCTCAAGGTACAGAGGATTCAGAGTCGAGTGCTGCGAAGAAGATCCGTGCCAGCACCAGAAAGAGAAGCTTGAGTAGAAAGCTTAAAGAAAGCCAAGCCAGTAATGAGGAAGAAGAAGACGACGAAGAGGATGACGAATTTGGCAATGACAACGAGGACTGGGCGGGAGAAGAGGAAGTGAAACCTTTGCAGGACAAACACAGGCCTATTTGTAACATCTGCGGGAACCTCTTCTCTGAGATGAGCAGTCTGCGCAGACACATGCGCATACACAAGGGCCTCAAACCCTATCAGTGCCAGCTCTGTACCCGCTCCTTCAGACAGGGCAACCAGCTGAAGACCCATATGCGCATACACACAGGTACGTCTCTTACATGATGTTGTAACACTGCATTAATACACTAAATCACTTGGATTCATTTGTAGTCTTGACGACAAGAAAATGCAACTATATTAAAATATTATAATTTTTGTTAATTAATTTTGTTTTATGCTCACAAAGGCTGCCTTTTATTTTCAATCAAAAATACAGTAAAACAGTAAGATTGTGAAATATTACAATTTAAAATAGCTGTTTTCTCTTTTAAAATTAATACATTTTCAAATGTAATCTATCCCTGTAATTTCCAGCATCATTACTCCAGTCTTCTGTGTCACATGATCTTTCAGAAATCATTCTAATATGCTGATTTGGTGCTGATTTCTTATCAATGTTGAAAACAGTTGTGATGCTTAATATTTTTGTGGAAACTTTTTTCCATGATGAAAACAGTATTTTTTTCAAATAGACATAACTTTGCTTATAGGTTTATGTGGAGTGATGCATATTCTGTGCTGTTTTCAGGAGAGAAGCCCTTCAATTGTACGTCTTGCGATGCACGGTTTGCTCAGAAGTGCCAGCTGGTCTATCATTGCCGCATGCATCACGGAGAAGAAAAGCCGCATAAATGTGATTTCTGTGGAGCGGCTTTCGCCACATCAAGCAATTTAAAAATTCACATAAGGTATGTTTAGTGCAACTCATCAAAATAATTCCAGTTCATTTTCATTGGCAAAATTACATATGATTATGAGTTGTAGTGCTTCCATAAAGATACCGATTCTAATCCGATCCACCCTCTTCCCAAAAACTGCAACGAATGCTAATTTAGAGATAGTCAAACCTAATCGGTCAACAGTTCTTTTTATATTGGATTTAATATAATTATTATAAATAATATTATTAGAGATAGAAACTTAATTGGTCGTTTAATATGGGATTACACATTAATTAATTGAACGTGGATCAAATTAGTTCTTTAAATACTGGATATGTTATTATTTATACCAATAACAAAGATGATGATAATGGTGATGGTGATAATGATTGTTATGGCAGGGTCAGGGCAAGGAGAGGTTGCACTAAACTTTTATTATTAACCAAAACAACAAGGAACAGGCAACAACATAGCTACTACACACGCATGCATAGACAATACTAGACAAAGGGCAGAACCAAACTGAGTGCTTAAATACTCAAGATATAGGCTGCGTTAAACTCATACTTAACGCATACTTCCCAAAACACTTCCCCCTCAGGGAAATTCCTTGTTGCCATTTTGAAGTGCATTCAACTTCAAGTGGGCGAGGGACATTTATTTGGACCCTCTACCCCTTGATTTTTACTCAATATGTAGACTTCAGGCAAATCCATAGATCTTAATACAACACTGTATTTTCTTGAACAGCCCAAGCATACACACAGGCCTATAGAATATTGCATAAAACAAATCATAAAGGAAAAAAATGTAAACAATAAATCTGCTCCACAGTGGACTCCAAAAGATGAAGGGCTAAGGGCATTCCTTGCCATTTAAACCTATTGCAACGGTTCTACCAGTAGTGGGTACTTATGCAATGTCACCAGGGAAGGGTATAACTTTAGCCAGGGATGCCCCAAAGAGCACTTTGGGGCTGTTTACATGACACATTTTCTACTAAAGACAGTACTTTTTGGCCAGTTATTTACATGTTAACAGTGTTTTGGGGGGCCTGAACACAAACTTTTGAAAACGGGTTTCAAAGTGCAAAAAACGTGACTGAAATGATGCGCATGCATATTCAGTATTCAGTCTATAGGTGCGTAGTTTTTCTTTACAAAGTGACAAACTACAAATGCATGCATGATACAGCGTTTTTAGTTGTTTTTAGTTGTCATTTTGACAATGTGGTCATCTGTATGTGAAAAACGCAAAGGAAAAACTTTCCTTTTTGGTACATCGTTGTAAAGTACCCTTAAACACAGCCAAAATGAGGAGCTAAACCACAAACAGGTGCACTTAATCAGAAACCATGGAAACAAATAAGAAACAGGAACATACAAAGTAAAAGTCTGTGTAAATCAAAACTGAAACTAGACTAAATGTTACAATGATAAAATATTCATAATGAAGGTTTTAGTCTGTTTAATTGTTTTAATATGGTTTGTCTTTATTATTATATTTATTATTGTGTAAAATGCAGAAATAAACCTATAACAAAAACGTGGTTCTTTCAATTAATTTTTGGACACTTTCCATCAGGTTTCCATCAACTTTATTAATCTTTATTTCCTGTTTGGTCTTAGAAAGCACAGTGGCGAGAAGCCGTATGAATGTGGAGAATGTGGGAAGCGCTTCACACAGGCCAGCACCCTAATGTACCACAAGCGACGACACACGGGAGAGAAACCGTACATCTGCGATACCTGTGGCATGGCCTTCGCTGTGTCCAGCTCTCATCGCTCACACCAGAAAACACACCGGTGGGTTTGTAATGCATTCATAAAAGCTGTCAGCATTTTCTGGAATGATTTGCTAACATGTCGATGCCACTGGGCGTCTTAATAAAATATATATTTTTTTTTAGGTGTGACTCCATATATATGCTTGGATTGTGGAAAACCTTGCATAACCGCTGGTGAACTTCGAAAACATATGGATATCCACAACGGTAAATTTAGCAAGTTGTGCGTTTTCAAAATGGAAACCTTGTATGTCCAAATATGGATTTATCTACCTCCTTTTTGCCTTTAGGCTCAAGAAAAGTGAGGTGTAACATGTGTGGGAACATGTTTTCAGACGTATATAGCTTGAAGAAGCACAGCATTTTGAAGCATAATAGTATGTGTTATTTCTTGTTTAATTGTATATTTTTGCTAAATTGATTTATCCATTGATTCATCTAAATGTCTATTTTAAAACATACTTTTCAGTTTTTCCTGAACAAGAGCAGACTCCGACTGTGAAAACCGACCCAACGCAGTGTCCACTCAACATCCCCATTGACCACCAGGGCCTGATTGCACGCGTACGCTCTGCCCTTGTCGATTCCCAAGACCATGAAATTCAGATGGAGCCCCCATTGCCAATTTTGCCCCCCGAAGCCCAGCTCATTATCCAACAGTCGTCAGAGCCGCAGATGATCATACAGCACGCAGACGGCACAGAGCCCTCCATGATCTTTCAGCACGCGGAGTCATCCGAAGCACCAGTTCTCATCCAACACGGAGAATCTGGCGAGCAAGTCAGCTATGTTGTGGAACAGTACGAAATCCCAGCGACTGCTGAGATGGAGCACACTCAGATTGTCATCGTTCAGACCATTGATTAAAATGCCTGGTTTTACTTCCGTTTTAAGTGTATTTTCTCCATGAAGTGAAGACAGAAGGTAGGGTCTGTTACACCAGTGCGGAAGCAATTCGTTATGATTGTTTTCTAATAATCTGAATGACAAACTCTTAGCAGATATCAGTTATACAAAGCTATTGTGCGAGTGTGTGAGGCTTCTCTTTTTTTCTTATTAAAATCTGCAGAATCTGGATCATTTAAAGGCATAAAGTATTTTCTGAAATGAAGGGAAGGCCAAACTTAGGTTTAGCTGTAATAGAAAATGCCGTGCTTAGTAAAAGCATTTTGGTTCATATGTTTAAAAATACTTTTCTATTTAATTGAAAGGAAAGTGCGGCTAGACATTACAACTGACTTGGTCATTCTGATGTTTTTGAACTATGCGTTTGTCTTTTAGAAGTATGACATGTAAATACCTATAATGTTATATGACTCAGTCTCTGAACAGTTTCATATATGATGTGAAATAATTTGGATCCTCTAAAAAACTGGGCAACTTTTATAATAAATCATCTCGTGTCTGAATATGTGTTGTGGTTTATATATTTTTGAGTAATTCTTTCATGAAATACATTTTGTGAGTGAAGACCCCAGACATAAGGGTGATTCTTCAACTAGTGGAAGTTTTCTGTCCCCTAGGATGATTTTAGAGAGAAAAAAGACAAAACTTAGAAAACATTCTAGTTTTACAGGATAGGTTGTTGTCTTTTTATTGTCTCTTTATTTACATTTGCTTAATTTTACATTTAAAAACTATATACAGGTCCTTCTCAAAAAATTAGCAGATTGTGATAAAAGTTCATTATTTTCCATAATGTAATGATAAAAATTTAACTTTCATATATTTTAGATTCATTGCACACCAACTGAAATATTTCAGGTCTTTTATTGTTTTAATACTGATGATTTTGGCATACAGCTCATGAAAACCCAAAAAGTCTCAAAAAATGTGCATATCATGAAAAGGTTCTCTAAACGAGCTATTAACCTAATCATCTGAATCAACTAATTAACTCTAAACACCTGCAAAAGATTCCTGAGGCTTTTAAAAACTCTCAGCCTGGTTCATTACTCAAAACCGCAATCATGGGTAAGACTGCCGACCTGACTGCTGTCCAGAAGGCCATCATTGACACCCTCAAGCGAGAGGGTAAGACACAGAAAGACATTTCTGAAGCAGGCTGTTCCCAGAGTGCTGTATCAAGGCACCTCTGTGGGAAGGAAAAAGTGTGGCAAAAAACGCTGCACAACGAGAAGAGGTGACCGGACCCTGAGGAAGATTGTGGAGAAGGACCGATTCCAGTCCTTGGGGGATCTGCGGAAGCAGTGGACTGAGTCTGGAGTAGAAACATCTAGAGCCGGCGTTTGCAGGAAATGGGCTACAGGTGCCGCATTCCCCAGGTCAAGCCACTTTTGAACCAGAAACAGCGGCAGAAGCGCCTGACCTGGGCTACAGAGAAGCAGCACTGGACTGTCGCCAAATTTTGCATGTCATTCGAAATCAAGGTGCCAGAGTCTGGAGGAAGACTGGGGAGAAGGAAATGCCAAAATGCCTGTAGTCCAGTGTTAAGTCCCCAGTCAGTGATGGTCTGGGGTGCCATGTCAGCTGCTGGTGTTGGTCCACTGTGTTTTATCAAAGGCAGGGTCAATGCAGCTAGCTATCAGGAGATTTTGGAGCACTTCATGCTTCCATCTGCTGAAAAGCTTTATGGAGATGAAGATTTCGTTTTTCAGCACGACCTGGCACCTGCTCACAGTGCCAAAACCACTGGTAAATGGTTTACTGACCATGGTATTACTGTGCTCAATTGGACTGCCAACTCTCCTGACCTGAACCCCATAGAGAATCTGTGGGATATTGTGAAGAGAAAGTTGAGAGACGCAAGACCCAACACTCTGGATGAGCTTAAGGCCACTATCGAAGCATCCTGGGCCTCCATAACACCTCAGCAGTGCCACAGGCTGATTGCCTCCATGCCACGCCGCATTGAAGCAGTCATTTCTGCAAAAGAATTCCCGACCAAGTATTGAGTGCATAACTGAACATAATTATTTGAAGGTTTACTTTTTTTTGTATTAAACACATTTCTTTTATTTGTCGGATGAAATATGCAAATTTTTGAGATTTCATGAGTTTCATGAGCTGTATGCCAAAATCATCAGTATTAAAACAATAAAAGACCTGAAATAATTCAGTTGGTGTGCAATGAATCTAAAATATAGGAAAGTTTAATTTTTATCATTACATTATGGAAAATAATGAACTTTTATCACAATATGCTAATTTTTTGAGAAGGACCTGTATACATTTGTTTTTGTTATTGCAAGTTAAACACAGACGACCTGAAGATGTCGCCCTTGCGCAGGCGCGATCCATGTTGGCATAGCAACTTCAAAGTTAGCCTTTCAGAGCGTCAAACATGGTGGACTTAATGAATCGATATTTGTCTGTATGTGCTGAAGTTCAGCAGCCCCCAAATACGTGTGTTTTGAAAGTTTTGGAAGACAGCAGGTTGGTTCGAAAAGTAAAATATAACGTTATTTCTCATTTAGGCTGTTTCATGTTCATTTATGTTTGTTTTTTATTCAGCGATGGCTCACTCAAACTAACAGGTAATGATCAACTGAATGGAGACAGACTGACAGATGACGATGTGCTGGTCTTGTCAAAAACACTCGTGGGAAACTCGGCTATAAAGGGTAAATATTAACTGGTCCTACCCAGAACAGTTTCAGGTTAGACATGTAAATCATAAACAACTACAAATATTAGAAAGTTTATTGTAACCTTAACCTGATTGTTTGTGTTGTACCGTGCATCATGACACCGAATCAATCACAAAATCAAGTATTTTTAAAATATGATTTCATACTGAAAGTAAACTTCATTGCAGGTTTAGATCTTAGATACAACTGTATCACAGATAAAGGAGCTGTTTATGTTGCGGACCTCATTCAGGTATGTTATATTATATATCATTAGGCCACATAACTTATAAACTTGAGACCTTAAAGAAATCTTGTCATTTTAACAGGAGAGTGAGTCCCTTCAATCTCTTGATCTGATGTTTAATAACATTGAGGCAGATGGTGCAGAACTGATAGCAAAAAGTTTGCATGTAAGTGTGGCTAATTTGGATTTATTTATGCTTTAATTATAGATATAAAAAAAAGAATGCCAATATTTATCATAATTACAGCACACTGTAAAACAATGATATGAGCAGTTAGTCATGGCAACATATGTTTTTACATTTCTTTAACTCATCAAAATAATTAAAACCATTTTAGCTTTTTTTTATGAGATTCAACTCAATTCTTAAAGGCACAATATGTAAGATTTTTGGATTAAAACATCCAAATATTTTGTTGACTTGTGTGCTTACACTATCTCAAAGGTTTCCAATAATGTCCAGAGAAATCCAGAGAATAAGCAATTTTAACCAGGACATGGACCTTGTCCGTGCTTCGCCAATCGTTGCTATCAATTTCTGGTTTTGTTTTGTAGAAACCATGGAAACACCAAAGATGTTTTAATATATTATGTGATTTATTAGACAGGTGAGCAACTGTTTGGAATGGATACATTCATTGACAGAAAACTAATCATTGTTATATAGCACAAACTCATTTTCATGATTTACCACGCGTACATGTTTCACCATGCATAATATCGATCTAGCTTACTGCAGTGTGCAACAAGTGTCTCACAGTAGCCGCTGAGCAAACGCACAGAGTAGCATTATAGCATAACTTTCAACACACTCAAATGTATCTAATATGATAAAGCAGCACTGCGTACCCATGACCGGAAGCGGTCAACTGCGGCATAATAAAAATTTTGTGAAATCAAGGTGTCATCAAGCTATGCCTTTATTTTGAATAAGCGACCTCTAGCGGCAAAAAAATTACATATTGTGGCTTTAAGTGAGTTTATTTTTAAATTTAAATTATTATTACCTAAAAATTTTACATTTTAATTTAAAGCAGCAAATTAACTCAAGTTTTTAAGTTGAAATAGGTGGATGTTTTTTACTGTGCATGTATTTTCTGTTAATTTTACAGAAAAATAAAAGTATGAAGACTCTCAGAATGACAGGAAATAAGATTGGAAATAAAGGTGGCATGACACTGGCTGCCATGTTGCAGATTAATGCTACTTTAGAAGAAGTGGATGTCTCAGACTGTGATCTGGTATGTACCCCGAACACAAGTATAATCATGAAATAAATGTCATTTGCATTTACATTAATGTATTGTGTTTATTTACTAGGCTACACAAAGTGTATTAGCATTTGCCATCGTCCTGAAGAACAACAGGAGAATCCGTGCCATTAATATTAGCCGACCTCTTTTTTTCAGTCTTCAGGTATGTTTTCAGGAACAGTGTGTTTCGATATACACATTTTTTGATGAATATGTTTGGTATAAAAGTCTTTTTTATTGGTTAAAAGTAATCTTAACTTAAATGACAGGAGGAAACAACAGTCCATATGGCACAGATGCTGGTGGTGAATAAGACACTGAGAGAGCTGCACATGGGAAAGCATGGCATGACTGATACTGGTGTAAAGCGGCTGTGTGAAGCTCTGAAGTTAAACACCTCTCTATGCTACTTGGATCTTCGCTGGTATACACTCACGCACACAGTTCTCTAATTCATAATCTTAAAGGGATAGCTCTCCCAAAAAAAAAAAAATAATATTTTAAAATAATAAAATAAAACTAAAATTTGTAATAATTTTTCAGTTAAAGCTGTTTTTCCATGTTAAAATAGTGATGAGGCAGATTAGTGTCAGCGTAGCTGATTTGTAAATTGCTTTCCTTTTTTCATATTTTTTGTATTTCCCATTAATTTGCTATGGCAGTCATTTCTTATCGTGTTAATTTTTTTGTACGACCATTTAGCTTTCTCTTCTAATATTTGTTCCGTGGTCACAAAAGTCACAGTTTAAAAAAAAATTTAAAACATTTTTTTTTCATCTAAAATGACCGAAAAACACCAGAGGGTTAAGTGAATAACAGCAAAATTGTCTGGAATTGTATGATGCTTTTATTATGTTTTCTTAATGTCATTATATGGCAGAAATCAATGCATGACACTCCTTTTGTGCTCCACAGAAAAAAAGAAATGATCATTTCTGTATTTTTTAATAGTAACAGAATTTCACGGGATGGAGCTAAATGCTTATCGGAGGTTTTGAAGCAAAATCGCTACCTGGAGATTCTAGATCTTTCTTTCAATCGCATTGAGGATGATGGTGCGGTGTATATAAGTGAAGCTATCAAGCTGCCACACAGCAAACTCAAAGCGTTAGTGTCCTCCTATTTATAAAGCAATGCTATTATCTAAAATCTCAAGTTTACACAACAATTTTTCCATTCTTCAAACTTATCTGGTGTCATGTATGCCTCCTAGATTGTCCGTTACCAGCAACAACATTGGAAAAGAAGGTATTATGTCCCTCGACGAGGCGATGAGAGTGAATTCCTGTCTCACACACGTTTACATCTGGGGGAACAAACTTGAGGAGCCAGTTTGCATGGTGAGATACTATTTCCCATTATGAAGTGTTCAACATTAAAATTTTCTGATGTTCTCTTTGCCTGCGTAATCAGGCTTTCTCTCGGCTGATAAGCAGCGGGCGGCTACTGGAGGAGCACACGGATGTTTCTCCCTATGAGGTGGACGGTCATGTTTTCTTGGCAGAAGCGTCTCATGGTTTATGCAGGCATTACTATTGGACATCTAGATATGGGGAGGATGGAGCCTCGAGTAATGCAGCACTGGCCCTGATGGCATCAGATTCATCAGCACTGCAGATCTTCACTGACTCACATTCATGATATGATTCACGATTTTCGGGTTTGTCCGAAAGTGTGTGTTTCTGCTCAGAGTAAGACACATATAGATTACACTTAAAGGGATAGTTCACCAAAAATGAAAATGTTGCCATTATTTAACCTCATTTTATTCCAAACCTTTATGAGTTTCTCTATTCTGTTGAACACAAAAGACATTTTAAAGAATCTTGGTTACCAGACAGTTGACGGATGTCATTGACTTCTATAGTATTTTTTTTTCCTCAATGGAAGTCAATGTTCAACAGAAGAAAGAAACTCATACAGGTTTGGAACAACATGAGGGTGAGTAATTGATGACAAAAATCTAAAAATTTAGGTGAACTGTCCCTTTAATTGTAACTTTTTTTTGTTTTGTTGTTTTTGTCGGTAGTTGTGAGGCAAAATAATCAACAGAACTCATGGTTACATTTGGATTTATTACAGTTAATTACATGGTTAGTGTTTTAGATAACAGCCTACATATTTGTGTCCATGTGTCCAGTGTTTGTAAATGTCACAGTCTGCCATGATGTTTGTGAAAACACGTCATTTATGTAAATGATTTGCTCTGACACTTAGTCTTCGCTGTATTGGGTGTCACATGCAAATTTTCCACAGTTTTGTCAGGAGTCAGGACAGATAAAAGCCAGGGAGATTTTGTTGATTTAGCAGGTTCAATCTAAAACAATCTTTTTGTTTTATTTTATGTACACAAATAAATATAACGATGATTACTTAATTAAAATGCTCATTTCAAATGCTTGGTGCAAACAATCAACACTGAAAAACACTGAATAAATGCCTTTCATTCTTCTCAGTAACATCTTGATTTGCAACTTCAGTTACTCGGAAAACCCTAATTGTCAAAGCGGCTGAACCGCTTCTCGTTAACCTGCTGCCTTTGGCGTGGGCGTGGCCAGTCTGTCACATTCCATGATTATGTTCTTCTTGCTAAGAACTTTTTCCAGCTTCTCTCTCTCATCTGAACTCAGAGCCCAATGCTGCAGAGACAGACGGGAGAGGGAGGAGAGATGCGGAATGGCCTCCAACAAGGCAGGCAGCCAGGGGGACACGGAGAGAAATGCAGAAGGACGCAGACTGACGTCCAGCTCCTCCAGTCCCTTTAGACCAGCAGCCTTCCCAAAAAGAGCCGTCCAACCCCCATCTCCGACGCTGCCATTGTAGGACAAATCCAGCTGCTTCAGCTGGGATAGAACTCTATGCTGGCAAGCAGATTCTGTAAAATCACAACAGTTTGCAAAAAACTTTATAGATTACATACACAACTTTTCAGATCTGAACAGATTACACTAGACATCGTACCATTTGCTGACACTGTAAATAGTTACAGAGAAAAACTGTAATCAACTGTGAATCATACTACACACAACCAGACTTAGAAGTTGTTCCGGAAACAACAAATACATCCATGACAAATTAAAACAATATGACCTGGTTTCACAGACAGGGCTTAGATTAAGTCATGATTAGGCCTTAGTTAAATTAGGACATTTAAAGGATTAGTTCACTTTAAAATGAAAATTACCCCATGATTTATTTACCCTCAAGCCATCCTAGGTGAATATGACTTTCTTCTTTCTGATGAACACAATCTGAGTTATATTAATAAATATCCTGACGCTTACAAGCTTTATAATGGCAGTGACGGGTCCATTGAGTTTGAAGCTCAAAAAAGTACATCCATCCAATACAAACCTACTCCGCACGGCTTCAGGGGGGTTAATAAAAGCCTTCTGAAGCGAATTGATGGGGTTGTGTAAGAAAAATACCCATATTTAAAACTTTATAAAGTAAAATACCTAGCTCCCGCCAGACCACCTTCCGTATTAAACTTAGGAAAAAAGCGTAACTGCCATGACATCACTAGAATGTAGCATAAGCGTTTTGAGCTACGAGCGTTACTGTTTCTGCGCAATTTGAATATAGAAGGCGGTCTGGTGGAAGCTAGATATTTTACTTGGTAAAGTTTTAAATATGGATCTTTTTCTTACAAAACCCCATCAATTCACTTCAGAAGGCCTTTATTAACCCCCTGGATTTTTTATGAAGGATGGATGCACTTTTTTGAGCTTCAAACTCAATGGACCCGACACTGCCATTATAAAGCTTGGATATTAAAGCTTATTAACATAACTCCGATTGTGTTCATCAGAAAGAAGAAAGTCATATACACCTAGGATGGCTTAAAGGAACACTCCACTGTTTTCAGAAATAGGGCTTATTCAACATCTTTCCTACATTTAGATATGTGGGCAAATGCATTATTTGTCTCAGTGCATGCATTGTTTTAGTTTGGCAGGGTCGCCGCTAGCTTAGCTTAGCATAATGAATGGAATCCTATGTTGCCAGCTAGCATGTCCTGAGTAAAAGTGATCCAAAAAAACCCCCACCTAATTACTTCTTGTGGCCTGCGTATTCACAACGAGTACAAATAGCGATGCAGATTAAGAATAGGCGATTTCCTAGGCAGATATTGACTTGGGACTATATTATATACATATCTAAATGTAGGAAAGATGTTGAATAAGCCCTATTTCTGAAAAAGGTGGAGTGTTCCTTTAAGGGCGAGTAAATCATGGGGTGATTTAAAGTGAACCAATCCTTTAAGTAGCTTTTTATAAACATGCCTTAGAAAAAAACTAAGGCATACAGGTCCTTCTCAAAAAATTTGCACATTGTGATAAAAGTTCATTATTTTCCATAATGTTATGATAAAAATTAAACTTTCATATATTTTAGATTCATTGCACACCAACTGAAATATGTCAGGTCTTTTATTGTTTTAATACTGATGATTTTGGCATACAGCTCATGAAAACCCAAAATTCCTATCTAAAAAAATTAGCATATCATGAAAAGGTTCTCTAAGCACGATTCCAGACCTTGGGGGACCTGCGGAAGCAGTGGACTGAGTCTGGAGTAGAAACATCCAGAGCCACCGTGCACAGGCGTGTGCAGGGAATGGGCTACAGGTGCCGCATTCCCCAGGTCAAGCCTGACCAGTCAAGCCTGACCTGGGCTACAGAGAAGCAGCACTGGACTGTTGCTCAGTGGTCTAAAGTACTTTTTTCGGATGAAAGCAAATTTTGCATGTCCAGGTGCCAGAGTCAGGAGGAAGACTGGGGAGAAGGAAATGCCAAAATGCCTGAAGTCCAGTGTCAAGTACCCACAGTCAGTGATGGTCTGGGGTGCCATGTCAGCTGCTGGTGTTGGTCCACTGTGTTTTATCAAGGGCAGGGTCAATGCAGCTAGCTATCAGGAGATTTTGGAGCACTTCATGCTTCCATCTGCTGAAAAGCTTTATGGAGATGAAGATTTCGTTTTCAGCATGACCTGGCACCTGCTCACAGTGCCAAAACCACTGGTAAATGGTTTACTGACCATGGTATTACTGTGCTCAATTGACCTGCCAACTCTCCTGACCTGAACCCCATAGAGAATCTGTGGGATATTGTGAAGAGAAAGTTGAGAGACGCAAGACCCAACACTCTGGATGAGCTTAAGGCCGCTATCGAAGCATCCTGGGCCTCCATAACACCTCAGCAGTGCCACAGGCTGATTGCCTCCATGCCACGCCGCATTGAAGCAGTCATTTCTGCAAAAGGATTCCCGACCAAGTATTGAGTGCATAACTGAACATAATTATTTGAAGGTTGACTTTTTTGTATTAAAAACACTTTTCTTTTATTGGTCGGATGAAATATGCCAATTTTTTTAGATAGGAATTTTGGGTTTTCATGAGCTGTATGCCAAAATCATCAGTATTAAAACAATAAAAGACCTGAAATATTTCAGTTGGTGTGCAATGAATCTAAAATTTATGAAAGTTAAATTTTTATCATTACATTATGGAAAATAATGAACGTTTATCACAATATGCTAATTTTTTGAGAAGGACCTGTATTTAGTGTTTAGTCTTGAGACAAAACAATGGCACTGACATATTTTAAGATATTTCAGTGTAAGTGACTTTCAGTTAAAATAGATCAATGATGAATATTAGTCTGGGACTAGCTAAAGCCTTGTCTGTGAAATTGGGGGTATGTGTTCTAAAATCGGCTTAAATATCAAAAGTGTTTGATATCCTCCAACTAGATGGAATCGTAGTCTAAAGCAAAAAAGAATATTTCAAGTCATATCTGCAAAATGTTTCAGATTTTAGGCAACGAGGCTCGTTGTGTAGTGTATTCCAGCCTTAATGTTATAATTGTACACTCTTTGACCAAAACTGACCTAGATGTAGCAAATCCTCAGTGGTTAAATTACAGCTACTCAGTCTGAGTTCCTGTAGTTTGCAATCAGGCTGTAAAGGCTCCAGAAATTGCCTCAGATTTTCCCCCACACACTTGTTCCACGACAGGTTCAGACTTTCAAGGTGTTGTAGTTTCTGCATTGCGGTAGCTGTGAGGAATCCCAGAAACATTTACTTTTTTTTCATTTAAAACACAAGTTCAATGTTTTCTGAATTTGCATCGGTTTCATACCAAGAGCGTGGCATGCAGGTGTGCTCAAAGCACAGTTGTTTAGTGGAAGTTTGGTTATCTGAGAAAGAGGGAGGGTTTGCAGAAGATTCTGGAGTGTATCTCCAACACTTTTATTAGACGACAAATCCAGCTCTCTGAGCTCTTTGAGAGATGGAGCTACCTGGGCTGAGAAAGCAAGTTCAAAAGAGAACACAAACAATTTCACGTAACTTTAAATCAATAGTAGCTATGTTTCCAACCAAAGCTGTACATTTTAACTGGTGTGCAAAATTGAAATATCGCATTAAACGTGCGAATAAAGCGCAGATATTTGGCACAACATTTGTGTTATAAAAATGGAAGTGGCTGCAGTCTGGGAAGCCACTGTGGCTCTTTTCTTACATCATAAATGACCAAATGCAATAAATGCTGTCATGTTATCTTGTGTTTGGAAGCCGGAATCATGTCAGACAGTTCTGGGAGGTAATTATACCCAAGTTTGTCCAGTTATCCAATCACATCCTCTGTTGAGGCAAAGCCAGATGAGATTTTGTTGCATATTGAGGCATTTACACTGCATTCATGACAAATTGTAATTACTTTAGCTGTTCACATCCCCAGAATGATGCATTTCTATGGCAACACCAATGCCAATATGAATCTGCAGCGGTCACATGGTACAAAGTCGGAGCTCTATGAAAATTCCAGTTTACAAATAGTAATTACGAGTTCTACGAGGATGTGAGCGGTTTTTAAAAGTTGTAATCTCGTAATTAAGGAAATTGTCTGTATGTTTCCATCATAGTTTATGCACTTTGTCTTATTGGATTATCCGCTTTAATTTAGCAAAAAAAATGTATGTGCGTTTTTAGAATTTATGCGTCTGAACCTTGTTCCCACTGAATAAAAAGGTAATTGCGACTTTTACCTCACAATTTCTGACTTTTTCTCAATTGTGAATTTACATTTTTTCAGAGTTCATTTCTCGTGAATGTCAGTTTATATCCCACAATTCTGAGAAACTAAGTCAGAATTCTGATATACAAACTCAACTGCAAGAAAAAAAAAATTCAGAATTGTTTTTTTTTCTCACAATGCTGTCAGAAAAGAAATGTAAACTAGTCTTTTTTTTTAATTTACTTTTTTTATTCTGTTGCAGAAACAAGCTTCCATGCATCTTGGCTTTTCCATGCAGCATTTTTTTTTTTGGTAAAAATCTGCATAAAAATAGCTGTATGGAAACATAGCTAGGTGACAACTTGTCTTACCTAAAGCCAACACGTCCTCCTTTGTTAGACAGCACAGATGCATGTCCAAACTTCTCAAGTGTGTGAGGTGAGCTAGGTTAGTGGCCAGTGTGTCAAGACCTCCACCTGCTTCCTTATTGCACGACAGATCAAAGTGCTCTAGTGCAGGGATGAACCTGAGTGCCTGGCCTTGAACAAAAAAATATAATTATTAAAATGGTTACTCAGTTATCACTGAAATCATAATCTACATTTGGAGCTTCCTGGCAGGTAATTTAAGTGTGTGCTCATGGTGTTTCAAGTACACTGTAAAAAATAATATTGTTGGTTTAACTTAAAAAAGCAAGTAACTTGGTTTCCTTAAATTTTTGAATTAAGTTAAATAAAAATTTTGGGTTAATACAATGAAGGAAATTGGTTTAATAAATAGAAACTCAAAATATTATTGTATCTGAACCACATAAATAAAAAAATTGTGATAAATCATGAAAATAGCTCAATTTGGCATGTTTCACTGCATTAAAACAAATAAAACACACAATTACACAATATGTTTAAAAAATCTTTTAGTAATATTTGAATAAAGGGTGAAAAAATGTTCATTGTATTAACTAAAAATTTTAAGGCAACCAGGTAACTTACTTTTAAAATATTTTTTTACAGTGTAGTTATGGACTTAAAGGCTTTTTTTCATCATTACTCTTACCCAGGACACTGAAACTGTCTTTATTGAGTCCACACATGCTCAGTTTTAGTGTCTTCAGCCGTGGAGTCAGGCCAAAAGAGGAGGTGAGGTCCTCCAGTCCCTTGATTGACAGCTTGTTATTGGACAGATCGAACTCCTCCAAACTAGACAACATAGGAAGAGCCTCACCTGAAGAAAAATGTCAGTGATTTTAAAAGGAATTGAAATATGAAATTCCACATTGTAAACCAATCATGGCTCATTATAGGTTTATTCTGAAATTATTCTGTATCCCAGTTTATAAGAACCCAAAAGTAAACACTTCTCTCTTTAAATAGGTGTTTTAAGCAGGAGGAATAATAAACAAAAAAATTATAAATTGTAGAAAGCGGCCAAGAACATGTCATTTACCCTAAAATAAATAAATTATTTTTTGCATAAAATAAATTCTATATTATATTTCATTATATAAATGTAAAAAAATCTTTTTAGATATTTTTTAGATTTTGTGACAATTTGACAGTTAAGCACATTTCCCCTCATTCTCCAAACTTTCCTCAAGTAGACCTTTAAAATGACAACTTTTACTGCAGTTATATTTCATCAAAGTATGTATAATTAACTCAAGCGCTGGATTTGTATAGTCCAAAAAATCAACTTTATAGTCTTCGATGTCACATGAAATCCTAGCTTGGAATAGCTGGATGATCTACTCCAATTACAAGCATTATGTGAGGTTGTCTTACTCAGAGCTGTAATGTCCATCTCAGAGAGCTGACAGTCCACCAGGCGAAGTTCTTTCAGTGTGCATTCAGGTTGGAGGTGTTCTGTGAAGTGTCTGAAATTTCCTGCACCAACGCCAATATTCCAGGACAAATCTAGCACCTCTATTAGAGGAATGCAGTCAAGAGCCTCACCTGGAATATCATTTTAGGAGAGGTTTGCCAATTGTCAAAAATCATTTCAGTCTTAAATTTGACCAATTTCAAGATTTCTGCTTGGAATTTATATGATTTTGTGTGTATTTATACTTTGTGTGTATATTTGAATTTTAGATTTTGTATGTGTGGATTCAGTCTTAATTAAAAAAAATGTGTACGGTCTTTTAAAGGGATAGTTTTAAAGGGATAGTTCACCCAAAAATGAAAATTCTGTCATCATTTATATACCCTCAAGTCATTTCAAACCTGACTTTCTTCTGTGGAAGATATTTTGAGGAATATTGGTACATTTTTGGTTGACATTGCATGGGCAAAAAAATATAATGGAAGTCAATGGGAACCAAAACTCTTTGGTTACCAATATTCCTCAAAATATCTTCCACAAAATTAAAAAAGTCATACAAGTTTAGGAACGACAGAGGTGAGTAAATAATGACAGAATTTTCATATTTGGGTGAACTTCCCCTTTAGGATGGATGGATGGACAGACAGATAGATAGATGAATACTTCCTGTACCAAGAGCAGTAAGGTCTTGAGCTGTTAATCTGCAGTTACACAGCTTCAGTACTCTCAGCTTCCCTACATGGTGCAGATGGGCAGTAAGTGCCTTCAGGGATCCTCCAACCAGGTCATTCCAGGACAGGTCCATCACCTCCAGCTGAGCCAGAAATGGCAGTAAGGTGGCTGAGGTAACATCAAAAGGATAATTAGTGATCCAGACACATGTACGGTCTTCTGTGTTACTGTGTTAAAAACATTATGTCACTACAACACCCACCTAGTTCCACCACATCTGTGGCTGTCAGATCACAGTGGCTCAGGCTCAAATTCTGACTGTGTGGGGTTTTCCCAAGCTTCTGAACGAATTGCTTCACCCGACCCCAGCCCACAACAGAGCCGGCCTCATCATCCGTGTTATTGATCTCTAAAGGAAAACAAGGGTTTGTTCATTCATATTTACATTTTTACATCTTCTAAATGCATCTAATGCCCACCTTTCCTGGAGTCGTTATTTTCTTTTCCTTCACTGGCCTCTGATTCCTTAATTTCAGGTATGCCACTGTTTCTCTTGTCACTGCTCTCTGATGGTCGAAAGAGGCGACCCATTGCTGGTTTCTTTCTCTCCGTGAAAGAGGCTTTCCTTCTGAGCTGGTTCATAATAAGATCCAGAGGAGACCTTTTCTGAACACTCTCCTTCCCTTTGGTAGCCTCTGCAGTGTGATGACAAAAATGGATTAGTAGTTCAATCCAAATGTATTATATATTTGTGAAAAATCAAATTTTGTGTGTGTGTGTGTGTGTGTGTGTGTGTGTGTGTGTGTGTGTGTGTGTGTGTGTGTGTGTGTGTGTGTGTGTGTAACTAAATGTGTTGATTCAGGACAATGACTGACTTGGGAAAATCACATGGGGGAAGATGCCCCCCTTAAGAACAATGTGGATTTACTTTTAAACGGTAACATATTTGGATATAAGTTTAGTATGTGCGAGATTATGATGCATCAGCCAATGTGTTATTATAGGAAATAAATTGAAACATTTGCTAATTTAGTTGTTATAGCACAAAATGTAAAATATAAAACGAGGGGTAAGCCGCCCCTATAGGCCTACCCGTCTTAACCGTGTATCTTTTCTATAAAATTCAACATATTCTGCATTGCCAATAATGGAATGGGGTTAATTCCGCTTAACTTTCAAGTAATATCAAAATGGCTTAAAAAAATAAATGCCTGTGTGTGTGTGTGTGTGTGTGTGTGTGTGTGTGTGTGTGTGTGTGTGTGTGTGTGTGTGTGTGTGTGTAGCATCTAAAATGTCAAATTTTGGGGTTCACTGTGTGACCCGGACATGCTTTGACAGACCTGCCAGATAACATACCTGTTGAATCCATTGCTTTTTAAAAGAAGTTCTCGTCTTATCTGCTGGTAAATTATGTATACTTATTCTGTCCTTTTCCAAACTGAAATATAAATACACAATTATTTTTAAAATATGACTGACAATCGGTTTATTTACTTGATGACTTTGTCATGTCCTGCTCATCATCGGTAAAACAGGACCCGTTTTAAAATTATTCAAACAAAATTGTTTGATGACTCGAGTTGTTCCTACCTTGAAATGTTTCTTGAATCTATATATAATGCATAAGTGCGCGATGATTTAATAAGCAGATTTAGTCCGCATTTACACCTGTTACATTCATCACATTCATACCGGATCCCGGAAGTTAGGCTGAACTTTGTAAAAACACAGTAAACATAGAGCTGTCACATGAATCCGGTCACTTTAAAGCCACATTTATTGAAAACAGTAGTTATTCATTTATGAAAATTCCACAAGCCCATGAATCTGCTGAGTGGACACCGGAGGGGGATAAGGTATGAATTTACTAAAAATGTACTATGGTAATAATGGAAACCGAGACCATCATTCCTACTTGGTGTTTTAAAATCGTGAAGAATCTCCTTCAAACAGTGTAAGAAGCTTTGACATTTTAATTATTTTTAATGACTGTGACCAAGTTACCATAGTTTTATTGTGGTATCTAAAAATTGAATTTCATAACTATATTTTTGTCTATATATTACAACGATGTTTTTTGATTACTAGACAAAGTAAATGTGCTTTGATACGACCCTTTGAAAAGATACAAGACAGTGTATATAATTATATATAATAATTTTTATTATTTTCCCCAACAGAACATTAATATATCATTTCCTATGATTTGTTGTAGAAAGATGACATACAAAAGTTGGTGGGTGATACAAAGTGTCTCGATCACAAGTGGAGGTAGGACAAATGTGTCATGTCATACGATACACAGAAAAGATGGCACTGGCAAAGATAATTAAGTTACATTTTGTACGTGACAACATTTTTGTGAAATTATGTTTGGCTTGAAGGTTAGGAAACAATCTGAATTATATATATATATATATATATATATATATATATATATATATATATATATATATATATATATATTTCTTTAATCTTACATGCATATTTAAGTCAACTGGAAAATGAAGAAAATCATATAAAGAAACATCATAGCAGCAGTACAGAGGTATTTATCAGTCATACACCTGACTACTCCATCCATCCACTTCTATACACAAGCTATATTTTGTTTTTATACTTATATATGTTTGTTTGAGGTAGCAACTATATAATTCATCTGTTAAATTCTGGATATAAAAGCAACTACAGAAAAAAACACGCTGATTGTCAGTTTCAGCAAACAATATCAATACATATTTTTTTCCCCACACACATAAGAATAACACATCTCTCTCTGAGCAAAGTACACATAGACCTGTTTGTCAAGATGGTTTATAGAATGTAAAGAACAAGGAGCATTTCATATACTTAAACTGTAATTGAGTGACTTCTACCATCACTTTTAAAATCTATAATTTTGTTTCAAGTCTTCGAAATGAGAAAGAATAAAATTCTGGTGTTCATTAAAGGAGGCAAAACATTCACTGGAAATGGCATAGAAAACATTTTCTGTTATATCTTAACTTCATACCACAGTGTAAACATAGTATATTTATCCATATTTTATGAAAGTACACATGCATATATTTTGCACATTCATATTCATAATGAGCACTACCTACATAAAATATAAACAAAAAATATGGCAAAAAGAATGTTAAATATGTATAATTTGACAAGATTATTCACATAACATTTATCAATAAACAATAAATATTTTAATAAACAATATCAGTTATGATGTATTTTTAAACAATTCCAATATTCAAGAAATAATTTTCCATTTGATATCAGTAGTCCTAGAAGTGATGAACCAAAAGGGATGGTGTTGATTGTACGCTTGCAGGGTTAGTGCTTTGCATAATGTCTCTTAACAACTTAATAAATCCTTATTCACGTATCAGTTTCGAAAAATTCACAGCATAAAACCCCAAACCTACTCAGGACAGCCCATAATTGTAGAATTGTTCTGTAGAACTGCAATAAAAACAACTTTGGCATCCAGTTCCAAAATGGAGACACCATTCCAAAACTGAATCTTGATCACAGAAATCAGGCTGGGGGTTGGTGACCGTAGATCACGCTAAGGCGTTGGGGACATAAGTGCGTCACTGGAGGCTGAAGACATGTGACTGTCCATTGAAGCCGGGTGGGCGGACTCCCTCATCTGTTGTTTGAGCTCAGAGATGGTACGTTCCAGCCTCTCTCTTGCTTCTCTCTCCCTGCGTAGCTCTTCCTGCAGCTCCTCGCGGTCTTCTTCAGCGCGGTCCAGCCTCTGACGCAGCTCTGATAACTAAGCACAGGAAGCCATTGGTCAGCTAAAGTGATGCACTTCAATTTATGACAGAGTTTAATATCCAAAAGCTATCATTTTTATAAAATACTAGTTTATTGTTTTATGTTAGTGTATATAGACACACGCTACCGCTCAAATGTTTGGGGTCAGTATGTTTTAAAAAAATAAGTTAATACTTTTATTCAGCAAGTGCAAATTAAATTGATCAAAAGTGACAGTGAAGATATTTATAATGTTACAAAATGACTGTTTTCTGCAGAAATGCTTTATAGCTGAATTGAACTAATTCCATAATTTATTAACTTTACACAGTTATTGAACTAAACTGAATCAACACCGATTTCAACTGAAAATAATCTTTTTAGAACTGCTTTTACAGCAGAATTGAATTATGTTCGCATCATTTTCCTGTTATCACTGTCTGTATTTTATAAAGCACTATATAAATAAAGGTGACTTGAAAAATTCTGTTCTTTTGAACCTTCTAATTATCAAACAATCCTGAAAACAAATGTATCATATTTTTAGCAAAAATATAAGCAGCACAACTGATAATAATAAGAAATCAGCATATAAGAATGATTTCTGAAGGATGAGTGACACTGAAGACTGGCATAATGCTGAAAATTCAGCCATTACATTTTAAAATATATTAAAATAGAAAACCGTTGTTATTGTAATGCATTTTCGCTTTTTACTGTATTTTTGATATTTTTGCAGCCTTAGTGAGCATAAGATATTATAAAAACATTGACAAATCTTACGAACCCAAACATTTGAACATTAGTATATATTTAACATTTCAAACATGTCTGTTTTTATATAGCTGATAAGGACTTGTGTGGGTGTGTGTGACTGGTGGATACCTGTGTGGCATAGATAGTTTCCTGGTGTGGTTCAGTATTCAGTTCTTTGCATCTGCAGCCTTGCTGCCTCAGCTTGTCGAGTCGGGACTTCAACTTTCTCTGTTCCTGCTGGACTTCTCCAAGCCTCTGTGCATGCTCAGTCTGAACTGCCTCCAGCTCCCCGTGTAGGTCACAGCGGTCTATGGCTTCACCTTGACGCAGAGCCTGCAGCTCCTGTTCACGAGTATCAGAGTGAGAAAGAGTCATCATAAACACCTTCTGGCGAACGAAAAGGAGGTGCTAAAACAGACATTATGTGATATCTACTGCATTGTAATCTCGTCCGGGTAAAAACCTTTTCAAGCTGTTTTTGTCTGCATAGTGTTGACTGAAGTTTTTCGTGCTGAGCACTATACATCTGAAGAAGTTCCATCACCATGAAGTCCTTACTGTGCTCCACAGTCATACCAACAGACTGCTTACTAGCTGACGAATCTACTTTCAGCCATTCATCTGCACCGGAATCGTCTGACTGGCCACTTTTTTCTTGCCCTGTATCAATTAGATCTCACATTTAGAAACGTATACATTTATTTACACAGTGTCACACATCGTGGATGCAAACTGACCTGCAAAGGTGGCCGTCTTTGGGTCAGTGTCGTGTGCATCATGGTTATTTTCATCGTGAGTATCGCCTAGTGCCTCTGTTTCTGTAGACCCCATTTCCTTTCCAGGCACGCACTCAGAGTGTTGTGCCAAGCCATTACCTGCCAGCTCGTCAGGCATGTACTGGTTCCAGCTGGAGAGGAAAACAAAAAAGGAAGTTACATGCAGTTGTGTACTAAAACTAGAATTACTTGCAGAATATGATTATTATCATTAACATGAGATCTGAGTGACATCGTCCTATACATCTACAGTATACATGGTCACAGAATTAGTGTGAAAGCTACAAAATCAACTGAAATAAAAATAAAATTATATTTTACAGACAGCAAGGCCTGTTTTAGGACAATTTCAATTATTTACATTGACTTACTTTTTTTTTCTTCAATACAATTGGGCATATTACACTAACATTATCAAATTGTGAAATATTTATACATCATAATATATTTTATTGATTTATTTTAACCTTTTAACATTCATTTTAATATTAACCTTTTAATTTTAGGTAATATACATTTTTTATTTGAAAATCTTCATTGAGAACAATAAATCTTTAAAAAATAAAAAGATGTAAAAAATATTAAATAAAGATGTAAAACATACAAACGTAAATTAATTTACAGTAATTAAAAATACTAAACAATGACAATGCAAAAATCTTAATAAAATCTTAATAAAATCATGTAAAATCTAAATTTTTGTGCTTTGTGTATTATCTTTTTCTTTTCAGAATGAAATATTGCCAGTATATATTTTTCATCTGATTTTTCTGATCTCTCTCTCTTTCAGCTTGCCACTTTTTGTCAGGGGTTGCCACAGCTGAATAATCCACATAGCTGATTTGGCACATGTTTTTTGCCGGATATCTGAATTTTCTGATATATTATTGAATAATGAATATTTGTGATTGAACTGAACCTTTGCCACATCAGGTCGTCATGGCCAGGGTCCTCCTTAAGACTGGCAAGCAAACGTGAGTCAAACACAAAGGCAGGTGAAGATACTTCCTGAAAGAGAGAGATAAAAAGATCTCGTTAGCCTGGTTTCACTGACATAGAGGGATTGATTAACCCATTGTGTATTAATGAAGATTGCTCTTGACGTATTACAATCCCTTTAGGGTTTCACACTTAGAGAACATTGATTTGATCCCTTTACACGCCAAGCTGTCTGTCATTTCTGCACGTCTTCATGCACACACACACACACAGTTAGCTCTTGTGATTCATTCTACAGAGAAGCCAGATCTAGAAATATGTATGTGAAATCTTAGCCAGGATAAACGCTCTCATTGTGATTCTCATTTCTTACATTTCAGACAGAAACATGCTCTGAATACTGGAGGAAATGTTGACGCTTCTTCCATCAACAGTCAGTAACGTAAGCTGCTTTAATGTAAATAGGCCATCTGATCTATCATAAAGCCTCAGCGACCAGCTTGCACGCCACACGCACGCTCAGAGCATGTGCGGACTTTAAAAAATACACCCACACGATGTAGAGACAAAAATTTCCTTCATGGTCATAGAGTAACAATTCACACATACTCAAAAGTCCCTCCGCTGTGGTTACGAAGCATGGACCTGATACTTTACTTGATACTTGTGAGGTTCTTCTATGGAAATATAGCTTTTCTAAGCATATGATTGTTACTGTACACCAGTGGTAAAAACTGTGTCTCTTAGAAACAAAACAAGCAATACAGGTTTATTAAAAACACACACGCTTTCATACATTTACATGTGAAGTCATGTGCGAGAGCTCCAGACGAGTCTGTGTGGGGGAGGGGTGGGCTGTCTGGGGGCCGTCACGTGGCACTCATGGCACGAGGACTCTAATCTACACTGCTATTTACAACACGACATGAGCAGGACGGTCACTCTTATTGCACTACAATGACATGATTCATTTGAGACCTTGTGAAATAGCACAAATGAAGCAGATTTAACTATAATGTCAATGAAATTAAACTGCCTTGACTTATGTGCAGATGGATAGACAGGCAGACAGACAGACAGACAGACAGACAGACAGACAGACAGACAGACAGACAGACAGACAGACAGACAGACAGACAGACAGATAGATAGATAGATAGATAGATAGATAGATATAGTATATAATATCTAATAAGTATGTATTTTTATTAAATGTAAACAGAAAGTCAAGTCTGCATCCGGAAAATGGGCTGTCTGAGAACAGCGGTTGCTGGGGATGTTTTTGAGTCTCTGGCTAAGCATTATATAATGAGATGGGAATTCACTGAATGCTCTGAGATTTGATTGGCTAAGAGGGAGGCTGGGGCCAGGGGTCTGCTCTCTGATTGGTTGGTGATGAAGGTCCTGCAGGGTGAGTGCTGGGGAGTAAAGTGGGGAGCAATACTCTGCAGGCACATGTAACAGAATGTCCCAGCCACTCTCTTTCACTCTCTCTCTCTCTCTCTCTATCTTTTGCTCATTCTTTTCCTCATTTTTTTCTTCTCTTCCCTCCCACCCAACCAGTCTTTTCTCTCTGTTTCTCTCCCCTGTTGCCGTGGCTCCGGCTGTTTGTGCAGACTCTGTCAGAAGGAGTTTGAGAGTCTAGTGACCCGGTTTGAACCACATTCAGCCATTTCCTTTGGAGGGAAACATCTGGTGTGGGTTGAGAGCTGGATTCAGCTGACCCAACATTCGATTTGCTGTTTACTTTCCACTTGAAAAATTTGGGACTGAGACAAATATGGTCTTTCAAACATTCTCAGCTGCAAACACATCACGATAACTTGCTTATAGGGTGAATCTCACACAATTTCATATTTCACCTTAAAATTAAAGGAAAAATATATATACATCTTCCGTGTTTATATTGAGGTAAAGTGCTTTTTTAAAAGTTTGACCGTAAAGGTTCAAGTGAACAAACTTTAAAACAACATTGATCTATAATATCTGATAAATGCATTGGAGCCATTCATATTTTTTTCCTAGCTATATTTTTATTTTATTTTGCTGTACTGTCATGAATTAATCGCTTACTTTCTGAATGAAAATAGATTACATATAAGAGATACTCACTATATGTGGGTTCTCCGGCTGGAACTTCGCCTTCATATCCTTCAGAGACTGCTTTAGCTTCTCTTCATCTGTTGTTCCCAGATGTCTTTGTGCCAGCTGAAGATAACAGGCCCACTTGGCTGAATCGAAGCCCCAGTGACATGTGCGTTTGTCTGGCTGTCGATGGGAGTGCATAACAAAGTGCTCCGGGCAGAAGAGCATCCGGCATTGGGAGCAGCGGATACAAGGCGCATCCGGGCTGGAGTAAAGCTGGGGTACAAACAGGCCTTGACATTTGCCAAGACACTGGTGTTCCACCCAAAATCCTCCAGATTCCCCCCCGTCTTTCTCTTCCTCCTCTTCAGTGCCGTGCCCTTTGTGTGAATCACAAGATGGTTCCTCACCTGGATGCAGCAGGGTGTAGCAGAGACGTTGAGCATCGGTCAGCGTGATGAGACCGCAGGATGGAGTCCCTGGTGGAAGGACGCCCAGCACTTTGAGGATGTGTAACTGTGTGGCATCGCAGCGGGAACAGTACAAATACAGCTGGTCACACACAGAGTTGATCTGTTGCAATGAGAAGTCCCACAGGACAGTGTTTAGCAGCTGGGGCAGACAAAGACGCAGTTCGCCTCCCACAGAGAAGCAGGAGATGGACTCGCCCTCCAGACAGCAGAGGCTGAGGTCTGTAGAGCTGTCAGGGGGGACTAGTAGGGGGCCCCCTGCCATACCTCCTTGGGCCAGAGGGGGCGCCATCTTATACTGACCATGATGACCAGTAAACGCAGCCGGGCCACCGAGGGAACATTGGCTGCTCAGAGAGAACTGTGCTAGAGTGTGCTTCAAACCAGGGCTCAGATCAGGATTCGCCTCTATCCTATTTGTTGCTTTGGCCTGATAGCCGAGAGAGGTTTCTGGGATTTTTTTGCAGGATAGATTGAGAGCAGCCATCACACGTTTCTTTATGGGTGTGCCGTCTTTGGCTTTGTCTCGCATCAGCCGCTTTAACGGCACTTTTAGAAGTGCCTGCTCCTTGGGGATGTCTGGGCGCTTGTTCTCAGTAGTCGCCATAATGTTGTTTATGGATATCGCTAAGTGTTCTTCAGGGACCGGAAGATACACAGAGGAAGTCTCAGGAATGCAGTGCTTTTTATATGTGGATCATAGTAAAGTCTTCAACACTTCCCAGATGACTGAAAAGTCAAAACAAGCATCAAAGATTAATACATGTAAAAAAAAAAGATATAAATTTGAATTTGAACAGGCATCTTTTATAAAATGTTTTAAAATAGATTTAATAAGATAGAGAAGATTTTGAAATGTAATGCATTTATTGATCATATATAAAGTCAAACCAAAAATTATTCAGACACCAGATTTCATTTTTTACTAGTGGGTGCAGGCCACTATAGTTCATTTATGTAAGTGAGGATAGCAAAACAAAGTAAACTGTGAAATATAATACACAAAAATTCTTCATACAGTGGACTACCAGTAAAATTGATAAAATGGGACCAAAATGATTCAGACACTTTGACCTTACCATGTTTTGCTTACGTGTTTTTTTTGTAATTTCTAAAGCAACCTTTCACACCACAGGCTGAACAAAATGAAGCATTGCTTGGTCATTGGTTGACCTAAATTGGTATTATCTAATTGTGTATTTAAATTAAACAGCTGACAGCTGATTGGTTGATTGTAATCCATTACATACCTTTCTATCAAAGTTATCTGACATTATCAAGATTAATTTGTTCTAACACTGGTTCTTGTCATTTTTTTATTACCATTTTCTAAACTATAGCGAGTAAACTGTGATAATGTGAGAAAATGTTGAAGGTGTCTGAATAAGTTTTGGTTTTACTGTATATATAAAATAATTAAAATTAAAAATCAAAGAAATAAAAACCTGGAATATTTGCATTAACATGAAATGTGAAACCAATGTTATTATAGTAATTAAACCTTAAGGAAAATCGTTATTTGAAAATAAAGGAACGTTAGCTGGAATAAAATAAGTATTTTATTTCAGCTAGTTTATTTCAACATTTCTCATTTAGGTTTACTTGATGCACTAAAATAAAAAATAAAATAAAAAACGCATTTAAAATGCTATAATATCATCTCAGTGATACTAAAATAACATTCATGTGACCATCTAAATGTCTGGGAAATTCGATTCATTCACAAAATAGTTTCATTTCAATACATAACCTAAACTCTTTCCCAGGAAGTTTAATGGTCTTAGTTTAAAGGTTAATAGCCTAGTTGTTTCAAATGGTTTTGTGTTTCGTCAGCGATAGCGAAATCTTGTCACAAATTAATCATATCTATAATGTGTTTTGACTGCATGTAAGATAATAGACTTTCCACCCCCTCACAGACAGAGGCCCCGCCCACCGCGCTAAAGCCCCGCCTCTCTGACCGGTCTTATTCACACAGCCAGAGCTCCGCCCCTCCCCCCTCTGCCCTGGTAATGACATTCACTCGTGCGAGAGACCTCTGCGGGACTACCCCCATGTTCCCACACCTATGACACTTTCACATGATCTCACAACAAACTGTGTGAAGGCAGCCCTCGAAAAGATTTCATTGCGGAAAAAATAGTCGGGCTTTTAGATTTAGAAGTCATACAAATATGTAGGTTCTGCCCATTTAAAATATGAACACGATGATGAAAGAAACATACATTATTTTTTCTAACAGCACTTGAACGAAATGAACTAAGTCGATTGTCAAATGCCATATAGCCTATATGAGCAATCTTAAAAATCTATAAAAATAGATTTTAAAAGGCAATAACATAAGCTATAAAATACAACTGAAACAGTCGAAAAGAATCCTACACAAACGGAGGCATTTAATTTAACGGCACGGTGCAATATCACAAGAAACTGGATATATAATAATCATTCCAAATATTGAAAATACGTTCTTTCGTTATAAAGAATTTAAACCGACATAAAACAACATATATTCAAGCTTACCTTTAAATCTGAAGAGTCAATTCAACGTTGTTGGTTTTTTTTTGTGAAATATAAAATTATAATATAAAAAAGAGCGTGAAATATATTTTTATATCACGGGATTCCGTCTCGGAGTTCACAGTCGAACGAGCGCCCGTCTCCCTGACACTGATATCACTGGTGCGGACTTCATGCTGATAGACTCGCAACGTCAATCCACAACCCAACAACCTACGTCACCCGACAGGCTGCCACGGCTAGACGGCGTGATTTAGCGGAGGAAGTCTGTCTCTCAATTTGGGGGGGGGGCGTTACCAGCCTTTCTATAAGTTCCGCCCTTAACCTAATCACCGATTGGTTAAGCTCTCTGAATGACTTCCCAACTGTCCAATTGCAGATTGCCTGTCGGTCGCTCCTACCAACTATAGTCATAGCAACTACAACAAGAGTAGGAAGTCTGTCTAGCGATCTAGGGTTTACGTGTGGTAAACATTCACCAATTATTGTGAACCGTGGTAAAGCTGTGCTCCTACATTTGTAAAATCGATTTTATTTTGCTTAGCTTGTTACTTAAGAAACAGATTGACTAGGAGCAAAATTATGACATTTTTAAATATACATATAATAAAAATAATCCCCCCCTTTTAGGGGGATCGCACACCTTTACTTTTTCTATTTCTCAAAGAGTGGCTTCATTTTTCAAAGGTAAATACTTTTCCCTAATAGTGAAGCATGTTGTCACATTTATATATTGTGAAGGGTTTTAAAAAATAACTAAATGTCATTCCATTGTTTTGAATAACAGAAATAGCAATTAATAAATTGTATTGTATACTTTTTCTTGTACACGTACCCAGGAGCTATAGTCTTATGGAAGTACAGTGGTACTGAAATTTTAGTTTGGAAGACAGAATTCACAAATATTAATCTAGTTCCAGACAGTTTTAAACTGAATTGGACTTTTGACTCTAAAGCTTATAGTTTCTGAGATAGCCTTTGTGACTACTTTCCGGTCCGATAACTAACCCATAGTCTCCCTTATGCGATTATTATTATTTATATTTTTAAATAATTAATTAATCATTTAAGTTACTAGATTGCTAGTTTTTCTATATTGCTAGCTATATTTTTTCTAAAATCTTTGTCATATCCATACAGTAGGTTGTTTATTCAACTATATTTAGTTCAATCTCTAATTTTAGTCTTGTCATTCAGCATCTTTTACTGTGACTAACACAAATCGCAAGTTGCTTATTCATCCTTTGGCCTTTGTTTACATAAATCAGTTGTTTTTCACATTATGTCATAGTGCTCAGCATTCACCAGCTGGTACTGAGTAAACATTAAGAGCTTTTGATTTACCTCCAACCTCCAGTATTTACCTCTTGATACCAAATCCTTTTTTAATGTAAATATATATTTGATACAAGATGGTTTTGTGAATGGATGTGGCCATCACTCAATGTATTTGAGCATGAGTATTTCTTTACTTTCTGTTTACATTTTGTGTAATGATTCCTCCAGACAGCCATTTGCATTCTCTTTCTTCTTTGTGTCCTTTTCCATGTGGACATTAGCATAAGGCAAATGGCTCTAATTTGACTTTCATTTGTGTCAAAGTTTGCATTTCTATAGTTTAGCTGCTAACATGTTGTAAGTTCACACCCTGACCTATGCCTGGATTACTCAATTCAGAGGAAACACCCTCATGATTAGACTTTTGTACAACTGTGTGTTAAAATGAAAGAATGTACAAGTGTCATAAAATTATGATCCTTAAGTAAATCATTTAAAGGTCACCATTACGAAAACGTCTGTAACACTAGTTGGCTGCCATGCATATTTTCCAGGAAAGCTATTTTGTGTTTGTTTTTCTTCAGTCTGAGACTAATTTAATGTCCTTTTGAGGCCTTTGGCTTTAACTTTTCATTACTTCCAGTCTATCAGAGAAACCTTTTAAGAGTGTCTCAAAGCACTGGAACAAACAACAACAGTTTCTCTGCTATTTTGAGAGTGAATTGGAAAGTTGCAAGGTTTGAAAAGCAATAGGTAAAGAGGCAGACCTGGAGTGTAGTTCAACATATCCAGATAGTGATCCATGAGAAACATTTTGTAAATATCTTTCTGTTTCTGAATTATGTGCACACAGAATGTATTAAATGTGTCCAAAGAAACAACATAGCTGAACAGTACTGGCATACTGTTTCCTTAGAGAATAGGTGGAAAAACTGTATTCCGCTGCAAATGATGGATGAAGAGACTGAGAATCAATTGGCTAGATTAATTTACCAGGGAATTTAATTATTTATTTGATTCATTTATTTGCCCTCACCTATCGTCCACCTTTCATTATGTTGTCACTCTCCCCTTGCCAGGCAACAGGACCCTGATTTGTATTTTTGAAAGCTTCAAAGCAGACGGCTCCCAGAATATACTCAGAGGACAAAACAAAGAGAGAAAAATCCTTGTTGCTAAGGAACAGAAGAAAAACAGAACACCAGGAGGACCGCTTGCATGAAATAATAGACCAAATTAAGCTGAATTACTACACCATGCCTCGCAATTGTAATAACTCAATGTGTTTTTGTCACTTAAGACATTAAAAGAAAGAAAATAAATATTGTACACTATAGCAGTTTGCATGCGCAGAATAACAAACACACTGCTATTATATTCTGTAAATTATTCTGTCATTTTAATATACATAGTCAGTATACATATATATGTACTGCATTTAAATCTATAATCTATACAACTTCATCAACTTAAAAGTCATAAGGGTACATTTCACAAAGACTTGGTGAATAATATACATTTAGAACATAAGGTCACATCAGGAGGTTCATGTAGATTAGCTGCACTTTTTAAGTTAAAAAGCAACATAAATAATATTCATCTGTTGTCTGCAGTATTCTAACCTTTTATTCTTGCACAACTGAAGAAGTTTCTAAAATGCATTTTTAACCTGAAAGGGGAAAAAGGCATTCATGAGATTATTGTGCTTATTATACATGAAGAAGTTTTGGTTCACTGGATATAATTTTGCTCTTATACCTGCTTTTGTCTTCTCTTGATTTGCATTTCTTGCTGTTGTTTTGCCCTGACCTCTTCCAGAGTTAAGCATCCACCTGAAGAAATAGTAGACATGTTTAAACCAGACTCAGGATTATTATTTTCTATGAAAATGTTTATTATTTAATTGACACGTATAGAAACAGATGTCTGTCTGATAGAAGTTTGCTGTGTTAAATGTCTGTAATGTATAGTATGTGTAAGTTACCACACTCCTTAAAGGGATAGTTCACCCAAAAATGTAAATTCTGTCATCATTTACTCACCCTCATGTTGTTCCAAACCTGTGTGAGATTATTTATTCTGTTGAACAAAAAATAATATATTTTAAAGAATGTTGGTAACCAGACAGTCGATGGCAGCCATTGACTTCCGTAGTATTTTTTTCCTACTATTCTTCAACATTCCACCAAAATTCTTCAAAAATATCTTCTCTTTTGTTCAACAGAACATAAACACAACAAGTTTAGAACTAATTGAGGGGTGAACGATCCCTTTTAATGGTTTTAGAATCGTGTAAGACCTATCCAGGGAACGTTTCCCAAAACCATCAAGTTCCGTTGAACTCGGTTGGTAACGACAGAACTTGCGCAGGGTTGGGGAGTAACGAAATGCATTACAATTTGACATACTGTGTTCATTACAGTTGCATTTTAAATGGGTGGTAATTAAATTACAGTTAGATGTACATTTACACATTAATGTAAACTGTATCAGCAAATAATGTAAACAGCAATTGGTCATTCTCAGACTCTGACAGTCTGCAAAAGCATCCCAAGATACATTTCTGCTCATAAGTTTCATAACCCTTGCAGAATATGCAAAGTTTGAATAATTTTAACAAAGTAAGAGGGATCTGGGATCATACAAATTACATGTTACTTTTTAGTACTTGTTCTGAATAAGCTATTTCACAAAATATGTTTACATATAGTCCAAATACAAAATTACTGAACTTTTTCAAATTGCCACATTCAAAAATGTACATAACCTTGAATCTTAACTGTCTGTCATTACCTGGATGATCCACGGCTGTTTTCATGTTTCATGTTAAGTAAATTGTTTAGGTAATTGTGACTTTTTATCTCACAGATCTGACTCACAATTGTGATAAAAAGGCGCAATTTCCTTTGTTATTTTATATTTAGTGGCGGAAACAAGTTTCCATGAAACACTGAATTAAGAGCAGGGGTGAAAACTTTTGAACAGGATGATGTGAACATTATTTTGCTTAAAGATCATATTTTTTTTTCATTTAGTACTGCCCTTCAGAAGCTAATAATAAGATGTTTCCCAGAAGACAAAGTAAGTACAATTTATCCTGTTCATCCCATTCAAAAAGTTTACACACCCCAGATCTTAATGCATCAATATATTTTGCTTCAATAAATATTGTGGAAAGTTGATGTTATTTAAAATAATATGCAGAGGAAAACCAAGCCCTATGTTTGGCATAATCCCTTTGTGTTACATACCTTATGAGTATTCCACAGTATTGTAAAGTATGTAGATTGTTACAGAACTTGTGGTATCTAACTAAATACATTACAAATTACTTTTTAAAACATTTTGTATCTGTAGTGGAACACATTTTATAAGTATCCTTCCCAATCCTGAACTTGCGTCCATAGTTGCTTTTGGGAAACGCACCCCTGATTTCTATAAATGGCACTTTAACACCCCCTATTGGTGATAGTGTTGATTTTTATTTGAATCCTTCCAAACAGACTCATCAGAAGCCTTCATATATTTGTTTTCTGGCATGGTTGGTTAAAATACTCACCCACAGTACTAGGAGATATGGAAATGTAACCCATGGCCCGACTCAAGCGCAGATCCTCCAGAGCTGCCAGTTCTGCTTCTGCTTCTGTTAAACAGCCAAGCATTCAGTCAGTGAGTGATGATAGCTTAACCTTCTATCATTTCCTTAAAAAAAAAAACACCCCAGGAAATATCACACAGCCTATTTCAATATTGTTACCTACAATAATATAAATTGCTTTCAGTATAATAGCTTATAAGGGTTATGTGCTCTTGTTACTTTGAAAGAACTACAATTACAGTACACATCAAATATAAACTTTTTATTTTCCTTTAAAATGGTGTGATGACATGATCGTCATTGGAGACATTATTTGTTGGAAACTTCTGTTGGTATTTTTTAGGGAAAAGGTTAATTTTCCCCTTAATATTAGTACTATAAAAAAGTTGCTGCCTTAAAGGGATAGTTCACCCAAAAATGAAAATTATCCCATCATTTACTCACCCTCAAGCCATCCTAGGTGTACATGACATTCTTCATTCAGACGAATACAATCAAGTTATATAAAAAAATTTCATTGTTGAATCTTGTATAACTTATAAAAAATAAATGCTTAAATTATTTTGATGAGTTAAAGCAATGTAAAAACATGTAACTTAAATTGTATCGCTTTATTATTGAGAAGTTAAAACGTATCAGTAAAGAAAGAAAATAAAAAAATATTGAAATAGTATTTAAAGACAGTTAAGAATGCTATAAACTTTCATTTAACTGGAATCATTTTTAAACATTTTTTTAAATCATCCAAAGGTTGACTGAATTGACAAATCACCCATTCATTGAGAAATAAAAAGTAAATCAGAGATGCTGAAGAGCAGTATAAACCTACTTTGCTGAATGTCTTGTCTTTTCTTTGGGTTTGGTGCAAATACAGTAAATGCTGTTTGACTGTCACACACACACACAAAAAGAAAAGTAATTATTTAAATGAAAACAAAACGAGCTTTAAACTAAAGGATTTACTTTGGCAACTATTAACTACACAGTTTAATGCTGATGCTTGGATTAAGACCTGATCCACCATATGTTTCTGGGGCCTCTGGCACTGTATTCCTCCTACCTGTGGGTCTCATAAAGAGCATGCGAATGTGATTTTGGCATTGGTTGTTCCTTCGGTGCACATGTAGCAGGTTTTGACCTCGGTAAAGTCTCGGACTGTTTCTCCTTTATTGCTTTAGTGCTTCTCTCCGTTGCTTTGGGTTTGTATTCGGTGTCATGGGTGAATCTCGGGCAGCTTGAAGCTCTGTTTTTGCGATGACCGACACTGACATCTCTGGTTCTGACTGCAGGTGTTGTTTCTGCGGTTTTCTTGTTCAGATGCTTAGGTTTCGTTGCAACAGGTTTCGGCTTTATAAGTCTCGTGTCCGGCATATTGACAGTGTTAGATTTCCATTGAGGCAATCAACCTCTCATCTGTCTCTCAGCGATCAGCCACTTTCCTTATTCCATCGATTCAACTTTTTCTTGAATGCACCGGTTTTAGCCAGCACGAAAAAATAGATATTTTCATTCAAAGGTTCAGGTGATGAAATAAGTCAAAGTCGTGCGTGTTAAGTTCAGTGGAGAACCGTAAACCGCGCAACCGCGTGTGATCCGATTATAATGAGCGCAAGGCACAGTGTGGTGACCTGGTATCCCTTAGTAACCATAACCAGTACAAAAACTAGCCTACTACTACTAATTAACAATTTAAGCTCACAATAATGATATAAATGTTTTTAGTGATTCTCCTTTAGCCTACTTTTGAAAAAATATATTTTTTTATTTGTGGATGTGTAAATCTATAATTTACTGCTAAATAATCAGTATGTTTGTGTTTTGTGTATGTATCGTCCGAAAGCCTAATGATCGAGGCAATGCCGAGCAGGATACTGTTGCTATGGTTACCACCCCAGGCGAACGCGATTTCTGAAAGCACATTTTGAAAAAAAAAGAACAAAAAAAGAAAGTAATTTAAAAATATTTTTCTAGGTATTTGCAAAAAAAATTAAATCCTGTTACGTTATTTAACCTGCTGGATTCCACTGTCCTTTACTGTCCATGACATTATATTTTATTGAATTTCTCTGACACTGTCACAGTTTTAAATATGGATGTCCTGAGCACATTTCAGGGCTTTTCAGAGATGCCATTTGTTTTGAGGTTTCACCAGGACGACAACTTCTCCTTGAAGGAAATTAAACTATTTTGTAATAGCCATTTAAATCTGACACATTTTCAAATTGTTTGTTATAAATCCACAATTTAGGAAAATGTTATGGGGTTTCTAATCAAAATATGACTTTCTGTTACAAAACAGGCCATTGATTATTTATTTATTTTTCACTGTAGAAGACGCTGGGAGGTATATCAGGCATTTTGGGAGACACGACAAGTAAATAGGGAAATAAATAACATCAATATTCATATAACATTTTTTTAAACTAAAGTTACTAAAACTTAAGCCTCCAGCTCACTGGGAAGGCTTTTACTTAAGATCAAAGACCTCCTAAGCCTGTTTTACAGCCAGTCAGTGAGATGCAACATTAAAGGGATATAGTTCACCCAAAAATGAATTTCTGTCATCATTTACTCACCCTCAAGTTGTTCCAAACTTGTGTGAATCTCTTTCTTCTGTTGAATCTCAAAACAAGCCTGCAGCACTCGTGTAAATAACTGAAGCCTCCGCTCCTCGATCGCCCCCAGGTGGCCGGCCCTAGTATAGCCGCGAGACAAACTAAACAACCAAATCACACTTCATGTAATTTTTTCCCCCAAAGTTGGTTTCTGTCATTTTAGACCGTTTTTATCACGATGGTTTCATCTCAAGTGTTCGTTTTTAATTAGTTTAGTTTTAGTTAGTTATTTGATGCTTTAAAAACGGGATTGACGGCTTCTCTGAATGAAGTTGTCACTGAGGCACTACCTGACTTTTCTCGGGATTTTTGGGATTTGAAGCTTTAGCTTTAATTTCTACATTTCCATTACTGTTTATTTCACACCAACGTAATGAATTACTCTGCATCTGTGAGAGTGTAGGCGGGCTTTTAATATCGCGCCTCTACTTCCTGCTCTCTACTGCGCAGACTCGGTCCCAAGATGTCAGCGCCAGCCGTGTGCGGGCCTCCCAAGTAGTGCTCGCTGCTTCTCGGGCCTCTGGAGGCTTCAACTCTCGTCAGCGGAAGCCAATGAAGTCGCGTCGTCCATATTTTTTTACGGTCTATGACACAAAAGAAGATATTTTGAAGAATATGGGGAACTAAACAGTTGATGGATCCAATTGACTTCCATAAGGGGAAAAAATATTGTAGTCAATGCGGTCCATCAACTGTTTTTTTTTTACCTATTAACAATTTTTTTTTTAAATATCTCCATTTTCAAAACAAAGAAATTCTAGCCTTGAACAACTTGAATTTTCATTTTCGGGTGAACTTATTTTGATTAGGACCATGCAACTTGAGAGTGTCGCATCAAAATGTTATCCCCCGCAAGGACTTCTCATGAATTTTTTGTTTGTTTGTTTGTTTGTTTGTTTTTGGTGAAAGTGAAACATCTCCAACCCTGAACCCAGGCCTTTTTACAGAGTTCACCCCAAAACAAAACATGGAAATGTATAACCTGAATTTCCACAAAACCACTTTTAAGGATGAAAAAATAGGTAAGCCTAATCAGTATCGATGGGTCTATTTAAAATATGTTTGTGGCCGTACATTAGTAGCTAGGCTATGTAAATAAAAAATAAAAAAGTAAATAAAGAGAGCTGTGGTCATTTGCTATTGAAGCTTGGTATAGCTTTACAATGGTCAAGCGACAGTATAAAATATCATACAGATATGCACGTGCATACAATAGGCCCACAATTGGGTTATGATATGAGGACAAATAGGCATTTTATTCCTGCTGCAAAATGTATCTAGGCTACATTTCCTCATATATTTTTCGAAGACAGAAGCGTGTACGGTCCTCCTACACTGTAAGCGGTGCTGTAACACTCAGCGCCCTGATGAATTTCTATCGCTCTCTACTTTTACTTTGACGCATTAGGACATGACGGGATTGTAGCAGTCGCTGAAAACGGTCAGTGTGTGATGGGAGAACTACCCCGTTGACTTCGGACAGGTAGGATTACCTTGATTTCATTAATCACACGTTAAAAGCTGGATGTTTTGGAAAGGTCTGCGACCGGCTGGGGTGGAAGGGAGGAGCGCACGCTCGCGCACAGAGCATCATCATTTTCCCTTTTGACTTTCATTTTGTGTATCTCGATGCGCAGCAACTTAAGGTGATTTGTAGCCGTGTGCATTTCGTATGCTCGATAAAAGGTTGCTACGTTTAGCCTATATATATCACGTCGCGCCATCATTTAGGGAAGTGCAGGTCTTCAGGGACGTACAGGGGGCTCTAGCTGTCACTGCACGAACACACGCCCATTTTCAATATATGACCAAAATAATGACCCGCGGAATGAACGTTAGACGTAAATGCATCGGCTCTGCGAGACTCGGTTGTACCCAGCGGGCTTTTTGTTGCACATATGGATTTGTTTTTATTGCGATTTCAACCTCTCTGCTATAGGCCGTCGAAATGTTATGAGAAATACGGGGAGGTTTTTTGGGAATCACAGTGGGTGTTTTATTCACAAATGACTGCGGCTCGTGCATAAACATTGAAAACACGCGTGGCATTCTGGCACCTGTGCGCGCGGCGCTTCCTGGTATGTGTCCATTAATGTCGTTCGGGTTTCACAGTTATTGCACGGACAGTGGGTTATAAGCTTGATGTTCCACAACTATACGAATGCTTCATTTGCTCTCTGGATTTTTATTTCTATGGCTCGTATGAAACAAAGGGCAGCGCATTACTCTGGTCTTCACGGCGCAGGCATGGCGCGATTTCACATTATTAATGGAGCCGATTTGTCTTGTTTTAAGCATGCTCAGATGCTTCGTTTTTGTTTAGCTGCGGCCTGGTGTGATTTATAATAATAATAATAATACACTTTACATTTTTTGGTCACATTTACGGTAAAATAATAATAAAAAACTGGCAGCTGTGGTTTCCAGAACTTTACCGTATATACAGTGATGGTATTACAAGCATTACGGGAGATGTTTTGGTTATTGTATATTTTACTCTTCCTGACTGTACATATTATTAAAAGATGTACTGTTAATATACCAACATATTTGAGATATTTTATCTATCAAACATCAGTGGCCACTTTATAAGACAGCAAAATTACCCACACAAACAAAACACCATTAAATGACACTAAAATAATACAATTAAAATAAAATAAAATAAAACACCATAATGTACATAACTAAAAATGTATAAAAAATTGTTTTGATGATTTTTGTATGGGCTTCTTAGATGCTGCTTTAAATTACAAGGTGATTTGTACATTTTACATATTAAAAAACATACATAAAATATAGGGTACATACTTTGTTAAATGTACATTTACATTATGTTTTAAAGTTTTCATTTGTATGCATCATGTTTTCAACTATATCATTTCTTTTATCTAATCTCTAATCTGTTTATTTAATTTTTTACACACAGAAAAGTTATAACAAGAAAAGTGAGGACCACACATATGCATAAATTCTTTCTTTCTTAGTATAGTGTAGGTGTAATCATGGGCATGATGGTATAATTTATGTATGTGTATGAACATGATTATTTTATTATGCAGCGCTATGCATGCAGATATACTTATTAATTGATCACTGTTCTGCCTCCCCTCTCTCCGTTCATTGATTAAATTCAGTAGACCTCTCTACAAGGTTGTTTCCACATCAGTCATAGTCTTTATTCTTGTGCATAAGCTAAGTTGGTTTCAAACTGTTTGGTTGACTTAAGTCTCACCTTACATAAAGTCAGAAGACAAGCCCTGTAAGCAAATACAAGAAAACTGTTGGGAATTTGCATGTTTAGCTTGAGTCTCTAGATAAATGACTTGCCTGTGGTTGACATATGCACTTCTCTAGGAAATAAATAGGTTACTACAGTCAATTGCACTGGGAAGCAGATTTTGCAAATGGATAATTGACTTCAAGGTTGATATATTGACTTAAGGTGAAATTTTAGTACACATACGTATTTACGATCACCTTTATTTCAGCTTCTTGTGTCCAGATTCTGTGGAACAATGGACAAGGAGCCCCAAACTAAAGCAGAACCTGCAAAGAGCACAGTCAACACCACGACCACCACAGCGGCGAACCCTTCCCATCAGGCCAATGGCACCCCGAAAACTCCCCCTGCACTCACAACTGTAACCACCTTCCACAATCAACCCACCCCCACCAACAGAAAAGTGGTGCAGGTATGTTTGTTCAAATCATGTTCATTTTATGAGTCGGTCCTTTTTAACAATTATGTAAAAATTGTGTACTTAAATATAAATAAATAGCTAATTGAAAAACTGAAGAAAAAAATATACAATTAATATAAATGCTTTTAAAATATAATAATAAACATTCAAATATAATCTATTAATTGACTACGTTCTCTGAACTTTGTGGTGTACTTTCATGTCTATTGCAGCTCGCTAGTTTCCATCTAGTTGGGGAAACAACACTTAAAATGAGTGTCTGCAAGAAGATTTGTAAATACAGACATTTTTAGAGACAGGACAGGAGATATGATGATTTTCCAAACTCAATAGAATATGAAGTTTTAGTCCAACCCAAACGGATCTGAGAAAGCTGTGGCCTGTTAACATTTTATCACATGTGCTCACCACAAATTGGGACCTGATGATTAAGACAGAACAAAGCTTTTTATGTATTAAATGCATATTCTTTCATTTTTTGACAATTATTTCACTATATGTAAATTACATGTTTATGCTAAAATTCTATTTGCAATAGTAGCGCTGTCTACTACAACCTACTGATGAAGTTTAGCATCATTACGTTTCTTTAAGGCATTTACAGGAACTATTCAGTTAATTAATGTTAACACAGATTACATGATTCATTGTTTTGATCAACTGACATTCTTAAAAAGTATTTAAGAGTAACTGTAGAATTGACCAGAGATATTGAACCATGACATGGAAATAGTTTTGCAAGAAGTCCAATATAATATAATATAATATAATATATTAAGAATACTGCACTGTAAACCCTAACACTCAACATAATTAATTGATTTGAGTAGAGCCAACTCAAATTAAACAAATTAGTTCAAACAAATTAACTTTTATGAGTATATAAAACTTTTTCTTTTGAGTTCTCAAAACAACACATTTTAAGTAATCTGAATTATTTCATTGTTTTGAGTTTCATGAACTTGTTGTATGAAGCGGGGCTATTTCTATTTCCCTGCATGCTTTTCCATGACACTCAAAAGGAACATTAAATGCCCAAAATTAAGTGTTATATTATGTTATTTTGTGCAAGTTTAACGTTAAGTGGGAGATTTAATAGTGTTTAATGTTTTGTTATGCTAGTTTAGAAGAGTTTCTGTTATGTTGTTTTTTAGAGTTATCATTATAGTGATGAGTGGAGCATGAGCTTAGTTTGAGAACAGATATGTGTTAAATGTATTATATTGCTGTCCTCATTCAGCAAGTGCTATGCTATGCTAATGCTACCAAAGCATTGTGTAACCAATTAGCAATGTGGCATTTATTGAATAAGCTAGTTAAATCTAGTTAAGTTTCCACTACTAAAAATTTTCAAGTTAAATGTATGAATTAGCTTACTCAAATACTTCAAGTTCAGAGCAATTGTATGATGTAAAAATTTGCAAATTCTGCTTGCTTAAACTTTAAATATCTCAGCTTAAAAAATTTGAGGCAACTGATTGCTTATTCGGGTGTGTCTGTAACTGTTGTTTTTTAATCGTCCTACTATAAAATGAACCACTTTCTTCTGTAACCATACAACTTCCATCTCTTCCTGCAGGTCAATCTGTCTGGGGACCGACTGGCTCCTTCTTTTTCACCCAGTGAGAGAGTCAACCAAGCTTCATCTTCGCAACAGACTCCAAAAATGGTGTGTGTGCGACAACCTGAGAAATAATGCTCGTTTTATTGATGGTGTCATGACATTTATGGTCTCTCTTTTGGGGCTTTCACTGTTTTGATAAATTTCTTAACCATCAGGTTTCTCTGCCTGCTGGATCAACACCCCTTGTAAGAGGAAGTCAGAATCCGATCGCTGCTACGGCCACCCGTAAGATTTCCCCTCAAGCTCTTCTTCTGGGGAAGAGCCAAAATACGAGTCAAGCTCAGATGCTCCTGAGGGCCCAAATGGTAATGTGTCACGTCCTGTTCTGCTGCATTTTCAAACTTCAGCTCTTCACATACACTTTACACATAATAGTTTTACCCAGACACCAATGCGCCCTTTCACACTCTGATGGAAACTTTGCTGGTTTCTCGACTACGTGATTGCCCGCCTGTCCTGGGACTCATTGCACTGTTTAATCGCAGTCCTTGTTAATACTGAATTTATCTGCTTCAGAGTGAAGCATGTATGTGCTGTGCACACATAATTGCTGTCTACAGGTTGTAATTCTTTTCAGCTCATGGTCTATGGTGACCAGCTGGTATGTTGGAGGGTTAGTGTCTAGAGGTCTGCACCCAATGCATGCTTGCATGTCTCTGATGAGGACAGATTTTTACTCGACCACATCAAAAGCTTTTCACTATGCTGTGAAATTCACCATCACACATACACAGCAAAAGCACAACAGGCAGGAAATAACAGCCTTCTATTTTGCACCACTGGGACTTTTTCTTTATCTTTTTACCTTCTCTCTTTTTCTTTCTCTCTTTCATTTTTCTCTTTCTCTGGGCTTGCCATCTGGCAGTTGATTCTAACGTCTGCTGTGAGGCCTGATGTACCTGCCCTCTCCTCCTCTTCCTCCTCCTCCTTCTCCTCCTCCTCCTCTTCCTCCACCCCTTCCTCTTCCTCACCTCGATTTCCTTCCACACAGGTGAGCTCGATTACGTATGGTCATGTAATAGAGGCATCTGTTCTTCTTAATTTAAAGGGATAGTTCACTCAAAAATGAAATTTCGTCATTTACTTGCCCTCACCTTGAACTTACTTTCTTCCGTGCAACACAGAAAGAAAAATTTAAGAGAATCTCTGAAATGTTTTATACTATACAATGCAAATGAATGTGGACTTATGGTGGGTGGCAAGTTCCAAAAAAAGGCTTTGCCCTCACAACAGCTGTCAAATCTTATTCTCTTTATCGACATCAAAAATGGCTAATTAATGTGTCATTTCATATAGCGTTTCATGTTTTGACATCAATGATTTCGGTTGGTTTTTCATACAAAATATGACTTTGAAGACTGTAAGAATATTATCTTTTATTTTGCTTTTTTGTCATTTTTGAAAATATGGAAAGAGCAGCTCAGACATTCTGCTAAATATCTCCTTACACTGAAGAAAGGTTTGGAGCGACAAGAGAGTGAGTAAATTGTGACACATCTTTCATTTGTAGGTGAACTATACCCTTTTTCTATGTCAATTTAATGTAACATATAACCGCAAAAACAAAAGACAAGAAAATATTTGATGTTTTTCAGATGGTTTAAATCTTTGTTTATATAGCTTATACTACATGTGGTGTTTTTCCAAATGTATGCCATCAGTATCTCTCTCATTCTGTTCTTTTCTGTTCTTCAGCTCCAGAGTCTGACTCTCCGTCCCCCTCCACCTGGCACCCTTACCATCCCTCCGAACTTACCACTGAAACCCACAACGTCAAGCCAACCTCCTCCTCTTTCATGCCCAAGATTACCGACCTTCCATCTGAGACCCAGCCAGCCAGCAAATGCTCCAGGGAAAGAGGAGCTACTAAGACAGAAAGCCAAACAGCTCAAACGAAAGCAGCTCCTGTTCGCCATCTTACAGTTCCACCTCCATGTAAGCAGCCACCTACATATCTCTCTCTTCTTATTGCAAATAATTGAATCGCATTTAGGAAAACATGTTCAAAAGATTTTGGAGTAGGTCATATTTTTTTAATTAATACTTTGGTAACACTTTAGTTTAAGATCCAATTTTCACTATTAACTTGTTGCTTATTAGTATGCATATTTCTAGGATATACTGGCTGTTTATTAGTACTTATAAAGCACATATTAATGCCTTATTCTGCATGAACATATTCTACTTACTTTCAAAATTAATAATATTACAGAATATTACTGTATTTTATAGTACATTTTAAGTAAATGCAGTCTTGGTGTGAATAAGTGACCTTTTTTTTATAAATATGTTGGAATAAAAGGCCTTGTTTGAGCGATATGCTGGAATAAAAAGCAGAATCGTGAATTTTTCCTTAACTTTTCCTTTTTTTCTTGTGTCTCCAGCCCTGTACGCACCTGCACAGGCCCATGCCTTAGCAAAACAGAAACTGAACAGCAGTGGTCTCAAGAGACCCCACAGCCAGATCAGCATCCCCCAGCACCCCTTCAATCAGAGGCATACACCACCCAACTCTCCCCCCGCCACACCAAAGAAGCCTCTTCCAGAGTTGAAGCGCTGCCCATCCACCCAGCCTTCCCAAAGCATGTCGCCGCAGAGCGCTTCAGTGCCCATCACAGTTCCTTCCCCATCAAGGTCTCACCTCACACCCCCTACCCTGACTTTGCCCTTGAGATCTTCCTCACCCGGTGGGTCCTTACTGGCTACAAAACAGCTGCTGAGGATTGCATTGTCCTCTGCATCTGCCCAGTGCACCAACGGCCAATCAAAGACAGCCACTGTGTCCCCACCTCACAATCTCATCCAATCGAAGCCCCTTATCTCACCTGTGCTCGCTAAACCAGAGTGCCCTGCCCAGCCGCTACGGACTACAAACCCATGCCCACAGCTGGTGCAGCTGTCTCCCTCCAGACAAACCACAGTGGCCACACCTCTCATCAGCACCCCTCCGCTGGCATCTCCCCAAAGGGCATCCCCTCCGTCTCCAGTGCTGCCCCTGGTGTCCACCAGCAGTATTCTCGCGCCTCCACAATCCCCTTTGACCTCACAGAGCCCTACACAAACAGCCGTGACGTCAAAAGACCCAAAAGACAGAAAGGATGAACAAAAGGAGGAAGATGTACCAGACCAGACTCCTCAAGACCTGAAATGTCCAGCAACTCAAAAGAAAATCACCCAGGCTGTTGCCGTAGATCAGCTGTCAAGTGAAACTTCGGAGAAGGTTCGGAAAAACACAATGCATGATCTCTCAAACATCTTGGCCAATATGGCTTATTCAATGGCTGATATGATGTTTAGAGAACAAGATTTAATGATGCAAATGTTACATAGACAATTTGAGCAAATGTGCTCAAAATGGGAAATTATACAAAGGGAAACACTTGATTATCAGGAAGTAATCCTTCAATGTTCATAACCTCAAAATGCCAAATATGGTCATTATTAATACTGGCCTATATATCGGTCTATCATTACTTATTATGTAACTTATTTTCACCAGGGTTATTATAGTTAATGAAACTCATACAGTTATTTTTGTTATTTTGTTATAAACATAAACGTTAAAATTATAGTTCACCCAAAAATGTTGTCATCACTTACTCACCCTCAAGTTGTTCCAAACCTGTATGAGTTTCTTTCTTCTGTTGAACACAAAATAAGTTATTTTAAAGAATGTTGGAAATCAAACAGTTGACGGTAGCCATTGACTTCCATAGTAGGAAAAAAATACATCCAAAAAAAAAAAAAGTCAATGGTTATCCGTCAACTGTCTAAAATAATAAAAAATTATATAGACAAAAAAAGGCAAAAACACATTACAATAATTTAAAATTACAAATTAAAATGAACACATGAATTTTAAATATTAACAAGTATATCAATGATGATACCACAGTAACACTGTTTTACAGTAGCGCTTTAATAGGCATATTTTGAAATCTCCGCATTTCAGGTCTTGGGTAAGATGACAGTCTGCACAGAGGATTCGAGGACTGACGGCCAAATGAAGACGTCACAGAAGAATGAGATACAGTCGCCCTCAGTCGCACCATGGCCAGCTGAGAAAGACGAGGAAACGTCCACCCAGTCAGACAATCACTCAGGTACATAGTCACTTATCTGTTTAAAAGAAATATCACATTTATTTTCAAATAATATTAACATTTCTCCTAGACAACGGTTAGATTAAAGGGATAGTTAAAAATAATTTACTCAACCTCAAGTTGTTCCAAACCTGTATAAATGTCTTCTGCTGAACACAAAAGAAGATATTTTAAAGAATGTTGGTAATCAAACAGTTAATGGACCCCTTTGACTTCCATAAGCTTGGGCCTGTTTGGTTATCAACATTTCTTCAAAATATCACCTTTTGTGTTCAAGTTGTGTTTAACTTGAGGGTTAGTTAATGATGACAGATTTTTCAGTTTTGGCTGAACAATCCCTTTAAATTGAGATTTTTGCTCAAGTCTAATGCTTTTCAGATGTTTCTCCTGAGAAATAACTGTATTACATGTATCTCTTGTTCAGTTTCAGAAAAGAAACTCAACAATTTCTTAAAATTAAATTATTTCAATATGAACTCAAACATTTCTCCTCAAATTTGTCCAATTTATCTGAATGTTTTAGGAGAAACATCTGAGAAAATGTGTGCTTTAATATATAACTGAGATCTCCATAAAGTGTCCTGAGATATGAAGGAACATAGACGCTGTTGGTAATATCATAACTGTCTTAATTTTTCTAGCAATCTCCAGCCTCTCCTCTGACATGTCACCCATCCAGTCCTCCATGACTCAGCCATTAGATATGTCCCCTGTGGACAGCTGCTTTCCCCCAAAGTTTCTCCCTGTGCTGGACAGACCACCAATTCAGCCTCCCACCGTCAGTCAAATGATAACCACAGAGGTCCAGCAACCACCAGGAGCGGCCAAACCTTTGGTTCTAACACACCTGGTGGAAGGATTTATCATACAGGAAGGACTGGAGCCATTCCCGGTAAACAAAGCATCTATCAACCACTGCCTAAATAACATATATTAAATATGAATGTTGTTCTTTTGAACTTTATGTATAATATGTATAATGCAAAAATATTAAGCAGCACAACTGTTCATCATCGATAACAATAATAAGAAATGTTTCTTGAGCACCAAATCAGCATATTAGAATGATTTTCTGAAGGATCATTTGACACTAAAGACTTGAGTAATATAAAAAAAAAAATAATACTACTTTATATTATTATATTATTTAAATACTAAATTGTAATAATGTTTTCTTCTGAATCCCACAGGTGAGCAGGTCATCTCTGATGGTGGGTCCTGTCCGGGAGTCTGGGGTGAATGGGGTGAGGGAAGCAGAACTCATCCCTTCTAGTTCAGAACCTCCAGAGGACTCCACAGACTCAGATGAAGAGGATGTGGTTACAAACAGTAAGTAAACCACACTTCTTCTTTTTCAGGTTCATTGCAGCATCTTTTATTACAAAATACCATTAAATCTTTAACTAAGCAACTTGTGGCTGCCACAATAAGGGATTTGTAAATGGCAGCTGGTTTGAGTTGGTTTAAGATGGTCAAGTGCTGGTCCTAAGCAACTAGCTCCAGCTCAGGACCAGCTTAAACCAGCTCAGGACCAGCTCAAACCAGCTGCCATGCTTCAAAACATACCTAACCAGCATATGCTGTTTTTTTTAACAGGGTTGGACTAATAAAATCACTATGTATTCCAATAGTTATTCCAATAGTTTATTCTTAAAAATAGCAGCATTAGCATAGTGGGACACAAGGTGTGTGTCTCAATCAGCATCCCAGGTTGTGAATCAGTATATCGTGTACAAGAATTTGCACTCTGGTAAGGGCAGTAAGGACCTTGGCTAACTATACATTGGGACACTGAAGACTATTTTGCGGCGACATGACTCATTGTACAACATCACTCACTACTGGTATTTATCTTTCTGCCATTATGTTTTAATGTTAATTAATGTTCATTATAATAAATACTTTGCTTGTTACACAGGGTTCCTACGGGTCCTTGAAATCCTTGAAAGTTTGTGAATCTGAAAAAAAAAAAAGGTGCAAAAGTTAATATCAGATCATTTTGCAATACAATATAAGATGTACTGAATATTCTTCAGTTTTATGCAAAACAGAAATACGACAAATTGAATTTCCGATCTCTGTCATATGGCCAAAAATACATGCAAAATGCTTTTTTGTGAATAGTTTTGTTTGACAAATGGAAACTGTAACAATGTATGATACAAGGTGACACGATGTAACCTTGATCTCGCTTGAAACGTGTCCCCACATTAAGTCCTTGAATGCGAGGGTATTCGACCTGGAAAGTCCTTGAAAGGTCCTTGAATTTTAAGTTAACCAAGGTGTGGAAACCCATTTCAGCTGTAAATAAATTACCTGTCTGGCGAAGCTGAAATATAATTAAATAATTACATCTATTAAAATAAAAATAAAAACATCTATTGTGCATCATTAAGTGTAGTGAGTTGGCTCACGTGATTTATGTTTCACGACAGAACTTCCGTTAAGGGAACATAAAGGCATGAATGCTCCCTGGTTTTCATGGTGGATTGTGGTAATTTTTACAGACCGAATGTTTCAATGCACTTAAACAGCCCTTAAAATGTCTGACTCCCTGATCAGTGCACTGAATACTGAACTAGGAAGCTGATTGAGACGCACCCAAGGTTTTGCATCTGAATATTGCAGTATTTAGCATAGCCGCAAACAAGTTTTTGGATCAAAATATTTTAGCATTAGCAAAGAGGTGTGTCGTAATTTGCATACTTATGCACTATTCTATGCCATACTATGGACTTGGCCGTAGTCTTTGACAAAAATTTGATTTTCTAAGCGTATTGTTTAAAAAGTTATTTTTTTTATCAAACTTAACCACATTCAATTGTTGATAAAAAAGGATGCATGAAGCTAGAATAAAATGTTTTTAAAATGGAAAGAGTTAAGGGACAGTTAAAATTATATTTAAAGTATAAAGATTTAATACCTAAATAGGAACATAGTTGTACTTAAAGTGTAAAAATAATATATAAATAGTAAACTGTAAGAACAATGTCATGTTCACTTAAAGAAAAACGTACAAGTATACTTGAAGTATAAAACTACTAAACTAGTAGTTTACAGAGAGTGTACTTTCATAAACTAAACAAATTTACTATTTTATAAATTTACTATAATTTACTACTAAGTATTGAAATAGTAAACTACTAGTATACTTATAAGTTCACTTGTTAGTACAGATGCAGTACAAATAAGAAAAAAAGTTGTGCACTTCTGTTACACTTATAGTACACTTAAAAGTGTACTTTTATATTCTTAAAAAGTTGGACAATCTGTGCTCCGTTCCACTCCACTTTTAGACACGCACTTGCGAACTTCCCTAATCACTTCCCCTCGTGGGAATCACTGCCTACATTTTGAAGTGCATTTCACTTCGTGAAGTGGATGAGGGAAGTTTATATGGACAGACCCTCGCTCCCTCGATTTCTACTTCATATGTACACTTCAGGCAGCTCCATATTCCACAGGGCAACACGATTGTGACCGCATATCGCTTTTAATTTACCCCACCACAAACAATTCTTTGATATATTAATTTAAAAATATATATATTTCAAAGAATCTGAACACACATATACACATATAGAATGCTGCATTAAAAAATTTCGTAAGGGAAAAAAAAAATCACCTCCATAGTGGATTCCAAGTGATCAAGGGCTTACTTAGGACGTTCTAATTCAGTCCATTGCAAAGGTTCCGCCAGTAGTGGGCACTCATGCAACGTAAGCAATGACGCACATCTGAGTGAAGTTAGCGAGTGAAGGGCTTAATAAAAGCGAACTGAAATGCAGCCTTAGTCCCAAGCTGTATTGAAATAGTACACTTACAAGTTTACTACTAGTACAATAATATTTTTATACTTACTACATAAAGTATGCTTAAAATATACTTGAACTTCATAAAATTAACTTGAAGTATACTTCTTTTTCGTACTCGTCTCGACTCTGAAATTGAATGACAAAATAATCGCATAAAATTCACACGGTTGAGTACATAGTGCATAGTATTAGGGCATAGTGTATAGTACATCTTTTAGGACACAGCTTTTGATCATAATATTGCAGCATTCGCGTTAACATAGTAGCACACAAGGTTTTAAACTGAAACATTACAGCAAACTATATTTTGACAGGATTTTTTGTTAATATAAAATCTGTTTTCCTCATCTTTTTTTCTCACTGTAGATGGTGTCGGACGGGCCCACAAGCTTGTTCTGCAGTGCCAGTTTTGCAAGAGGAAAGGCACTGCCCAAACATTCCCACGCTCCAAGCGTTTCTGCTCCAAATCCTGTGCCAAGAGGTACACCTCCCTTACATGATATACTACATTGACAGAGTAAAATAAACAACCTGTTAGTATGGCTGGCACAATAATGAATGGGTGCCTAACTTGTATTCTATGCACATACAACTGCTCCATCAACACAATTGCAAATGCTTGGTGGAGTCAGAAACCACAACTGGAAGGGCCTGAGCATGATTTCCTGCATGTATCAAGAGTTCACGTCAAGAATAGCAGAGGTGTGCAATTGACTCAAACAGATATTTGGTGTGGTGTTGAAAAGGGTGTTTCCAACAGAAGCTTAAAAAATAATATTAATGTTTACAGTGGCCGCAAAAGAAGTGTTTAGACACCTAAAAGAACATGAATAGCATTGCGTTATTTAACACATATTTAAAAGAGGGGTATCACACACAGTTTCAGCCAATCTCATGTTAATCTTGAATACCTATAGAGTATCATTGCATCCTTCATATATCATAAAAGTATTTAGTTTTATTAGATTTATAAAAGACAGATAATCTGTACCGACTCTTTCCGAAAGCAGCCGAACTCGTGGAGGAGTGCAGTGGGCGGAGCTAAAGAGACACACGCACACACACACACACCTATGACAAACAAAGGGCTGCAGACTGCTTCCGTAACCCGAAAGAAGCACGTTGATGGGTCTGCTTTCTGCAGAAGTGCCCATACAAGAAATTCAAAAAATATCACACTTTTTGGTGTAATACATGGCCATACTTTGGGAAAAAACGTTCCGAAACTTGTTCGAATCCAGAAGGAGTGTACTGGTATTTGGCACAGAAATACTCTGTCATGCGTCCAACTAATTTTTTTAATTTTGCCCATGTTTAGCATGAGCATCCAACTCTTTAACAGTGTAAATAAGTCTGAATGCATGAAATATCGATATATATAAAAAAATATAGAAAAAAAATCAACCAGCTTGCTTTTAAATTATATATATAGTTCAAATGTAACACAATTTAAGTGTTCTGGTTCTCAAATGCTAGTGGTACTAACATAGTTAATGTGGTGAACTACATCTGTGGTTACTGCACTAGTCTAGGACACCTGTGTGAACTTGAGGAACTGACTTCATACTCAAAAATGACACCACCTGGTCATCGCAGAATGACTAACTGAAGTTAGTGCAGAGAAAAGCGCCATCATTTGTTTGCAGATGCTGCTTGGTTTTATATATTGTGTCCACGTCTAATTCAATGACTTTCATACATTTTTAAGTGTACAACAGTGTTCATATACCTTTTTTAGAGTAGTGAATAAAGTTTGAATAGTGAGTCTTGCACTCAAAGCTAGTCACTAGCATTGTCCTAAAAAGATGCTCACACATACACACTGTGACAGGATGTGGTCATGGTTTGTGATAAACATCAACCCTTGACACACATTACGAGCTGCAAGGCTGACTTTGGTCAGTGTGTTAGGTTTACTTTAAAGACAACCTTTGTTTACCTCCTCTTTCTTTTGCAGGTTCAGTTACACCAAACGTTTCCGTGCGCTCAGGCGCTGTGTGAGCGAGGGGGGCCATCGATCTGAGCTCAATGGTGCAGAGGAAAATTTCCACCAGGTTTGTCCAAGTCCTGTAAAACAATATGCATGTTTGTGATCTATGTGCATTACTAAACTCTACTACCACTACCTAGGCCAAACATGGGACCACAGAGCAGTGGAGAATTCTTCAACAGCCACCACACGAGGGGGAAGATGGGACGGCCGCTCCGATGAAGACCAGGCTCCGCAGACATACGGAACAGGAACGGGAGCGGGAGATTAGAGTCAGACAAACAGTGGAGGAGACGAGAAGTGCTCCCACCTCACCCATAGACCCTGTGTCTCCCACGGATGTCTCTCCCTACCCAAAACCAGCACAGTGGTCGGTGGATCAAGTGTCAAGCTTTATATCCAATTTACCAGGTAAAAAGTAACACTGTGAGGTGCCACATCAGTCTCCTGTCCGCCTTTCTATCTTTCGATCTCTTGGTCTGTCCGTCTGTCTGCCTGCCTGTCTGCCTGCCTATCTACCTATCTGTCTGTCTGTCTGTCTGTCTGTCTGTCTGTCTGTCTACCTACCTACCAATTTATCTATCTATCTATCTATCTATCTATCTATCTATCTATCTATCTATCTATCTATCTATCTATCTATCTATCTATCTATCTATCTATCTATCTATCTATCTATCTATCTATCTATCTATCTATCTATCTATCTATCTATCTATCTATCTATCTATCTATCTATCTATCTATCTATCTATCTATCTATCTATCTATCTATCTATCTATCTATCTATCTCAGGCCAACATTAGAGTTTGTCTTGTTTTTATCTAGTTTGATTATATTGAATGTTTCAATTTTAACACTACTGTTTTTAACCCCACCTAAATTATCTCAGGGTGTCAAGACATTGCAGAATCTTTCAGAGCCCAAGAGATAGACGGACAGGCCTTGCTTCTGCTGACCGAAGACCATTTGATGAGCGCCTTGAATGTCAAACTCGGCCCTGCTCTCAAAATATGCGCCCGCATCAACTCCCTGAAAGAAGGTGGAAGATAAAGAGAATGAAGCAGAGACACAAACGAAAAGAAGCTAGGTATATCCTTGTGGACCACAAGAGCACTTGCCAATAGAATAGAGCCATTTTGTGCACTTTAATCTTCAGAGATTTATGCGATAATTTCATTGTTATGAAAAAGCTTACATGTATTTGCTTGAACTAAACTAGCAAAACCTTACAGTTCTTGTAAACTTAGCCTCTGTCTGAAAGCATGGTAGCAATATAATGGTCTCAGTCTGTGAGCGTTTTACAGGATGTATATTTAATCGCAGTAGGAGGGAACTGTTAGCATCTCCTTTTTTTGTATGGGAAATCATGATCAGGGTCAATGATTTTATATTTTTGACTGAGAGCAAAGGAGATCACTTCCTGTGTCAGCGCGTAGAGGTTCGACAAGAACGGAAGTGCTGTTATTGTGTGCATGTCCCATTGTATATATTTTCCTATCGTATTCCATACCATGTATACATGTATAACAATGCAGTGTTCTGTGTGTATAAATTAAAAAAAAATGTTTTGTGAAGGATTTGTAATATTTAATATATTTGTCTTCTAAGGCTCTAGAACGTTCAAAACGCGAATCATTTCAAGTTTATAAACATTTTTAAATGACGTTTGAGATACTGACATAAATGACATTTTGTGAATCAGACAAACTGTCAGAGAATATGAAAAGAAGAAGGTACCCAAAGGCAATCGTTTTCAATCAAGGCAGTGAAAAGGTGCCTTTTTTATGAGACCTTATGAAACTACTGTAGGCATTTTGCTGAGGCAAACTATGTACTAGATTGTGTCATCAAGTGTTGTTTCTCATTGTTACATTACCTTTCTTGTGCCACTTTTGATTATTTAATTAAACCAACTACATTTTGTTATGAAATCTTGAATTGGTCATTTATTGTACTTTTTTTAAAGATTTTCTCTTCTGCAGACTTTAACTTTGTCGGTTACCTTGATGTGTACACTACGGTTGAAAAGTATTGTGTTCCTAATATTGTGTTGGTCCCCTTTTTGCTGCCAAAACAGCCCTGCCCTGTCTAGGCATGGACTCTACTAGACCTGAAGGTGTGCTGTGGTATCTGGCCAAGATGTTAGCCCAGGTAAGCGACACACACGCACCCGCCATCCACGTGATGTAAAAGAAAACATGGTTCATCAGACCAGGCCACATTCTTCCATTGCTCTGTGGTCCAGTTCTGATGCTCATGCCTACTGTTGGCGCTTTCAGCGGTGGACAGGGGTCAGCACGGGCACCCTGAATGGTCTACGGCTATGCAGCCTCATATGCAACAACCTGCGATGCACTGTGTATTCTGACACCTTTCTATCAGAACCAGCATGAACTTCTTGAGCAATTTGAGCTACAGTAGCTTGTCTGTTTGATCGGACCACACAGGCCAGCCTTCGCTTCCCATGTGCATCAGTGAGCCTTGGCCGGCCATGACCCTGTCGCCAGTTCACCCTTCCTTGTTCCACTTTTGATAGATATTAACCACTGCAGACCGGGAACACCCCACAAGAGCTACAGTTTTGGAGAGGCTCTGACCCAGTCGTCTAACCATCACAATTTGGCCCTTGTCAAACTCGTTTAAATCCTTACACTTGCCCATTTTTCCTGCTTCTAACCTTCTAACATCACCTTTGAGGATAAAATGTTCACTTGCTGACCAATATATATTCCACCATCTAATAGGTACCGTGATAAGAGATAATCAGTCTTATTTGCTTCACCTGTCATAATGTTATGCCTGATTGGTGAATGATGTATGTACATGATATTGTTGATCAAATATTCAAGCTGTGTGTTTTCTCTGATTTGGTACAGTTTCACTGAGCTTGGCATGAGATAAAGCGCACAGATTTGTTCATGATGTCAAAAATTTGTGTTGGACATCATAACCCACTAGATGGCATTCACACTCAAAATGGTAATTTCATACTTCATTAGAAAGTGTTTTAAAATAATTATGTTCTGTTGTATTTTATAAAATATTATCACGATTATTTTATTTGGTAATAAGCCGAATAACTAACACTGGAGAGAAAATATGAGCAGAGACATATTAATGCTGTAATAAATCAAAGTATGTTATTCTCCAAATTTTGAGGGATTGCCATTGTGACGTGTCTCCAAGGCTTTCTTCTGATTGGCTGAAAGTTCTGTTGGGCACGTCCACTATAAAAAGTAAATTTACCAAATGGATTGTTTTACAGTCCATACTCAAACTGTGATACTAATCTTCTCCAGAATGCGTTTTATATAGGATTCGTGATCTTTAAACAACTATTAATGTTTTTGGCTTGAAGTCAGAGCATATTTCAGTTAACATTTTCTTTCACATTTTACATTCAGTCAGGATGTCTAATAGCTGTCGCCTGCTCTGTGGGTTTTTAATGAGCTGTATCGGCTGGACTGGTATTATAATAGCGACCTCAACAAATGACTGGGTGGTGACCTGTAAGTACGGCATGCACACCTGCAGGAAGATGGATGAGCTGGAGACCAAGGGCTTGTGGACAGAGTGCGTCATCTCTACTGCTCTCTATCACTGCATCTCACTCAACCAAATCCTCGATATACCGGGTGAGAAAGATTTGTTTATTTATTTATTATTGTTATTTTAATATTTTGTATGCATTCATTTTCTTTTCATGCATGGATTAAAGCAGTTCACCATTTAGTTTTACTGTTTTCCTAGAATATTATGTGAGGCATTTAAAAGTTATGTCGCATGAATTTTTGAAACATAATGTTAAGGTTCGTGTATGATATTTTGATATTTTGAAGCTTACATCCAGACGTCTCGCGCTCTGATGGTCTCCGCCTCTCTGCTCGGACTGCCCGCTCTGGCGCTCGTGCTGTTGGCGATGCCCTGCGTCAAACTGAGCCAAGAGACCGAAGACACCAAACACAGACGCGCAGTCCTAGGAGGACTACTTATAATGTTCATATGTGAGTTATCTGTCTGTCTGTATAAACAACCATTGGAATTTCAATGGTTATTTCTTAAAGGGATAGTTCATCCAAAATGCTGTCATCTTTAAGCCTACTCACCCTCAGGTTCCAAACCTGTATTTATTTGTTCTGCTTAACACAAAGGAAAATATTAGCAAATGGCTGCCGAGATCTGCTTGGTTACAAACATTCTTCCAAATATCTTCCTTTGTGTTCAGCAGAAGAAATAAATGCATACAGGTTTGGAACAACTTGAGGGTGAGCAAATGATGAAGACAGAATGTTAATTTTGGGTTTCAAAAATGAAAATTCTATCTTCATTTAGTTTTTAGTTTTTTTTTACAACAGCTAGGACCCATTTCTCAATACCTAGGTCACTTTTTTAAAACTCTTCAAACAGTGATCACAACATCAGTCAAGCTAAACTGAGGATAATTTATTATTGCTTTGACACAAAATGCATTCAATAACGACGTCTTTCAAATTACATGAATTATTTTCTCACTTAGACACAAACACCACCAAAACTTGATGTACTATACAGGCCAATTTCTCTTTTCAACACTGTTAAACTTAAGTTCAAAACCTAACAAAACACAAAAAGTGAATAAGACAGACATTTGCTACATTTTCTGTCTTATTTTTTACAGTAATACAATATTGATATATTCTGAATAAAATAAAAAATCTAAGAAACTAGATGCAACTGAAAACAACTGAACACCTTCACACTACCATCCTTTCAAAAGAGGTAAACCTATAGGAAATCATTTCATACTTTAATGTAAACATGGACTGTGTAACATAAACTGCAGTGAATTATAAGCAGTGGAGAGTGTCATTCTGGTTTTGTCAAGAAATTTTACAAAAGAAAATTGATATAATCTTTGAAATCCTTGTATAATGCTACCTGATGTTAGTGTTTTTTGGGTCTGTGTTTAATGACTGACAAAGTGTGTTTGTTGGTTGAAAACCTTTGCTAGTGTTATGGAAGAATTGTTTTGAGAAAACAATGACGTGTTTTGGTAGTCTTAGTGCATTTTGAATGTGAAATTATCTGCTGTGCCAAGCTGAAAGTTGGTTAGGAGAACTGACTAAAGAGTTTTGAAAAAGTGACCTAAGTATTGACAAATGGCTCCTAGAGATTGTGAAACAAAAACAAGCTTTCTCCTTTGAATTCTAGAACTCCAAAACCAACGGATAATGTTCTAGTCGCTCTTTTCAATGCATGAATTGAGACTGAAGCTTGGATAAAAAAGGATACAAAACCATAAAATTAGTAGCTCACACGGTTTGTGTGCTGTGCTCCAAGTCTTCTGAAGTCGTAGGATAACCTTTTTTTAAATATATAGTCATTATATCCCACCTCCATTGGAATCATTGATTCAGTGAATGAACTCGAGAACTGGATTAGTGAACTAATTGTGGACAAATGAACTGAATCAATCAATTTACTGAAAAAACTCACTCACAAGAATGATTTATTCACTACTCCACATTCATGATATCACTACTCCACTATCATGAACTCTAATGCAAACACCAATTACTAGGATTTTCAATTAACAGGCATTACATAAATAGTGTTTTCATTTTTAAGTGAACTTTCCTTTCTATATACACTGCCTGACCAAAAAATAGGCAAATGCTTAAGAGTCTAAGATCTTGACCAAAAATGTATGCACCTCTTGATGGAAATACCATCACAACATTTATTTCCATCAAGAGGTGCATAATTTTTTGGTCAAAATGTTTTGTTGACGATGCAAGAGTCTAGCACTCTTTAAAGTCTCCTCCAGCACATCCCAAGACTTTCAATGAATTTAAGGTCTTGACTCAGAGGTGCCAGTTCATGTGTGATTCTTCATGCTCCCTCCCAACCATTCTTTCACAGTCTGAGCCTGATGAATCTTGACATTGTCATCCTAGAGTATGACCAGGATGTGTCCTCTTTCATTGTTTTAGAAATAAAAAAAACTACACACTCCATCCATTATGGTTAGAAGAACTGTTGCCAAACATATAACATGCTAGAAACACAAAAATCACTTCAATAATGATCCAATCATAGACTTTTAAGCATTTGCCTATGTAAATCCAAACGGCGACTTTTTTTTTGACCGGGCTGGGTATGTGAATTCAACATTTTAAAGTAATTTTTACAATCAGTAACACTAAGCCTACACTCTTAAAACTAAAGATTGCTTTCATAAAGAACATTTAACATCCATAGAACCACAAAAGATTCTTTATAGTGAAAAAAAAACTAGAACGTTTTAGATAATTAAAATGTTATACACACTTAATTTAAGCAATGTCACTGGAAGATTTTTTTTGGGAACCCACAATTGTTCTTTGCTTCCCTGCAAAAACACAAAAACAAACCTGGAAGTTGGAACCTTGTCAATAAGTGCTACACTTATTGAACCCCATCATTGTAATTTAAGTTTTTACCAAAATTAACCGATAACAATTGTGTACCATTCCTAGTACAGTCATCGGGACACATTCAAATGATACCATTTCCTGTAAACAACCCACTATAGTGTACTACTCCAGATTCTAAAATACAGGAATTTATTTGCTCATATCCTCCCTGAAATTGTGCTTTCAACATACAGGGCTGAAAATGTCCTTGACTGAAGTAACTGTATAACATCCAGATTTCCTACATCCTGTTAAGAATGGGAAGAGCCAGTCATGGTCAACTGTCTGACCCATTTTTACAGGTGTTTTGGGGTGGTTTGCAATTCTGCAAACACTATAAAACTCCTAATCTTATCCAGTCTGTAATTCTCCATGATTATGGTGCTGTCATTATGAACATTATAGAGCCCTTCCTTTTGTTTCAGCTCTGTGTGGGATTGTGTCGACGGTGTGGTTCCCTATTGGAGTGCTTCATGAGGACGGCCTGATGTCGTTTGGATTCTCCCTGTACGCTGGCTGGGTCGGTTCAGCCCTCTGTTTCTTTGGCAGCTCGATGATGGTTTGTTGCTCAAGGGGCGACAGCCCAACTCAGAATCCTGAAAACCGCTACTACTACTCAAAACACAGTGGAGTTACCAACTCCGGCCCTCCTATAAACAGTCATGCCAAGAGCGCACATGTGTGAGAGCGAAGACACACTGGATAAGATGAGCTTACCTCAAGATTTTGGACACACACATGCATGCAAGCTCACACACTTCAATGAAATATGTGAAGAATTTGTTTTCTCCTGCCATGGTTTGACTTCAAACATGTGATTTGGAGGGAACAGAGAATTTGGTGGAAACTTGTGCTCGCAGATGTTTGAACATTAAAGGCTTTGTTTGAATAGACGTTGAAATGAATCCAAAGGGAAACTTCTCTCAGTTCCCTAGGCACGTTTTTTTCATAGATGATTGTGAGTCAAACTAGTCACACAGTATTCATTTTGCTCCTATATTTGATTTTCCTCTGACATTATTGTAACATGTTCTTTACTTAAGGTGTGCATAAGCTTATTAGTTCATGCCAACATTTTGGACAGCATGTACACCCAGACAGACAGATAGACAGGAAACATGTGTGGTAAAATGACCAGATGTCATCTGCACTGTTTTCCTGGAGAGCGTCTCACAGCATCCTGCACACAACCTCCTAGGAAATCAGCATATGATATTTGAGAAAAAAATATCTGTAACAGGAAACCATAATTTTTTCGGCCTCAAATGGTCAGTGATTGATATACTGTGGTAATGTATTATTTTATGCGTTCTTTGGGAGTTTGAGGACATAATACGTCACATAATCTCCACTATGTTATGCATGTTGAGCGAAATCTCATGATTTAACGTCTGAATGAAAACATGAACACACAAAAAATTATTAAAAAAATGCAAATGATTATTGTTATGGCTGATGATTTAAAAAAGACACCGTTTGTGCTTGTAAAATATATTATTTTTTAATCTTTCATTTGAAATATAGTTGTATATTCTTCTCAAACACATAACTCTTGATCTCTGTGTATTTACATGTGTTCTGAATCAGAATGATTTTACGCACATAGCTGAAGGGAAGAAATGTAAATATCCTCGTGCAAACCTAAACAAGGGTGAAAGCACAAGAGTAAGACATTTCTACAAACCAACATAGAAAGAATTTGATATCGATGTCGCAAAATATTTTGAGAACTATTAAGCTTTCACAGGGAGCCAATCATAATATTTCCCATTGAAATTCAAGGGAGTGCTCGAGATTTTAGATCCAACACAGCTGTGAAGATGATGTAAGGTGAAAAGTCCACTCAATGCATCTTTAGGGGGTTTCTGCTCATGTGGTAACAACTTGCATTGGATTTTGCTTTAAAGAGGCATCTTGAGTTTTTGATATGGGGGGCATTGGTTTTAGGATCAAAGTAACATCTCAGACTAAAAGAATACTGTGCAAATTTAAATCCAACACTGAAACAGTAGCTCACTTCAGAAAGATGTTATATTTGATTTTTGAATAATATTAAGGAGGTATGGAAGCTTGTTTCCGCCACAGAATAAAAAATTAAAAACTTAAGAATTGCGTGAAATAAATCGCAATTCTGACTTTATTCCACGTAATTCTGACTTTATAACACGCGATTGTGACTTTATATCTCACGCAATTCTGACTTTATAACACACGATTGTGACTTTATATCTCACGCAATTCTGACTTTATAACACGCAATTGTGACTTTATATCTCACGCAATTCTGACTTTATAACACGCGATTGGGACTTTATATCTCAGGCAATTCTGACTTTATAACACGCGTTTGTGACTTTATATCTCACGCAATTCTGACTTTATAACACGCGATTGTGACTTTATAACACGAGATTGTGACTTTATAACACGAGATTGTGACTTTATATCTCACGCAATTCTGACTTTATAACACGCGATTGTGACTTTATAACACGAGATTGTGACTTTATATCTCACGCAATTCTGACTTTATAACATGCGTTTGTGACTATATCACGCAATTCGGACTTTATAACACGTTTGTAACTATAACGCAATTGTGACTATATAACATGCGTTTCTGACTTTATAACACGCAGTTGTGACTTTAAAACAAGCGATTGTGACTTTATAACACACGATTGTGACTATATCTCACGCAATTCTGACTTTATTACACGCGTTTGTGACTATAACACGCGATTGTGACTTTATAACACGCAGTTGTGACTTTAAAACAAGTGATTGTGACTTTATAACACGCAGTTGTGACTTTAAAACAAGCGATTGTGACTTTATAACACGCGATTGTGACTATATCTCACGCAATTCTGACTTTATTACACGCGTTTGTGACTATAACACGCGATTGTGACTTTATAACACGCAGTTGTGACTTTAAAACAAGCGATTGTGACTTTATAACACGCGATTGTGACTATATCTCACGCAATTCTGACTTTATTACACGCGTTTGTGACTATAACACGCGATTGTGACTTTATAACACGCAGTTGTGACTTTAAAAGAAGCGATTGTGACTTTATAACACACAATTGTGACTATATATATCACGCAATTCTGACTTTATAACACGCGATTGTGACTTTATATCTCACGATTGTGACTTTATATCTCACGCAATTCTGACTTTATAATTGCATCTGTGACTATAACACGTGATTGTGACTTTATAACGCGTTTGTGACTATAACACGCGATAGTGACTTTATAACATGCAGTTGTGACTTTATAACACGCAGTTGTGACTCTATAACACGCGATAGTGACTTTATAACACGCAGTTGTGACTTTATAACACGCGATTGTGACTTTATAACACGCAGTTGTGACTTTAAAACAAGTGATTGTGACTTTATAACACGCAGTTGTGACTTTAAAACAAGTGATTGTGACTTTATAACACGCAGTTGTGACTTTAAAACAAGCGATTGTGACTTTATAACACGCGATTGTGACTTTATATCTCACGCAATTCTGACTTTATAATCGCATCTGTGACTATAACACGTGATTGTGACTTTATAACGCGTTTGTGACTATAACACGCGATAGTGACTTTATAACACGCAGTTGTGACTTTATAACACGCAGTTGTGACTTTATAACATGCAGTTGTGACTTTATAACACGCGATTGTGACTTTATAACACACAGTTGTGACTTTATAACACGCGATAGTGACTTTATAACACGCAGTTGTGACTTTATAACACGCAGTTGTGACTTTATAACACGCAGTTGTGACTTTATAACACGCGATAGTGACTTTATAACACGCAGTTGTGACTTTATAACATGCAGTTGTGACTTTATAACACGAGATTGTGAATATAACACGCGATTGTGACTTTATAATACACGATTGTGAATTTATAACACGAGATTGTGACTTTAACGTGTTTGTGACTTCATAATACGCAATTGTGACTTTATAACACGTGATTGTGACTTTAACGTGATTGTGACTTCATAACACGCGATTTTGACTTTATAACGCGTTTGTGACTAACACGCGATTTTGACTTTATAACGCGTTTGTGACTAACACGTGATTGTGACTTTATAACACACGATTGTGACTTTATAACACACGATTGTGACTTTATAACATGCGATTGTGACTTTATAACACGCGATTGTGACTTTATAACGCGCAGTTGTGACTTTATAACACGCGGTTGTGACTTTATAACATGCGATTGTGACTTTATAACACGCGATTGTGACTTTATAACGCGCAGTTGTGACTTTATAACACGCGGTTGTGACTTTATAACACGAGATTGTGACTTTATAACGAGATTGTGACTTTATAACACGAGATTGTTCTTATTTTAGAATTCGCAATTGCAACAGACTATATCACAAGAAATTTTTTACAAAATTGCGAGATGTAAACTCACAATTGTGAGATAAAAAGTCGTAATTATCTTTTAAAAGGTTTTATTCTGTGACTGAAACAAGCTTCTATAAGAAGGGGTTATTTAAAGGCACTTATGAAGCCTAAATAAAAAACTGGTCCAAACATCCCTTTAGATAAGTCACTTATCTATCACAAGGTGCAAATGCGTTTAAAAACCTGTTTAAGAACAAATATTTTTTCACAAAGAAATACACTCAAAAATGTTTTAATAACTAGTGAGACATGATTAACAACACTATCAAACCTAGGAAATCCATCAGTGACTGATTTTGTAAAGTAGAATGTGTTCCTGGTACTACTAACCCTGACCATTAACTACCCAACTAGTTTCATGAGTTCTTAACTAAAAGTTTTTACACCGTTTTTTGTTTAGCCATAGTTTTTGTCTTTTGACTAAAAACTTTTACGTAATTTTAGTTAAAGTCGGCATGAAATGGAAACTCAAATCTGTTTTCTAAATGTATGTTAATGATCTTATTGTGAACAATTCAATTCAACAATTTAAAACTTCATAACTCAAATTTACGTATTTGGACTTTTCCAAACATTTTGTCCGCTTAAACTCCTTTCTTACAATAGAATGCTAGCTCATATTCAGATCTGCTTGCATCCAGTCAACAAACAATGGATAGAACCAAGGCCCGACCAATTATTTTTGTTATTTTTCGATAATCCATTCACTCGGATGCAAGTCACAATACGGACAAAAATATCTGTCGCTACTCACAGTTCATTGCGAATTTCAAATAAACCATACTTTAAAATGGCTAATAAATTTAGTCAACAAAAATAACATTTAAGTTGAGTAAACCCTTTGGTTTTGTTAATCAGTGTCTGTGTTTTAGTACGTCACTTAGTTCAGGTTTACTTTTGCATTCGCAATTTGTAGTTTGTAATATTACTTTTATGCTATTTATATTATTCTCATACTTATATCCTACATAATTCTATGCATAGGATATATCTTTCTTCTTTAAGAATCCTTGCAGTGGTGTAACTCTTCTCTCTGTATTTTTGTCAACAGTATGTTTTAATTCAAATTGTTTAATTAACGATCATGCATATTTTCCTTTTGGCTTTGTTACTGTTGTGGACAAAACTTTACAAAACTCTTTTCACATTTTTGTCAGTGATTTCATTGATCCAGAAACATATTCTATTTAGAAAATCATGGTCACCCAAATCCAACCTCTACTTCAACAACAGATTAGTCTATATGGCTCACTCCGGTGAATACTCTTCATTGACCAGCTCCTCAAAGCCTTTATTGGTCCTGCCTTTACTTCTGTAATTGTGACTGTCGGATGGTCTCTGTTCATCATACTGCTGCTGGTACTGATAGCCACGCTCCTCAGCCGCCCAGCCCTGGTACTGTCCATCCTCTTCCTCCTCCTGAGGAGGGAGGTCTTCATCAACATTGAAGCTGTCGTCGACCTCCGTGTCGTACCTCTGGTAGGAGCTGGCGTGAGCCGCTTCCTCTCTAGCACTGCGCTCCAGGGAGCTGTTCCACATCCCATAGCTAAAATAGATCAGCACACCTGTAGGGCGAAGAGATGGGGTCAGGTAAGTCCCGTTCACACCATAACTAGAATAATACATTTTAACAAATGTTTAGATTATATGAGAGATTATAAGTCCGCAACATAGCACTGAGGAGCGATATCATTGGAATCTCTTTTCTTCCGAATAGTGAACAATATAATAGCCAATCAGAATGATTCGACTTTAAAGAGTTAAAGCACTAAAGCGGCAGATGAGACATCTTTAGCATGCGCTTATAATAAACAGAATATTATCATACGTTGGCTGTGGATGCTAATGTAGTAATCGTTATAGTTATCTTTATAGCCATCTTTCTTGGTTTGAATGGGCCTTTGCAGATGATTGTGAATATATGGAGAATATATAAAGAGAAGACCTTGCCTACCTAGTAAGCACCACACCACAAAGCGCACCCAGGTGATGCTGGATAGTTTGAGCATGAGGTAAATGTTCACCAGCATGGCAGCTGTGGGCACAAAGGGCACACAGGGCGCCATGTAAGGCAGCTTTTTAGGGTTCTCTGGTTGTCGAAGAATAATAACAACCAAAGTAACCATGAGGATAATTATTGTCATTATAAAAGGCAATATTGCCCACTGGGCTCCTCCTGAAACCCGGTCGAAGCCGTAGATGACAAGCATCCATAGAAAAAAGGTCAAGATGAAGAAAAGGAGGACGCAGGAAGTAACAGTACGTCCTGTTGCAGGAGTGGGTCTATCGCCCACATTCGGCAGGCCCAAACGCATCCGCATAGTGTAATACTGAGACCCCAATATGCGTTTCAAGAGACTATTGGAGTCGTCCGCCTCGATGCCATTCTCTCCAACGCCAAAGCCAGAACTGTCCGACTGGTAGCCCCCAGAATCCGACTTTTCAATCAGCGTTTCGTCGTCTCCTTTGGAGGGCAGGTTCTTGGCCCCACAGGGGTTGTCAGCATACCCTTCTCCACAAGGTGAGTTCATGTCCTTCTCACTAGCTGCCATTACTTCCTCTTTTCTCTTCCGTTCCTCCTCTTCCTCCTCTGTGAGGAAACTGGTGAAGCCGTCTCTATCGGGCTGATACCGCAGAAGAAGTACACACACCGACACCAGCGTGTAGGCCAGCAGTGTGCCGATGGACATCATCTCGATCAGGTCTCTCAGACTCACCAGGAGAGCCAAAAGAGCAGCCAGAGACCCCGATACAGCACATGCCACCACGGGGGTCTCTGTGTGGGGACTCACAAAGGACAGGAACCTGGCATACACATAAGCAAACTTTAGTTGAAATTCCTGTAAAAATATGTATATGAGCATAACAAGAAGAAAAGAAAGGGCTGCACACATATCAAAGACTTTATATTATCCGAGATGGTGCACTCCTATTGATATGAGATATGACAATATGAGAAACTATAGCATGCAATATGGTGGCTCTAGTAATAGAAGTCCCGCTTTCTAAATAAAACAGGTAATTGTCAATAAAGTGCATTAGTACCAGCCTAGAAAATGTTCAATGTTGGTTCCATAACAATATTTTCCATTCACTTTTCCTATATAGATTTTTTAAAAGTCTTTGTTAAAGCATTATAAGCCATTAACCAAGCCAACCAGCAAATAACTTTTATTTGAAGAAAAATTTATTTTCTGAACAAAAGAAGATATTTTGAAGAAAGAAAGAAGAAAGAACTTCAGGTTTGGAATAACTTGAGGTTGAGTAAATTATGACAATTTTCATTTTTGGGTGAACTATCCCTGTAAGACTGCACACTGGCTGAACAAACTTGAAATATATACATTTTTAATGATACTGTAGCATAAGAAAACTCATTGTTTTGGACAGTTCTTGTCAGATTGTGTTGCTGATTTGATTTGAATGTTATTTAAATGTTAGTTTATGAGGTTTCGGTACTTTCCCATTCAAATAGATAGGAGTTCGTCTTGCATGCCCGGGGAATTGCAAATATGGGTACCTAGTAAACTGACTTTCCTTGAAAGGGACTCATATACCTGAAGAGCAGACCATCTCCCGCCATGGCATAGATGACTCTGGGCATCGGGAACAGAGATCCCAGCAGGCTGACAGTGAGTCCTGCGACAGCACCAATGGCTACAATATACTTCCCTGCCACGAAGCCATGAATGGCAAACATTTCCATGAGCGGGGCATCTCCATCAATCAGGTTAAATGGCACCAACAATGTCAGAATCACACTCACCTAAGATATATAAACAGGTAAAGAGTTTATTATTTGGCAGTTTGTCAAATAAATGTGCAATACATTGCATGAAATGTCCTCTAGAAAACACTCGCAGATCTCATTTATAGGTGTGCCTGTGGATGTTTTAGGATGATTCATCCAATTCCATTGTGCAGTAAGAGAACACATGTGACACATTTAATCTGTCTCAGGAGGACAATAGAAAAATCGTTTCCAGAATTTAGATTAATATTTGAAAAAGGTCTTTAGCTTTAGGGATCAGGATTGGACATCTGGAGTGAGAGAACTTACATCACAGACCATCCGTCCATCCATCTATCTATCCATCTATTTATCTATCAGTCCGTCCATCCATCCATCCATCCATCTATCCATCTATCTATGCATCCATCCATCCAACTATCTATCTATCTACCTATCTATCTATCCATCTATCTCTATCTATCAGTCCGTCCATCCAGTCATCCATCCATCCATCCATCATCAATCCATCCATCTATCCATCTATCTATCTATGCATCCATCCATCCATCCATCCATCCAACTATCTATCTATCTCTATCAGTCCATCCGTCCATCCATCTATCTTCCATCCATCCATCCATCCATCCATCCATCCATCCATCTATCTATCTATCTATCTATCTATCTATCTATCTATCTATCTATCTATCTATCTATCTATCTATCTATCTATCTATCTATCTATCTATCTATCCATCCATCCATCCATCATCTATCATCTATCTATCTATCTATCTATCCATCCATCCATCCATCCATCCATCCATCCATCTATCTATCTATGCACCTCAATTATGAATTGATGGTAAATGAATTAATTGTGAATTAATTGTTTTAGAGAATACTGCCTGAGAAGCCCCAGCCAACAAGATAATTGTGACAATTACGTGAAGAAACTCAAATGATAGAAAGACAAATTATATGCAGTTTTGTTTTCTATTATTAACTATTAAAAACTATGGCTGTCAATAATAATAATCATGAAGTATTTAGAAAGCAGAACAGTAACTATGTCATATTTGGTAAACTTGTAAAAATGATTGTGTTAAACATAATGAATTGAGTTCAAAGTTAAGTACTGGAGTATGAGAGGAGTCACTGTACTCACAGAGACGTACGCCGTGAGACAGGTGACGAGAGAGGCTGTAATGGCATATGGAATGGAAGTGTCAGGGCTCTTGGCCTCTTCTCCAGTGGTGGCGATAATATCAAAGCCAATGAAGGCGTAGAAACAGGTTGCAGCTCCTTGCATGACCTACAGAGTGCATTCTATTTATTGATCTCTATAGAAGGTCATCTAGCTAATTATCACATTCAATAAAGACAAATAGAGTAATGCATTTTCTCCCCTACATCTTCGTAACATTCTTACCCCTGACCAGCCATAGGGCAGAAACCTCCCATCCTCCCAGTTGGCTCCAGAAAGGAAAAACAGTCCGGCAATCACCATGAAGATCCACACGATCAAGTTAATAACATTTAGCACATTATTGAAGCTCACAGAGTTTTTCACCCCTAAACCCACAATCACCGTCACCAACATAGCGATCAGCAGAGCCAGCAAGTCTGGATAAGATTCTTCTCCTTTACCTGATATGAGATGCATGGATAAACAAATGAGCTGTGTGATGAACATTAAGAGCCCATAAACCACACAAGCAATTTGTGTAGCATCATTACTATGAAAGACACTCACCCAGGCCCTTCATTGTTCCAAGATGGTTGATCATGTAGCGGCTGATGGTGTGATTAGCTAAAGAATCAAACATGCTGCTCAGTGCACTGGCTCCCGCCGCTGTACCGATCAGATACTCCAAGATGAGATTCCAGCCAATGAAAAAGGCCACAAATTCTCCCACTGTGACATAACTGTACGTGTAGGCAGAGCCTGTTGTCTTAGGCACTCTCACTCCAAACTCAGCATAGCAGACCCCTGTGTGAAAAGTCCTGAGATTAGCTATTTAACAAGTACATTATAGAGCAATACTCTGACAATAGAGAAAGTAACAGAAAGTAACAATTTAGAATTTGTAATATGTTTGGACGTGACTTTGGTCTCAACTTATGCGTTTTCATTATCTCATTACTATGAAAACGTAATATATAGTGAACATTTACCATGTTTTAAGTTTTATTGGCAGAGTAAAATTATTTATATTTATAATTTACACCAATCAGGTATAACATTATGAGTTATGCCTAATATTGTGTTGGTCCCCCTTTGGCTGCCAAAACAGCCCTGACCCGTCGAGGCATGGACTGCACTAGACCCCTGAAGGTGTGCTGTGGTATCTGGCACCAATATGTTAGCAGCTGATCCTTTAATTCCTGTAAGTTGCGAGTTGGAGCCTCCATGGATCAAACTTGTTAGTTCAGAACATCCCACAGATGCTCAATTGGACTGAGATCTGGAGAATTTGGACAACAAATTTGTGATGTACGTTGTGCTCCTCAAACCATTCCTGAACAATTTCTGCATTGTGGCAGGGTACTTTTTCCTGCTGAAAGAGGCCACAGCCACCAGGGAATACCGTTTCCATGAATGAGTGTACATGGTCTGCAACAATGCTTAGGTAGGTGTTATGTGTCAAAGTAACATCCACATGGATGGCAGAACCCAGCAGAAACACTGCCTCCGCCAGCTTGTCTTCTTCCTATAGTGCATCCTGGTGCCATATGTTCCCCAGATAAGAGACACACACGCCCCCGGCCATCCATGTGATGTAAAAGAAAACGTGATTCTTCAGACCAGGCCACCTTCTTCCATTGCTCCGAGGTCCAGTTCTGATGCTCACGTTCCCACAGTTGGCGCTTTTGGTGGTAGACAGGGGTCAGCATGGGCACCCTGACTGGTCTGTGGTTATGCAGTCCCATACCCAACAAACTGCAGTGCACTGTGTATTCTGACACCTTTCTATCAGAACCAGCATTAACTTCTTAAACAGTTTGATCTATAGTAGCTGTTCTGTTTGATTGGACCACACGGGCCAGCCTTCGCTCTCCACGTGCCTTGAGTCTAACCCTAACCCTGTCGCTGGTTCACCACTGTTTCCACCACTGGACCACTGCAGACCAGGAACACACAAGAGCTGCAGTTTTGGAGATGCTCTGACCCAGTCGTCTAGTCATCACAATTTGGCCATAACTTTGAGGTCAAAATGTTCACTTGCTGCCTAATATATCCCATCCACAAACAGGTGCAGTGATGAAGAGGTAATCAGTGTTATCCACTTCATAATGTTATGCCTTATTGGTGTATGTAGAAATGGTTATTATTATTAATAAAGAAATTCAATTAATAGTAAATAGTAAAATTCCATCAAATTGAATAATCCTTATGTAATTTAGTTTAATAATTGAACAATTCTTAATCAATTATTCAATTAAATTACGTAAGGATTATTCAATATTACTATTGATTAAATAGCGTAAATATTAAAAAAGGGCTTACATGTTTTGGGTGTTGGAAACAAGGTGAAAACTTGATTGTTTGGTGTTTGAAATAAATGCAATAAAAATTCAGCATTGTATTATTTGTATTATTATTTTATTGTATTACTCTATTTCAGTTCATTCAGATGGATAGCCTGGTTCTTGGACTGACAAGCTTCAGTCTAGGGGTTAGGATCTGGTCTAGAACTGGGTCTTGATAGGTCTGGGTGACTCAGTGATCAACTGCTAAAGGCTAGCTGAGAGACCCCATAAAGCATAGATTATTGCTGTGGGTTCATGAACTTTAAACTTGAATTTTAATAATTTGATCTACATAAAGCAATGAAAACCTCAGCACAGCTGTCTAAAATTACAAAATTACAGGTGGGGTCATCGCTCCCTCCAGGGCACATATGAAGAAACGTAAAAAATGCAATTGTAAAGTCGACTAGAAAGATCATAGGCTGAATTATATTAAAGCACCAGCAGTGATTTGTTGACGCTCTAAATGCAAAATGTTCATAAATTGTCAAAAGTTATTACGGCTCACCTGACAGAATGGACGCCAAAGCTGCAAAGATGAAGGACAAGATCACTCCAGGTCCTGCCATTTCCTTAGCAACAAGCCCGGCAACCACATACATGCCAGTGCCCACGCAGCTGCCCACCCCAAGTGACACCAGATCCACTGTAGTGAGCACACGGGCAAGTCTGGTGCCATGCAGGTCATCAGGGCCCTCCTGCATGGAGTCCACAGGTTTAGTGCGGAGGATTCGTGAGTAGAGTCCATACCAGGACGACTCCCACTCAATTCTCCTGGGGTCCAGTTTAGCAAAGACAGCACTCATCCTCCACAACAGGAAGACTCGGATGAAAGAAGGGTGAGGTTTGTCCTCTCTTATGTGTCAGTGTCACCTCCCCAGTCCCTAGTTCCAGGTGTTTCCTCTGAACTTGTCTGGTATGACTGTCTCCTGCTGTATTCTTTGCTCCCTCTTCTCTCTCTCTCTCTCTCTCTCTCTCTCTCTCTCTCTCTCTCTCTCTCTCTCACAGTCTCAGAGTGGATCCATGAGCTGATCAATCAACATAGCGCTCTGTATTGAATCAGCAATGACTTCCTACAAAAAAGGAAAGCATGCAAATCATATCATCCACAGATAATGAAACTAAAGAAAACACAGTGATATCATGTTGGGTTTAATACTGCAGAGAAACATGTTGAACAATAGAAAGTGTCCCTTCATTCATTTAGGTGAAATGTTGCTATGGTGGCACGACTAATTAAACTTGCAGATTAGCATATGGAGAGCATCAGATATCCAGTGGACATTGATATACTAATACAGAGAACAATGTGAGCAGAATGTCATATTTCAGCCTGGAGAAACTGTGCAGAAGTCTGTAAATAGAACAAAATTGGCGCTTTAGGATACAAACGTTGATACAACATTGACAATTCACTGTTATTGGAACAGACAAGCATGAAAAAAAGTGTAAAGAATTTTTTTTTAAATGTTGCCTGCTAATTTGATGATGTCCTTGCAAAACACTTCTTTCCAAAAAATATAATAGCAGATATATCATTTTATACTTTTACTGCAATATGTGACCCTGGACCACAAAACCAGTCTTAAGTCGCACGGGTATATTTGTGGCAATATAGGTCAAAATGATCGATTTTTATTTTATGCTAAAAATCATTAGGATTATAAGTAAAGATTATGTTCCATGCAGATATTTTGTAAATTTCCAACCATAAATATATCAAAAATGTACTATTAGAATTAGGACTTTATTTTGGGTACTAAGGACTTTATTTGGACAACTTTAAAGGCTTTTTCCTCAATATTTAGATTTTTTTTTGCACCATCACATTCCAGATTTTCAAATATTTTCATATCCTAACAAACCATACATCAATGGAAAACAGAAAAAATTGACCCTTATGACTGGTTTTGTGGTCCAGGGTCGCATATGAGTATGTGTGAACTAAAGAAATAGTATATGTAATATAAAATATGTATTATATATTAGAACTATATAATAAGCATGATTAATATTAATATGATATAATAAATATACGTAATAAAACAAAATGAAACTATAATAATATAAAATGTGGTAAATGTGTCAGAAAATGTAGTGTTCAACAATATTTAAGATGAGCCTCAAATATCCCACTGCTTTGAAAATCACAATAACAAGCATAGCAATATAAAATGTGGATTTACTTTAGAAATTGTCATGAGGGTTTTTGAATGCCTTTTCCATAACACAAGTATAACATTTCCAGGCTTGAAAATGACAATTTTACCCCAGCATTTCCATTTGCTGTCATCATTTCACCGTACTACTTTCTGTTGTCTATCTGCATGAAGCCTATTATAAACTGTCATCTTTGAAGTCTCACCATCTGCTTCTATGTAGCTCATGTACCTCAAGGCCTTCTTTTGTTTTTCCCTGCACAGATAGCATCACCACACAGTGCTATCTTGTTTCTTCCAATCTAATGCAGGCCTGCCGCTCACTGAGACAAGCTGCGGTTGCCATCACAGACCCAAGATCTTCTGGATCTGCCTGTTGGTAATTACAGTCCCACTGCTCTGTCGGCGCCTGAAGGCTCTGTTCATACATCCTGACAATATCTCAGCTGTTATCAAAACACACGGCTAACCGATGCACAGCTGACAGTGATTTACCACATGATGTCAGATATAAACGCAGGGAAGTTATATCCACATTATCTGTGGAGTTTGATATAGAATGAGAGACCAGACGTCAAACACTCTCAGGTGTCTCCGTAATAGTGCTATATTATAGATATTATAATATTGTGGTTTGAGTAACCCATTCACTTTCCTGTTTCTATTTCACCTGCTGGAACTGGAAATTCAATATAAGATATAAAATAGAATGAAAAAGAAAAATATGACCTACCTAATCATCATTTCTGAACACATACTACAATATTTTAGACATACAAAGCAATACATACCCAATATGTCAACAGTAAATACTCTTCACAGCTTACAGACAAATATAAAAGATAAAGGCTGGCTATCATCTTCTCTGTGTAGAAATGATTCATGACGTCTTGAAAGGGATCTGTGATTACATTTGGACCTGACAAAAGAACTGATGTCATCAGACTAAAGAGCAAAGGGTAGGAAATAGATTATGAGGAAGAGGTGAGATGAATGGCATTATACATAAGGAGAGAAGCCAGACGTCAGTGCAGTCACAATTACACAAAGCTCCAGAAATATACGGTTGCCTATTCTGAAACAATACTGACGTCAGTGCCGTAAGATTACCGGCTGCTTTGGGCCAACCATAATGATCTGAAGGTGATGACGCCATTATTCCATTGCTATTTACTCTGAATGTTTTTGCATTCGACAAAAGAGAGAGGCAGCACAATAGAATGGAAAAGAACGTTTTAAAAAGTTTAACTACTTTTTACGTGCCACTCATGCAGAAGATAGGCTGCTGAGAAAGAAACGAGACCCGGTGCAACAGTTAAAGACGTCCGTATAACGCACGTTTACATAAACGCGTTCTGCGAGAAGAAACGACTATCACTCGGAAGTGAAAATTTGTCGAACAGATAGTAAAGCACTTCATTTTCAATGAATGGCATATTGTTTAACTTTTTGGAGTTGATGTGTAAATAGTAGGCTACCCTTAAAAAAAGGAAAAGCTGTTGCTTTTCAATCGGGCGATCCTTATGACATTTTGGTTTGTAAATATGGCTAATGACACTAATGCTGGCTTCACGTGCTTTCGGAAATTTCCTACTTCACATTTCTGAAGACTTGGAAGTATGCCCTCCAAGTCAAATTTTGAGTGACGACATAGGCTATATAAACAAACTACAGTAGATTCAGCATACACAAAGCACTATTAAACCAGCCATAGAATAATATAGGCTTATGTTACAAAGAAATAATCAATGATAATGCAGTATGCAAATAAATGCAAGAGAGACCAAATGTAACTCAGCTAGATTTAGCTAGACTTTGCATTCTAAATATAATTCCTGAGATATTTAGGAATGTAAAAAGCTTGTAAAAGTCTCAAATTGTGTATAAAACATTTAAATGCAAGTTAAGCATTGAAGCTGAATTTATACCTTGTAAGCACTGAAATTAGATTTGTTTATCCTGGACATTTTTTTCAGCACCTTGGTCAGTTCCATTGTTGTACAGCTACCGTGACAATATGCAATGGTGCTTCTGATAAAACACTGTTTCCTTAACATAAACAGTATACTGGAATAAAATCTGGGATAATGCACTTAAAATTTAACATTAGCATGTACCTTTAAAATAATCCCCAGATTGTATATTTGTCTCTTGCTGTTTCTCTTAATCCAGTACACCTGGAGTATGCATGATCTAATTTGGATCCAATAAGTTATTTAACTTGTGGAACCTGTAACCTTTCCATATATAATATTGATGAGGGTCTTCTGCGGTTTGCCAAGGGAGAGCTGAAAGTGCTATACTGAGCTGAGCCATAAATGAATTGCTCTTAAAACAGACATAGCCAATAAAATTTTCTCCAACCGAGCCAAAGTAAAGCCTGCAACTCTGTCCTCTTTGGTAAAACAAATAGCTCTAGAGTTCTCTCGCTCTGTGAAACAGAAATGCAGGTGTCCAGTTTCAAATCAAAAACATTTTTCATTGGCACATTTCCTCACTGGCAGAAAAGGAGCAAAAACTCACCGGTGCATGGGGATTTTACACTGTATGCTCCATTATGTCGATGCAACGGTACAGGAGGAATCCAGGCAAAGCTTGTAGGGACAGCAGGGGACATAATGCGGAGACACTGTGAATTATTTAGGCTCTTCTCCGTGCGATCAGAGGAGAGTTCATTATTAAAAGATGGTCTGTCATTCAACAGCTGCCTATGATGGAGCTTCTTAGACTCTTTTAGATTGTCATACTCTGTGAGGTCAATGTGGGCTACACACTTCACATTTCCCTGATGAGATTGATGATTAAATGAAGGGATTGACAGCTATACATTACCAGGACAAATCTATAAGATAAATTCCAATGTGGGTCTTTTTAATAATGGTGCACAAAAAGCACAAGGAAAACTTTTCTCCTGCAAGGCGTAGAAACATAACTGGACATATACTGAGCCACAACATCAAATACTGTCATAATCAGAAAACAGACATAGACTACTCTGTATACTATACAGTTAATCAAATAAGCTTGTTGCAGCACATTCATTGTTGTCTGAGAAGTAAACAAGAGCACTGACAAATTCAGACTGAATAGCCTTCCCAAAAAGACATGCGCCCTGAAAAGACACAAAGCCACCAGTTGCATTATTATTGTAGTAATGCATGTCTATTGCATTTAATTCATTTTTAATTGCTCTGCCACTCAACTTCAATGGCTGAGACTCAAGAGGATCTCAGGTTCCACAGGAAACAAAAGTATCCCCATGGCGACTGAACGGCAGAATGCAATGCAGTGTTTGTAACGGTCGTAGCTCTCACTACAACACTGAACATGCTTATTTGGCAAAAACAGCCTATAGGTCCATTACATTTCAACAGCAAACCAAACCCTATTCCCCATGCTAATTCATGTGAAAATTTGTTTCTAAGCATAAGAATTGTCACCATCAGCATTAGTCTATCTAAAAATTATTCACTACTGTATATTGCCAAAAGTATTGGTACAACCCTCCAAATCAGTGAATTCAGGTGTTTCAATCACTTCCATGGACACAGATGTATAAAATCAGCATGCAGACTGCTTCTACAAACATCTGTGAAAGAATGGGTCACTCTCAAGAGCTCACATGCGCAATAAGTCCATTTGTGAAATTTCCTCACTACTAAATATGGCATTATAACAAAGTGGAAGCAATTAAGAACAACAGCATGAAATGGTAGGCCACGTAAAATCTCAGAGCGCACAGTGCACAGAAGTCAACTTTCTGCAGATTCAACAGCTACAGATCTCCAAACTTCGTGTGGCCTTCAGATTAGCTCAAGAACAGTGCATAGAGAGCTTCATGGAATGGTTTTCCATAACTCATCCAAACCTCACATCACCAGGTGCAATGCAAAGCATCAGATGCAGTGGTGTAAAGCACTAGTGGAGACGTGTTCTCTGGAGTGACGAATCACACTTCTCTGTCTGAGTCTGGGTTTGGTGGTTGCCCAGAGAACGGTACTTGTCTGACTGCATTGTGCCAAGTGTAAAGTTTAGTGGAGGGGGGATTATGGTGTGGGGTTGTTGTCAGGGCTTGGGCTTGGCCCCTTAGTTCCAGTGAAAGGAACTCTTAATGCTTCAGCATACCTAGACCTTTTGGACAATTTTATGCTCCCAACTTTGTGTGAACAGTTTGGAGATGGCCCCTTCCTGTTCCAACATGACTGCGCACCAGCGCACAAAGCAAGATCCATAAAGACATGAATGAGCGAGTCCTGACCTCAACCCGATAGAACACCTTCGAGATGAGTTAGAGCGGAGACTGCAAGCCTGACCTTCTCATCCAACATCAGTGCCTGACCTCACAAATGCGCTTCTAGAAGAATGGTCAAAAACACCCATAAACACACTCCTAAACCTTGTGGAAAGCCTTCCCAGAAGAGTTGAAGCTGTTATTGCTGCAAAGGGTGGGCCAACTCCATATTAAACACTACGGATTAAGAATGAGATGTCATGAAAGTTCATGTGCATGTAAAGGCAGGCATCCCAAACCTTTTAGCAGTATAGTGTATATAGATTTGCATACTTGAGAATAGAATGTTTCTGGCCTTATACTTCTACTCATATTTTCATTTGCAATTTACAAATGATTTAAGAGCAAACTGTGAAGTAGCGTATGAGTGCAAGGAATAGTCAAAGAGAACTACATCATAACCAAAATGCATACCATGTGGTACCACATTAATGGGAGGTCAAAGAATATATTTCCACCTGATAAGAATAAAAGAACACACATTTCTTCTGAATTGTATTCTGAATTTAAACAATTATGGCTGGTATGAATCTGCAAAGAAAATACATATGTGACCCTCGACCACAAAACCAGTCATAAGGGCCAGTTTTGAAACTGAGATTTATACATCATCTGAAAGCTGAATAAATAATCTTTCCATTGATAGGGCAATATTTGGCCGAGATACTACTATTTGAAAATCTTGAATCTGAGGGTGCAAAAAAATCTAAACATTGAGAAAATCGCCTTTAAAGTTGTTCAGATGAAGTCAAAATTGCCTTACGTATTACTACTACTAATTTTTTTAAATATATTTACGGATGGAAATTTAAAAAATATCTTAATGGAACATTATCTTTACTTAATATCCTAATGATGATAATCTTAATTATGAATTATCCTAAATACATTTTTGGCATAAAAGAAAAATCGATCATTTTGACCCATACATTGTATTGTTGGCTACTGCCACAAACCTGTGCGACTTATGACTGGTTTTGTGGTCCAGGGTCACATATAAAGAAAAAAAGAGATTACACTATGACCTTGTGGTGACCTTATTTTCTCTGCTTTTGTATTCTCTTCTCTGCTTTATTTATTTTTTCACTAGACATAAACTTATCACAATAAAAAATAATTGAAAAATAACACATTGTGCTCTGTAAAATGTGACAAAGTTGGTTTTGGCTGTGCAATGTTTTCTTTCACAAATGTTTCCTTTACATGGCCTTAACTCCCACATCCTTGTCAGATGTGAATTTAGACGCATTTTTATAGCTTCTGCGATCTGACTTGTTGACACACAGTAGGCCTATCTGTTATTCCACAATTTCTGTGAAAACTGCAGGATCACAGAGATAAAATTTGAGTGGCTGTATTTTTTCCCCTTAGACAACATTCTGAAGAAACGCTCTTGTCTTGCCTGACATTTCTTTAGGCCAGGTCAGTGGAACAATACTTACTGGGTAACGTTAAATGATTATTGTTGTCACTGACACAATTGGGCAGACAGAAAAAGTGGGTACTTTTTTTTTTTTTTAACAGTTAACCTCAAATCTAGACAAACCCAACAGATCTCTGATGACATCTGGTGGGTATAAACGGATATGTTAAGTGAAAATGTGAACGAGTAGGCCTGTGGCTTTGCAACCCCACATGAAAAAGATACTATAGTATATTATAGCAAAATTATAGTATTTACTAGAGTAATTGTACTGTAGTGTTTTTGAACCATACTATAGTAAAGATACTACAGTAAATTGTAGTATATTTTAGTATATTATAGTATTTACCACACTTTGTTAATTTACTGTAGTATTTACTATAGTATGGTTCAAAAACACTATAGTATTTACTAAAGTAATTTTACTATAATATACTATAGTATTTTTTCATAAGACACGAGACGAATCCGGAGCCAGCTGTAAAAAGAACTAAACGTCAAAACAAGATGTTGCGGGTAATAGAAAGTGGCTCGTCTTGTAGCTTTACCTGTAAACATGAAGATACGTCTCTAGCTCGGATCGATTTTAAATCGTAATTTTGGCCACCCCATAGCAGTTGAGGGCAATTAAATCAATTCAAGGTCTTGTTTTTATTGCATGGACGGAGCGGATCACGTGTCCGCATCGGTGCATAGTTTAGTTCAGTGATGAAATTCGCCTTCAACTGAATTTCCAAAGCAAACGGTTCGCCGAAATATCCAGCAACAACATTGAAAAAAGCGTAGTTTCTCTAGCAGTCAGCGCGTGCGGGGTTTTTTCCTTCCAGAATTTGACCAAAAAAAAGAAAAGGAAAAAAAAAGTAGCATTTGTTTAAAATGAAAGACTTTTGTTTATTCTGACTGATTTATTTCCATAGACTGTATAAAAATAGTTCATTTCACGTAAAACAATAGTTTAGCGATTTTATTTTCGAATCCACTACCCTCTGGCTAACTATGTAGTTTTCCTATCTTTTGCATTTTCGTTCTGACGCAGTTTTAATTTATTCCGAGCTTTGATAGAATGATAACATAGCCTACCGGTACATGCCATATGACAATGTGATTTAATCAAATGGAAAGACTGCTTATGTTTTTAATTGTTTAATCACATAAACACTCTCTTTTTAACAGTGTTTAATATTTGTGTTGACTAATTGTCATACATTTCTGCATTCTCACGTCCATGGTGTTTTTAATTTTCAGCCCTTTATCATTGCATATTAGTTTCATTGAAAATATTCCAACAATGCTTCAGGTTTGTCCAAGCACCTCTCGTTCAGGTTTTATACATTTAGATGCTTTTACAAAGTTTGTATGCCGTGCTCATTACAACTCACATCTTCTCTGTTTCTCTGCAGATGTGTAGACTGAAAAGAATAGAAGGATGGTTTGTTTTTGTATAAGGAGCTGGTGCGGTGCATGCCTCTCTTTGGCCGAGAGGGCATCCCTCCATCTGTTGGTGAAGCAGTATGGCATTGAACTCGGGCCCGTTTCAAAATTATCTCCTCACGTTTGTGCTTCTCAAAGTACATGTTCCTGCCCAAAGAACTGGGGTGTTTCCTGAGAAAGTTGCGTGATAAATAGGTGTATTTTGCAAGGATGCAAGAATGTTCTGAAACATTCCAGGGATGAGCCAAGCCTGGTCTCAGCAAGGAGCGTGTAGAGCTTCCAGAAAAATGTTTTCCTTTCTTCCCCCTGTTACCCTGGGGGCTGCGTGGCGCATATAAGGGACTTTGCAGGGCCACGGCATGCAGTGGACTGGGATAGCGATACACTTCCATGCCCTGGTGACCTGGAAGGTCAGAACGGTATGTGGGTTGCAGGACCACTTTGGGTTGGAGTATGTCCGAAACATCTGGCCAGTGTGAGTCTGGATACAGAGCCGCTACAGATCGAAAAACATCCTCAGGAATTACCTCATCTGAGAAACGGGGTTGAACTACTCTATGCTCTTGCAATGAAATGGGTCGGCGCCTCAGAGTTTCCTCACCTGTGAAACATTCTCTCTCTCCAAAAGAGTTGTATTTTAAAGAGGCAAAAGAGGTGGTGAGAGAGAGGACAGTTTCGTCACTGTCAGGGGGGGTAAAATAATCTCCAAAGTTGCTGTCATAAAAACCTGAGCTTGCTCTTGATCGACTTTCTATGTGTGAGTGAAGTTTTTGGTGATGCCAGCTTCTTTCCATCAGGTCCTCAGATGAATGACTGGAACATGACCCAAGTCCTCTGGATTTTCCAGCCTCATGAATGGCCTCCTCAGAAAAACTGCGCCTGATCTTTAGACGGAATGAGTCATCATCCACCCAGTAATGATGCGGTCCCTGCTGGATATTTGTTGAAGTTGAATCTTCAGTTTTTCCAAGGGCTGTCTCCACCATTGCTTTATGTCTGACTCTCAGGACCTCCAACTCCAGCAGTCCTGCCAAAGTAGCACGAAATCGCTCTCTGATACGTTTCCTCCCTGTGCTGGTCTGTGTCGCCAGTTCAGGCTCTTCTCTGTGCACAGTGGTGGGTAACATCCTGGCTGAAGGCTCAAAATAAGGCTTCCTTTCACATATCAATGCAATTTCTATTGCTCTACCTTTGTATATTGATAAGATTTTCACTAACCTTTGACCTTAGGTGAAGAATACATTCAAGATAAAAGTTAATTCTATCAATGTGCGATTAAAGTTAACAACGTTAGCATTTGGGAGACCAATATCACTGCCAGTGATAGCTGTGGCTCTGTTAATATTTCGTATGTCATTGTGAGCATGTAAGAACTTCAACTGTCCATGATTATGTTGAAATAATTTTGGCCCGGTTTCACAGACAGGGCTTAGATTAAGCCAGGATTAGACCTTAATTCAATTAGGGCATTTAAGTAGCTTTTATAAACGTGTTTTGAATAAAAACATTACTGGTGCGCATTTGAGACTTAACAATGGCACTGACATATTTTAAGATATGCATATACAAGTTGCTTTTGGTTAAAACAGCTCAAACATACATGTTTAAAGTCTGGGACTAGTTTAAGACTGCACTGTTACAGCATTTATTAATCTTTGTTAATTTCAACATTTACTAATACTCACTGCGCTAACATGAACAAATATTGCTCATGGTCAGTTCGTTAATACAAATTAATCCATATTATGGTGTTACCAAAAAAGCATAAGGTACTGAGGATGCAATCTCTTTATTCAAGCAAATTAACAACATATTTTAATCATCATTGCAATATGAAACTTATTTAACTCTCTTACACTTGCTCCTCCTTGATTTATAATCAAGCCCATTACATCAAGCAGTTAATTGAAAGAAAAAAAAACAAGACACTCAATTTCCATGTGTATCTTTATTTACAAGTAGATATCAAAACATGTAATCCTGCATTTGAAGATGTGACATCGTATACAGGACTTTGATACACACATCAAACAGATTTCAAGACAGAGCTTTATTCATCAGCATCAGACTCTTCTTCATCTTGGCTGATCTGGAAGTAGCGCAGCTCATAGCTTTCCTTATCCGACGCCACCACCCTCAGCCAGTCTCGCAGGTTGTTCTTCTTCAAGTACTTTTTAGTGAGGTACTTAAGATACCTGAGTAACACAGAGTTGTAAGTATATAGAAAAAATAACTAATAAACAACAGAATCTAATGATACCCCAAATCTCACCTTTTAGAGAACTGCTTCTCTGAGGTGACGTTGATCTTGTTCTTCTGACGCACAATTTGCACTACATTTCCCAGGTTGCCTGTTTTGCCATTAACCTTCACCTTCTCTTTCAGAAATGTTTCCTGTTAGTAATAAAACAGCATGACCACTAGGGAAGAGAACCCTAGGCATTTAACTAGGGAAGGGAACCCTAGTTATGACATGGCATTAGTGATGCGACTACCTGAACACAATTCATGACATTTAGAATTTTGTATATTTCAATACGCAAGGATTTTTTTAACTTAAGATGTATTTGAATCAGAACTAGAAGCCGTGTTTATATAATTATTAGTTTGGTAAGTATGTTTTAATACAACTTACAAAGTTGGCAGAGTCGAGAATCCCATCCTCCACAGGGTGAGTACAGTCCAGGGTGAAATTCCAGCGAGCACCCTTTTTATTCTTTTTCACAACAGCCTGCCTTTTCTAAAGAAACATTTGTATACGTTTTATATATACTTCTTTACAAACTCATTCCTGTTATAAGAATGAACAAACACATTACGAAAATGCACTACTGTATTTCTCTGTCATCAAATACATTTATGTTTGAATTGTTCCGTCATGCTAAAATGCTCATCCACGTGTCAGCTAATAGTACGTCAAAATAATGAATTCATATATCATTCCATATGCAACAACAAATTCTGTGTGACCTATTACATTCAAATTTAACATAGCTGGTATTTTGTTCACAAGAAACAACAAATAAAACGCATTTAACCATAAAGACCGGTCTCCGGTCGACACATACCGGTGCCATCTTGGTGAGGTTGGCTTGAAAGAGGAAGTGGCGTATGTCCGCGCGAGGGTTCACAAAATGTATCGTATTTGATTGGCTGCCGGTTGGGGAGGATTCAATGAGAACGACTCGTTCTTTGGATTCGGATCTTTTAAATGAATCAATTGAAACCAGGTTTAACAACCGATCTGAACAATTCGGACTGAACTGGTCTGACTCTGAGCGTTTCTTGACACAAACAAAACCGATAAGTGAACTGATAGTAAAAACATTTTAAGTGAACCGATGATTTGACTTTATTACACTTCATTAATATATTCCACCCAACTCAACCCATTGGATGTGTACATAATTATGTATGACATAAAATAATCATTTTGTGGAACCGGTTCTTTGAAACGATCTATTCGAAATAAAGAGTTCAGTAGTTGTTGGATTTGCATGAAAAAAGGTAATTTAGGCTGCTACCATCCCACGAGGCCACAGGAGAGAATTTATGAATGGCAGTGAAACGAATGTATTACTTCCAGATTACATTACATACATTTTAACGGCTTACTTATTTACTTATTCAAAACAAGTACCTACTCAATAGAGTATGCGATTTCTGACGCAGTATTAATGTTTTACCAATATTTTAAGATTACATACAATTTTAACACACATTTTGTATAATATATAGAATTTGTTTAAGCATGTAAATACACCAGACCATGCAAAGTTATGCATTCCACATGGCTTTTGTCTTCACTTAATTGAGCTAATAATTATATTTTGTGCAATCTCTTGTATTGATTTCACACACCTACTACATGGCTTTGTAATTAATGTATTTGGGTGTAGCTGAAAATCCCATTTAAAATACAATTAACATGCAGTATATCTTTGCATGTTTTGGTGATTTCCCCCTCAGACATTCATTATATAAACGTTCACATGTATACTCACTCTAGAGCCAGAAGGCAGAGATTGGGCTCTGCATACCTACTAAGAAATCATGACTCATCCTTACGTCATCATTTTGCAGACATTCCAAGACAAACTTGGGTAAGGCCTCAGCAGGCACATGGCACAACTCAATTTGTCAGTTATTGGGCAGATTTCCAATCTTGAACAAATTTAAAGATTCCTGTTTGCTTGGTTAGATTTTTAATGTCACTCAGCTACACAACAGCAAAATTAGAAATTAATCCATATGAAAAAATTAATGTAAAGACGCGATTCAAAATAGAACTTTAGATTGACTTTAGAGAAAGCACTCACTAAGAGCCAGTTGCTAAATGAAGTGTGTGTTTGAATACTGCAATGCCACATGCCTCCAAGACTGAAGTGCAACATTTTCATTGAGTCAGTTTTGTCTGGGCACCCGGCCACAAATGGAAAATGATTGTTTGGCTCCACCCATGCAGAGGATTTGGCAGCCCAACCCAACAAAGCTTTGTTTTCTTTCCCAGTTACTGTCCTCACTTTCTAAAATTATGTCCTATGTCATTTAGCCCATTTATACAAGTCCTTAAATAACTTAACATTTAAAACCACTCAATAGACATCAACGAAACATTTTATACACATAATATATACACATGCATATATATTTTACTTTCTCAGTTTGAGAACATAAACATTGCATGTTGTGCTACTGAACACTTAGGTGATGTACCTAAAATCATACTTCAAAACAGACTTTCTGATTAAAGTATAATCTGTAACTTGGTAAATGAAGTTGTCCCAAATGACCAGACAGGTTAAACTAAGTAACTTTTAAACACAAGGATATTCATTCTCCAAAGATAGAGATGAATGTCCACATGTTAAATATTACCAGATAAAAAAATAAATAAAAAAAAGCTGTAAAAATTAAGCAACACCTTAACCAGCATTTGGGAACTTCTTTCAATACTGATAGGTGCTTCATAACAAAAAAAGAAAAGGTAATCTATTATGTTTTTATTTTTTGCTCGCTCCAGTCAGGTGACAAAGGCCTCGAGTGAACAAAGGAAGATTAGAACTCACAAAGATTCAGTCCTCAAGAGCCTGAGCTCATTCTGGGGCAGCACTGATAAGAGTCTACCTGGAGACAAATACAGGCTTCAACACTTTATTTAATGTTGTCACTGACAGCCAAAATCAAGCTGGCTGCTATATTGGGTTACAGAGGTATTCGCACATGGCCATCACATCCTTTCCACTTCTGAACAATTAGAGACTGGCATTTAAGAGGACATTTCACTGGAGTTTATTTCTCGGTCATAGCGGTTTTTACTTGAGAAGGTACTCAAAGTACTGCAAGAACAAGGAAGTGCCAAATACCAGTGTGCATCTCACTTTGGGGCAGAAAAAAAAGGCATTCAATTGAGGGAAATTAACCATATTGCCAGCATGGCATAGATTGTATAAGGAGAAAAGTAAAAGTATGGCACCCAGAGAGGGAGAGAAAAAAAAAAGTTCACCATCAGTTGGGGGTTTCCTCTCTTCGCAACTCGTTGCATAAATCCTGCACACTAGTTACTATTAAGAAATTCAAGAATACAAAAAAGGAAAAATAGATCCGATTTAACATTCAGGAATGTAAGCGGTAAAAACTTGAGAGGGGGGAGAAAAAAAGTGGAATGGGGGAGGTTGAGGGGGTAAACACTGACATAGACTTCTTACCCGAGAGAATGCCAACTGACCCAAGTCCAGCACAGTATTGGAAGAAAAAAAGGAATACAATCACAACAAAAATGTGAGGTTGCTTGTGAAGGCCATAGCTTTGGTGACAAATAAAACCAAAGAAACAAATGCAAGAGATTTGTTAAAGTGTAGCATGTTGCAGCCTGAGCAGCCCAGTCTCTCTTCTTATTTGGTCATGGGTTTGACAGCCACTGCAGATTCTTCGCCCATAGCTGAAAGCACAGTAACCTGTGAAACAAAAAACAATGAGTGGTTTACATTGACAAGCAGCAGGCTAAAAACCAAACGCGTTCGTTCAAAACCGACACACTTACCAACATCTCTTCACCAGCTGCAAATTTGCTTTCGATTTCTTTGCCCAGGTCACCATCTGGCACACGCAGGTCCTCGCGCACGTCACCATTGTCCATCATAAGAGAGAGGAACCCCTCGCTGATGTCAACCAGCTAGGAAAACACAAGAGAACGGTTCGTTTAAAAGGGAAGAAATCATTTTGCACAATATCTAGACTTTGAACAAAATCTAAAGCATGTTACTCTGGTGGAAGAGTCACCTCAGGCAACCAATTAAGCTCGGCTGTGTGGGAAAAGCTGCACTGAACCAATAATGTTCTAAAAAGGAAATTGAAAATAAAACTAGAAAAATGCTTACAATTTCAGTTTGGGACATACTAACTTAAGAGCTCAAGAAGTCTTAATATGGCTCCAAATGCAAAGCAAGCAAAGCCAATACATTTTTTACTTGAGAACCTACAACTAGATGATTACATTTTCCAACTAGTTAAAAAGACCAGTGTTCAATGCAATCAGGAACAAATAGTAACGGAAAGACTTTTGAATAAACTGACAAAAGACTACGTTAGAGATTATAGAGCATTTGCCTTTATTGCACAACTTGGTTTACAGGACAAGAGAACTTTAATTGAAGGTATACAAGTCACATGTACTCCCACTAAACAAGTGCTTTAAATCTTGAATTTAACAAAGCAACACGTCTCACCTGGTAGTCATTTCTTTTGGTGTTGGGCACGTCCATGTTATGGGTGGACGGGCAGATATCTTCATACTTCTTATTTGTGAAAATGTCAATTCCAACCATGTGAACCTGCAAAGAGAGACTTGATTACTTAACATTTCCACGTCAAAAGCAGCCACGCAAAAAGAGGATATCCAAATATTACCTTTGCATGACCGTGCTTGCCAGTCTTAGAAGTGGACATTTCAACAATTTTGCAGGGGCGACCTTTCAGGACCACAAACCCGTTCTTGCGCAGGGCGCTGCACTGCATGGGGTAGGTGGCAGAAGCCCCGGCATCTCCGCTGGTGAAATCAAGATCTGGATCTGCCATGATGGGGATCTAAACAAGGGGCACTGGAGAGGAAAAAAAAAGGACATGGGGAAATTAGCAAGTTTTAACTAAGTCTCAGTCCCACAAAGAACATCACAGATGAGTCACGTGCGAATGAGCCAGGTTTCCACTCTATGCGTTGGCTAGTCAGGCATTAGGGGACTGCCTTAGTTCAGCAGCTCAAGATGAAGTATTCACCCCCCCCCCAAAAAAATTGAAAATCACAAATAAATCGCCTTTTTTTATTTTGATTAGCACTCAAACCTGCAGCATCATGCCGCTCGTATTCCCCCACTTACAGAATCCAAGGCAAATGTCAAAACTTGATTCAACTTCAGCTAACAGTTGTTTCTGTATACAAACTTGACGTTAGAACACTTAACGAGCCACAATTAACACTTAAGGTCTTTGCTTTGCACGCAATTAACACAATGACCACGCCGAACAGGCCAGCTGGACTCTCAGAAGGCTAGGTATGCTAGCTATCGTAAATCGCAACGCCTTCACCATAAAGAATCAGCGGAGTAACTCGTTAAGCAAGTTAGTTGACCCAACGTCATCGTTAACAGAAAAAACGAACGGTTAATCGCGCGAAACGTGTCCGATTCGCACGTCAACGTGGTTTCGCCGCTGATCAATGGACTCGGCTAGGCTAACGCCCAATTCTTCCGTACAACAAAGTAATTGAGTCGCATATAAATATAACAACGACCATGACTGGTAAACGACAAGGAAGTAATCAAGAGGAAAAACGGGTCTCGTGCGGGTAAGCCAAAGTTTCTCACGTGTCTCTTTTTTTACTTAAGTCACGCAGCGCGGGGAAAGGCCTCGCGCGTGCGGCGCGGTGTGTGCTTGCGGCCTGCAAACTAGAGCCGCTCCACAAGCCGCATTAAAGAACCACCGCAACACGCTCTCAAGATGAGCCGGTTATGTTCACCACCAAGACACACACGTTCATGCCCGACAGAATTAAAAAGAAAACATCAAGACAGGAAAGTTTGGTGTCATTTTTCGTCACAGTTCAAACACGCTCCATGCAGCACTTACTTCCAAGAAAAAAAGGAACGTCAACGCGCAAGCGCGGCCAATTTTAATGCGGCATCCGTACAGTGGGCGGGATTCCTCTTCTTCTGCAGAAATGAGGATGGATTGGGCCTGAAGCCTATGCTTAGTGCCTCTTTGCGCTTAGGTTCTGTGGATTGAACGTCATGTGCCACCCTTTAAACACACACACACACACACACACACACACACACGTCTGGTTCGCTATCTTTGTGGGGACTCTCCATAGACGTAATGGTTTTTATAATGTACAAATTGTATATTCTATCCTCCTACACTAACTCTACCCCTAAACCACAGAAAACGTTCTGCATTTTCACATAAAAAACTAATTCTGTATGATTTATAAGCGTGTTTCTTTATGGGGGCCTCAATTTAGTTCCCCATTAGTCTGTGCATTCTCAGTCCCCACCAGTATAGAACACCACACCCACACTCACCCCCCAGTGCAATACCATGTCATTACAAATTTGTGTCCTCATAAATCATATAAAAGTGCACACACACAATAATAAAAAAATAAATAAAAACTATATATATATATATACACTACACACACACTTAATAAACACCTGGTCAGATAGAATAGATTGTCCTTTAAATGAACTAAATCACTATGAAATAAAAATTGACCATCTATTTTTTTTGTGGAATATTGCAGTATTTATTACCATGGATATGGCAAGACACCGTATATGCATATTATCATCAAAAATATCATATTGTTTAATACTAAAAAAATAAGTCAAACAGCACACATGGTCTGGTTTGATGTGTCAATTTATTAAAAATAAAAAAAGGCCAAGAAAATGTCTGTTTTGGGTGACAAGTGAAGTTTCCAAAATCTGATATATTTCCATTTACCCATTCACATTCTCCTCATTCAGAAGCGCTCGAGTCAACTCCATCTGAATAAGATCAAAAACTGGAGTTTCAGTCAAAGTAGTAAAGAGTCGAACATGAAGACTGACAAAATCAGTAATGCTCAATTATTGCTAACAGCTTTCCTAGACCGATTCATCTACTTTGATTAGCAGCCTTCGGTTTCCTCTTTAATCATAAACACACTGAATATTGATTAACAAAACTAGAATAGATCCAAAAACAACCCTATGATATTTAAACATATTGGCAGTTATCAGGGATTAATTTATTTAATACGGCATTAAAATAATAAAGCTACAACTTATGAAAAAAAGTAAAAATTGTTGTAAAGGAAAGCACTCATTAAAGTATCTCTGACACTAATAATTTCCAGACAATAGTTATTCCAAAATAATAGTTATTCCAGACAAATTAATTCAAAGTACGGCTAAAAAAGCAAACCTTAAAAAAAAACAAACAAAAAAAAACAATAATGCTGGTGCTTTCTAAATACAAGATACCAGCATTTAAGCACTGTACAAAACAATAAATAGCAAAACTGGATTGTTAAGTTTTATAACCACATAATATTCAGTTTTGAAGATTCAGCTCTTTTGTTGGTTGACAGATGATTTTGTTCGATTTACACCATGTAATAAATTGTAAGCAATAAACTAAAACACCCACTACATGGACTAGGCAGATTCGATGAGCTCACCATCCCCTAAAAGTCCAGGCTACATTTGGAACAAATAGCTTTAAAAATCTATTAATAACATATTACAGCCTGCATATTTTGTGAACAAAACATGTATCCAGTTTCAGCTTCTAATGTCTATAACAGAAGCTTGTAATTTTGAAATCTCACAATTTCTCATTTGAGTGCCAGCATGCCTGTTACGCCTTCAATTTGTAGTTTTAAAAACCAAAAAAACCCTGCATGTTTAATCAATTAATCAAACACACACACACACACACACACACACACGAGGCAGCCATAAAATAACAGCCAATATCCAGAATGCTCGGTTGTGCTATAAATCTCAGTTTAATACACGCAAAAAATAAGAGAAGTACAGAAATAAAACAACAATTCGCTCAGCCTGAATATAAAGGATGTACTTACAGTATTAATGTCCATTTTAATAAAGAAAATGAGGTCAAGCACACATCAAAAGACTTTCCACACAAAGCAACCACACTGACGGTGGTGCGTGAGAGAGGATGAAGAAATCAACTGACCTCACAGTTTACATCTGTGTCGATAAAATGGATGGGAAGACCCCATAAGTACTTCAAACCTGCACACACATCCACTCAGTTCACAGTTTGATGGATAAAAAACATGGTCTCAAAAGATCCTATTGTGTCAAGTGAATTTCACACTCTATTGCCCTTACAGAACAGTAATGAAAATGTATAAAAGTACATAAAGGTGTGGATGATTCCATTTTTTTTTTATTTGAATAAAATGCCATGTCGTTTGGAAGGACTTCAAGTCTATTAAATGGGCGATTCTGCAATTAAGAGGTATTTTTGAGTACACAAAAAATGTAAGTTCAACTGGTTTCATACAAATAACGCGACGGTTGTGTGCTTGTTTTAAAAAAATGTATTGTGAATCAAAATCCCATAATGACACCTATTAATCTGACAGTGCTTGGCGTGGCGGTAATGACCAGTATTGGAAAAGATATATTTTTTATGTTATAAAAAAATAAAACTCAACAAATAGTCCAAATAAACTGAATTTATCATTAGGATCAAAACAGAATAAAACGTCACCCTAGGGTACTAAAAAAAATCCCCGATTGAAGAATCACCCTAATATGAAGTATAGGCTTGATTTGGCTGTTGCACAAGACATTGCACCATGATTTATTTTAATAAAAAAAAAAGATTCAATTTCTGTCTGGCGCTCTACACTTAAATCACCTCTGAATCTACATGTAAATGACAACATAGCCTTGTTTAACATTAGTTAATTTACAACATACTTAATCGCCAATTGAAAATACCTATTGTAATTTAATAAACTTGAAAATTCACTGATCTACTGGTTGCATTTCAAAAAGACAATTCCCCCCAGAGAATAAATACTTGCCTCTTCAAACTATACGATCATGGATATTGCCTTATATTGTGTCACTTACAAAGTTTAATTCACGGCATCAATAGTCATTGCCCACATAGAAAACTGAACCGATCCAACAGGTGAACAGAAACGAGGTAGCCTTAAGGAAGCTCTGTAAAACACTACCCTTCGTTCACCGATTTAATGCGATTCACACAGAGGAGATGGATAGTACAGAACCACATACAGCATTGCATGTTCCCTCACAGTTCCTATGCATTCGTTTCAGAGGCAGGACTCTTTTTCAAAAAAAGAAGTGGATATTTACAGAGGGTGGTAGTGAAAGTCCCTCTAGAATCAGTTGGAGATTATAGATCCATCTTGAGGAGAGGCGAGCAATTGACTCACCAGGCTCGATTCCCTTGGCCTTTATTGCACTTTGCTGGAAGTCATGAGAAAACAAACTTAAACATACAAAACTGCAGCACATTCTTATCCTAATGACACGTGGAGGTGTGTTACTCCTGATATGAAAACAATTTGAGATTGCTGGTATGTTAATGGTAACATATCTACCTTTTTTGTATTGTTGGTGGAAAGCATTACATTTCATCATTCATTCACATGTACACACACACCCTTACACAGCAGCTTCCATACTCTATAACAGAATATCAGAATCTTAATGTACTTTTTTATGTTTCAATACAAAGCTCTTTAGTATTTACCAATCAGTTGAAGTATTCAGAATCATCTCTGCTGATCAGTTTCATCCTCTATTAAATCTTATTCAATCCATGTGGAAATGTGTTCACCAAAAGGAATAGTTCACCCAAAAATGGTCATTTAATCACCATTTGACTTTTGAGTCATAATGTCCAGGCTGTTATTTTCCATTCAATGTAAGTGAAAAGTGACCAGGTAAGATTTTCATGATTCATTAGTAAATGATGACTTACATTTGAGCCTGTTCCTCACAGAAAACATTATATGGCTTCAGAAACTAGAAATATATAGTGCACAAGTTGTATGAACTACTTTTATGATGCTTTTTTTTGTCCATTTTAGATCTTGGCAGCCTCTGGTCATTTTAATTATATGGAAGAGAGCAGCTTTGACATTATGCTAAATGTCTCTTTTTTTGTGTGTGCCTGAAGAGAGTCAGTAATACCAGAGAGAGCAACATAGTGTCGGCCCAGATCCGGCCAACATCTGGTATGCGTGGAATCCACATGTACCAGATGTGGCCCGGATCTGGGCCGACACTACTTGCTGACGACATGAGGGTGAGTAAACGAGAACGGATTAAAAATTTTAGGGCGAACTATCCCTTTAACCCACAATACCCATAATGTGCATGAATAAGTTGGGAGAGACGATCAAAATAAACGGAAAAAAGTTCGGATTTACAACACAATCTCCCTGAGTACAAGGAAAACAGTGCAAATCACAGGCCCCAAATGTGTTGGGAATACTATAGAGCTTTGGCATAAAACAAGGAATGCACAGTATGAATATTCAGGATCCTTTATATTTCCATTATATGTCCATATCAGCAGGCATCAATTTCCATCCAAAAAATTAGCATGTTCCCTTTCCTTACAGAAAAATGCATAAACATCAATATATTATGGACTTAAAAAATAAAAACGAGCAGCTTTGCAAATTCATTTTTAAGGCATTCTGTGGACAGCCCGAAGTGTGTCTGCTCCAACATAATGTGGTCGTATCATACAAGTCTTAAATATCGGTTTCAATTCACACATTAGAGTGATATCCACATGACACAAACATCTGTGTGCATTCCAAGCTGAAACATAAAAAAGAAAAAGGGTAGATCACACAAACCAGGCTCAATGGATTCATCCCGCAAGGGAGGTCTACCGACGTTCAGCGCAACCGTGATAAATTATTGAGTCAAAAAGTGTCTTAACAGTACAAATATTCACTCTACTCTGTGGGTCTTATTTCCCATATTTCCAGTCTTCACCTCCAGAAGAATCTAGATACATATTTGTAAGGACAAAAACATCAGAACCCCACACATGTTAATGATAGGGCCATTAAAAACAAAGCAGACCGGTTGTTCTCCTGTCACCCCTTGTTGTTCGTGGGGTGGGGGTGGATTTTGGGTTTGTCTTTGACTCTTCTGAGAAGGACCCAGCAAGGTTTGGTCATTTTGCCATCTGCCAGATTATCCAGCGCAACTGGATTTTCCTGTCTTTCCTTTTTTCACACTTTTCAATAAAGTAGAAAAGGTCCACGGATACAATGCAGGGGAGGGTGGGAATGAATTACCAATTCATCATGGAGTTTCTGTTCAAGGTCATGAAGAAAACTTGGCTGCTGCCTCCTGATCTGACTGAGGCAAAGAACACCTGCAGAAAAGAGTCAGACGGAGGAACATTATTAGATTGCCTTTTATTCACACAAACGGTTACAATCTACGGCTTTCCTTTAGTTAACTTGCACATGTACTAAAATCATTATTTTCCTGTTGACATTAGTAATATTCAATAATATTTAGGGCGGATAGGGTGGATAGTATGCACATTGGGATGCAGGGAATCTGTATTGTATAAGCACTTTATAGATAAAGGTGACTTGACATACTTTATCGTTTCTCTCCGAAAGGAACTTCAGTCGCTGTGCTCGCTTGTGCATGAAAACTCCGTCGAGGTGTCCCGTTTCCACGGAGCGGATCTCAATGGCTTTCTCTCCCCAGCCCATGATCTGGTTGGAGTGGATGTAGGCTGCAGATGGGGAGGGGGAAGGTAGCGAACGTATACAAAAGACAAAAAAAACATGTGACAGGAGAGCGCTGACACCAAATGCATTACATCATCAGAGCACCCCGTTCCTCAACGACTTCTGACGTCCAACAGCAACTTGAAACTAGCCCAGATCCAATGAAAACAAGCCTGCCAAAGCCACCCCACATCATCAGGAGGTCATTATTGCAGCAGTTTCTGAGCATCACAAATTAAAGCATGATTGAAGTACCAGAAATTATGGTTATTATTGGTCTTTCATTTTGAAACTAAAGGATAAGAGTACAAGGAACTAGCATCTAAATCGGGAGCTCATTGGATACTCATGAACTAACATCAACTCTCTCCGAGGACTTCCTGTGCCCTTCATAGAGATAATTATGATCTGGTTGTTTTGACTTCCTTTGCTGCTGATATCTTGCGTAGAAAATGCATGAGCTATGAATTTTAATTTGTTATTATGAATGCAGAATCACTGTAGAGTTGAACATAATTTGGATGAAACATTAATTTGTTCAGAACTGAGGGGGTGGGCGGCTGCTGGTCTACATCTGAACCCTCAGTATCAGACAACAAATGACAAAAGACATCAACTAAATCATAACGTTAACATTCTTCACGGATGAGAGATGAAAACATTTACAAACAAACATTAAAGCTGGAAATTAATTTTAGAGACACATGGCACAATATCTGATGCATGATAGTAGTAAAGCAAGAGCTGGAAGACACCAATATTTACATCTATAAAGACAACAAGAGTTACATCGAAACTGATGGCGGTCTTTTTGTCCCGGTTAATGTAAAACAAAATCTATTAAATATGTTTTTAGTTTTGGGTAAATCTCATGAAAACGGGTCACATTTCACTGCAAAATCAGGCGAAAATATTTTTTTGATTTGTAAAATATTAAATTATTTGATGACAATTAAACTGTCCCATTTGCAAATGGACATGAGAATAGCAAAAATCGCAATGGACCTAAAATTGGCTCTAATAGTTTTCTTCAAGCAAAATCTATTAAATATCTATTAAATATTTAAAATTAGTTTTGGGTAAATCAAAAAATTAGCATGAAGAAAATTAAGCATTTTTATTTTTAAACTATTTTAAACTATTTGCATCGCAAATGGATTAGAAAAACGTCCAATTGTGATAATAATATAATGTAATAATAATATAATGTGAATGTCTTTCTTTTGATTTTAAGGTGAAATATGACCCAGACATGTTTTCTGACATCCACCCAAGTATCAAAATAGGATCCAAGGTCAAATCAGAACCTTTTTTGGGCTTTTGCTCAGTAAGGAAATCAGCTTATGTGGTTATCAATAACAAAGATATATATTGTGTTAACAGTGTGAACAAAACAGTACACAAGATGTGCCAGACATACAGACAAACATTGCACTCTGTGTCAGGGATTAGTCTAGGTGGGCCGAGGTGGGGTGGGGCGGCATAGGGCAGATTATATGGGCAGAAAGCGGTCTAGTTAAGTGAGGGACAGGAAAGACAGAAGAGCAATGAGTGGACAGAGACATGCGTGTTTGTGTGTGAGGACTGATTCAGAGAGGGTTCATTCTGAGGGGTGTCGGGGACGGTCAGGTGCACTCGCACGGACCGGCATCAGGGCTCTAGAAGGAGAACAGGAGCGTTTTGTGTGAAATAAACAACCAAAACCTACCAACAGAGGTGGGCATCTCTCCCCACTGGAGCACCACGTCTTTAGTGATTCTGCCGTATGTGTTCACATAGACTCCCTCATCTTCATAACACAGAAGCATCTCCATGCCGTCGGTCTTGGGAAGCACCACAATGGCGTGAGGGGTAACACTGCCCTGAATCTGGGAAGGGAGGGGTGGGCGCAGATGAGCCTTGGGGTGACAAAAACGAGCCGTAGTGCAAAACATTCCCCCACTAGGTGACGCTCTCCCCCTCCCCCGGGCGGCCCTGTCAGTCATGTTTTCTGCTCCACTGTCTCGTACTGTGGGTGGCCAGAGCTTCTCCCTTTGAGAAACTGCTGCAACAATCGAGACTCCTGCCCTCTGCTCCACCACACTGACGCCTGAGCCCAAAAGCGCCCTGCTAACAGGCTACCATGGGGCATTGGAACGGTTTGGCTGCTTTGGTTCATGTTTGGTTTGTCAAAGGTCGTAGATCGGGGACATGTTTTCCTCTTACAGTGGAGACACTTTTTTTTATCACACTTGATAATGTTAGAACAATAAATGGCATGTACTTGCAATATCATGAAATCTGTTTTAACTTCATAACCATTCATCTACACACAGAACATTCATACGCGTTGATCTAAACTGTGCAATCAGGGTCCAAAATTAACTTTCTTCCAAACCAGGTGCATTTTTCATAATTGTATTAATAATATATAGTATATTTATATTAATATATTCTTATATTAATATATTTATTAATCAATCTTTTAATGTCATATTTATATTAATAACATGACGGAGCTGTTTTCATTTATTATATATTTGTGACAAAAATTATAGGTCATTGTCTCCGACATCAAGTTTGAGTTTTCCTATATTTTAGGAAAGCTTTCTATATTTAAACTTTTTCATATATTTAGGATGAGTTTTTTTAGGATGATATTTTTTTATCTTAGGTGTTGTTTTAGGATTTTATTTAGAAAAACATACATGTAGTTAATAAAAAGTTAGTAAGATACATTTCTACATGATAATAAATGATGCTGATAAACTTGATACAGTTCTCATCGAGGATCAAGTTTTTAGAAGACATAAGTTGCGCCAGATGTATTTAATATTGCATTAAATGTCAATATTAAATGTATATATATAGTAAAAAAAGATGTTTTGATTTAACTAGTAATGGTTTGACCAATCGAATTAATAAGTATTATGCATTAAATAACATTTTATCTTTTTGCTGTCCCTAAAAAGTTACGAGCCAACTGGAAAAGGATTTATTTCTCTCACCAAAGCCATTTTAAACTTGTATTTGGTTTGAGTGTTAAATTTGGACCCTGTCTGTAATCAAAAGACACATATGTGATACAGACATCAACACTACAGTGCATGCCAGTGTCCCCGGGGAGGAGTCGTCCTATTTAAAGTCCCTTGGAATCAGGGTAAGGAGGGGAGAGCTGCCTCCGCTCGGCCTGTTGTCACTTACGTGGGATGGAATGTAGATATCGTATGGATTCCCAGAGTCGACATCTATCACGTGAAAACCAACGCTGGAGCCATAGATAACCTTTAACCTCTGACCCTCCTCCACCGTCAGGTCTACAAGCAAAGGCTTGTGTTGAAGATCTGTGAAAGACTTTGGAGAGACAGAAGAGACACTGAAAATATGGCGAACAAGTTACTGAGGGACTCTAAACGATGACATGCACAAAGAAATATGCTTTGTGCAGGGGTACTCTAAATGTACCAAAATAACAACTTAATTTGCACATTTTGTGCTCTGCAAAATTGAGTTCTAAGGTCTATTTTCTTATAAAGTAACGCAGTTTAGTTAAAATCCCCCTGTGGTGAAAATCAAGTTTTTAATGTCTATGGGGTGTTTTTAATATGCTTAAAGACAAACCATATGCAAATTCATAAGTCAACACCATTGCTGCTGAGTATTTTCTCTTTAAAACTAGCGATCTAAAGAAATCGCTGGTGTTTCTGACGTCACAAACTACCTTGTAACCAATCATGTCAACGTGCAAACAGGCAGGCTTTAGCATATCATTAACTTTGCCCGCTCTGAAGCAGGGCAGTCTCAAGAGAAGCAAGTATATCCTTGGTATATGAAAAATCAGGTAGATTTAGCAATATAGCGGGTGTATGGTGTATATTATGATGTACTATATGCCTTTCTCCACTGACGTTCTGAGTTGTTCAAAGCTTTTCTAAGGATACTGATTTTTAGAAGGCAGCTGTCTTGAGATGGTGAACGGGAACATGTTTGTGTAACGTTAGCCACACATTATTAGCTGTCTGATAATGTAGTCAAGTGAAAGGCTAATCATATGAATTACCGTTACGTGTCCAACATTGTGCAGCGTTTACTACAGTAAAGTTGGCCGAGTGGATCTGGAAGCTGGGATTATTAGCATAGTCATACTAAATGAAGCAAGGGTGTAGTTACATTCAAGCCATTTTAAGGCATGAAGACTTTTTGTCACAGGAAAAAACGTTTAAATATGTAATTTTGGTGATCAAAGATGAGTTTTAAGGTATAAAATGATTGACTACAGGTGGACGATCACACAGATGCTCTTAAAGGGGTAAAAGGGGTCTCACTGGACCAGACGTCCAGTCTTACCTTGAAGGCCATGAATTTGTGGTATGGTTTGGGAGCCCAGGCATAAATCTCCACTGCATTCTTCAATGCAATCACCAAGAACTTAATCCTCTCATATTTGACTGTTGAATAACAAATACATGTGAAAATTGTATTAGGTTTTAAAACTTTTTGGGAAAATACCAGATAGACAGATGATAGGTGGATAGATAGATGATAGATGAATAGATAGGTGGATAGATGGATGGATTGATGAAGTAAATTTAGGTTTACTTATTTAGGTTTTAAAAAACAATTATTTGGTCACATTGACCAAAGGACATACCGACTTTATAATGGACACAACCCTCTAGGTCACCAACAGTAATCCATCCTTGTTTTTTTTCTACCTCAGGGTCATTGTGAAGTATCCTGTTTCGGAGCCATGACAGATAATAGACCCTCAGTTTATTCTTTTTGCCTGTGAAAAAAGAAGGATTATGAACCTTTCATTACATACAGAGATCTAACAAAAACAAAATAAACAAAACAGATCTTTGTCCAGTCAACTGGATAGTTGAACTCACCTGATATGGTGACCAGGACATTGAGACCCTCCAGAACGTCCATCTGCTGAAAGCGCCTGCGGTTGATCAGATTGTAGACTTTGCCCTGACCACTGCGATCTAGTAACATGAGTCCATTTTCTGTTCCTACCAGCAGGTTCACCCCTACAACGTTCAAAAATGATTTGTATTTCACAATATGGATCTGAAGTGATAGGAAGGCATTTATGCTACTCTTAATTAGGAATGTTGTGTATAAAGTCAGAAAAAGGTCTGTAAAGCAGCCTGAGTTTGGACTCACCCCACAGTGCAGCACATAGGATCTCAGAGTTGAAGCGCTTCTTGTATTTGCGGATCTCCGGTGTGTCGCTGTGTGGCCGGATATTGGTGGGATTGACATTAACAATAGAAATTTTCCGAGCCTCATTCAATCGAGCTTGCTCCTGTTCCTGCTCCTGCCGCAGGAGTTCATCTGCAAAATGAGCTGCGTGGCCAAATAAAAACATCATAATCACAGTTTTTCTTTGCAGTAGGACTGAAGTGCTCATCTATGTGTCAAGTATGTGAAACATTAGCACCCCTTTTTTCCACTAACAAGGTGCCAATCTCCGAGTTGGTGCCCACACTAACTATTCCAGTGAACAAGCCGTATAAGAGATGGGTAAGTCACCTGAGGCGGGGTTGTCCTCATCATCCTCTGTGGGGGAAGTCTGATACACTCGAGGGTCCACAAAAGGTGTGAAGGAGGCTTTGGATCCACTCCCCATCCCAAACTGCCATAATGGATGTGAGAAACAGGATGTGAGCATCCACAAGCATACAAACATTCTCATTAAATGATTGACTGCAGTTAGAAAGGTTCATTTATTGTAAAATGTTAGCAGGAAAAGCAAGCACTGCAAAAGTTTTTTTTAACCTAATCAGTATTTTGTGTGTGTGTATATATATATATATATATATATATATATATATATATATATATATATATATAAATAAATTCTATTCTTTTGAACTTTCTATTTATCAAAGAATCCTGAATAAAAAGCAATACTGTTTATAAAAGTTAATATTGTTTACTGTTTCAACATTGATAATAATAAAGCACCAAATCAGCCTATTAGAATGATTTCTGGAGGAGAATGTGACACTGAAGACTAGAGTAATGATACTGAAAATTCAGCTTTGATCACAGGAATAAATTATATTTAAAAAATATATTAACATGGAAAATATTTTAAATTGTAATAATATTTCACAACATTACTGTATTTACTTTATTCATGATCAAATAAATGCAGCCTTGGTAAGCATTTAGAGACTTCTTCCAAAAAATCATTAAAAATCTTTTCAACCACAAACTTTTAAACTGTTGTATATTTGAAATATTACACACATTTTTCCAAGTGAATTAATCTTGTTAAAAGAACCTTTACATATCACTTAAAAATAAGAAAAAATACTGATTAATAAAATTATGTTTTGCAGCAAAAGCACAAAATCAGGGCATTAAGAGAAGGGAAAATGGTTAAAGGGGTGAAAGCATCTTATTGAAAGGCCACTGTCCTACATGTTTAAATGTTTAACAAAAAAAGTAAGCTTAAAATGATAGCAAATGAAATACAGAGAATAAATATGAAAAAAAAAACAAGGAAAAGAATGTAAGATATGACGAGATCTGGGCTTCAGTGAATGTACAACCAGATAATCATGAGCATCTGAATTGAATGTGGATGGATTAGATGTGTCGGGTTAGAAATTTGAGGGTTGGAGTGCAGGGTGGCTCTAACAGGCTTGTCCGTCACCTACTTCAGCCACAGAGTCCAGGTCCAGCCCGCTAGAATGCCCGCCAGGCGAGTGGCTTTCCTGCACTAGATCGGGCAGATTGAAGTTACCGGGGAAACCATTGCTCTCGGCATGACCGAGCTTTCTTTCCCCAAACGTCTGCAGAGAGGAACAGAGAGAGGAGTAGGGCTACACTACTGGAGGCCCCTAGCGTGGGTAAGCCATCTTGCAGAGATATTTGGGAAATGCACAAAGTGTGCCTCTGTCAGCAAGTGTGCGACAAGCTTGATCAGAGATTTTGTTGGAGAAATCAGAAGAAGGTGAAAGAAATACCAAAATATAACCCAACAAAATAAGGCTTAAACAAGGCAAAAATGAACATGAGTTGGTAAAGTAAAAGAGAAATAATACTGTGACAAACTAGAGGAATGAGTGCAGGAGTTTTTGCTAACCAGGAAAGGGACCCGTCTAGGTAGATGCACCTACCTCTCGCATCATCAGGGTGCTGTCTTGAGAATTTTTACCAAATGAATCATTGGCATGAGAATCCTCCTGGTTACCCAGCGAGTCAGTGCCACCCTGGCCAGCAGAAGGCCTGTTGGGAGAATAGGACAAAAAATACACATAAATGACTTTTCTTTAAAGGACCCTCTGTGGTGAAAATCAAGTTTTTAAATGTTGTTTATATGTCTATGTGGTGTATTTAATTTGTCTGCCTATCACCAAACCAAGCTCAATCTTTTAAGATTGGCCTGGGGAGTCTGCTCTGTATTTTCTACTGCACAAGAGGCGTGATCAACGGGCATAGTTCAAATGACTCTGTACGCAATTGGATACTCCTTCAACCAATCAGACCAATGATACGGGTGAGGCAAACACATCCTTCGTTTGTAGGAATTGTACCAGGGCAAGTTTCTGTTCTGTTTTCAAAGAAAAATTGCCTTTGAAATCTTTTAAAACAGTGGCATCAACGGGTTGCTGCGCTTCGGTGGCTGCCATGTTGAATGTCTCAAAAAGCTGCTTGCCGTCGCTTCTCTATCGTCATCGTGTTAAACCCACCAATAGGTGGATAAGCCAGTTTTGTGATTTGTCCCCGCAGATTTGTAACAGAAGCAGGATAGAAAAATGTACAGGTTTCCAGCCTGAGCTACAGGGCAAAATCAAATCGCAAACAGATCAGGCTGGGTTTTTCCTATTCTAGTATTTAATATGCTTAAAATAAACCATGAGCAAATTCATAAGTCAACAAGTAATCCACACGGCTCCAGGGGGTTTATAAAGGCCTTCTGAAGTGAATTGATGAGTTGTGTAAGAAAAATATCCATATTTAAAACTTTATAAAGTAAAATATCTAGCTTCCAGCAAATCACGAAAAAGATCTAGCTTCCAGCGAAAATTTTGTAAGTCTGCGGTCCGCCGGAAGCTAGACATTTTACTTTAAAACGTGTTAAATATGGATATTTTTTGCACAAAAACCCATTAATTCACTTCAGAAGGCTTTTATTGATAAATAATAAATTTGATTTGAATAAATTTTTCAAAATGCTAATAAATACAACAATAGTATACAAAAATGCTAAAATAACACTGTATCTGACAGGAAAAGTTTAAAAAAAGCAGTTTTGATGTGTGAAAACACTCACATAATGCGTGGAATATCACTAACAGGCACCGTTCCATCATGAGCCCCGCCTTCTCCATCCTCCTCCTCACTGCTTTCAGATTCCTCACTGGATGAGGAATAATCCGTCACTTTCCTGGGTGGCCGGTTGGTTTCCTCATTGGTTCGCAGCTCACGGAGTTCTTTGGCCAGAGCAGTGAGGTCCTTTAGGGCAGGGAATGACAGGTCAGGTCGGAGAAGGGAGAGAAAGACAAAGAGAGGATGCATAAGGTTTCATTCATGCCTGGATCTGCTTGATTTGATCTCCAGTGAACAATTAATCCACCAAAATATAAACAGCATTTCATTTTTAAGCCTGTGAAAAGCATATGCTACAATAATTTATACGTTACTAGGAGTCATGACGATAAACTTCGTTTTGCACATTTAAGTCATGTAAACGGCAAGAAGAGATTACCAGAAACAAAAAAATAAGTAAAACATTACAGATAAGCAAATCAAATAAAACTATTTATAACGCTTTACAAATCAACTCTGAAGGTGGGATAAAAACATCCGCCATCATTTCGGAGAATGATGCACAACTGTATAAACCATCACGTGCACAAGTCAGAGAAATAATAGACCAGAAGACTGAAGAACTGAAGCATAACTAGGGGTTGTTCCTGAGGCCTGTGCCCTGCATGCAGAATGTTAGTAGGAATCAGCAGCTCCAGCTCTGTGCCCGTCTTACCAGCTCCTCCTGTTGACAGGCCACCAGGCAGCCAGATAGAAAGAAAATGTCATTGAGAAACCAGAAGTCAACTCTTGTGCTCTTATATTTAAACAATGCTTGAAAGAGATGCTAATTTCCATTTTTGACTAACACCTGGAGTGTGATGCTGTAAACAATCCAAAGCAAAATGCAAGATTACGTTTAAAGAAGTCAAGTTGACAAAATTGAAAACAAGGTTGAGGAATAGAAGTACAGTACATTCAATATCTCGTACTGTAGATTACCTGAGCAGCTGATTATGAAAATAATGTTTTATTTATAAACATGTATATAAATAATTATGTAAGAAGTTTTACAAACAATTTAAAAGAAGTTCATTCTGATCAAGTCCTCACACTGAATTTCATGTAAGACTTTTGTTTATCTTCGGAACACAAATTAAGATCTTTTTTAATAAAATCAGAGAGTTTTATTTATTTATTTTAAACAAACCGTTTCATTCTAGCTTCATGCATTTATTTATTTTTTTAAATCAACATTTGAATGTGGGCAAGTTTCATAAAAAAAGCAACATTGAGCAATAAGTTGAGAAAAACTGCGTTTTTGTCAAAGATCGTCCGGATCGGATTAAGAACGATAATCAAAAAATAGATGGAGCAAATCGAGTCCATCAACACCCTCAAAGCCTCAAAGTCCTATCCTGGGTCGACATTTCCTTCTGTAATGTTAGGCAGTTTTGATTTATATGCTGTTTAAATGTTAATGATCTCGTTATTTTGACAGAAAATTCAGTCAATGGCAGGCAAGCATCTCAAAAATGGCAGAAAATTGTTTCAATGGCAGGGAAGCATCTCAAAAATGGCAGAAAATTGTTTCAATGGCAGGGAAGCGTTGTCTCATAAATGACAGAAAACTGCATCAATGGCGGGGAAGAGTTGCATCATAAATGACGGAAAACTGCATCAATGGTGGGGAAGAGCTGTCTCATAAATGACGGAAAATTACATCAATGGCGGGGAAGAGCTGTCTCATAAATGACGGAAAATTACATCAATGGCGGGAAGAGTTGCCTCATAAATGACGGAAAACTGCATCAATGGCGGGGAAGAGTGGCTCATAAATGAAGGAAAAGTGCATTAATGGTGGGGAAGAGCGGTCTCATAAATGAAGGAAAAGTGCATTAATGGTGGGGAAGAGTTGTCTCATAAATGACAGAAAACTGCATCAATAGCGGGAAAGCGTTGTCTCATAAATGATGGAAAACTGCATCAATGGCGGGAAGAGCGGTCTCATAAATGACGGAAAACTGCATCAATGGCGGGAAGAGTTGTCTCATAAATGACGGAAAATTACATCAATGGCGGGGAAGAGTTGCCTCATAAATGAAGGAAAAGTGCATTAATGGTGGGGAAGAGTTGTCTCCTAAAAGACAGAAAACTGCATCAATAGCGGGAAAGCGTTGTCTCATAAATGATGGAAAACTGCATCAATGGCGGGAAGAGCGGTCTCATAAATGACGGAAAACTGCATCAATGGCGGGAAGAGTTGTCTCATAAATTACTGAAAACTGCATCAATGGCGGGGAAGAGTTGTCTCATAAATGACGGAAAACTGCATCAATGGCGGGGAAGAGTTGAATCATAAATGACGGAAAACTGCATCAATGGCGGGGAAGAGTTGCATCATAAATGAAAGAAAATTGCATCAATAGTGGGGAGGCGTTGTCACATAAATTACGGAAAACTGCATCAATGGCGGGGAAGAGTTGTCTCATAAATGATGGAAAATTACATTGATGGCAGGGAAGAGTCGCATCATAAATGACGGAAAATTGCATCAATAGTGAGGAAGAGTTGTCTCATAAATGACGGAAAACTGCATCAATGGCGGGGAAGAGTTGCATCATAAATGACGGAAAATTGCATCAATGGCGGGGAAGAGTGGTCTCATAAATGACTGAAAACAGCATCAATGGCGGGGAAGAGTTGCATCATAAATGACGGAAAATTGCATCAATAGCGGGGAAGCGTCTCATAAATGATGGAAAACTGCATCAATGGCGGGGAAGAGCTGTCTCATAAATTATGGAAAACTGCATCAATGGCAGGGAAGATTTGCCTCATAGATGATCGAAAATTGCATCAATGGCGGGGAAGAGTTGCATCATAAATGAAGGAAAATTGCATCTATGGCGGGGAAGAGTTTTCTCATTAATGACGGAAAACTGCATCAATAGTGGGGAAGCGTTGTCTCATAAATGATGGAAAACTGCATCAATGGCGTGGAAGAGTTGTCTCATTAATGACGGAAAACTGCATCAATGGCAGGGAAGAGTTGTCTCATAAATGATGGAAAACTGCATCAATGGCAGGGAAGAGTTGTCTCATAAATGATGGAAAACTGCATCAATAGTGGGGAAGCGTTGTCTCATAAATGATGGAAAACTGCATCAATAGTGGGGAAGCGTTGTCTCATAAATGATGGAAAACTGCATCAATGGCAGGGAAGAGTTGTCTCATTAATGATGGAAAACTGCATCAATGGCAGGGAAGAGTTGTCTCATAAATGATGGAAAACTGCATAAATAGTGGGGAAGCGTTGTCTCATAAATGATGGAAAACTGCATCAATGGCGGGGAAGAGTTGTCTCATAAATGACGAAAATTTGCATTGAGGCGGAGAAGCATTGTCTCAGAAATTACGGCAAATTGCGTCAATGGTGGGGAAAGAGTTCAGCCCAATAAAGTAGTAAAGACATCATTAAAGTAATCCATGTGCCCCAAATGGTTTAATCTTTTAAATTGACTTTTTTTGCGCTTGAATGTGACAATTTACGTAAGAATGGTTTTACAAATAATTTACACAAATTTGTTTCGCTCGTCAGTTTGCATAGAATATGACACTATGTATGAATGATAATACAAACGACTTACACAAAAACAATTAGCTTGAGACACCATTGAATGCTCTGTAATTCTATCTTGTTTTCGTTTCACGTCAAATTAAATAAAAGGTCTACTGATTAAGGTAAATTAAAATGAATATTCTTAAATGGCTACATAATTATATCACTTCAATAATTGCAGGGTCCTTTTTTTCAACAAAAAACATTACATCTAAAAAAGAAATCCCTTTTCCTTGGCCTAAGACAGCTGTTGCCTAGGTAACAGTGAAAACTCTGAGATGGTGTCAAGGATTACGGACACTGTGAACGACTGTGACAAATTGGTGCGATGGCGAAATGTGCAGCTAATGATGGTGACTGACACGGCGTCTGAAGCTGTGAAGGAGACCGACAGACAGAAAGATTGGAGGGGAGTTAAGGAATGAGAGATGGCGTGAAATATTGATGAGAGAACGATTGAGGACATGAAAGGGCGAGTGACAGAAATAGATGAGGACAGGCAGCGAACGAGTGCTTGAATGTAAGGAGCACGAAAATGGGCAGAGACGAAGTGAGAGGATGTCACTAACCTCATCTACGGCTTTCTTATAACTCTGGAGAAAAAGAATTGACAGTAGAGAAACCACGGGTGGAGGAACAATTGAGCGGATTAGACAAAATGTTAAATGAGAAAATGGTTAATAACACAAAGCGGCACACAGTCTTTTCAACTCTGAGCCAAAAGTGAACATCTACATAACTAAGCTAGCTGAAGGTTATTGAAAGGTTATGAGTAGGTTAGCTCAAACGGGACTTGATTTACTGGAGATATATTAAAGACCCCATAAAATAGCTTGAAAGGTTTGTTTTGCTGTGTAGATGTACTTTCTGTTGAAACAGGAAGTTTGGGCAGGGCATATTGAAGGGCTTACTTCTAGAATATAGATATGGACTAACAGCCACGACACCCTCATTTTAATTTAATGGAGTCTCTAATTGACGGTAAAGACATATAATGGAGTAATTGTGAAAACAGTGCAGATCTTAAAAATATAGTTAGTTTAAGAAGTCTTAAAAAGACGTTAGTTTAGGGGTAGATATCTTCATTTTTGGCTTATCCTGGTCTCGGAAACCAGCCCTGTCAGAGCAGAAACATTTGAAGCAGAGTTACACTTCGATACATTTTGGGAAATGTGTTTCTCACCGCTGGTCGGCTGGGTCTGGTCACCTCCCTGTTCTCCTCCTGGTTTTTGGGTTTGGATTCTTGGGACACTGCTGGGGATCCCTCAGGTTTAGTGGTGCCTGTGGAGACAATCGAATGTCAAGACTTGGCGTGCAGAGGCCTAGTGTATGTGCTCAGGCTGAGAGAGGGTCTCTCACCTCCCACCCGGTTCCTCTCACTGGAGCCGCCTTGAGAGCTGGGCGTGCTAGAGCTGGAAGAACTCCCACTGCTGGTTCTCTGGAGAGCCGACTCCATGGGAATCCGCAGGTCTGGGTTACTGTGGCAACGGTAAGACACAAGGAAGATGTGGAGTTTGTAATTTCGATCGTAGAAGACTGATAAACTTACTACTAGCAGTTAAAGGGGTTAAGATGAATAAATAAATACAAATATATTTGTATATGTACCGTATATACAGTCAAACCAAAAATTATTCAGACACCAGATATAATGGTTTACTAGTAGGTGCAGGACACTATAAAGAGGATAGTAAAATAAAGTAAACTGTAACATATTATACCCACAAATTCTTCATACAGTGGACTACCAGTGAAATGAACAAAATGAAGCATTGCTTGGTCATTGGTTGACCTAAATTGTTATTATTTAATTGTGTATTTTAATTAAACAGCTGACAGCTGATTGGTTGATTGTAAACCAATACATACCTTTCTGACATTATCAAGATGAATTTGTTCTGACAATTTAGCTCTGAGTTCTTGTCATGTTTTATTACCATTTTCTAAACTATAGCGAATAAACTGTGATGTGAGAAAATGTTGAAGGTGTCTGAATAAATTTTGTTTTTAATTTTTAAAAGTTAATGAAAAGTGTGTGGGATGTATATACCTGGCTCGGATCAGATGTGCTCCGGTTCTTGGTCCCAGTCCACCCGGTCCATTCCCTGGAGAATTTTTCCTCACCAGTGCAGGGGATATGGAAGTGGTCCTTTGGGGCACCTGAAGCATGTTAACAGATGTTACTTTACTAAGACGCACTTCAGAAAAACAGCTTTAAAAAAAACAAAAAACAATCCTATATATCCTAAAAATAAATAAAATATGGCACAAAATAATAAAACCGGCTCAACTATGTTTACTTTTGTTTTAAGTTAATTTAAATGTAGTTTAATATTCTCTTATACATTTACAATATTTGTGCCAAAATATTAGAGTTTGTTTGGATGCACAGCCTTTTACAAAAGATATAAAAGGTGTTTCTCTTCCCTTTTTAACATTGACAAAGCCTATTCTATTTGCATAGTCCTAACTATGCTCTATTATATGGTCAGTTACATTTTATTATTCCTTATATTCATGTTTTTCGTTTTCTGAGACCCAATCAGAAAATACCTGAGATCCACCTTTGAGAACCACTGCTTAAGATTGAAAAAAAGAAAAGAAAAGAGTATTACCAGGGCTAGCCACTCAGCATTTTCACTGGCCACAATTTTGACATTAATCCCATAAGGTAAAACAGCCATATAGATATTTTTTATATTTCATAATAATAATCTCATATTTTGGCAGGTCTATTAGGCTTCTGTAACTTTAAGACATTGACTCCATTATACTGTTACACATGAATTTCTTTCTCAACTGTAACACTGAACGTTCCTGATTCCTGTAGCCCTGTAACACCAACAATATTCATCGGGAGTAAATGAAACGAGTGAGTGAGTGAGTGAGTGAGTGAGTGAGTGAGTGGAGGCGGGCTTGTGTGTCAACTCGCTGTCAGAGGGATGAAAAAGCAAGTTGGTACTGTGTATCTATTGTGTAATTCTACCGTGTATCTGTGATTTTCAGATATTTCACTATTGATATAGAGAAAAAAATCTATATTTTTGACAACACTACATTGCTTTTAGTTTATTTCAGATGCCTTTTAAAAGACTACAATTGAAAAGTGTATATATTATAGGCCTATATAAATTCAACCTGACAAAATGGCTAGTAGGACTGACTGCGTTACACGGCACTGCTGATATCCACCCGCATTTGGTGGGTTGGCAGATGTTAATGTCAAGACCTGACTATTACCATTAATTTCCTTGGATTACAAGGAACAACACATTTCATCCCAGATTATCACCTTTGGAGGGACATCATCTTCCTGTCTTAGCCAAGAGCTGCGGTCAAACTTGTCATCTCGGCTGGTGATGCGAGGTGGTGGGGCAGGGGTTTCTGACGTAGGGTCAGAGTTCTGGCGAGGCATCGGGGGTCGGTGAGGTGACAGACCCTCTTGGAAGGCTGAGACGCCCTGAGAGGACTGATCGTGCAAAGACTGGGATCCTGTCATAGAGGAGCCATGGGACTTCACCGAAACTAGGTGCGCCATCTGAATGAAGAACTTTGGGGTCAGTGTTTTTCACAACACATCTGAACTCTGTTAAGACAGATCAGGAGGTCAAGAAGTACCTGAGGCTCAACCGGGCGATGCATGGGAGGCGTCCGGGCCTGCTGTATGCCTCCACTGCTGAAGGACTCGGAGCGGGGAGGCAGGGAGGGATCAGAAATACGGTTGGCCACTTTGTGTTGGAGAGCCGGAGAGCTCTGGCGGTTCTGCTTGGAACGTTCCTCAACCTGAGAGACAGAGAGGATGTTAATGTCCATGCGAATCTTCACAACCAATCGGTTTCCTCTTTACTTGGGAGTCAAAATGGACTGTGAAACTACAAAGTACAGAGGCTAATAAAAGACAGCCTGACAGATCTAAACTAGGCTACAAAAAGGCTTTTTTAAAAATAAAATAAAAAATACAGTAAAAATGGTTATAATTATAACAGCTATATTATTATTATTATTTAAATCAACTTTCCTATTTCAATATATTTTAAAATGTAATTTGTTGTGATGGCAAAGCTGAATTTTCTCTATCATTACTAAGTGTCACATGATCCTTCTGAAATCATTCAAATATCCTGTATTTCTTTTGATCAATTTAATACATCCTTGTTGAATAAAAGTAGTAATTTCTTTAGAAAAAAAACCCTGAAGCATACACATCTTTAAACATATGCACAAAATGAACTGAATCCATGTGTCTTCCAAATGTCTTGCAAACAAAATATTAAAATATTTTCTCAATGATTATTAGATTTGAGATCTTTTGACACTGAATTATTGAATCTAGTTATCAACCCCAAATAAACCCTTGCTTTTATTATGGACCAATTTTTGTGGCTCAAAATGGCAATTCAGTGTGTTTGCATAAATTACTTAAAATGTAAAAATCAACACAAATTAGTCTACCTTTAATAAGAACAGCTAATAACATGGGGATGAGAACTGTAGCACTTTAAGAAGGTTGTACAGAGACTTCCCTCTTGCAATATTACTCTTTTTTAGCATTCGCATAATCACCCAAGATTGTTTTTCAATCTTTGTCAAAATCCGCCTGCCCTAAATTCAAGAGACGGCCTCATTACAACACATTTTAGATATTTTTAGACCTGTTCCCTGAGCTTGACTGAAGATAATCTTTTGTTAACTTCCACAAGCCCAAAAAGAAATGACTCCATAAGTAAAGATGAAACATACAACCAAATGACAGAAAAACAAATATCATCAAGTTAAAGTCAGAAAGGAAACGTTTAGTCCATTATGTCCACTATATTAATGGAGATGCTGAAAAGTAGCTGTTTCTGAATAGCCGTCTCAAATTCAAACAACAAGCCTCAAAACTGTCATGCACCATTCACAAGCATTTCCAGACATGAAAAGAATCGCTTACGGCCAAACTAAAAGTCAAGTGTCCACTGAGACAGAAAAAGACGTGTTAGTGAGAAAACCATCATTTCTTCTCTGAGAATGGAGGGAGGTTTGGATCTGAAATGGCAGTCTTCAGAGCACAATCTGGGTCTACAAGTATCCCACAACCCCTTATCAACAATCCTTTGTAATTGTCACAATGCCTAAAGCACAGGTTCTCAACCAGGGCGGACAGGACTCACTGAGGGCGGGGGAATGGGTAAGACAAAAGGTTTACAATGAGCTAAATTAGCTAACTGTCAACATACATACATTAAAACATTACATAAATACAGGAACTGATGTTTGTGAATTATAGGTTTTTATTTTATTCTAATAATAATAATTACAGAAGGACAAATTCATTGGTAATAAAAAGTGTAAACCATTAAGAACATTAGGTTATTGTGATTATGAAATTTAATGATTTATAATAATTTATTTAACTATATTGATTAAGTTTAAAAACTAGAAGATATGTCATTATGGCTCATTATTAACTCTATGTCTTTAGAGTTAAATAGGTTGAGAACCACTGGTCTAAAGCTACTCCTTGTTGCCCAACACATCCAAACCTCTCTCATCTTTGCCCCACAAATCCCTGCTCCTCTGTAATCAGCTTTCTGTAAGAAGAAAAGGAGCGATAGGTAAGATCAAAGAGAAGATTACTGAAGATTACGGAAAATTAGAACAAGATGACAGCGAGAGCAGAAGCTGTCTCAAGAAAATCCACCAAACTAGCTGGGAGACGGGAACACGTTCACCCGGAGAACAAGAGGAAAACAGAGACAAGGCATTCCAAAAGTGATCATCCAAATGCCCGGATAGAAATTCAAAAAAAACATTTTCCCCCGCACTAATTCTTTGATTATACACCATGACCAGATCGGTAAGCGTCTATGTCAGGATGAAAAAAGGAGTCATGCTAGCGGAGGCAGACCTTTGAGACCTTTGAGTATAAGTCTCTCTCAATATCATCCCCTTTGCTGGAGCGAGCGGGACTGTGGCCCCGGGACTCATGCTGCTGCTGGACCATCCTGAGCAGCTGGGATGGATCTGGCTCGCAAGACACACGGATTCTAGGAACGTTCGGCCCACTGACTATCCTGAGCTGAGGCTCGACCAGCTCCATCTCTCTTGAGTGGGAGGCTGCTGGGTATGAGGGGGGCCTTGTGGGCTGATTAGAGGGGTTCTGGTCAGAAGGGAGGAGGTGGCCGACACGTTTTTCTCCAGGACTGTTAAATGAATGGTGCTTCTTGGGAGGGATTCGAGGGGAGTTACTCTGAGCTCTCTCCATCACCTGTGTTCAGATAAGCACAATAAAACCTTTCAGATTATGACCCACAAAACTGAGGATGCAAGGAGGGCCGCTTCAGAGCGAGATAACCAAAAACCACCCAGTGGATTCTGAAACCAATGGAAAAGTTATTCACAGGAAGCAAGATCTAAGAACAAATGACATAATGTCTAAAATCAATGACTGAATCTTGATAGTGCACTAGGGCTGGGTATCAATACAGATTCCTGAGTCAGTTTGTTTCAGATTCATAAGCTCATGATTCAGTGCTAAATTGTATTAGATTCAGATTTGTTTGCATATTATAGCATATTATATGCAGTTATAATGTTAATTTTGCTTGCATATAAAAGGCAACGGGCCTCATTTTATGAAACGAGCGTATGACAGAAAACTGGTCATATGGCGTTTCTCATAAAAACTTTATTAATATGTATGTGAGCGGTGGCTACGATCAAATCAGGTCTCAGCTCTTGTACGCAAGTTTGCAGTAGCGTGAACTTGCGTGCAGCATAGCAAATCTGGCGGAGAATTTAAATGAGAGCATTTTGATCATTTAGATTTTCCTGACTAAAAACCAAAGCTCATTTGTCGACTATTAACCGTTAAGATTAGAATTTCGCTGAAACAACTGAAACATATTAACAAAAGAAAAACAACTGTGATGCTCACTTTTGTAACACTCTGACACATTTTATGTGTTTTCTTTATATCTTTATTTGATTAAATCTAACTGATTGCGCATGCAGGCGCCTCACGCACACGCACACGCACGCACGCACACGCACACAAGTTGTAGCATTGTTAACTTGAGATTTTAGCTATTCATCATCAAACTAAAATGCAGTCAAACAAATATAAAAGTTACACTGCTCAAAATAAATTGTCCGCTGTAAAAAATCTGCTAAACCGTGAATTTTTAGGGGCATGAAATTTAAAATGACAATTGTTTTCAGCCGCTACATTTATCAACGTACGATGGGATTGGCGGCATATGAATATTTCATGAATCACGTGAACCCTTCGTAAGATGATTAAAAGAGGCCCATTGTCTCTCTTTTAATGCTGTAAATTATACAATGCAGTGTTTCAGATTCAAACCAGCAACTTGTCTATCTATTCATTAAATTAAATAATTCAGCGAGTCATTTATCGCATGAATTGGGCCACACTAAAGCCGTGTATGTTTTCAGTAAAAAGAAAAAGCTCACAAAAAAAGTAATTGGTTTCGTGAATCAGGCTACACTAACGTTAGGTTTTTGAGTCAGTAAAAAGAAATGGCATCGTTAGTCATGTTGATTGTGAATTGCATCAGTTTTTGCATGCAGTCCACGAAGACAACTAAACAGAAAGACATTTCTTGCCATTATTTCAGTGGTATACTTTTTTGAATTGTAAACTCACATTCAGGAATTTACGACTCAATATTGGAATCCTTAAAAAGAAGATTGCGATTAATCAGAAAATTGATAGTATTAATGTGTAAGGGTCCTAACCAGATGTATCGGTACCTCTTTGGCCCAGGCCGGCTTGTCACTGGGGTTGACAGAATCTTTGTAGTGGTACAGTTGTTTTTTGTCCGCAGGCCGTGGCTCTTGTTGTTGTTGCTGCAGTGAGACCAGGTAGGCCCTCTCCTGCTGCAGCTGCCGCTGCAACCGTTCAGCCTGACGCTGCTCCTCCAGCTGCTTCCGTTTATATTCCTAGACACAACAGAGGATGAAAATGAGGTGAAAAGAGCAAGATTTGAGGGACATATGGAGCAGATGCTCCACATGAGACAAAATAATGCTAACAGGGTCAGACCTTTATACTCCCTAAAAAGTACTGGAGGCTATCAGAGGTTAGAAAGATCTCAACAGATCTATACACTAATCCCACCGATGCCCTGATAGCTGTAGATCCTGAGTATAATTTCCTAGAGAACTGAGCAATAACAAACAGAGCTGCGACAAACCCCAAACGCCCCAGATCAATTCGCACAATCGATACTCTCTCTGAGTGCACTGGGGACAGACAGATGCCATAAGTGTAGAAGATGAAAAGAAAGGAAGTGCAAGTACTTTAAAGGTGATAGTTGAAATGTTTACCAGCAGAAGAGCTTGTTCTTGGAGAAGCTGCTGTTGAAGAATCTCCAGCTGCCTTTGCTCTTCTTCTAACTGCCGACGGATATATTCCTAACCCCATAGCACAGCACATCAGAACAAGAGTGAGAAAGAAAGATGAAAAAGAGATGGCAGGGCCTTCAAAGAGTTTAAAAGTGAAACAATGAAAGATTAATCAAGCAAATCTGAAGGTAAGACACCCTTGATAATAACTTGCTGCCCTGCATAGATCCCATGTGACCTTATGTGTGATGAGCTCACTACTTAGAGGTCATTGGTTCAAACCATGGAACGAGCCATCCATGCACTAGGGAGTTACTTAGTACCCTGATCCCAATTTCCAGGAGCAGGGCAATTAACCCCAGACGGCTCCAGGGGAATGTTGCACCAAAGAAAACGTTGCTTTGGATTAAAACCACTTAAAATGAGATACAGTAGGTGCAGCACAAAAGCCTAAAGTGAGCTTGTACTGTCTTCTAGACAGTGGGTGCATAATGGATGGAGATGCCATGGGACGTCATTGGGACTATAATCTCTAATATCTTTTGCAGTAAGTTACAATATATGTATATATATCTTTTGATTTAGACGATATTTTATCTACTGCAGTTGATATATCTGTAGAGTGGCACCATTCATGTACAGTACAGTTCAAAAAAGCCTCAGCAAGGCTGCATTAAATTGAACAAAACTGATAAAATAAGACTTTTATAATGCTTCAAAGATTTCAATTCCAAATAAATGCTGTTCTTTTGAACTTTTGTTTTATGAAAGGAATCCTGAAAGAAACAAAAATATTAAACAGCAAAAACTGTTTTTACCAAATCAGCATATTAAAATGATTTGTGAAGTGTGACACTGAAGAAAAATCAATGTTGCCATCACAAGAGTAAATTACATTAATATATATTAAAATAGAACACTTATTTCTATTGTAATAATATTTTACAATAGTATTGTTTTTACTGTATTTTTGATCAATAAATGCAGCTTTGGTGAGCATAAGAGACTTTTTCAAAAACTTTACAGAGCCCAAACTTTTAAACAGCACCATGCATATTAAATTACAGTATTAAAGAGCAACAGGTTTATAGAAGTGCACTTGGACAGAAAACAAGCAGAAATAATTTAAAGGTATATGGAGAGAGAAAAAAGGTGTGTTAAAAGAAAAGCCCCATTTGCAAGACATTCACTTTATGAAAAATGTGTCCCGAAATATCACAACTGTCTCTGAGGCTCATTAAACTGCAGAAACAAAAAAAGAGTTTGAGGTGCTTTTAATATTAAGTTTTAATATTTTCGCAAATTCACAAGGCAGTCCGTAACAGTGAGATCAGCTTCCTGAGCAGCTGTTGCTCTCCTGTGCCATCTCTGATTTCAGTTGTTTCAACTTCTTCTGCATCTTTGAAGGGTGGCGTTTGGGGGGAAAGGGGCGTGTCTAATAAAAATGCAGTTTCAGAATTGCTAAATCTTTTATACCGCTTGACTTATGGAATGAGAAGGCTGGTGAATCTTCACGGCCCTTAATAGCTCAGTCATTCTTATTTGTGTCTACACAGACTCACACTATCTTACACACGGCCCAGGAGACGTCCTCATTCACTACTGAACAGGGCTCAAGTGGCCCAACTGCATTTGAAAGGGTGGGTGAGTGCTTTAAATATGCATACCATCCAGCAGAACATTTCCCTCCCTGAAGGAAGTGAGTCATAGACTGGAGAGAATGCTTTAAATACTGCATTGAGGCATGTGAGTGTCTGATATGCATATCTGAGTGGACAGTTACAGTTGAGAAGAAAGTGCATGTCGAATTACATATGATTAACAGAGGGTGCTGGCTTCATGCACGTCTGCTTTAGAAAGTGTGCATATTTCCTCACATATTCCTAGCAGTAATGTGTGTGTGTTTACGCGGAGAGACAGATCAAAAATTATTATTCTGCATATATGCATAAAACGTTGCATATTGTCAATGATAATATTAATCAATTTTAATGGTTTTTAGGACATTTTCTGATAAACAACTTTGGTTCTGTGTTGGGTAATATCTTGATATTTAATATGAGTTCATTCAAATCTGGTGCCTGAGCAAAACCAGTTGAGAACCATAAGTTTAGAATGTTTTAAAAAAAATTTAAAAAACATAAAATAATAAAATAAAACATCAGTTATTGAACACTTGAATAATAATTGGTATCTGTCATAAAATATGTATGTAATGAACGGATTATGTGTTAATTTGAAGTGATAGAATTATAAATAACAGCCTGAACAATTGTACATTTTCAGCCCAAAAATAATCCTCCAAATAATTTCTTGCCCTCTTTCTACTTTACTATTAATAAAAGTGGCCAAAAAATATTGTTCATCCACAATAAGCCATGTATGATAGTGGATGTGTCTATATGTACCTGCTCCCTTTCAGCGTGCCTCCTCTCCTCCTCTCTGCGGAGCTGCTCCATCTCTTCATAGCGCCTCCTCTGCTCTCTCTCCTGCTGTTTTCGGAGCTCTCTCTCCCGTCGCTGTTGCTGTGAGATTATAAACACTCAAATTTTTGGCCCTGATTTCAAACTAACACATGCTGTTCCTTATTTTACCACTAGGTGGCGGTGTAAAAGACATTTGGAGCAGGCAGCCATGCTGAATGGTCTTTCCCCAGCAGGGGCTGCTGACAGGAGCTATGCTGAAAAGAGGCGGCCTGACAGTGGACCAGCGGGAGATAGATGTGCTGAATGAGAGGTTGACGCCCAGCTGGGCCACCTGATTCATCCTTACAGGTTCTCTGCTCCCTTCCCTACTGAGAGAACCCTACATCACATAACTCGGGAATATCTCTACTGCTTCGTCTTTCTTTGTCTCCCGCTTGAAGAATTCCCAAGATGTTGTGTAACCTTCCTTAGGACTGATCATAGCTCAGTGTCTCCCAGGGACATTAAAAAGTGGCAGTCATCTCATGAGCCATTACACACACAAAATAGAATGTGTACAGGAAGTGTGTGTCCGAGTGTGACCGAAATGATAGCAAAACATATTGTCTGTTTGTTCCGATATAGTAAATTGCCTCTAAGTATATAATCATGCAGGATAGCAGAAGAACAAGCTTCCCATATATTTTGTTGTTCATCTGTCACCTGGTAGTATAGTGAATACTAATAATATGTCTGATCCATGTCTGCTGTTGTTGTTGTTAATAATTTTGCATATTTTGTATGATATTATTAATACATTTCGGATGGGTCATAGCTTGATATTTAATGTAAACTCAGGGTCCTAGTCCCCAGTCTGGAACAACTAGTTTAGGATGTTTTGGAAGAGAATAGAATAGAATATCTAATATGACTCTTAAGATTTTCGAAACATGGCTGCAACCCATAGTCTTTAAACTGTGTTTCTCGCCCCACTCCGCTTACCTCCTCTAGTCTCCTCCTTTGCTCCTTTTGTTCCTCAATGCGTTTCTGTCTCTCGGCCAGTAGTTGGCGCTTGTGTTCCTCGTTCTGCTGCTGTTCTAGCTGTTGTCTTCTCAGGGCTTCCGAGCGCTCCTTATTGGCTAACTGGAGACGCAGGAAGTCCCGCCTCAGGGTCGACTCACCAGGGATGTTTATGATGGAGCTGTAAAGAAGACATTAAATAATCAACATGTTAAGTAAATTACATCTGCACTATACCCACATATACATGCATGTGTGTGAGCGTTAAAGGTCTATGTACCTCGGCTCTCCTATGTCTCGCTCTTCCTCCTCCTCTTCACTTCCACTGTACTCATATTCCGTCTCGTCTGGGGGAAAAAAAGGTAGTCACATTAGCATTGTATATGTACCATTGTAAGACGCAGGTTTTTAGCATTAAAACATTGAGATTAACGGCTGATTTAAACAAGGAATGGTGTGAGAGAAAGTCACATATCCTGAAATATCCATATTCAGAAATTTTTGTTTAAATAGTAGAAAATGAATAAAATTATACATACATACATTCATATATATATATATATATATATATATATATATATATATATATATATATATATATATATATATATATATATATATATATATATATATATATATATATATATATATATATATATATATAGGTGTTGTGCTATAAATAATGGTTCTGTTAATGCTTCAACAGAAAACAGCATAGACTAAAATATCGCTTGAGATTTCAGAATCAATATTGGTTGATTAAAATGAATTAAATCAGAGTAAACTTACCCCTCTCTCCTCTCTTCTTTTTGGTCCGGTCAATGTGGTCTTTAAGCTGAATTCGGACCTGTCTCTCGTTGGGGAGGTCTTTGATGAAGGGATGTTTGATGAGCTGTTCGGTGCTTGGCCTCTGATTGTGATTCTTCACTAAACAGCTTTCAATGAATGACTGGAACTTTTTAGACCTACAGAGAACGACAAACCGTTGAGTTTCCTCCGTTTTGACACTCAGGCCTTTTTATAATCATCAAGTCAGGTGTAGACGTAAGCGCATATTCAAAATGATGTGGGGTTCAGGCATGTTTGACTCACCACTTCTTGGATTTGAGTCGGGGCGCTGGGTTTCTGGGTATGAGGAAAAGCGCACGCATGGGATGCATATCGCATAGCGCTGAGAAAACAGACAGGTGTGTGCATTTAGCAATCACAAGGTTCATATTAAATTTCATATAAAAAGTGTTTGAAGTGCCCCTATTATCCTTTACCAGATATTATCTTGTAGTGTGTAATATAGTTGTTTCTGAATGTAAAAGTTCTGCAAAGTTTTAAAGATCCAGGTGAAAATTAAATGACGTTATTGTCCCCCAAATAAACAAACTGATTCTGAAATGCCTGAAATGAGTCGTAAATAATTCCAGTGTTACTTCCTACTCAAACCTACATAGGTTTGTAACAAATTTGCATAATGGTCTTCATTGGCTGCCTGCGAACATCTACTTTGACCCGCCCTCAAACACTGTAGTTGTAGCTGAGGCTGGAAGAGTTTGGTACGGTAAAACGTTACTGTTCGTATTACTGTGTATACAAGTGCTGAGGAAGCCTCTAGAGCTGAAATTGAGATATGGTAATGGGGGTTTCATTTCCGTCACATGCTGTAAGTGGTAGACCAATCACAATAAACTGGGCCATCTGACCAATCAGAGCAGAGTATGCTCTTGGAGAGACTGAATCCTTTATTGAACCGTTTCAGACAGTGCGAAAAAAGATGATGAGAAAATTAGAGTATTTTTTGACCTTGGATGCATGTAAATCTATGCAGGAGACCTCGAAAATAATAGCATAATAGGGGCACTTTAACATCATATTGCACCGTGTTAGACTTACGAGGGGCTCCTTCTGCCATTTCAATGGCTGTAATTCCCAGCGACCACAGATCACTCTGTAACAAAAAGGAGTTTTGGGATTTGTGCCCTGAGCCAAACAAGACCCTCAAAGGAAAGCAATCAGGTGATGTGAAAAGAAAGTGACAGGGTAATTAAGAATCGCTTGAAATACCTTAAAGTCATATGTGGCGTCTGGGTTCTCATCACAGGCTATGACCTCTGGAGCCATCCAATATGGTGTGCCAATAAAAGTGTTCCTCCTACCGACGGTGCGGTCCAACTGTGCACTCACACCAAAATCAACTGTTGAAAACACGCAATCACACACACACACACACACACACACAGGGAAGATTTGGCCTTAATGTGTCTGCGTGCAGTAACGAGCAGAGAGGTCTTTGATGAAGTGCATGCTGCCATCTGCCTCTGTGCCACTCTTCCCTCGTCACCGCAGGCAGCGTTGTCATAGCAACCAGCCTGAACTGTCTCCCAAACTCAAACAACTCAATGACAAGCCCTAATAACTCCAGAGTCGGGTCACAGGTTCCTCAACATGCACAGATTCAACCGATAAAAACACACATGCACAAACTAACATTGAGGACGTTACGAGCTTCTTATAATTCAAGTACTTACTGAAAAAGTAGCTTGATACAACATCTACACTGAAGTTATTTAAAGGAGTGATATCTTGATTATTATAAAAAAAGTGTAGTATTTATCTGGCACAAACACAATGAGGACCTCAGTGACATCAAACTGAAAACATACACTACCGTTTAAAACTTAAATCAGTAAGATTATTTTTTATAGAAATTATTCAGCAAGGATGCATTAAATTGATCAAAAGTGACAGACTTTTATCAGCAAAATCAGCATTAGAATGAATTCATGTGACACTGAAGACTAGAGTAATGATGCTGAAAATTCAGCTTTTCCATCACAGGAATAAATTAACATTTTACAAAATATTCAAACAGAAAACAGTTATTTTAAATCGTAATAATATTTCACATTACAGATTCTACTGTACTTTTATCACATAAATGCAGTCTTGGTGAGCATAAGAGATTTCTAAAATAAAACAAAAATCTTATTGACCCAAAACTTTTGACGACAATTCACGACAAATTAATCGCAAGGTTTTGATGAAAACGTTTCTGAACCAGTTTATTAAAATGAACTGATGTTGGATTAGTGCTTTCATCTCGAATGTAAGCTCTTGCAATGCTGTGTTATGTTAAGGGTTACGTTACTGGATTTTACACACTTCCAAAATGTAGTTTAGTTAGCATTGTTGCTGCTTTTATTTAGTTAAACACTAGGTGTTGAACACTTAAGAGTCCCGAATCTCCTGATCAAAAGATGTGAAGAAGCAGAAACAAGTGATAGCATATATAAGCAGATGCATATGTAAATAATGCAATAATCAACATTAAACAGCATATAAATGCTTGCGCTGGCTGGCAACTTTTTTCAAAAACGCTGATGGAGACGGAGATAAATACTCAGATGATGCACTTATTTAACTGAAAAAATAAAAGTGTGGAATGTTGGACACTTATTGCACTTAATTTTCCTAGCTTCCCACACGTTCCGGAAGGGGAGATGCTATCAGATTCACAAAAATAACCTTCTAACATTTATACACTAGACCGTAGAGTACACATTTTTTAGCATAAGTGCAGAATGTACATTGTGCTTTTGTGTTATAGCCGTCAGGGGTGTGGACTCACCAAGTTTGACTTCCGCATTTTCTGTGAGCAAAACGTTTTGACCTTTGATATCACGATGGATGACTTTATGCTGATGCAAGTGGGTCAGACCCTATCAAAACCAGATAAAGAGGTTAAACTTAACTGGAGAAGGTCAAATGAGGGACCCATCAGAAATAACACATCTGATAGCCAAGTTTTCTAGTGGTCCATAACATACACACTCACCCTGAGGATCTCTCTGCAGATGTAGGCGGTCCACTCCTCCTTTAGAGAGTTCCCTTTGGTGTTCTTTATCAGGTCCGTCACTGAACCAGCGCCACAAAACTCCATCACCAACTAGAGACACAGCACACCAACAGAATTAGGATAAAACCTAACAAGCCACAAGAATGATAAAAATCCTAATTAAGTGGAGAAATACATGCGCATATAGACGGTCATAAATGTAGCAGCATTATTTCCATTTAAAGGTCATGCGTCAACAGGACCTGATGTTGAAATGGTGGCTAATCAGCTCCTGCAATTTGCTGGTTTAATGAAAAGTGCCTGTTTAAAAATAATATAATTTAATAAATAAAAAAATATTTTTTATTTTGAATTAAAGTCACTGTGGCATTAGCTGTTATATTTTTCCTCTGTATTTACATTTACATATTATATAATATCCTCTGAAATTAAATTTGAAGACCTAACGCAATTGAGGAGTTGAGGAGTTCAATCCAGCCTTTGGTGATGATCTGAGGAACAAAAATAACTTTTTCATAAAAAAAAAGATTCTAATGTTATATTTTTTAGCTACAGCTGCTCACAAGTGGCAGAACCTGTATTTTATTTAGACTGGTGCCACATTCAACACTCACACTCACAAATTCACGCTTTTCAGCTGAAAGTGACAACTGTCCCAGGGCAATTTCATTTTCCCACTTTGAGTTTTGAAGACGTTTAAATGACAAGATACAAGGGTACAATAAAAAGTGGTTAAAAAGGGGGAATTTCAAAACTTTTTCCAGAGAAAAGTTTCCAGAGAATAAGATTTGAGACAATAAAAAAGCCAAGCAGTTTCTTCCCCAACACTTGTGTTAATATAAAGTTTGATTAAGTGGCAGTGACATGCAAACTTCTAAACCCAGTTGTGTTTTTATTTCTTTGCCTTTACAATTTCTCCCAGGACATTCATAAAAAAAGCCCTATTCTCATTAGGGGCCCCTGGGGAACAATAAAAGTCAATAAATGTAAATCATGAGCATAATATGATGTTATTTCTGAAACACCGATTGGTTTTGAATGCTCTCTTGCGCTAGCCTTGATGAGTCTAAATATGTTTGGCCTCTGGGACTCTCCAAAGTCAGTACTGCTGAGTTGGCAACAATGTTTTTGTCTCTAAGGGAAATTCTTCTTTCAAAGACCCCCGATGAAGGCTGGTTGTGCTGACAGAGGCTTAGAGCAAGTAAACGTCTTCAGTGTGTCACTTATCTTTATGTTGCTGGGCAAAAAGAACGACAAAGCTAACCACAGAGGAAATGAGGCTGGCGTCTGAGTTCAATGCTTATGTGAAAACAACAAGGCCTGGGCACCTCAGTACAGAGTGTGAACACTGCGTTTCTGAGCGAGAAGGTGTTACCTTACCAGCGTTGAGGAAACTATTGTGAGGATATAACTTCTTAAACTACAAGATAATCAAAATATCGAATGCATAATCAGATTATGTTACTTGGCTACGGCTGCGATTTGACATGTTGCTCTTCAGGCGACCCGATTTCTTGATTTTTGAGACCGAAAATGTAGTTAACATCACTACATTTAGCAATCTACCCCCTAAAATTGTACTGTACTACACACAAAAACAATCACTCATTAAATAACCCTGATTCTTTTCGCCTACTACTGGTGAAGACTGACCCAGAGCTGGTCATCCATGCCAGGTGGGTTCTTCTTGATGAAGGCACCATAGTAGGTGGCGATGTTTCGATGGTGGGAGTATTTTTTCAGCATGTTGATCTCAGCTTTGATCTCCTCCTCCTCATCCTGTCAAATAAAACAGACAACACTTAAGACGGAGCCGGAAAATATAGTGTATCTTGGTCTGCGAGCGAGTCATTGTCAGGAAACGGCCAATTTGTGATCTACAGTGTGATACTGCATAATATAATTAACAGTACATAATTTGTTTTACTTTATTCTTCAAGGCGAAGTGTGCAATTTCTGTGCCACTAGCAACTACAAAACTGGGGATAAAATTTTTGTTTTCAAACTGGTTTCCCCAAACAGCCCCTTCTCTGTCATTCGCCATCCTAACAGATAGCCCCGCCCCAAGCTCATACCATTGGTGGAGCCTGTTGCTATGTCAGGCTGGTTGGAAGGCTCAGACAAAGCAATGGTTTGACAATGCTTCACAGAATCAACCCACAAAATTGCTTGCTTATAGTTATCTCTGTATATTACATATTATTATTATTATATAAAAAGTATTTTAACATTTTAAAAAAACTTCAGAATATCAAAAGAAAGGGTTTTAGAATAAAAATAGAAAAATGTTTTTAAATAAAAAAAGCATTTTAAAATATGGTAATATAATTGTTATATATTTTAATGCACGCTTCTCTTCAAGTTTAAGTCAAAGATTAGGATCAGTGAGTTTTTATTTATTTGTTTATATAAATTATATTTTTATTCAGCAGGGATGCATTCAATTGATCAACAGTGTCAGCAAAGACATCTTTAATGTGACAAAAGATTTTGGTTTGAAATAAATGTATTAAATCAAAGAATGCTGGAAAAAAAAGTCATCATGGTTTCCAGAAAACTATTTAGTAGCATAACTATTTTCAACGTTGATAATAATAAGGAAAGTTTCTTGAGCACCAAATTAGCATATTCAAATTATTTCTGAAGGATCATGTGACACTGAAGACTTAAGCATGAAGACTGAAATTCAGCATTGCCATCATAAGAATAAATTATTAAAATTTATTCAAATAAAAAACAGCTATTTTAAACTGTGATAATATTTAATATCACTAAATCACTAATATCACTTAATCAAATAAATACAGCCTTCATGAGCATAAGAGACTTCTTTAAAAAACATTAAAAATTCTTACTGAACTCATGTTTTTGAACAGTAGATTGTTAATATTAATTCATGTTAATATATTTTCTATTATTAATAAGAACATTAATACAATTTTAACCATTTTTAATCTATTTACCAATATTTAGCTTTTAGTAAAATAAAATAAAAAATATTATAATTAAAATATAAAAAAATGATTAATGCATTGTAAGAGATTAAGCCATGGAAAATTCAATGACCAATTATCTGAATTTTGAAGGGGTGATTTGTGTCTCTAAAGAGACAGCTCTGATACTTTGTTTCCTGGCAGTTTTTGTAACTTCAAATGACATAATAAAAAGGTACAAATGGCACTGACAATGACATGTTTATATGTGTGTGTCTGAATGACATTATGCACAAAGGCAAGTGTGAAAGTGTGAAAGTGTAAAAGTCAAAACCGACATAGAAACAGAAACTGTCATGCCCTGCTATCGCTCTTACCCCTGTGACATCCATGACCTTGATTGCAGCGAGCTGGCCCGTCTTGACATGGCGTCCCTGAAGAAAGAAAGATTGGAGAGAGGAAATATCATTTACGAGTATCATACAAGCATCATGCCAGCAGTATTGAACGTGTGGTAATGAGATCTATCTATGGCAGAAGAATAGGTTGACGTAAGCCACTCTGGCAGGCACAATCATTACGTAATAGCAGAGAGAGAGAAAAAAAGAAGAAAAAAAAAAACACACTCTCTTCCTAAAATTATTGAAACAGACCCAAAAACCTGTGTGAACGATCTCAGGATATTGGCTCTACCATTTTGTGTTTGTGAATGTGTGTGTTTTTCAATGCCACCAGATGACAACTCTGTTTGGATTGGATGAGCCTCCAAAAGCGTTATGCAAGTGGGACCGCTGTTATGGAGGAACTGAAGGAATGTGGAAATGGAAATCACTGTCCCAGGTCTCCCCCAATTCCCTCCTGTTTACCTGTTAAGTTCCTCACTTCCCCTCAATTTCAGCTCAATTTCATTTCATAACCAGAAGGAGGGAAACATAACCAGAATGAGGGAAACAGACACCGCAGACACAGATCATCTGCACGCACAGCAGGTCCCGTGTTTCAGTACAATAGCAGGAGATACCGCAGCAGATCAGAGCAGAAGTGCATTCATCTGAACGGCAGAATCACCCAGTGTGTGCTCTTCAGAATGAATTATGCACACTTCATCTCCTCACCCAACACACTCCCACCGCTTTGATTCTGAGCAGAGGAGATGTTTCAGCGAGAGAAGGAGGGAAGGAGAGAAAAAAGGTGGGAAACAGAAAGGAGGACACGAGGAGAGAGCGTCATACAAGTCCCATCAGTGCTCATTAACAACTTCAACCTCTATTGGAAAATATTAACGAGTGGAGAAACCCAGACAACCCCCCTGGCTATATGAAAATAAGAAAATCACTGTGTAGAGAACTTTGAACATTTTATCAAACACAGACACTCCATGTGTCTGTGTTTGGAGATATGGCGTGATGTACAAATGCGTCATTTCTTGAACCCATTTTAAACGTCTAATAACTAGATTGTGGTCGACCGATATATCGCCAAACCAAAATGTACCTTTTCAATGATTGGCATCGACTGACAAGTGTTGTAATCGAGACTTAGTAGTATAAATCATTTAACAGGTTTATTTTTTCAAGTTCAAATTAATCTCTAATCTAGTAAATAGTACACGAAATAAACAAATTGAACTGTAGCATGTGTTATTTAATAACTATAAAGCTGTAAACATCTGTATGAAATTACGCAAAACGTATTTCCTCCATTTGTTTATTTTAAACGTTAAATCCGATTTAACTCACAAACCCCCCTGAAGTTCCCTAACAAACCACCAGGGGGGTCAGTGGTGCTTGCCATGCTATGTGTTTTAAGTGGTTGCCAGGGTGTTGCTATGCAGTTGGCTTAGAAGAGATGAAGCTTGTGAACTTGAAAAGACATGCTGACTGGACAAAAATGTTGGTTAATTTTAATACATCTGTGACAACACATGAGCCAATCATCATAATAATACAACCGACTAACCGCAATAAATTATGCTGGCATATTAGTGTATCAGATGTGTGGACATGGTGAATGGGTGCATGTGTGATGGATTTGAGCCCTCCAGCTCCACATCTCTCCTGATGAGAAGATTCACATGGCCGACTGCTAACTGGAAAAACCATCTGGCATCCTGACGGAGATTAACTGAAAAGTTCTGGAGCCCTGACGTGTAAGATAAGACTGTCCTCAACTGCCATAAGCCATGAAAAAGCAAGGCACAAATGTGCAGACTATGCAATATTAGTGATAAATATAACTACAGTACATTCAGTATGGAACATTAACATACCGCATTAACATTTATGCTGTACAGTGTCCACTATTTTTAGAAACAAAATGCAAAACAGTATGCAATGGTATCAAATTGCTGTTACTTTGAACTCATTACATTGCATGTTACGTTTGGAAAATAAATTTGGTTATTTTGATAAATAAATACAACTATTTTGCATTCATAAGTAAAAATGTCTTACACTTTGACAGTCCAATCAAGTAAATTTTCCTTAAAGTAGGTTTGTCAGTTCTGACAAAAAAAATACAATATAATAAAAGATTAAAAAAATGTACATATAATAAAAACTCTAAAGCCATGTGTCCAATCCAATTGTTTTCAATGGGAACACCGTGTTTTTTTATAATGGCAAAAGTGTGACGAGGCGCCATCACTTTTTACCCAGCCATCCAATCACAGTGGAGGAGGGGCGGGACAAATACCACACTGACCAACCGTCACATTCTGCAAATAACAAATGACAACAACAAGCACATCTCTTCATCTAAAACTAGTTTCAGAGCAAGTATGTTACATTGTCAACATTTTTACATTCAGAAACAAACTATTTGCAAAATCAGTTCCGTAGATATTCCATATCATCATTAGCACATATTGTGTCTCAACTTAAAAAAACAACAACGCTGTGTCGCCATCGCCAAAGTGATTTCAAGCGCCCGCAGAAAGGCGTTTTCAAGGAGTGGTGGCCTTTTTAGCTGGCCCAAAATGCTTTGGTGGACACATGGCCTAAAACCTTTTCAGGCAGGGCTTGAAATTAACTTTTACTTGGTAGCAACTTAAAAAAAATTTAGGAGCACCAGCAAAAATTTAGGAGCACAAACAAAAATTAAGGAGCACCACAACTACAATTTATATATATTAAAGATTTATTTTGTTATGATCTTGCCGTGCCTGGTATTTTCATTACAGATTTGCGCAAAACTTTTGCAATATTTTCTAAATGTCAATGTCTTGTGTTGGGAAATGATGGCATTTCCATTAACCAATGTTATGACTTATGTTCGCCAGGTGGCCTGTTTCCATTGCAGTTTTGCAAAATATTCCTTTTTCGAAATGCCTGAAAAACGACCACGTGAGCGTAAAAACTTTGTTGGCGATACATGGGAGTTTTTGTGAAATTGATGCGTTTCCATTGGGCGTATTTTCAATTTGCGCAATTTGAAGAGTAAACGCAGATGTGGAAAGCGTCTGCGCTCTCGTCTGTGTGTCCGTCTTCAGCGTTCCCCATCTCTGGGCTGTGTTAATGTTCTGTTAACAGACTCTGTAATATTTTCACACAAATTACATTTCGGGAAATGATTACAATGCTGTTTGTACGCAAGTCCGGAATAGAGATCAACCAAAATTACATTTAAAAACCGCCTGTTTCCGATTTATGGACGGTCAACCAGTCGATCTCAAGAAAAAATGTTGCACCACAATAATTTGCAACAATTATATGCTCCCAAATTAATTTTGAGGTCGCACATTCAATTTTGGGCGCATATGCTACCAAAAATGGTCACAATTTCGAGTCATGTCATCTAAGATCTTATTAAACTAAAGTAAAAGTAGTGAGTAAAGAGAGATGTTAAAAATGGAAATGAAGTTGTGCGCCATACATCATGGGATACAGTATCTCTACTGTACGATGTACATCTCCAGAAGTTTTTCATACAGAAAATAGGCATACTGCACTTACTGTACCACATTACATGCTTTCAACAAAGTCATAGGATGTTTTATACTCAAAAAGATTTGCTTTGTCATACTCATCTGCAGCTTTTTTTCTAGCCGATATGTGATGGATGCAAATGCTTTAAGAAGCCAAACAGACACTAAGCACACTATGTGGTCACAGAACCATTCTAATCTAGACAGGGAGCTGAAATGCATACTGAGGTCTGTTCCTATTATATCTGAAATTACTGTAAATGGCTATCGGAGAGCTTGTAGGATAATGCATTGTAACTGTAGTAGCCTCAAAATGTTGTCAGGAAGACATTGCTGTGAGGTTTCATCATCACGGCTGCTATTGGCTATACTGAACAATCCAATCATGAGAACTAAGACAGTATCTGCCGGAAGGTAGGGAAGCCAAACAACAGCAATGACAGTCATATATATTATAGAAGTTGTGAACCATTATTGTTTTACAATCAGGATCAGGAAGTCATTTGTCAAAAGACTGGTGTATGTTTGTACCGCTTAACGGTAGACACAGGGTGCCAGTGTGGAGAGAGAGAAAAAAAAAGCACAACGCACCACTTCCTCTCCGTAGCCTAGCAACAGGCCTGGAAGGCGGAGGAGGTTTGTGATTTTCACACTCTTCTACAGACAGCTCCTCTTGTTCCTGAGACATGTGACCTAGCATGACCCTCCCAGCTAAGTCGCTGAGAGAGCTTTGGAGGGGCCAGAATCTCTTCACTCATCTTCCATTCAGAGAACAGCCTTCAAAAGACCACATGCCCTGCAGTCACTTATGGAATGCAGGAAGTTGGTGTTTTATTTAGAACCTCATTGTGGAAGCTTCCTTATTTAACCGTAAGCTCTGTGTTTATCTCATAATGCATGGGTGAGAAGAACATGCTAAGGCATCACTGAAAATGTGAAACCAGATGTTTGGATACTTTAACATTAAAAAAATTGCTGCGACAATGCTAGGGTGTTGTGGGTGGTTGCAAGAGAGTTGGTATGTTAAGATGTTTTGAGTTACAGATGTGTACAACTACATACATAAACAAGTTGGCCGGTTGCCTGAACGACTAGGGATGGGTAAAAAAAAAAAAAAAAGATGATTTCTAGATTTTAATCAATTCTCACTTTGAAGAATCCATATCAAATATTGATTCCTAAATCCCAAGAATCAATTTGTCTATGCTGATTTCAGTTGATAAAAAAACAAACAAAAAAAAACCACTTAGGATGGCTTGAGGGTGAGTAAATCATGGGATAATTTTTACTTTTGGGTGAACTATCCCTTTAATGTTTTTGAAATAAGTCTCTTATGCTCACCAATGTTGCATTTATTTGATAAAAAATACAGGGAAAAAAAATATTGTGATACCATATTTCAATTTAAAATAATTGATTTAATATTTAAAAAAAGTTAATTATTCCTGAAATCATTTACAATCAATTACAATAAAACATTTTTGTGAAAATCGTAATACATTTTGTCACGATTCGTCGATGAACAGAACGTTTTTTGAAATAGAAATATTAGATTTCAGTTGATAAAAAAAAAAATGTTGTTGCAGTCTCACATTAATTGCAATAAGCTTTGTGCTTTGTTAATTCTGATATGAAACAGTTTCAGCTATCAAATTCTGTCAAAAGCGGCAGCGTGCCATGGTGTGCATGTGAACGGATCATCTCTTCCGCTTTACTACTAGTTATAGCACAAAACAAACATGAATAAAAGTATGTTGAAAGAACATGTAATCGCTCAGTGTTTCAACCGCAGAAAGACGTCAATAACATATTATATTTACCTCAAAAAGCCATTCAAATGTCCAAAAACTTGTAATGTCAGAGCTCTAGAGTAGCTAAATATATGAGTATATATGCACTATATTGTACATTCATTGCATTTTTACTTTACATGTTCTTCAATATTTAATGTTTGAATAAATCTTATGTTTTTTTGACAGCCACCATTAAAATGTTTATATTTTTAAAAAAATGACATTTAAAAACTTTATTATAGATTATTATAAAAAAATTCATAATGTGTAATTTAAATGCAAGTAGATTACTAATCGGTTAATTGTAACCATTGATATTTTAGTGATGTACCAACTCGGGTTCCCTGTATAGTTTACAGCATTATTAGTTGAGAGAGATTTTTTTCCTTGTGGAAATTTGCCATGTACTGTACCTGATAGGGCCCAATTAATCAATATCGATTCAAAATGATTTGTAATTGAATTGCAAGCTTGTGAATTGTGAAATTTGTGTCAATGCCCAGCACTTTGAACGACTTTAGGAAAACTGGTTTCTGGTTCACCTGAACCTAACCAGTTGTTTCTTATGGGTGTTTCTTATGGGTGTTTACATGAGCCCATAATATACTATTTTCTGTGAAATCTGTCAACACAAATCTGCAGAATGGTTCTGACCTTCGGCAACTAGCAAAGACTTGTCTAGACTGTAAATCGAGGCAAAAGTCTAAGCAAAATTTGTATTGTGTATTCCAGCCTGAAACAGAGCACAACAAAATTGAACAGAATGCAGACATTTAAAAGTTAAACTATTTTTAACTTGACATGCCATCTCAAAAATGCAATGCTCAAAGGCCAAAGATGTCTGACTTAATGTGTGTGTATGTAGTGATGGCAAGTTAAAGGCGATGAATTATACTTTTCAGAAGGGGTTTTACAGTGAAAACTGTCTAAATACTAAAACACAGCTGCTAAAAACAATAAAAAAAGAAATTTAGACCTCGCAAACCTCGTCAACAAGCCGCATAATCATTCAAGTATGGGAAGTTACATGTTGGAATTCAAAGGAATAATACACACTGAAATGATAATTCTGTCATCATATACTCATCTTCATGTCTTTTTCAAAAAGGAAGGGAAAAAAAATAATAATAATAATTGTAGAATGTCAAAGCTGCTCTATTCCAATACAGTGAATAAATTGCCAATGACTGTCAAGAAAGATCATTGAATCATGCCTTAAATTTCAGTTTGTTCCTAACACAAATCTACCGTAAGCTTTCAGAAAACTTTAAATATATCAACCATTTTTATGATGCTTTGATGGTCCATTTTGTAGCTTGACTAAAATCCCCTAAAATCTTAAAAAGTGCCTGTGGTGAAAAGAAAACAGACGAGTGCCTTCATTTCCATCTTCCTTCTTCATAGCAGATTTCTCTCAAAAGCAGTGTCATGTGAGTGGGAGATGAGCGGTCCCAACGCTGCACATCCTGACCCAGAACCTATTTCTTCTAATACAGGGCACATTTTAATGGCTTTCTGGATCTCCCAAGATGGCGCCCCATCGGAGAAAAGGCTGTGTGGGACTTTCTGCAGGGACGGAGAGCAAATCAAACTCCTGGATTTCCTTTAAAGTCAGCATGAATTTTTTTTTTTAATAGCATTTTATAGATAAAATAAATAAAAATAATCCCTCCTCTTTGGAGTGCGACAGAAAAATCCAATCAACAACCGATAGATAGAACCAAGTCCTTGCACAACATTTTTTTTTTCCTGATAATCCGTTACACTCAGATTCAGGTTTCATCATGACTAATGATTGGTCTACCTGCATCTAGTCAAATAAAATGATCAATACATCTCAGATGCTGATCTGTTCTTGCAGGCCAGTGAGGTCGTAACCTATGACCCTTGGACTAATTAAACCGCCTGCCAGCAACGCAGGAGCCCAAGAGTTCAAAGAACCCCCGTTAATAAGAATAAGAACACTCCGCAAGCATCTCTCTTTCAAAGCTGACCCAAATTGACAGATCAGGAGGCTGAGTAATGTGAATATAAGGCATTGTTTCCAGAAACTCAATTACAGTACAAAAAAAGCACCACGTTAAGATGAACTCTAAGATGATGAACTCCAACAGAGATGCAGAAACATGCTGCTAGAGACCTACAGAGTGAGGGAGAAGACATCTGTTTGACAAGACTGACTAAAAACAGAAAAAGCTTCTGCTACGGACCAGCACATCTGAGCTTCCAAGCAACTTAGTTCTAAAGAAATTACCCACAATTTATCCAAGATGGTCCAGACACCGTGAAATTAGCATTGGGTAGTGCAGCGAACTAATGCTGCAATGATGGAAGCCTGAGGACATTTTCTGTAGTATTCGGCATTGTTTAGTTCTTGGAAAAGGTGTGTTATTCACTGGCATTAAGTCAATAGGGTGAAATTACGTTAATATATTCAATTAAAAAAACGAAACAAAAAAAAACACTAACAAAAAAAGTTATGTTTTTCATATTTTCCTTTTACTTTAGTGTGTCATCTATTTGTTTGTGCATGTATACGATCTGCAAAGTAAGAAAGTCTCCCACAAAGTGATTTATTCCATCTAACAGAGAACATGGATCCAGACAGACTGGGAATAGGTGAACTGTAATCATGTACAGTATGTGAAAAATAATATGTTTTTTAACCTATATTATATTACACTCAATAAACAAAATAATTAACTTAAAATAGCACCCTTTTAAATATTTACACTACCTTTGAGAAGTCTTGGGGTCGGAAGAGTTTTTAAAGGGATAGTTCACCCAAAAGGAAAATTACCCCATGATTTATTCACCCTCGAACCATACAGAATATAGAAGGCGGTCCGCCGGAAGCTAGATATTTTATAACGTATATTTATAACGTGTTAAATATGGATATTTTTCTTACAAAACCCCAATGATTCTCTTCAGAAGGTCTTTATTAACCCCCCGGAGCCGTGTGGATTACTTTTATAATGGATGGATGGACTTTATTGGTCTTCAAATTTTGGGCTGCCATTCACTGCCACTATGTCTGATACACTTAGGATGGCTTGAAAAAATACAGAAAAAAAAAATATTGTGATACCATATTACAATTTAAAATAAATGATTTAATATTTTAAAAAAGTTAATTATTCCTGAAATCATTTACAATCATCAATTACAATCAAACATTTTTGTGAAAATCGTAATACATTTTGACAGGATTCATCGATGAACAGAAAGTTTTTTGAAATAGAAATATGTTGTAACATTGTAAATCTCTTCACTGTCACTTTTGATCAATGAAATGCGTCCAGTGGACTGAATAAAAGTGTTAAAAAAACCTTAGTAACTTTTGAAAGGAAGGATATATTTTTATTTAATAAACAAATATGAACAAACTTTTATAATCAGTGACTGGAAAAAAATGAAAATATGTCTGAACTGGCATTACAAATCCAATAGTTCACTGAATTAGCATAAATAGACATTTTGTATTCCACTAAGCCCTAAGATAATATACATAAATATACAACAATGACTGCTTTCAAATTAACAAGAAAACTAAATAAGCGTAATAAATGAAAGAATTCACATAACTAAGCAATTCAAAAATCAATAGTCTGACTCAAAAGCGGAGGCTTGTCATCTCGTATCAAAAGTCACGAAAAATGTCATGGTTGCCAAAAGAAAACTATTCATCAATGCACAAATACCACGATTCATAATTTCACTGCCTCTATTCTTTCTTTTACACTCACATTCAGTCAATCATGGCTGATTGTGACCTGAATGTGACTTCACCAAAGCCACCAGAATGTCATCTACAAAACATCTAATTTGGTTCAAAAAAACACTCAGATTACACATATAAGCCTGCTGTTCTAAATAATATCTGAATTATGAAAGATATCAGGAGCATGCGCTTGTGCTTTTGAAAAACTCCCACACTTAAATGAGCAAGTGTGTTTTATATTCATTTATATATATATATTTGGACTGACTGATTAGCCCACGCAAATCCGGTGCATGATAATCACAGACTGAGCTTTCATGTACCTTCACACGGTACATTAAAAACGACTGCTAACTAAAGCAAGACATTTATAGTGTCAGTATTTGTTTGAGTGGTCCAAAATATGCAGGGATGTTTGGGGAAACATGTTTGGAAAGGAAAGCATGATTATTACTATTGCTCACACTATTGCTGTGTTAATATTCAGTGAGTAACTAACTGTTTTTGAGTAACAGATCACAGGTTCCTTCTTCTTTAGTTTATTGGTGATTTGCACTGTGCATATCACCACCTAATTTATTTCCTTTGTTCTTTCTCTTCTCTTTAATCCTTTTCACTTCCCAAATTTAAAAAAGATTTGCCTTTTAGTAGACAATATGCTTTACTTTTTAGTCAACGGCAGTCGGAATTGGGACAGGGCCGTTCTCAGTCAAAACAGCATCTGATTGGACAAAAATCTGTGTAGTGCAGAATGTGTCAAATATTTTTGTCTCTAGAAGAGCGAGTAAATCACTCGCATATGTGGCTAAATCTTGACTCTGTGCAACTAAATAATGTCCATCATTAGCCACTGGCTAATAAATTCTTAGCTTTTACTCTCCAGTGTTCTCATTGGCTGGCACTCCTCTATTACAGTCCCTGTTTTGATTTCAGCAAATCAGTTCGAGTCGCAGACGAGATTAATATTCATGAACCCGGCAGCTCATCAATCCTAAGTCCATTGTATATTGTTATTAGTAGTAGAGTTAGTAGTATTATTATCTCTATTATCTTTTAATAATAATTGCGATTATCTTTTTTTTTGTACAGAAACACTGAATGACTAACAATATCTTAAGCACCACCACCAGTCCTAAGTTCAGATAAAATGACAAATACCGGTATGCATTCATACATGGTTACCAAGTAGATTAGAGATATATACATATATAGAAGGTTGAATGCATATATCTGGTAGAAACGTCAATGTTTAGAAGTACACTAGAATATAAATGGACTTAAAGCAACCTTACTCGTCACACACAATTTCGATAAATACCAAGATCCTAAAACAGCTCTGAAATCACTCTGAAAACATGGTTTATGAGCAGAGGTATTCTTGGAAATTGTAAGAACACACACACACACACACGGAATAACAGTACAGTGAGACCCTGATTCAACTGACAGTTTGGCAAATTCCACTGCCTCACATGATTTTTAATTTTTCTCCTTTCTTCACACCGATTCTCCTTCACTCTCATTAACACATGCTAACTATACACGAAGGGTGCCTGTTCGATTAGCAGAGTTTTGCTGTGATGCAGTGGTCTCATTTTTGGGTAAAGATTCTCATCATGGGAGACAAAATCTAGCACCTGATAAGATCTGACCCTTCCATGGACCTTCACAAGTGGGCGACACCTCAGAATCACACCTCCTACTGGTTTTCTCAGTATACTGACTGTACGCACACAGAGAGCTCAATCCCAACCCCAAAAACTTCTGCAAACTGCGGCTTTTCCCAGAGGACTCAATGTGTCGATTACACAACCACATCCTTGTTACATTTGTCCAAAAATTACAAAAAAGTAATCGAATAGTCTCCGTCCGGACTTCAATGGAACACGACAGGAGAGATTTGGAAAAATATTTGGCTATACTGTACCATTCACAAGTTTGGGGGCAGTTTTTTTTTATAATTTTTTTTTTTTTAATTTGCACTTTTATTCAGCAAGGATGCATTAAATTGATTAATTTGACAGGAAGAGATCGAAGGATCGTGTGAAACTGTAGACTAAAGTAATGATGCTGAAAATGCAGCTTTGCCATGAAATGAATAATAATTAAAATAAAACAGTTATTATTTTAATTTTAATTAAAAATAAAATGCAGCCTTGGTGAGCATGTATATGTATATATGTAAACAAACTTATTTTGGATGCGATTAATCAATTTGACAGCACTAATATACTAATATATATATATATATATATATATATATATATATATATATATATATATATATATATATATATATATATATATATATATATATATATACACTATATAAGTATATCATGTGACACTTCAAAATACATATTTGAATAAATATAGATGTGACTGAAATATCACAGATTTGTAATATAGCATAATGTGCATGTTTGGACTAGTTTTAAGGTACTCATTTATCATTTTCACACATAATTTCGCATTTGTTTTCATCGTACAGAAAGGAGCAGCATATTCCATCATTCTAATATTCTATAATTTCCTTTTGTGTTTCACGGAAGTAGCAGCACAGGTTTGGAATGACGAGGATGAGTAAATGATGGCATGATATTCTTTTTTTGGGTAAACTAATCCTTTAAAAGTACTGCATTATGACAGCGGGTGAGATTGACAGACTGCTTAACTGCTCCAACATTCACTGCTCCAGGCTTTAGATGTTTTCATCTTTGATCGGTGATCTCCATTTAAAAAACAAAACCAAACAGATCAATAGTATTTTCCTTTTGGCGCACATCAATCGTATCTGAATTATCAGTCTGATCACTTTCAAACCAAAAAAAGAAACAGCAAACCATGGAAGAACCATGTTCAGAGCGTATCAAACTTTACAAAACCCAACACAATTATCGTCTGCAACTTAAACCTGATATTTTCATTAATGTTGTTAGGTTTGGATGAAGTCGTGGAGCTTGTTATGCTTCCGTCTTCAGCTCACTTTCTGATTGGGTATCGTTTCGTTCCACATGATAATCTTGTCCTCGGGGTTCCCTCCACACAACAGGATTTGTGACCCTGACGTTCTTCCGAGCCGATTCAATCACTCTTAACACTGATCACACCACAGGAAAATCTGATAAGATAATCTGTAGAACCATCAAGATAATCAGGACTTTACCAAGGATTGTTGGAAGGGGAGAATTGGACCCAAAATCTGCCCGATTATCTTGTAGTGTGTGGGTGCCTTGAATCTCTTTTCAATTGAAAAATCTGACTCACACCACACGCTAGTTTTTGAGCAGCTAATGGAAGTAGGCGAAGAATCTTTCAGAGAAATGGCAAGAAGAATAAGAAAACACATGAGTCTTGACACGTCTGGACATACCACATGTATAACGCAAGAGACACTAACAGGTAAGTGCAGATCTTTGAGCCGAGGGAAGAGGAAAACTCTGAGGCAAACAGCTGAATGTAGTGGTTCCACATATCACAAAACTCACGGTTCAGATCATATTATGGATTTTTTAAAATCACTGATCGGGTCATTTTTCGGATCAGCAAGAAAAAAAATGGGGGGAGGGGAACTTTGCTTTACATTTATTACTCAAAGCAAGCATTCTCAAGCCATTTACATGTATTACTTAAAGCAAGCATTCTCAACCCTGGTCCTCGAGGCCCACTGTCCTGCAGAGTTTAGCTCCAACCCTAATCAAACACACCTGAACCAGCTAATTAAGCTCTTACTAACCGCTACAGGCAGGTGAGTTTGAACAGGGTTGGAGCTAAACTCTCAAGGACCAGGGTTGAGAACCCCTGACTTAAAGCACACTTTAAAGTGATGATACCCAAAAAAAATTAACTCTGAACAGTTAAACCAAACAGTTAACGGACCCCATTTACTTCCATTGTATGGAGAGAGAAAAAATACTTTTAAAGTCAATGGGGCCCATCAACTTCAAACATTCCAACTTTCTTCAAAATATCTTCTTCTGTGTTCAACAGAAGATAGAAACGCATACAGGTTTGGAATAACTTGAGCGTAAGGAAATGACAGAATCTTCATTTTTGGGTGAACTATCCCTTTATCTACTACAATACCACAGCAAAAACTACTAGCCTAACTAATAAAGTTCAAACATTAATAAAGGCAAGTGAACAGTCACAAGAATCACAAGCATAGATACAACAACGTTACAAATAAAGTAAGGTCTAACTGTAGTATTCATTTTAGTTACAGAATAGTTACATGTACAATAACATTATGTTCTCTGTATAAATGTAACAGATTAAATAGTGTTTTGTAGTTTGATTAACATTATTGACATAGACGACAGCAGGTATTAATAGGGTGCTGTCACTTTAAGACCTTACGCACAGATCCAGTATAATGACACACATTCGATTTCTTTCTCAACTATTTGCATTCACTTGAGACTGCAAGTATTCTCATAAACACAGAGGCAGTATTTTTACATAATTTGGTGTGTGTGTCCATCCAAGTGCAAGAAGATGCGAAAGAGTTATCAATTCTGAGTTTTGCGCAAACTGAAACACGCCTCTCTGTGTGTGCGAATTTAGTGCGCAAATACCAAATTAAAATGATCTTTTATCCTCTTCCAGTGCTGAAATGGTTTAAAATCTATTGAATGTGTAAAGTAGTAGGACAAACCATGTGCATATTATAAACTTTCAGGCTACGGCGGTTAAAATTGCAATTAAATCACGGCGCCTGGTTGGTACGGATCACGGATCAACAACGAGCATTTAACCTCTAGCTGAGAGAAATCAAAACATTGTTTTGAGTCTGAACTGGCTATATCTACCTAATCCCACATATCATATCTGACTTATAGTACAACATTAAATCATTATTTACCTTATATACTTGTCCATAGGTCCCATTTCCCACAAGCTCCACCAGCTCAAATATGCCCGCAGGGTCCTGAGGGGGGAAATAATAGAAGAGGAGATTAGCTTGCATTATCCTGTCATTGAACATCAAGGACAATCACACATACTGTATACAATGAGGTCATCATAAACGCTGATACTGCAGTCATTGGAGCTAACAAAGCATGTCAATTAAAGTTAAATATCTGTTTACACACTGAACATAAAAACCTATTAAGGTATCTAGTGAGGCAACGGCAGAAATACATTTTGAAACAAACTCTGAGGTTAACACAGAACAGATTTCCTGCAAAGCAAACCAACTTAATTTCTTTTTTTCTATAAATGTTTCAAATCTCAAAGCACATAACGTTCCCAGTTACCAGTGTTCTATAATGCATGAAAATGCTGCCTTATTGGAAATGTCTGACTTTGAAATTATATTTTTAGCACAAGAACAAATAATATCTACATGACTGTGCCGTTTACTATTTAAAAGAGATGGCAAAGCGCATTATGCAGTGGTGTGAATATAAAAAAGCCAAAAAGACTGAAATCAAATCACTCTTGCGTGTCATTTTCATTTAATAACTCTAAAGTAGTTATCAAATCTGTCAGAGTGCAATACTGCTTTAACAAGCATGATGCTCATGAAAATAAGCACAAGCAATAAATAATGCAATACACCTGGAACAATAAAGCAAGACATGTTGCCATGGTAATCTGACAATAGCTGCCATTCATGTCACCAGAGGTGTAATTTATGAAATATGCTTCAGTGAATTTCACAGAAAAGTACACATAACAGCTTAAAAACAAAATGAGGGGAGGAAGCTGGTGAAAAAAAAATGAAGGATGAATTTGGGTTCATTTAAATGGATGTGGATGGATTTAAATGTATTTAGATAAAGTGACTGAATGGGATATTCAGAAAATGGTGTATGTAACAAAAATACAAATGTTTTTTCGGATACTACCATGACTCTTGAAGAGGGGCGTAATGGACAAAAGGTCCAATTGTACAAAAGGTCCATTTTGTCACCCCTTATCGGCGACCGTTATGGGGTGCCAAAGGCACACTTGACCAATCTTATAGGCGGGTCCAATGTACTTTAGGAAATCCAATTTGTTGGATTCCAACTAACTTTCAAACATTTCATCAGAGCTTTCTCTTGTAAGTACTCTAAATGCCATGGTTCATTAATATGCTAGTCATATTACAGTATCACAGTATATATGAAATGTGCAATTCGATCACCTTCAGTTCTGATCAAATGATATTCCAGTTTTCCAGTAAAAATATCTAATCATTTATACAACTTTTTAGATAATATAGAATGAATTAAGTTAGGCTTTTATACTCAATCAGAAAATAAACCTCAATAATGTTGTTGGATTTATTAAAAGGCATAAATACACTTCAGCATATACACTATCAATTAAAAGTTTGGGGTCGGTAAGATCTTTTAAAGTTTAAAAAAGAAAGTCTACAAGTGCTAACCAAGGCTTCATTTATTTGATTAAAATATTGATATTTTATTACAATATAAATAAAATATTTTTTAAATGTATTCCTGTGATCAAAGCTGAATTTTCAGCTTCATTACTCCAGTCTTCAGTGTCACATGATCCTCCAGAAATCATTCTAATATGATGATTGCTGCTCAAGAAACATTTCTTATTATCATCACAGTTGAAGGCAGTTGTGCTGTTTAATATTTTTGTGATACTGTAAAACTTTTTTCCATGATTCTGTAATGCAAGTTCAAAAGAACTTAATTTCTTATAAAATAGAAATATTTTTGTGATATTATAAATATCTTTACCTTTGATCAACGTAATGTGTCCTTGTAGAATAAAAGCATATATATATATATATATATATATATATATATATATATATATATATATATATATATATATATATATATATATATATATATATATATATATATATATATATACACATACACAGGTCCTCCTCAAAAAATTAGCATATTGTGATGAAAGTTCATTATTTTCCATAATGTAATGATAAAATTAAAATTTCATATATTTTAGATTCATTGCACACCAACTGAAATATTTCAGGTCTTTTATTGTTTTAATACTGATGATTTTGGCATACAGCTCATGAAAACCCAAAATTCCTATCTCAAAAAATGTCCATATTTCATCGGACCAATAAAAGAAAAGTGTTTTTAATACAAAAAAGTCAACCTTCAAATAATTATGTTCAGTTATGCACTCAATACTTGGTGGGGAATCCTTTTGCAGAAATGACTGCTTCGATGCGGCGTGGCATGGAGGCAATGAGCCTGTGGCACTGCTGAGGTGTTATGGAGGCCCAGGATGCTTTGATAGTGGCCTTAAGCTCATCCAGAGTGTTGGGTCTTGCATCTCTCAACTTTCTCTTCACAATATCCCACAGATTCTCTATGGGGTTCAGGTCAGGAGAGTTGGCAGTCCAATTGAGCACAGTAATACCATGGTCAGTAAACCATTTACCAGTGGTTTTGGCACTGTGAGCAGGTGCCCGGTCGTGCTGAAAAATGAAATCTTCATCTCCATTAAGCTTTTCAGCAGATGGAAGTATGAATTGCTCCAAAATCTCCTGATAGCTAGCTGCATTGACCCTGCCCTTGATAAAACACAGTGGACCAACACCAGCAGCTGACATGGCACCGCAGACCATCACTGACTGTGGGTACTTGACACTGGACTTCAGGCATTTTGGCAATTCCTTCTCCCCAGTATTCCTCCAGACTCTGGCACCTTGATTTCGAATGACATGCAAAATTTGAGCGACAGTCCAGTGCTGCTTCTCTGTAGCCCAGGTCAGGCGCTTCTGCCGCTGTTTCTGGTTCAAAAGTGGCTTGACCTGGGAATGCAGCACCTGTAGCCCATTTCCTGCACACACCTGTGCACGGTGGCTCTGGATGTTTCTCCAGTCACAGTCCACTGCTTCAAGGTCCCCAAAAGTCTGGAATCGGTCCTTCTCCACAATCCTCCTCAGGGTCCGGTCACCTCTTCGTTGTGCAGCGTTTTTGCCACACTTTTCCTTCCCACAGACTTCCCACTGAGGTGCCTTGATACAGCACTCTGGGAACAGCCTTTCTGTGTCTTACCCTCTCGCTTGAGGGTGTCAACGATGGCCTTCTGGACAGCACTCAGGTCGACAGTCTTGGGCAGTGGCTCAGTGGTTCATGTAGATTGTCTACAAACCGGAAGGTTGGTGGTTCGATCCCGGTTCCACCTGACCAAGTGTCGAGGTGTCCATGAGCAAGACACCTAACCCCAGCTGCTCCCGGCAGGCTGGATAGCGCCTTGCATGGCTGACACCGCCCGTCGGTGTATGAATGAGTGTGTGAATGGGTGAATGTGAGGCAAAATGTAAAGCGCTTTGGATGGCCAATGGTCTGTTAAAAGCGCTATATAAATGCAGTCCATTTACCATTTACCATCTTACCCATGATTGCGGTTTTGAGTAATGAACCAGGCTGGGAGTTTTAAAGCCTCAGGAATCTTTTTGCAGGTGTTAAGAGTTAATAAGTTGATTTAGATGATTAGGTTAATAGCTCATTTAGAGAACCTTTTCATGATATGCAAATTTTTTGAGATTTTGGGTTTTCATGAGCTGTATGCCAAAATCATCAGAATTAAAACAATAAAAGACCTGAAATATTTCAGTTGGTGTGCAATGAATCTAAAAAATATGAAATTTTAATTTAATTGCTATTTTTTGAGAAGGACCTGTATGTATGTGTGTATGTATGTGTGTGTATGTGCATATATATATATATATATATATATATATATATTACATACATACATATACACACACACACACATAAATATATATACACAACCCCAAATCAGAAAAAGTTTGGACAGTATGGAAAACGCAAATAAAAAAAGAAAGTAGTGATTTCTAAATTTACTTTGACTTGTATTTCATTGCAGACAATATGAACAAAATATTTCATGTTTTGTCTGGTCAACTTCATGTCATTTGTAAATATGCATCCTTTTCTGTCATTCAGACCTGCAACACATTTCAAAAAAAGTTTTTTCTGATGCCAACCTTTTGAATCGGATATTTTAACTGGAAAAACAGCCAAAACATTGATTAAGAAAATTATTTTACCATCACTGCAGCATTTAACCACCCCATTTTTGAACTAGGGCTGGGTAGACACAAATTTCACAATTTGATTCGATTTCAATTCGACTTGATTCAATATCAATTATTTTTGAATATATTTCAGGTAAAATATATGGCACATTTTCTCAAGGAAAACAAATCTCTTAACTAATGCTGTAAACTATGGGAGTCAGTTGTAGCCTACTATAATATTGAAGGTAAAAATTTACTGATTTAAATACAAACACTTAAATTACACAAAAATATGATTTTTTAAATAATAATAAAGTTATAATATTAACTTTATTTTTTGAAATATAAACATTTAAATGGTGGCGGTCATAAAAACTTGCCCTATTTATTCATACATGCATTGAATATTGAAAAACATAAAAAAATTATAATAAATGGCCTATGTAATATGCATATATTTAGCAAAATGCTCCTCTCTAGAGTTCATTTTTCTAGCTGACTAACGAGTTTATGGACATTGGATATGTTTTTTCAGGTAAATGTGATGTTACAAGCTGTTGTGCTGTCTTTCCACGGTTGAAACACTGATTGAGCGATTCCATGCGACATGATATGGTTGTCGGCTAGTGGTACTCTATTTTTAAATACACTCTCTCATTCATGTCCGTTTATTTCGCGCTGTAACTGGTATTAAAGCTAATTAGTTCATGTGTTAAAATCGAGAAATCTATATATTTTTTACCCAGCCCTATTTTGAAACATTTCTTTTCTTATCTTAGGTCTCTTGTCATAGTTTGATGACTAAAGAATCAAAAGCCTCAAACTGACAGATGCACAATGAATTACAGCCAGAAGGAATTAGGCTGCCTTGGAATGTTCTGAAATAAACATGAATTTACAGTGAATTTAAAAGGCATGCAGTTGCAGGCTAAAAGTGGAATGACACAGTAGGAGTCAATTACAGTCAGCTCAGATTCTTTAAAACCAAGCGTGACTTCTAACACCTAGCCAAAGAGTCAGCGTGGGAAGAATGAGGCACAGCGCTCGCGTTCGGACAGAGACCTTACACTCGACGTCACTGCCGCTGGTTGTGAGCGGAAAAAACACAATCTCTCCACTTCTCTGAAACCTGACAGAACATGAGCTTCCCAAAATGACACACCTGCACTGTCACTGTACCTTCAGGAACTCCTCCTTCATTTCCAAAAAAATAATAAACACTCACATTTCCATCTTACTTAACGCTTCGTCAGTGCATGTGCCTGAACTTGCATGGTACTACGTTCCTGACATAAAACCACAAACACATGTTCTTTACAAAGCAATGTATAATTCACACAACTGGGGAGAGGCTATATGCCCATGCTCATCATCTATTTTGGGAATGTTGTGAGACGTTTTCCCTCTTGAACAGAATGTTTTGCCTCCAAAATACAATTCCTACAGATGGACAGGCATGAGGAAGAAAACTGCTGATCAAAATGAGGCCCCCACATTCTGCTAACGGATGTAAAGATGGAAGAAGTGGCGCATGTTTCTACGGGCATTCAGCAGTTTTAAATGATACACTATTACTTCTGCCAATTCAACTATTACAGGGAAATAACAAAATGAGTCAGTTTTTCAAGAAGCAAGTTCACATTTCTCACCGAAACGACACCTCGGGTGTCAGGAAAACACTGACAGAGCACACCGGCACAGCAGTGCAAATTTAGCACCACCCCCATTTATTTTCTCTATAGGGATTTCACAAAAACCAGAGAGCTCTGAGATAATTCACTATATTACTGATGAAACAATACAATATTAAACCATAAAAGAATATTTTAAAAAACTATATATTTTTAATTATTTCAAAAATAAAAGTTGTATTAGTTTATTGCATTAACATAAAATAATATTTTTTCAAATAAACTTTTGCTGATAATTTACTCACCCCCATGTCATCCAAGATGTCCATGTCTTTCTTTCTTCAGTCGAAAAGAAATTAAGGTTTTTGATGAAAACATTCCAGGATTTTTCTCCATATAATAGACTTGATGGACCCCAAACGGTTCAAGGTCCAAGAATTTTTAAGTTTTATTTGCACAAATGCTCGCCTTGCTCTTTCCTGTAATGACGTTACAGGTCACGTTGAAAAGGTCACGCTTGACGTAGGTGCAAGTACCGAGTCAGTGTTTACAAATGTGGACTCAAAATCATCCGACATCGTTTTTTTACCTTTTAACTTGTTTGACATTTGTGCACGTTGTAAACACTGACTCAGTACTTCCACTACATCAAGCGTGACCTTTTCAACGTAATTGCGCATTACGTGACGTCATTACAGGACAGATCAAGGCGAGCATTTGTGCTTATAAAACTTTTTTTTTTTAAATCTTCGTTTCGCTAGATAAGACCCTTATTAATCGTCTGGTATCGTTTAAAGCCCTTAGAAGCTGCACTGAAACTGTCATTTGGACCTTGAACCGTTTGGGGTCCATCGAGTCTATTATATGGAGAAAAATCCTGGAATGTTTTCATCAAAAACCTTAATTTCTCTTCGACTGAAGAAAGAAAGACATGGCATGTGCTTAAGAAACATTTATTATCATCAATGCTAAAAACAGTGATGCTTAATATTTTTGTGGAAACATTCAAGTCTTTGAATGGAAGGTTTAAAAGAAATGTATTTGAAACAGAAATATTTTGTAAAATTATTTATCTGTAGGTCACTTTATAATGTGTCCTTGCCTCCAATATAAATTACTATAAAACATTATATTTGACATTTTTCAAATATAGAGTAGTAGTGTAATTCTCAATGCTTGGGATTTATGGGTAGTGTAGTTCTTTACTGGGAATTCAGCTATTCAACAGTTTTATAAAAACGCAATTGATGATATTAATTTATCATCAATTGCGTTTCATGGTTTAAATTACTTTTGGTTTCATTGTTAAAAATGACGTTTTTCTATGGCGCATATGAATAGAACTTCTGGAATTTAACTGTTGCACTACTGTATAGAGATACATGAATTACACGGTCTAAGAATTTCCAGGTTAACTGACAGAATACTTGCAACTTCCCGAAACACTTCAGAGGGGGGAAATATACTCCACACAAGTACGCAAATTCAGACATGAGGGCTTGGCCCATGCAATGAGGGCGTGCAGTCTTGCACGGCATACTTAATGTGAATTCTTCCATTACTGTGACGGGAACAAGTACTCAAGGCAACCATAGAGTTTTCAAATTGTTTACAAACCAGTATTTAGATTATTCAGGTCAATTCTATAAATATGTTTTTAAAAAATGTTTCAAATGTTGCCCTGACATGTTCTGTAGTAGTGTAGTTTTAAGGACAATGTACCATGGTAATATTATGGAAATACCATTGACTGATTGCTATATACAATGGCATCAATCACACTGTAGCTTTAAGCCCCACCTGTGGCATTAGCATGTTGGCAGGGTCATTCACATAAGGGCCATAAATTAAGTGGTCCACTTTTTGAGTGGAGGCCCATTCACTTGAAAACACCACTAAGGAAGGGGCCCATCTGCAAAGATTCCTATCTACTGTGTTGAATGTTAAGCTTTTAATTAGACGTTCTGGTGACAAACAAGTTGTTTTGCTAAAAAGGACATTACAAGATTTAAAGTAAGTGAAAACTTGTGGGCTTTGTATGTAATGAAATATATACAAAAATGAAAGAAACAGCAAAATGACTGATTATTACAAAAAAAATAGACTTGGACAAAGCCTTGAACCTTCTTCACCTTTAGTGAGCAGTCGTAAGTTTCAACTAAACTGAGCTCTCCAATGCTGATATTCCATATAAACAAACCCCTATAGTGCAGAGCCATGAGACCGTACTGTTTGTACTAGAACTCAAAGCCGTCTTCAAAGGATCTTCTGAAAGACCATTGGAGACCAGAGCATGTTTGGACATGCCAAGCTGAATGACAGCACTGCAGCTCTGCACAGCAAAGAACAGAACGCCTGGTAAACAATATACCTGAGAGGGGAAGTTGAACCCGTTGACCGGGGCAATACAGTAATGCAACACTAGTAATTACATTTCTTGATAATCCCCACTCAATTAATCACCAGCTATAAGAAAAGCTAGGCATAAAGGGATAGTTCACCCCCAAAAAAACAAACAATATTCAGTCATCATTTACTCACCACCACGTCTTTCCAAAACCATATTCCTTTATTTTTTTCTGTGAAACATAAAACAAGCTGCTTTGTTCCATTTAATGAAAGATCATGGTTCAATAAAAAGACCATAGATGTCAATGCGCTAGAAGCTGCCATGCCCTATTTTCTGAAGTCAAACAATAGCTTTGTGAGAAGAACAAAGATTTGAGAGGAATTTTTTTTATTGGATAATGATTTGAAATTTCACTGACATCAATGATGCCACATGCCATTGGTTCGTGCATGTCACATGACCAAGTGAAGCAGAGGGGTGGCGTGACAAATTACTTAAATCTTTTGGCTTCAGAAGATTTTGATATAAAAGCATATAGTCTATTTTTATGGTCATTTTTTGGCGCTTGACAGCCGGTGTTCACTATAATATCATAATGGCCTGGTTTCACAGACAGGGCTTAGATTAAGCCAGGATTAGGCCTTAGTTCAATTAGGACATTTAAGTAGCCTTTTTAAATGTGCCTTAGAAAAAAACCTTAATGGTGTGCATCTTGAGAAAAAACTATTGAACTGACTCATTTTAAGATATGTCAGCGCAATAGCTTTCATATAAAACAGATCAAACATGCATTTTAGCCTATTTTAGAGCTTTCTGACCCCACAGACAGTAATTTAAAATTACCACTTTCAAGGCCTAGAAAGGTTGTAAAGGCATCGTTAAAATAGTCCATGTGACTACAGTGGTCCAACCTTAATTTTATGAAGCGAAGAGAATATTTTTTGTGCACATAAACAAAACGAAAATAAGCGCTACGTCAGAACGGTGGCTTATCATTGGCCGACGCTGTTCACTTGAGCACCACAATGCATGTGTGTGATGCTGACGCAGGAGCTAGCCAATGGTGAGCTGCCGTTCTGCCGTAGAACTCGGAGCGTAGGAGATTGTTGAATAAAGTTGTTATTTTGGGGGGGTTTTGACCACAAAAATTATTCTCAATGCTTCATAAAATAAAGGTTGAACCACTGGAGTCACATGGACGATTTTAACGATGTATCTACTACTTTTCTGGGCCTTGAAAGAGGTAATTATCTATGGTCTATGAAAGGGTCAGAGAGCTCTCCGATTTCATCAAAAATATCTTCATTTGTGTTCTGAAGATGAACGAAGGTCTTACATATTTGGAACGACACGTAAGGGTGAGTAATCAATGGCAGAATTTTCATTTTTGAGTGAACAATCCCTTAAAGACTCATCTTTGAAACCAAGGGAAATATGCAAAAACTATTTTATGGAAGAAAAACGGTTTAGAACAATATGAGTGAGTGAGTAAAGGATGACAGAATCTTCATTTTTGGTGAAATATTACTACAAGATAGTACAGATATTTCCAAGCATCAGCAGGAAAGCAGAGACCCCAAAAAGACATTATCTTACCGTACCAAACAAAACCACTGAGTTTACTGGTGCATAAAACATGCTGAATCTGGGAAAAACAGCAAGAAATTTCCATTAAAGGAAACTTCTCCCACATATAAACATCTGGCAGGACCTCCAATGCTCAAAGAATCACAGAACCTCATTAGTGCTTCATTACAGTGATTCATCTTTACTCTTGACAGTGCTCCAGTGATCATCCCAAATCCAGGAATCCCCTCACAACCGCAACTCTCCCACGTACTCAGAGATGAGGAGGTTATGATGAACGTTTGCTCTTTGGTGATAACGGTACAGATAATCTTCCAACGCGCGGGAGGGCGAGTATTAGCTTTTCGTCTGTGCTTTTATTGAGTAACACTGTCACAAGAGGCAGATGTTGCTGACCAGAATTATAAAACAAGGAAAAGACGAAAAACACTGGCTGACATCTACAGCTGGGACTCCCCCCGCCCCCTTGACATGATTCTGAGATGTAACAGTCCTTTACCCATTAATTATTCACTGGGAAACACATGAGGCAGGAACTATATGTTATATGTTAGCTTTTCCATGCTGGCAAAACAGGTTGAGCGTGCGACACACACACAGACACACAAACTTCTGTGGCAGTTACATGCAAATGGAAAGATGGAATGCACCCATAATGCACTGCACAAAGCCACCAGCTATTGTGGTTTAGCGAAAAATGGAACATGATATATTCAACAAGATATTTAAACCCAATGGACGATGATACATGTTGTTTTAGTATTATTATACATTACTATAATATTCAAGTTTAGCTTGTTAATAATTGCATGCCCTTTTGTCATTTTTATTAGTTTTTGAACTTTAATCTGTTGGTTGCAAAGCAACATATTTAACATTTAACAATGACAGTACTGATATAATGTGTTTGTATAAACCCCAAAATGTAAATTATGTCATGATGTACTCACGCTCATGTCGTTCCACACGTGACTTTCTGTTGTGGAATATGAAATATATTTTAAACTATTTTTGTGTACAATGAAAGTCAGTGGGGTCCAAATACAACATTCGACCCAATTGACTTTCAATGCATGCACAAAAAAGAAAAAGCATTTTTACATTTTTCGATGCATATGCAAATGTTGACAGTTCAGTAAAACCATCCACTGGAACTCGTGCACTATATAAGTAGCAACAAGCACATTGTCCAGATCTGTGTCAGCGAAACATAAAGCATACACATCCCCTGTGAGGCAAGACCATGCGCACTGTACTGGGTGACCTAATTTTTAAGCACAAAAGATCCTGAGAGAGTGGCGAGCTCGTGAGCAGACATGAGGAAAATAGCTTTGCCCATGGGTAGCGGAGAGCGAAAAAAGCATTAAAGATATACCTCACATGGAGAGACACGGGGAAGCTTGAGAGGGCCGCTGTACTGTTTCTGAATCTAGAGAGTGTCTCAAATGCCAAACGCCTACACAGCGATGTAAACACAGACATGGTCGCTCAAGACGGCAGTCAAGCATGGTGAGCGGTTTCCACAGTGCAAGCAAACCGAATACGACACACTGACTGACTAGTTCAGAGAGGAAACTTTCCATTTATGATACACGAGTCTGAAATTGTTTTTAATCCTGAGCAATATGATGCAACTACATTTATAACTGTAAGGTTATGATAAATAGTCACAGGTTGGCTTCTATCTATCTCAACTGCTTTACAATATAGAGTAAAACCCCTCTCAGCTTCCCACAATCAACTGATTACCTCACAAATCATGTCCAGACGTGACTCAAGCTGCGCAGGTAAGATCATGTTGCATAACTAACATGCCTACAATCAGGGCCTGTCATCTCACTCAACGGATCTGACACAAGCCCACAGTGGGAACACACTGTCTGTGAGGAATATCACAACTGCAGCCTGAGCCCATCCAGGATTCAGAGACTATGAACCTAGAGCGTCCAAGACAAAGGGGACAAAACAAGAAGAGGCCAGCGTTTCTGCTGTCTTGAGAAATTAACGATGATATACCCAAACAGCATAGCGCATCCCATAATTTTGTTTACAAGTTCTGAAAACATGTTCTAATGTTCAAAGTATTTTAAAAGATACAGAAGCAGTTTTCACGGTTTTTATTCAGTATTGTGATGTACATCCGAGTATAACGGCTTATCAGAAAAAAGTAGGGCAGTGACTTGGTTCTACTCATCGGTAGTCTCAAATAGTCTCAAAAATGGAGGCAATGAGTTTTTAGGGGTGGGGTTTAAACAGGATAAGGGGACATTTACTCAACACTGTTTTCAAGTAAAACTGAAAACTTTTTGTGATTTTGCTGTTCATTTACATGACTTTGGCGGCCTGAAAACACAAGCTTTTGAAAACGATACTGTTATTGTCTCTGTGTCAACTACAAAAATGCACATTTGTGAAAACGGTGACATCATGTTCATTCGTATTACCAAAGTCCCTTTCAAGGAAAGTCTGTTCACTCGGCGGCCATGTTTGCAACACATCTGGGCAGCTATTTCAAACATCCAAGACCAAGTCCTATCAATTTGAATGGGTGAATCCTGAAATCTCACAAACTGCCTGACAAACTCCCAATTAAATAAAATTTCAAATCAACAAAATCTGACATGATCCGTCCCATCAACGTTGTTTCTTATACTCAAATAGCATAAAAAAAAGCTTACTTTTCAGGGTACACGAGCCAATGCGCATATACAGACCTAAATGTGAGTCTCAGTTTTCTATGGTGCTTCTATCGGCAACTGCAGTGAGGCAACGACTTTACCAATTATTGATTGGCTCTTTTATTTTAAAGGCAGGACATATTTGAAGGTGGGTCGCCATATTGCGCATAACAGTTTCTCCCATTCCTAAAAATAGGAGTCTATGGCCCGGTTTCACAAACAGGGCTTAGACTAAGCTAGGATTAGGCCTTAGTTCAATTAGGGCAACTTTTTTTAAACATGCCCTAGAAAAAAAAAACATTATTTGTGTGCATCTTGAGACAAAATAATGGCTCTGAGACATTTTAAGATATGTCCGTGCAAGCCGGATTTCAAAAATGCAAAAGGAAAAATATGAAAACATTTACGTTTTTAGTACATCGTTGTCATGTAAACATACCCGAAATGATTGGAGAAGTCCTGCATATGTCACCAGAGTGAAGTCTATCGTTTTCAGATCTATATCATGGATTAAGGGTGAATTTTCACCTCATGCTAATTTTAAGCTTAGCTTAGCATTGTTATATCAGATATGAGAAAACAAAAAGCACAAACACAACAGAGGATGCCATGTCGTGCATTTACAGTGTAAACTGAGTATTCATTGAACATAGTAAGAACTTATGAGTATTTATTTGTTTGTGTAAATGGGCGTTCACTACACTACGTTCCATTCACTTCCATTCATACACATGCCAATGTAGGAGACTTTCAAATTTCACTGTGTTCAAAGTTTGGTCCTGCAAATTCATGCCATGTGAAGATGTGTGACCAACAGAAGACTGATATGTCAAGAGCACAAAGAGCGTTGCAGGACAGTGGAGTGGATTGTATGTTTACATTTTGGATTAATTATTTGTTTTATGTTAAATATCACGACCACTGCAGTGTCCGTTTTTACTTTTACATGGTCAAAATCTTGTATGACCGTCTCATGAGTCTTGCCAAAATCAGATAAATTCAAAATTGTACTTTATCTCGACTCTCATACTTTTCACATTTATCATTGTTCAGCAAAATTACGCAAGCAAAGTCCAGTCATTCTGATAGGAATCCGAGAGGTCTGGAGTTTTGCATGAGTCTGAAAAAGTTCCTCACTCAGATTTCGTAAATGTTCAAGTTGGTCATGTGAATTTGCCGCATTGACCAACATAAAAGCTGCTTGTCTTGAAATTGATTCTGTTTGAGCTGTGCTTTAAACATTGCTACAACATTGACAAAAGCCAATGGATTTTTGTGCCTGTGAAATTTAGCGATTATGATCGCACTAAGTCTTGCCAGATTCAGAAATGTGACAATTGTTCTACATCCCACCTCCCGGCCCTTGCACGTCGTTAGCAATACCTGGTTTGAGTCCAGCAGGTTTTAAGGGCCAGTGATTTTCCTGTTTTTGGGAAAGGGGAACTGAAGTACCCATCAAGCAGAGCAACCAAAAGGGAACTCAGCATTCAGAGCACTCAGAGTAGCCTAGAGCACCCAGGATCCAGAGCAGCCCGGCTCTGTCCACTCAGTCAGAGGATGTATGTCACAGAGCAATGATCTCAAACAGAACAAACAAAAGACAGAAGCAGCAAATTCAACACAATACGTGCATATGTTTGGCACGGAAACATCTTGATAGTATATCATTATCATATAATGGCGGGGACAAGAAGTGTAGCTGTCTGCATTGCTATTTTTATAGGCCTCATACAGCATATAGGGCATCTCAGTCGGATGAATACCAGACACAGTCAATGTGTATAAGTGTAAAATATCCAGCTATAATTTCACTCAGACGCAAAAAACCCCCAAAAAAACAAGGATGACGAAAAAACTGCTCACGGTATAGGCTACAGTGCGAAATTATTAGCATAAACACTGTAGTGCAGTCACAATAACCATAAAAATGAAGTCTTAATGGTGACCTATACATTGAATGCACTGTTCTAGTATTATTATTTACACAATCATGCCGCATAACCAGGAACTCAATACGAATTGTGTTTATAAAAAGCAATTTTTCTAGCGTTATTTTTTCATCAAATGCTCGAGGACAAACATATAGTGCAGCAGCTTTGTCTTTTAAAACATTTTAAATAATTGTATTATTCCAACTAACGAAACATCCCTAAAATACATATAATAATAGCATTTTTTCTAAAAAAATAAGATATCCATTCGCCCATCTCTGTTCATTGCGGGTTTTTTTCTCGGTCAGGTGCATGAATAAGAGCTCCCATATTTCCCCTCCATCATTAATGGCGAGATGCTGAACATATTTCACCCATTGTAAGTCAAAACATCTCACTGCACTGGATCTCTCCACTCACCCGCAGAGCAGACAGGTCGATCTCATCCAGACTCCTCGCAGGAGAGTCACTCGCCATGATTATGTGTTATATTCAACAATATAATGCCCGAAATATCATGAATACAGACGCCGAACTGATCCGTGTAATACACCAAACAGGCTGGATTGACTTCAATCGGACCAGATGAAGCTCCCGGATGGTGCGAAGTCGCCGTTCTTCGCGATTCCGGGTGTATAAAACCGAATTAGCCGCTATATGGACGCATTTGAAGGAAACATCTCGCGCTGGTACCGATGATCTGCTGCTGCACGAGTCCAAAGCACCAGCGCGCACGAGTGGACGTGAATCAGGGCTCGGCAAGGCGGTGAAGGCGTGTCAATCACTGGGGTTTCTAGGGCGTGGTCAGGACGGGAGGCGGGGCCAAACTCACAGTAGTTTAGCTTGAAAATAAGGACTACAACTACAAGGTATGTGTTAACATGCTTGACAAATTGGATATTTTAAACAAGCAAAATCACGTTGACTTATGTTACAGAACAAAACGTGAAAATGTCACGTAACTGTAACCATAGCACCACCACTTCTCCTTAGAAAATATATTATTGTTGTTGTTTTGATTGTATGCATGTGTTGAGCAGCTTATGATGTGTAAGACCAGTCAGAAACAGGAAGCCATATTTCAGACAGACAGGGAGCCACAAACAGCACACTTCCTCTCACCTTCCGTTTATGTAAGCAGCGCGATTTATAAAACACCACCCCCACACCACCTTCCTCTCGCATTTGTCTTGGCAGAAAACATCCTCTCTGACACACTCAGTTTGTCATAAGGGCAGTTCCACTGAGCTATCTATCTATCTATCTATCTATCTATCTATCTATCTATCTATCTATCTATCTATCTATCTATCTATCTATCTGTATCTGTCTATCTGTCTATCTGTCTATCCGTCTATCCGTCTATCTATCTGTCTGTCTGTCTGTCTGTCTGGCTGTCTATCTGTCTGTCTGTCTGTCTGTCTGTCTGTCTGTCTGTCTATTTATGAATTACAACTCAATGACATAGTACTACAGTGAATAGTCCGCCACCTAGCGGTTGAAGTCTGAAATTATTTGGTTATATATGCAATATTAATTATTCCAAAGGCATTTTTTTGTGTGTGTTGGATGGGGAACTTAAAATATAAGCTAAATTATACTGCTTCTTGCAGATAATGAAAGAAAAAATACTGGCATGAATACAGTCTTGAAACCATACTGTGTCTTTTTAAACAACATCTTGTTTGTAAAAATCCATGTTTCCCCAGAGTGAATCCCTGTCAAGCATTCAGCCAGTGTGAAGCCTTCCTTGCGTAATAGCTTTCATCTTATCAGCACAGACTCTGCTGTGCTACATTTCTCTCATTCCTCTTCGCCTTTTGCTTTTGTTCCTCAGTGAATTCTGCTTGTAAAAACAGGCCATTTTTGTGCATTTGAAAACCTGATTGGGTTCTTGCGCATCCAAGTGCTATCTGTTGCAACAGCACTATTAGCATTAGCATTGCCTGTGAGAAAATGTTTTGTGCTGACAATGCAGTCAACTCCATTTCAGTGGTTTGTCCAATAGCATGCCTTTATGTTAAGATCCTTTGTATTTCTGTGGCTTAGCCTGATCACATTTCATGCCTTCAAACCAGATTTGCTCCCATTCATCATTGTCAGTATTGTTTAGAATTTGTCTGAAGAGTTGAGGAAAAGGGTGGTCATCTTTCTTCCCCTGTCTAATGGACAATGAATTAACTAATAGTGTTAGCAGAACAAAATCGGTCACACATATCATTAAAGACTTCGCTAGACACGCGTATGTTCTGGGATATTTATTAGGAGTGAAACCCGTGGTTATGCAACATTTCCCCTGTGGATTCCTGTGAAGAATGAAGTAGGTTAATCAGACCTAAATAGATTCTTGAAAGAGCCTTGTGTTGACTGTAATAAACAAAATAAAATATTGAGAGAAAAAAATAGGAAAATACATTAATGAAAAGGAAGTTACGTTTCAAGGATATAATTAAAGATAAAAATTTTAATAATAATAAAAAATGATCATGAATGTTTACATCATCTTTCCGTCCACACCCTTTCTTAGGAACCTTTAAATGACACCGTGCTTGTTTGAATCATTGCAACACACCATCTTCCTGAGATTTACATAAGGACTTAAACACATTGTCAAATTTTTAACATGATAAAAAGAGATCTCTTTTATAATTGTAACAAGAAAGCTTATTTACAGGCACACATATCAGGGTATTAGAAACAAAATGTTCAGACATGCATGAGCTTGAGCACAGGACAACATGCCTTTGTAGTAATCCTGGCCTTTATCTTTCTTTCTCAGACAGAAATGACACTTTGTGTTTGGGCTTGTTCTCTACAATAACAGAGACCTGCTTAAGGCAAACTTTAGACCAGTTACCATTGATACAATAATATAACATTGACATGCTGAAATGGCAGCTAGCTTGATATCAGTTTGACAGTGAAATGTAATATTTGTATGTGGGATCAAGAGGTATCCAAACTCACTCATCAGGTTTTATAGCTTTATAATTGCACTGATGTGTTTCTCCCATGTGGCAACCCATAAAGTGATCTTTGCACTGTGTGAGGGGTAGGTCAAAGGTCAGGAGATTGTATCAGGGACTGTTGCTCAGCTGTAGCTCATAGACCGCAGTCTGCAGGGAGTGTGACAGCTGTACATATTCCAAAGAAACAAATGTACACGCCACACACGCCCACACATACCAGAGAGACAGTAAGACAGTGTTCACACATTCACTCATCAGACACTCTGCATTTTTACTTTCTCAAAAAAACTCATCCTGTGTGATTTATAAGCCTTTTATAAGCAGTTGTGGGGACATTGCTGTTCACCACAATATAGGTGATCTCCGGTTTTACTATCCTTAGGGGGACATTTGGTCCCAACAATGTAATATAAACAAGGACACACACACACACACACACACACACACACACACACACACACACACACACACACACACACACACACACACACACACACACACACACACACACAGTAAATCCCAAAACTCTAACAAATGATAGCTAGATAACTACAGACAGACAGACATTTAGATAGATAGATCAGACCCACCTCAGTAGTGTGAAAATCTTTGTTTATTCTATATAACATTAATTCACATATTTCATAAACATTCCAACACATATAATTTGTGTTTTTGATAAATATTTTGTGCAAAAATGCAATTAATGGGGAAAATGGTAAAAAGACAATGAGGAAAAGATAGAAAGAGAATAGAAATCAGTTCCTGAATTACTATAAAAGTGCAGATCCACAGTAAACAGCGCAGACATCTAAGTGCTTGGCTAACAACTGTTAGAGGTTACTTGCTGCAAATTTATAATGCAAATACACATGCTGCGATCTTTACAGTGACGTAAAATGTTTGTAGTTGACTCAGTACTTCTAAGTGGAATTTATAATGATCGATAGTTTCATTAAGAACAATTAGTAAACTTCTTTAGTGCTTCAGGCATAGCATGTTTTTACAGTATACTGTACTTTGTAGACAAATAATTGGAATAAAACTGAATACTAGTCTGTATTCTTATGAAACCAACTCAATTTGGTCCAGTTTTACCATATCGGACATTTTGGCTGTCGGCCATCTTGAATTATGTGCTAAAATGCTGTATTTTATGAACACATGAACGGATTGTTACGAAACTTGGTATGGGTCATCACCACGATACCCTGAAGTAGCCTGAGGAATTTCTGAAACAGCGCCACCTAGTGGAGTTTTTTTTCTCAAAAATGCTTATAACTTTGGGTGTGGTCGACTTTTTCACGAGACTCATCTCCTTAGACTCCTGAATCGTTGCCGAGTGCATGATAGACGAATGCTTTGGTGAATTTCAGTTCATACCTAGCATCAAGTACACAGTAAACTAATAAGGCCACCAAAACATGGCAATTAGTAGCATAGGAAAATAACAATTAATGGACAATGTCCACTCTCACAGACCCATACATCTTGAGATATAGTACACAAGGAATGTTTGCACTTCATATAGAGAAATGAGAAAAGTTACACAAACATAGTTGGCACTTAAATGCAGAGAATAATACATATTCAGTGCGTGTAACACGGCACAAAACCATTCACTAGTGATGATGAACAAGAATCAATAGATTAGCATCCTTCTCCTGCAGCAAGGACACCAAAAACTTCACAAAAACACCAATTTCACCATCTTGTATTGGACTTGTGAGGATAGTTCATAAAAAATTAAATTAGTTGCATAGTGTTAGAATATACGAACAATCAAGTTTCGAACAGGGATGAAACAAACCAGTCTGATGTCCTTAATTCCAGACGGGTAAACAACTGATGGCTGACTCTCCTCCAGATCTCTTTTTCGGTGTCAGAAGTGTCCGTTTTATAATAAGAGAGATGAAGTCATTCCTGGTACATCTGCTAGACTTGCAGTTTATTTTAAGTCTGTTAAGTATGTTGACAGGTTCTCTCACGTCCATACGTCCATGGGCACCATGGCTTCTTTTGATCCGATGGGTGGCAGAAGGTTCTGCTCGCTGAGGAACTGGAGAGGGAACTGGACCAGGAAGCCCCGGATCTTCTTCAGCTCCTCTTGAGCACGGGCGGGGTCCTCCTTCTCTAAACCAGGCTTTGAGAGGTAGCCATCCAACTCCAAAATTGCCCGAACATCGCTGGACGGCAAGCAGCGGAAAACCTGGAGGAGATAGAGACATTTAAGTCAGGACATGTGAAAAGCAACATTTAATAGATAGATGGATAGAGACAGACAAATGGTTATGCAGAAGAAGAAATTTTGGGGAAAAGGTTAAGCTGACCTTCTGATAGATGGTCGCATTCCGGGACGCTGTGGTCATCCACACCTCTTTATAAAACTGGTCACTAATAGGGTCCGTCACGTCAATGCTGGGGTCAGTGTTGGCACCTAGAATCGTCCTATTGATTTCAAAGGAAGTAGAAGACATGTTTAAACCTTATTTGCATGTGTCTAAAAATGCCAAATGCAGTAAACAGACTTGAACGAATCCTGAACCTGAAACACTCCAGCCGCAGACTCAATCCGAAGCGTCCTGCCTGATACTCCTCACCGTCCATGACTGACTTCACAGTCTGGATATCCTCATAAATGACGGCCACCTCACTGTCTCTCTTACCCAGCATGCTCCGGTCATTGATATTGGCAGAACCTGATGGATGCAATATACATTTTTGATTATGATAAAAGTAGAGAAACTTCATTAATTGAAATGATTGACATTTAGAAGGCAATACTACTTCTTAACAGAAGGAGGAGCCATTTTTTAAATATTTTTACTTCACATTATAACAGCAGCAGTTTCATGATTGCTGCTTCATTCCTATAAGCACGCTTAGATGATACAGTCATTATGTGTTTTTCCTGTTTGCAAATGCTCTATTTTTACTCACCAATGATGACGGTGTTGTCGTCGGCAATAAGCATCTTGCTGTGCACATATATCAGTTCAGTCACCAGCTTTCCCTCTAGCTCAGCGTGGGTCCTCAGACCCCCAAATGAGATGTAATTCATCCACTGATCACCCACTGCAGAGACAGACAGAGAGCAAATGTTTTTTTGTTTTAAAAAAATTAAAATAAATTCATGTTCAGTTTTCATTTGATATTTACGGAGTTTATAGGAATAGTTCAGCCAAAAAATGTTAATTCTGTCGTCATTGACTCACTCTCATGTCCTTCCAAAACTGTATGACTTTTACTTGAAACATGGAACATGCAGAACAAACAGTTTTTGTCCATACAATGCAAGTCAGTGGGGTCCAAAACAACACTGAATGGACAAACATTTTTTAAACGATCTTCTTTTGTTCCACTGGTTTGGAAAAAGGTTACAATTTAACTAAAAACAAGTAAAATAAAATATTTAAAAAAAACTTTTCCAAGAAAACATTTCTCATTTTCATTAAAAGGATAAAAAAACACACACAAAAAACACACTAAAACTAAAATAATAATATTAAAACTAAAAAAAGAAAAAAAGTTAGACATCCACCGATCTGGCATTATATTATGACCTTCCAAATATTCTGTTGGTCCTCCATTTGTTGCCAAAACAACCATGACCCATTGAGTCATGGACTCCACTAGACCCCTGAAGGTGTTCTGTGGTTTCTAGCACCAAGATGTTAGCAGCAGATCCTTTAAGTCCAGTAAGTTGTGAGGTTGGGCCTCCATGGATCGAACTTGTATGTTCAGTACATCCCACAGATGCTCGATTGGACTGAGATCTGGGAAATTTGGAGGCCAAGTCAACACCTCAAACTCGTTTTAGTGCTCCTCAAACCATTCCTAAACCATTTTTGCTTTATGGCAGAGTGCATTATCCTGCTGAAAGAGGCCACAGCCACCAGAGAATACCGTTTCCATGAAAGGATGTACATGGTCTGCAACAATGCTTAGGTAGGTGGTATGTGTCAAAGTAACATTTACATGGATGGCTGGACCCATCAGGTTTAGGTTTCCCAGCAGAACATTTGCCAAAGCATCACACTGCCTCCACTGGCTTGCCTTCTTCCCATAGTGCATCCTGGTGCCATGTGTTTCCCAGGTAAATGATGCACACACACCCGGCCATCCATGTGATGTAAAAGAAAACGTGATTCATCAGACCACCAGGTCACCTTCTTCCATTGCTCCGTGGTCCAGTTCTGATGCTGACGTGCCCACTGTTGGCACTTTCAGCGATGGACACGGATAAGCATAAGCACCCTGACTGGTCCCATACGCAACAAACTGCGATGCACTGTGTATTCTGACATCAGAACCAGCTTTAACTTGAGCAATTTGAGCTACAATAGTTTGTCTGTTTGGTCGGACCACACGGGCCAGCCTTCGCTCCCCACGTGCATCAAAGAGCCTTGCCCTGTCCTGGTTCACCACTGTTCCTTCCTTGGACCACTTTTATTAGACACTGACAACTGCAGACTGGGAACACCCCACAGTTTTGGAGATGCTGATGCTCTGACCCAGTCATCTCACAATTTGGTCCTTGTCAAACTCGCTCAAATCCTTACTCTTGCCCATTTTTCCTGCTTCTAACACATCAACTTTGAGGACAAAATGTTCACTTGCTGCCTAATATAACCCACCCACTAACAGGTGCTGTGATGAAGAGGTAATCAGTGTTATTCACTTCACCGGTCATTATGTTATGCCTGATCAGTGCATAGGTTTAGTTTGAATTAACCAAGAGAGGTCATTTCATGTTTAAAATCATATCATGTTAGATCATTTTGACAGAATGTGGTGATGTCTGAGTTGTTTGCTCAGTAATTATTCTGTCCATTTTCACCAGTTAAACCCGTTTGCTTTGTGCCAAATTTTTGCATGTATTTTGACACTCCCAATATTCACGCCACTTTAGGAGCTCAATAGAGGCAAAAGAAACACTTCCTTCCTCTGAAACTTTATCCGCTGGTGTAATTGTTGCAGTCACTTTAGAAAAATGAGCGTTTTACCTACAGCTTAATCTCGCATTACGTTTTAAAATACCTTTTATATATAAAACTGGTATTTTCTTAACCAGTTTTATTTGAACGGGAGAATATGCGGTTACACAGCACTAACCAGCGTTTATAATCGCGCCAGACCAATTATCCACCCACAGTCGAGCTCCTGCATTTTTAGAGAGTAGCGATATGTATCTGTATCCGTGTTCGGGACACTGCGGGAACGCTCGGATTCAGCTGCAACAAAACACCAACAACTTGCTAGATAATTCAAGCACAAAGAGAAACTTCACTCCTTCCTCTCTCATGGCGGGGGAATAGATGCAGACCGAAAGATTGTGACACTGCAATGTGTCTCACTGCAAGTAGATGTTGAACAATAAAAACACACAATGCTAATTCTCCAGTCCACAACAAGGTCTTACACAACAAACCACATGAGTTTGTCTTTTATTATGAATTAAGAACCACAAGAGGGTGCTGTTGTGTTTTAATGTTCTTAAGGTTGGCGTCCCCTAGGGGTCATGGCTGGTTAGCAGTCCTGTTAGCCCCTGCTGGTAGATGATGTAACTACACCATCTGACTAAAAAATGCATCTTATTCCAATGAATGGTCAGAATCGTTTTTTTTTAAAACAACATATAAATTCCAAATATTTCAGGTTTTACTCCGGCCGAGCTTCTTTAAAGTATGAAAAAGAGAGATGTAGCAAACTTGTTTAACAATCTATTATAGTCTATTTCAATGTAGTTGTGGGATGGCAAGCCTGAAGGGTTTAGGTAAAAGGTTATCATAGCAGGAAATACTTGTTTTCTTGCTCTTGTCTGTTTGAGTCTGCTTGCTCCACTTCTTTGAGACTGAAACCCATCAAACAAATCAACAAAGCCATACATTTTTTAAAACCGTAGAGACGGAAATTCACACAGGTCTTTGAGTGCCCGCACTGCATTGGTCTACCACAGGAACTTCACAGAACCCCCAGAAAGAACATCTGGTTAGGGTATGACTCGAGTCAGACCTTCTGAAGAATTACAAGCACTCCCTGTACAGATTAAACATTGATGGGTATTTATATATCATTGTACTCACTTTCTTTCTTCAGCTGTGAGATAATGGAGCAGTCTCCTCTGATCATGGTCCTGCACAAACATGAGAGTATTAAAAATGGCACAATCATTTCAGAGACGACCAAATAACCAAATTCCTTCAATGGAACACTCCCTGTTTATATGGTAAATGATAATTTCAGGTATGAATAATATCTTTCCTTTTATAGGTAAATGTAAGAATGTATTGGATTCAATACAAGCTAAGCTCCATTGGAAACAGTTGAGGAATTCTTTGGTCAATTACCACAGAAAATCATTTCAAAATCCATAGTATAGCCACAAAACAAGAAGTATTAGACATCTAACGTGATTCAAGGTGTCATAGAATCATTTTCTTACCTTGTATGTTTAGTTATATTCAACTTTACTAGCATGAGGTATTTTCTGTGGCATTATGCGAAAAATGCTGTTGATTAAGCGCAACTTTCCTTTAAATATTCCTTTAAATGATCAGATTATTTTACACATTGTGTATTTGTTATTGACTGAAATATCTGTGCAAACATATTGTAACTTAAAGGGGCCATTTCAAATTTTCCTTAATTTTTTAGAAATATAGTATGCTGGACTATGACAACATACTGTAAACTTTCAGAATTTGACATTTTCTGTAGTCAAAGAAGAGGGAAATAATTTAGTTTATTAGTGCTGGGGGAAAATAAATAAAAAGTGTGTTTACATAATAGATGTATGTGTACTGTGTATAATTATGTATGTATGTATGTATGTATGTATGTATGTATGTATGTATGTATGTATGCATGCATGTGCATGCATGCATGTATGTATATGTATATATGTATATATATATATATATATATATATATATATATATATATATATATATATATATATATATATATATATATATATATATATATATATATATATATATATATATATATATATATATATATATATATATATATATATATATATATATATATATATATATATATATATATATATATATATATATATATATATAGGGTCATAATATTCAGTGTTACCTGTAATTAAAGTGCATGACTGCCTGTATGGCACTGCCCCCACCGGTGTTGATATCCCCCTCAAACCCAGGAAGCAGTGGTGTCACCACATACACACGGTACTTTTTACCCTCCCTGAGAATCACACAGAAAGAACACAAGATTACATGTCACCTTTGAAGTAAGGGAGATCAATAACAGAGATGCTTTGCCTAAGGATGGCCTTAAACAGTCTATTTATCATTGCTGGCTATTCTTTTAAAAATGAAGAATACATTTTTATCCTTAGACAAACACTTGTCTCTATGTCCTATTGATTTAGAAGTGTTTCATTAAAGAAATAGTGTATCATTATGTGTTATTGATGTGTGGACATACAAAAGACAATAGGTGGTGGACTGGGTAAAAGACAAGTTATTGACCGCAGCTCACCGATACGCTTTTATGATCCTCTTGGCGATGGCGTCTCCAATTTTATTGTGAACGATTTTGTTCTCGGCGCAGCTTATGAAGAACTGGTTCTGAAAGAGGAAACGCACAACATTAGCCCAATGAAAGGCTGCTTCAGGACATCCTGTATTATTCTATATAGCTGGAAAAGCCACAGTCTCTGTGGTGAGCAACCAATACATTGAGACTATTAAATGGCGAAAATATAAACAAACTGAAAATAGGTCCTTTGTGTCACACCTCTATGTAGATATAGTGTTTGCTGTTTTCAATTGCATTGACGTAAGCCGTATGAATCGACTCCTCGTGGTATTTTATACCTGCTGACCAGTCTGAGGCGGATCGTAACACCTGAGTAATGAGAGAATTAGTCAAATGAAAGCTGTATGTAGTATTTGTCTGTAGGAGGTCTGATGGGAATATTGACGTTCATACCAATTTACCTGGACATTAGTCTGGGAGCAGCCAGGGACCTGATACTTGATCTCATTTGCAGTAGTGTGAGATTTAGGAAGGAGATATGGGTATGACAAGGATCTGTATTTGGGCTTCATGATCTGAAACAAATGCAAACATATTATAAAAACCATGTTTTAGGATATTAGCCAACAGCACATGGGTTTTTGGGAAGTTGAAATATATTGTGGCGTGGCATGTAAAACAACTGAAACCAATCCCTTTCGAAGTATTATGCATGCAGCTTAGACCTAATATAAAAAGACTGTGGAATATTTGTACTTTATTATAAAATTATTTTAATGCCAGTTAAAAAAATATGCACTTCCATGGAGATATTCTGTATCATCTATCCACACAAAAACGAGAAGGCATGAAGACATATGGCATTAAGACATGCCAATATTGATTTCCTCACCTTTGTGAAATTCCAGCGCTGAATGAAATGACGTGCAACATCTCTGGCTGCTTTCCCATGAACCACTGAGGCAATGTCATGCCAAGGCATTCTGGGAGTTATGTGCCTGTCAATAAAATCTGCACAAAAGAATATTGCAGGAATAATTTAATTTAAATCTAAATAATTAGTTTTTATGTATTGTGCATTATATTTATATGAATAAAACATGAATACAAAAACATTAAATGCTGTCATCTTCAGAAAGTTTGATTTTAAATGCAATGATTCACCATCAAAAGGTTTATCCAACTGGATCCAGTCCTTATGCACAAAGTTGCAGTAATCTTTGCCGTGCCAGAACCGGGTGTTCCCCATCAGGCCAATAACATCCGCTTGCAGATCTTGTGCTGCTTCAGTCTCTGATAAAAGTGACACAGACTAAAGAAAATCAACAACAAATAACAAAAAAAACACAGACCAAAGAAAACTGCAACCAAAAGTAAAACATTTGTGTTCTCATAAAATCATGCATCAAACCAAAAAACACACTCAAAACTACTTTTTATGGAACATGTTAAGGAAACAATCCATGCTTTCACACTGCTGAGTTACTACGGCATCAGCATAATACACAAGCTTGGAATCTGCAATCATTGGATATTCTGTGTCTTACTCATCTGGAAGAGTCTGCAAGAACACAATCTGACTGTTGAAACACAGCAAACCACACAGTGCTTTGAGCGTCCCGAGTGTTTTGAGAGGTTGCCCTTCACAACAAAATGGTCAGGATCAGAATTAGGGGCAACATCTCAGAGTGCACACCAGAAACGTCTCACCCAAGCCTGATTCTTACTCACCACTTGGGCACAAGCAGGAGGGCATGGACACCCTCAGCTCAATCCATTTAAGAGGGATCAAATTTTGCTGGCTGCAAATACTATTAGAAAAACCTAAAGAAAAGGGGTTATCTTTACAACCTGGATAACCCTCTTAAAATGTGTGGTGTGGAACATCTGAGTTGAAAATGATAGAGTATTTGAACATGAATATAGATTCTACTCAAAAATATACACAAGTAGATCACATCTAATCCTCAATCCCCTGGTTTCACAGACAAGGCTTAAGCCTAGTCCCAGACTAAAATGCAGGTTTGAGCTGTTTTAACTGAATACTTAAATTAAGTCAGTGCCAATGTTTTGTCTCAGGATGCACACCAGTAATGTTTTTTTCTAAGGCTAATTTTATAAATGTTATTTAAAGGTGCAGTGAGTAGTATTTATGGGGCTCTATTAAAAGGAAATGCAATATAATATACATAACTATGTATTCATTGGTGCATAAAGACCTTACATAATGAACCGTTCTTATGATGTTCTTAGAATGAGCCATTTTCTATCTACATTCACCAGGGGTCCGCTCAAAGTAAAATCGCCATTTTGCGTCACCATGTTTCTACAGTAGCCCTAATCAGACAAATTGCTCTATAGAGCGCTAGCTACTCTCTATTGTCTCCGACAACAATATTTTTCCCTGTGTCAGCCACCATAGCTTCTCTATGTTTTTCGAAAGGGAGGGGTGAGTGGTGGCGGTAGCAATTCGCAACCTCACCACTAGATGCCGCTAAAATATACACAGTGCACCTTTAAATGTCCCAATTGAACTAAGGCCTAATCCCATCTTAATCGAAACCCTGTCTGTGAAACCGGGCCATTATCTCATATCTTAAGCCTCAACTAAAACCTTAATGATTCATGTTTTTTTTGCACTTACGGTAAATACTGTAAATCATTGCATAAGATGGTCAGGTCAGTCATATGAAAGTGCTGCCAATGGGCATTACAAAATCATCTGTGTGATAACAGCTGAATGTGGGAGTTTAGGTCAGTAACGTGTCACTATTCTGCATTCACGAGCGTTCCAGAGACGGGGGCGTACTCACTTTCTTCGGAGCTCTCGGCGCTGCTCAAGCTACCTGCAGGCGCCAGCCCGTGTTTTTAGGTGCCTACGGATGCTGAAATGGGTCTTCTTGGTCTTCCCCTGTCCTTTTAGTTTTGGCTGGTCCACTGTGTCCACAGGCAAACTTTTGCCATTTATGTGCACTGCGCTGGGCCCGTTTGATGGAGTGGCCAGTGCAGGAGAGGCTTCAGAGGCGTTCTGTGACAAATAATAAGTCCTCAAGTTCAAAGTAAGTATATCCTCCATATCAGATCTGCCTATATTTAGTTTGCAAAACACAACTTCCTATGATCTAATCTAGTCCCGGGAGACAAAATCCAGTCCCTCTCTATATTTCTTCTCATTCTAGAAGCGATTTCACTAGTATATATGTTTCATGCTGACTTTAAGTTGAAGAACCAAAAATAAAACCAAAATAACTGAAAGTTATATAATATTTTAATGAGCATAGCTAATAAAATTGATCAAAACAACAAAATTACTAAAACAAACTTAAATGAATTATAAATATTATTTTAAATATGAATAAATACTATAATGGTATCTAACCTCTGCAGACACAGGAAGAGTCCTGGTGACACTTCCTATGTCAGTCAGCCGATGCTCCAGATCATCCCAGCGTCCGTACGCCAAGTCAATGCCTCCCACGAAAGCCACCGATTGGTCAATGACTATAATCTTCTCATGATGCGCCCACAGGTACACGGAAGAGGATACATGGTCAGGGTGCCTCATTACCTGAGAAGAAAAGAAGTTTGTTATTGGCAAGTCTTTCCTTCTCTTTGTTTCTTTGGTGCGGCGCAGTGTTGAAAGATCGCAGAATCTTTACAATATTGTAGTTTTTGTTTTTGACAATATTGTTGCCATTGGTGACAGTTGGAAAAACTTTGTGCGTCCATATGCAGCTGTCTGATATATTGTTAGAGTGTGAGTGCAATAATGAACATGTGATTTCTGATTAGCAAACAAATGAATCGGTTGAAGCGGTCAATCAGTGAATCATTTAGAGCTGTTACTGACTTCACTACTGACTCCTTCACTGAACCATGACTCATTTTCTGCTTATGTCACTTTAGGTTTGTTCATATGACAATGTGTAATTTAAGATGCATATTCACAACAGAGATTTGTTAAAATATACAATTCAAGGAAGAGAAGATATTGTTGACTAAAGTAATTATTTACAAAATACATAACATAACGCTTCATAACACTTAGGTTGAACCACTGGAGTCAAATGGACAATTTTAACCATGTCTTTACTACCTTTCTAGGCCTTGACAGTGGTTGTTGTGTTGCTGTCTATGTGGGGTCAAAAAGCTCTCAGATTTCATCAAAAAAATTCTCAATTTGTGTTCCGAAGATGAACGAAGGTCTTGCGGGTTTGGAACAACATTAGGGTGAGTAATCAATGGCAGAATTTTCTTTTTTGGTGAACTAACCCTTTAATAGTAATACTTAAAATAGAGTCGACAAACTTTGTTTGAGTGACCTGTTAGAACCATAATCAGTAATTTACTCTTTTACTTTTCTTTGAAACAGCCAGAAATTCTCTTTCAAAACTATTTATTTTTATAAAATAAATTAGCTTTATTATATAATTTTATATAAATCTTATTAGCTTTATTATTTTTACATTTTTAAATGGCACATAAATTCAGGATCAATAAAGCCACAGCATCAAATTGGAACTAATTTATATGAAATACAACTATTACAAGAAAATTCCCATGGTTTTCCCATGACCTTTTAAGATATTAATTTCAATGCCTTTTCCATGCCTGAAAATCACAACTTTAAAATTCTAGATTTTTCATCCCCGTTGCGATGATTATCCCATTCACAATGAAACTTCACCAGCTCAAAATTGTGCTCTACATACATATTAAACATCAGATATGCTTGGATTCTCATTAATATTGTTTCTTTTCTTTTTTTTGCATTCACATTCCTTTTCTATTTGGAGAGAAAAAGCACTTGTATTCTAACGTCTGGAAAGAACATCTGTATTCTAAAGTCAGAAATCCAACAGTCTCTGTTGTCTACTATTTCACAAGAGTCCATTCAAGTGCTCTCAAATCGCGATTAATCATATTCAGTAGGGGTTAAATCGGGCCGGAATGGAGCAACATCATGTGAACAGTAAATGCTCTATGGCAAAACTAGCCGAACCAGACCTCTAGCTCTGACCATGTGAACGGAAGTGTTGAGGTAAACTATAGGCTGCCAACACGACTGTAATCATGGCCGTAGCCAGCTATTAGGTCGCCGTGGTCCAGAACTCTGTATTTTTCAGAAGTGTATATAATAAATGTTGTAAAATAATTGTATCAGATTAGGCATTAGATAATGAAAGTGTGTGTACATATTGTGAATTAATTTATTAAACATATTTACTTAGTGTTCGTACCCTTCTGTGAATTAGCGTTCAACCATTTTAAAATGCACATATGTAGATCAGAGAAACAAAAAATGTATTGGGGGGCAATTTTAACATAGTATCGTCATCATATAGATGTAGATGGACCAAAATAAAGCCAGTAAACAAGTATTGTGATACTTGGTGCCACAGTGACACTCTTATCCCAAAAAGTATTGCTGTACCACAATACTCAATATGTTGCCCCACGGTGAGTAAATTTCTCTGTTGCACCTACACAAAATTTGAGGGTTCCCCCAGCTGCCAAATCCCACTTTAACCACTGTATATATATGTATATTATATATATGTGTGTGTGTGTGTCAGATACGATTAATCTATTTGACAGCACTGGTCGAGTCATGAACTGACTTTTTTCTAATCTCACCTTGATATTGGGGTGAAGTTGTTGTAATGTTCGTTTGCTGTATTCGCTGTTTATGCCGAGAGCCAGTTCCACCTCCTTGTACAACATCACAAATATCCGCACACCTTTTTGCTGCAAGAACAAACAGTTCTTTGATGATCAGTACAGCAAATCCACCAGTCAATATTAATATATAACCAAGAAAGCAGAAAACACCCTGGAATGTAAATTATTACATGAGAACAGTGAATGGGAAGGTTTTATTGCTGGGGTAGTAAAGCCACAGATGGATGGTGTTTCACTGCAGCTATGGGTTGGATTAACTCACCGCTTGCCGTTTCAAAATGGAATCGAGTCGCCAGCGGTTGCCCTCGACGACAGGCCTCTTGAGGAAGATCTCAGGGCTCAGCCTGCATTGACACACAGCAGTGACCTCATGAGCAGGGGAAGCATTTGTAACATCAAATATGCATAAACGTCTAGTTTCACTGTCGCTTACATAGTTTCAAATGAATTAAGCTAGGGAGGGGAATAAAGAGTGCACACACACACACACACTGGAATCTCACACTTGCGGGATGTCTGCCGCGATGACTGAGTGATGCTGTAACAGAGCACCAGGCATCTGTCTGATGAAGGTAACAGATCTGTTTGGCCATTGCTCCCAGCTGGAGGTGCCCTCTGAGAGGGTGCGTACAAAGTATACATCTATCTTTCTTTCCCTCTCTTTTTTTCTACTACTTTCCTTTGGGCTTTTCTCTCAGTTCATGACCTTTTTGTTTTGACAGGTCAAAGCAATACATCTCATCCATCCTAGTTGTTGTGTGAACATGATAAGCAATCACTTGTTTTAGTGTTCAAGGTTCTCACACTTTTGGAGCAATAAACTTATTTTGCAATCATACGTGGTTACTGGATAAGGATTTTTAAAAATTTCACTTTTTTAATTAAAATAAATTAAATACAAAAAAAATAAGGATAGGGTTTTTAAAAATCCTAATAAACTATATCAAATTATAAATTCAATAACTTAAATTAGTTTATTAATATAAATATTTAATTTATTAATAATAAATACAATTAATTAATTGTCAAAAAAACATTGCATTTTCCCATGACTTTTTAGGATATTGTTAATTTTCAAATGACTTTTCGATGCCTGGAAATTACAATAACCATGGCATGTTTCAAAGAAATTTCACTGGTTTATAATATGTGTAATTTTGTAGTCTTTGCATGCACATTCATTTTCTATTTGGACAGGAAAAGCACTTTTGTGTGACGCCAGGTTAGGACATTGATATCCTAAAGTCTAAACCCTCTAAGAAATATACTCAATTGTTTTGCTGCTTTCCTAGAACTAGGCAAATTTATTGATTTTTCTCAGAATTTTATTGAGGAAAGAGGAATGTATGGTAGGGGCTTAATCTCAACATACCACCAGTCAGTGATAAAGATCTCCTCCTCTGCCTCCTCAAGCGCATTTGCCACATCCTCCATGTACTGCTTCCCATTCACATACCTGAAACACACACCCAATCAGTCAAATCATTGGGTAATGCTGATAGTCCCAAGTTCACACTCTCGCTGTGTCTCAAACTTAAATTACAAAATTTTCATTATTCAGGGAACAAGCAAACTAATAGGGATTAATTCTGCAACAATGAAACACAAATTATCTGCCTAAACCAGCAGTGAAGATGCTGCCCTAGATATTATCTTGCTTCTCCACAGGGTCAAAAGAGGATGGAGTCTATGGTTACACTTTCCCTCTCATTCTCTCAAGTTACTCAGTTAAACAGGCTTCGCCTGAAGACACAGCAGCCGACGGCTAAAGCTTTCACATGTTTATCTGTTCTAGAAAACTTGAGACTCGAGACCTGCTTCTAGCTAGAAAATTGATTTTGTTTTCTGGATAGTTTTGAAACACATCAAATGAAAATTGAGAAAAATTTAGAAATAAATAATAAATCACTAAACACAAAAGCTAATATAATATAATTTAAGCTGAAGATTATCTTTAGTTTGCTTAGAAAACTAAAGATAATCCCCATCCCAAAAAAAATTCTTAAATATATATTATATATAAAATATTAATTATATATAAAAAAATTATATATATAAAAATCAATAATATTAACAACAACATTACTAATATAATAATAATACAATATTATACTATTTTTAATAAATATATCATATAATTTCATCTACGTACAAAAAACAAGAGCCAATATAATTTAATATAAAACTAATGCTAAAAGTCATTTTAGTAAACCCAAATTATCCTTTTTCTAAGAAATAAATAAAAGAATATAAATACTAAATAATATAAATCACTAATATAATAAAATATATAAAAAAAGGATACAATAGCTAATATAATTTAAGCTACAGTTAGCTTTAGTTTGCTTAGAAAGCCAAAATGATTATTTTTATTATATTATTTTTTAAATAAATAAATACTAATAGAATACTGCAGTATAATATAACAATATAATATTAAACCTAATGCTAAAGTTAGTAAACTCAAATTATTTATTTGCCAAGTTGAACATTTTATAACTAGAATTTTACATTTCCTGAAGAAAATGTGAGCAGTTTCTGTCTGCGTAAAAGTTGTTGCCACACTGCCAAGGCTTTGTGGGCAGGTTGCCAGGGTGTTGCAAGGTGGTAGATGATTGCCCAAAGTCAAAAGTGCCCACTGCTAAGCATATATGATATGATCTTTTTAGTCATAGGATGCATGAAAAAAGCAATAATTACCATTTAGATGGGATGTTCTTCTGTTCATTGGCAAAGGAACCAAAGCGATGATCCTTAAGGAAATTGCTGCCATACTTGCGCACAAATTCGTCAACTGCCTGTCCCCACCAGCGGGCGTGACGGTAACTTGTGAACTTCAGCACCAGAGTCCTTTAAGAAGCAGAAAGCTCCATCACTTTATCAAAAAAAAAAATGTATGGTGCATGTCAACTGAATTTTGCCTTAATGACCATGTGATCCTCAGTTCACACACCTGGACAGACTGTCAATGCGGACACCGTGCCTTGTCTCTGTGTCTTTAGTGTCCATTTTAATGCCGAACGCCTTATCCATCAGCAGGACGAATGAGATGGCACCGCTGTCTGGCTTCATGAGGAGTAGGGAGGAGTCCTTCACAACCATCCATCTGTAAAGACCAACAGTAAGATATTATAGTAGATTTCCTTGAAAATCATCTTGCAATTTTTAAATCACAGTGATTATTTTGAGATCCTATGCAAGCTGAGAATGAATTACACTACACTGACCGTTTGGACCAGCGGTAGCACATTTTGCTGTGGCCACAGCAGTTCAGTCCAGGAATACGGTGACCCCCTGACCTTTTGAGAACCATACCCTCCCTGGGAAGAAATGTCAAGGATCAATTACCAAAAAAAAGCAAGAATACATCTATAAATAATTATTAAAACATTTGTAGCCAATAAACAAAGCGCTCTTACAAGCCTTTTGGTCCCAAATCATGAATGAAGGACAGCTGACTCACATCAATGAATTCCATCTATGGCAAAAAAGGGACACAATTATCCATTAATGCATAGATGAAACAACATACCCACTGAAATATTCAATAAAATCCAAATATATACATACTGTCGCATGGTAGTTTCTATACATTGGCATTTTAAGCAGCTTATTCAAGTAGTCTTCAAGTTGTCTCTGTGAAGAAGAAAACCACACTAGTCAGACACCAATCATCTGACGTCAGCAGTGTACCACTGAAACAGGAAACTGACTTTTCGACTAGAGACTTGCTCTTCCCTGGCCAGTTCTTCGCCCCCTCCCCGGGGTAGACTTGGCATGTGCCGTTCAAGGTTCCTGTTTATAGTGTGTCTTCGCTCTGTGTGACTATTGCAAAGACAGAGGAAGAGATCTTAAGATTACCACAGGATGGCAAACACACTGCATAAAGTCAACATGTAGACCGGTGGCGTTCATGACTCAGTTGTTGCCCTAGGCGGGATGAGACATACTAGCCCCTTTCACACGGTAATCTCAATAAATTACCAGAATGACTACCGGTAAATACACAAATATGCTGTTCTGGCTTTTTACCACTAAGAGACCGTTCGCACATCAGCAGGAAACGGGAATAAATTACATTTTAAAATAGAAAAGTTGTTTTAAATTGTAATAATATTTCACATTATATATAGTATATAAAAATAGAAATATATTATTTTCAAATATAACAATATAAATCAAATTAATTAAATGTAATTATTCATATAAGCACACTATAAATAATTTATTAGAATATTTTATTTATATAATTATAATAGAAATTATGATCAGGTCACCTGCGGGTGGGCAATGGAATTCTGAGGAAGGTCTTATAGGCACGGAGTTCCCTGTGAAGCTCCATAAAATGTTTCTCCTTCCTCTTTACCAACCAGGTGAAGTTTCCATGTCTCATCTCTATCTTAAACACTGCCGGAACAACCTGGATACAAGACAGGCCATCAGGGATAGCTCACCCAACCATTTAAGCACTGTCGTGTCATTCCAAACCTAAATGCTTTTTACTGAACACCACAAAAGTAGAATTGGAGGAAAAAACATGTAAAACTAGAGTGCAGAAGTCGTTTGGACTACTTTGAAGGTGCTTTTATGGTGTACCTTTGGACTTTGACAGATATGGTGTTCATGGTCATTGTATAGAAGGAGCTTTCTTCAAAATTCTCATTTTTTGTGTAAAAAAAGGAAAAGAAAATAAGAGCATCTGGGTTTGAAACGACATGATGGAGAGCACATCATTTCAGCCAGTTAAACCTTTATCAAACTAGTGATGAGTGTTCATCAGATTCCCTTTAGTCATTATTCTTCTGAAAATCAATTTTGCATGTGCTAAGTATTTTCATATATGATGTCCAAATCTCCAGGGCAACATGTAAATTGCTCTGGCAACCTCTAAATCTCCCGGGCAACAAATATACCTCGTCAGCCCACATACTAACACTTCATGAAAGGGAACAAGAGTGGGAGATCTCACCTTAGAGACGCTTCTCTGGGACGTGACATTGAAGCGATCCTGGGCAGAAGTGAAGCGTTCCACCTCCAGGATTTTGGCGGTGATGGGAAGTGCAGTAAGTAACACACGTGCCCCAGGCTCTTTAAAGCCTTTTGTTTTATACACAGCTGAGAAGGGGATGCGGTTTTCTGTGGACAAAATACTTCAAATTAATTTATACACACAACTGTTCAAAAGTTTGGGGTCAGTTCGATTTCTTTTAAATGTTTTTGAAAGTATCTTATGCTCACATTACATCAGTTTTCAGTGTCACATGATCAGAAATCATTCTGATATTTGGTGCTCAAGAAACATTTCTTAGTGTTATCAATGCTGAAAAAGTTGTATGGATCAATTTTTTTGTGGAAAGAAAGTTTAAATGAATAAGTAAATTTGTAAAAGTATTTACTGTCATTTACTGTTTGAGCAATTTAATTCAAAGCTGCTGAATAAATATATTAATCTCTTTAAAATAAAATACAAATCTTGCTGGCCCCCAAATGGTAGTGTATATGAATATTATCATTATTTTTTCTCCTCTGTTTGGATTATTTTGTGATTTTATATGATTCTTTGTTTCTTTTACCTGTACTGTTGGGGTCCCGTCCATCAAACTCCTCTTCCCCATCGCCAATGTCAAGTTCTCGTGTGTCCAAGTTCTCCATGATATCAGTCATATCATTGGCCACCAGATGCAGGGTGCTAACCGTGGGATCTTGCTGTCGCAGCATGGCTAACAATCGGCCTGCTGGCCAGGGCGCTCCTTTGAGAAAAACAACTTTTTTTTAGCACGTTAAATGAGGAAGTATTAAAACTGTTTGCTCTCGACAAAAAAAGCCATAAATCCTTCAAACATTCATTGAATGGTATGAGATATGATGTTCATCTTGTTTAAGTATCGTATCCACAACAGAGAACGTTAAACAAAGGTATGTGTGAGCATGTGTGTGTGGTTTGACTTGTTTTTGGGGAGGAGGAATGAGATTAGAGAAACTAATTCAGCGCTGACAGTCTGAGACAAGCTTCTGCTGACTGTATAAAGTTAGGAACTAAACTGGGGACAACAGACAGCAGTCTGCAACCTCCATCCTGTTCCTTTTTCCTCCTAATTGCTCACAAATAGGTTTGAGAAGCATAAAAAGTCACATACAAAACCAAAAATCCCCTTTTGTCCAGACACGTTGCATGTATCCCAGCAATGCATTGATACAAAACAATGATATGAAAGATTGCGATTTCAAATAAAGATTCTTTTGAAGTTTCTATTCATCATAGAATCCTGAAAACAACATATCACTGTTTGCTCCAAAATGTTAAGCTGCACGACATATTTTTGAGCACTAAATCTTCCTTTTTCCATTTCCTCATTTCGGGCATCATTTATATGAAATTCATCATAACATTTGGTTTTCTAGGAAAGGGCATTTCATAATGAATAAATCTATACTAAATTAAAATCATTCACTCAAATTCATATCAGAGACCAAAATGTCGAGGATGATTTATCACTTTTAAAAATGTAGTCTAATCTAGACCTTAAACACTTAAATCCACTCTAGTCAGTGAATGTCTCTTGTCTATAAATGCCTATAGTGAAGTTCTCTTAAAGCAGAACTCTTGTTTCCATGGATGTGACCTGGAGCCATCAAAGCCTATTCCAATCACCACATCTTCAGTAATAGTTCAAACACTTCTCTGTTGAATGAGCTGTTAGTTGATTACACAAAAGTGGATTTGCCTAACCACAACAGCAGGACTAAAATAAATCTGCTCTTACTACTTTAAGACGATTCGCTAAAACAAAGGCTCTTGAAGAGAAGAAGAACATAGTATTGCAAAACTGCATTCTCAAATCAACCTGGGTTCGAGTATCAAGACACAAGCAATCTCTAGTCACCCCAGTGGTATTTCTCTCTAAGAAAAATATATATCAAGAACATCACTGAAAATGCCTTCTACCTACAACAACCAAGCAACAAATGATGCACTGACAGTCCGCCTTCCGAATTCAATTTACGAAGAAAGTGTTAGCTTACGCTACGTCCGACGTCATCGTCGTGCCAGTTACACTTTTCCGTGGGCTCATATTACAATGATGAATGGAATCCTACTATAAACAGCCATAAACAGGTTGCTGTGGGAAACAGAGCTGAAAAGTTAAAACAACATGTTTGCCAAGATAACAAATCATATAGGTTTGGTGTCAAGAATAAGTTCTAGAGCGGAACAAGGACAAACACTAGACAGTGTTTTTCCTAAAAATCCTCGTAAAAGCCACAGATATGCAGACATATGCAGGTCAAAGTCTTTATTCAAATATTCCTTGTTTTATGTAAATCAGACTGGGATTTCCAGTGTGGATGCCTGTCATACACATAAACAAATTTCTCAAATGTCACGAGGAACCAAAAAACAGCTTTTTACAATTTACATTTAAGTGTGGTGTAGTCTCCAAAACACAAATTCACACATGCACCACTTCTCGTACTACTACTGACTTTCGCTGAGAAAGTTTCACCAGTTCTGATGAGGAATGCAACCATGCAACAGTCCAGTGTTTTCACTGACACACCTGCATGTGTGAGGGCTGACAGTGATATTTGGCTGAATAACTTCAAATAAAGGTGATTGACCGCAAAGCAGCAAAGTCACATTCCCCACCACCATAATATAAACACCCTCAAACTCTCTCAACTCCTAACCTCCTGCTGCTTCAAGTGTCTAACTGAAGCACGTAGAAGTATGTTTATCCAGTTGATCTAGTCCAGAAGGTAGGCCCTACTTCATGCAGTGACCCATCTATGTCCTCGGTGTGTAAAGTGTATTTGTTGAAAATGCACATGTGCTACAAACATGACTGATACCTTAAATCATGTGGCTTATTTGGGAAGGGTGTGCTATCAAACGATCTGGGTTATGATTTATACCTGTCAGACAATAAATTGGATGCCAAATTCTAATAAATAAATAACCCAAGACATGATGCACATGAACTTTAATGACATCTCATTCTTAATCCGTAGGGTTTAATATGGAGTTTGCCCACCCTTTGCAGCAATAACAGTTTCAACTCTTCTGAGAAGACTTTCTACAAGGTTTAGGGGTGTGTTAATGGGAATTTTTGACCATTCTTCAAGAAGCGCATTTGTGAGGTCAGGCACTGATGCTGGCTGCGAAGGTCAGGCTCGCAGTCTCCGCTCTAATTCATCCTAAAGGTGTTCTATCGGGTTGAGGTCAGGACTGGCTCATACATGTCTTTATGGACCTTGCTTTGCGCACTGCTGCGCAGTCAAGTTGGAACAGGAAGAGGTCATCTCCAAACTGTTTCCAAAAGTTGGGAGCATGAAATTGTCCAAAATGTCTTGATATGGTGAAGCATTAAGAGTTCCTTTCACTGGAACTAAGAGGCCAAGCCCAAACCCCTGAAAAATAACCCCACACCATAATCTCCCCTCCACCAAACTTTTTTAAGGCTCTCTACGCACTGTTCTAGGGCTAATCCGAAGGCCACACAAAGTTTGGAGGTCTGTAGCTATTGACTACAGAAAGTTGACTTCTGTGCACTGTACACCTCAGTATGCACTGACCCCACTCTTAGAGATGTCCTAACAACCATTCAGAACCCCCTAGCAATTGCATCCAAGAACACCTTAAAATCCACAGAAAAATGTATTAGAAATTACTAAAATATGCCCTTGTATTAACAATTTCCAAGCAACAGCATCCCAATTAAGAACATCTAAATGACCAAATAATGCCTTGGAGATACCCTAGCAACCATGCATAACCCCCTAGCAACTGCCCACATCAAGAACACTTTAGAAACAATATAACAAATGTCATGGCAAACACTTACAGATGGATTTGGTATAAATTCCTAAATTCTCTTGAAATTGCAAAAATCTAGTTTGGCAAAGCATTTGACTATTTTGTTTCTGTTTAATACTTATTTTATATATGACAACTAAATGGCAGGTTGCACTTTAATCATTAACAATCTGGTCTTAAAAAAATGAATAATTGCATGCAGTTATAGGTGATCCAGGAACTGGTGTTACTGTGCCGCATGCATTGTTCCGCAGGCTGCTCCAATGGGACTATATCTGTAATTAATGCACAGCCAATAGTGCTCGTTGAAAGGTATCTGTTAAACTGGCAAGTGACCAAGTCTTTTCAAACACAGAAGCAAGAAAAGGGGCCACTGTAACCATGTGTGTGGAGCAGTGAAGTATGTCCCTCTAGAACAGTAAATTTACTGAACGTGTACAGTTGGTCCAACCGGTATTGCCACGGCAATGTCACCTCCCTGCACAAGTATCCAAACAGAAACTATACAAAAATACCTAACCCTGATGCAAAACCCACTTCCATAAATGTTCAAATAACATGAGAGTGATATGAGCTCATAGAGATCTAGATCAACTGATCAAGCCCTAAGTTGGACATTTAAAAAAAGAGACATTATGTAAAGTTCTGATATTCCTGGTTTCTACAGAACAAGCCGATACAAAAGATGGTACCAAATTAGGTTTTATTTAATGAGTATTACAAAGATGATTTTGTCCTCCACAAAACGAGCAAATTGTTTTTTTATGTTCAGTGGTACATTTTGTTTTGAAAATTGTTTTAATAGAAAATTTGTCCAATTAGAGACCATCTTGGTAACGCAGCTAATTCATGGAATTTGTTTGGGGGTTTTTTGTGCATATTTCTTGGTTTGGTCGATAAATATGCAGTAAGCGGGGTTTTTATCAAAATAAATAAGCCACCCATAGGAGGAGACATTTTTAAATTTACATACAAAATCCATATAACTTGCATATAGATTACAAAATAACGTAACAGATTTATTACAAAATGAAGGTGAAAAAAAGTAAATTCCAGAAAACATTTTTTAACCAATTATATTAAGGATGAATAAATGAAATGGACCTGATAATACATTATTTTAAATTAATATTTGGGTCAGGATGCCATACTATGGTGAATACTTTTTTGTGCATTATGCTGCAAATTACACGTTCAGCATGACTTTTTCCCAAAAATGTGAACATGAAAAATGGAAGTAAACACTGATTTTTTAGATGAAAATACTAGTATAATATTCTATAAATATAAATATATATATATATATATATATATATATATATATATATATATATATATATATATATATATATATTCACTCATAATTATATAGTGACATAATTCACACACACACACACACACATACACACACACACACACACACACACACCTTTTTGACATTTTATTGTTCTTATATCCTCAATGCAATTTTTTTTGGTTTAACTGGTTTAAAAAGTAAGTTATCTGATTTAATAAATAAAACTCAGAAAATGATGTTATCTGATCACATTAATTATATGTTGATTTGACAAGATAAAAAGTTGTGATAAATCATGATTTTTTTTACAGTGCTAAATCTTATATAACTATCTTTTTTTGCTTCTTATACGTTTATTATATATACACAAATGTGTCTTTGTATCTTATCTTTTGATAATTGATAAAATACTAACCATGTTCGGCACAGAGAAAAATGCTCCAACAAACCACATTCCAAATGCAGAACCAAAGAACCAAATGCAAATACAAAGCAATGTTTTCTGTGTACAGTCAGTATATGCTATACCAAACACAAATCGGGTAGGTGGACGGCGATCAGTGTAGGAGGAATACACCGCTCTTTACATAATACAACATTCCCAGGGTCTCCGGCAACCCAGGTGCTGAAGCATTTGGGGGGTGCATACATACGCAAACTCTTTTACTCATGAAAACTTTAAATCAGACAGCAGTCAAATCCAATTCTGCACATATTCATCTCCAATTAATATGATTTTCATTTATAAAATAAAATGTCTGCCTCTATTACATTCATTGACATGCTGCAGTGACTCATGCTCTCCCACATACATGTGCACAAACATCTGAGAAATCGCACCCTCTGTGCAAATGCTCTGTGTATAAATTACATGCATTTTTATACTAGCAGTCTAATATTGTAAAATAAAAAGCGACCATGACAGAATGGGTTTCATCCTCATTTCCTGTTTGTAATGCAAAATGCTAAAAATGTGAAAATATTATACAAACCCGTTCAGCTATTCGTAAATGTCCAGATAAAAATATACAGATTTGGTATAACAGGAAACTTGACTGACCTTAAAGAATGTTCACTAACCTGCCTGCACACAGGCAAAGATGCCCCCATCCTTTCTGTTATCCTCGGTTTCTTCTTCGCCCCAGAAAATTCAAACTAACCATAAGCGTTTAACACAGTCAAACACACACACTGAAAGTCAAACACAGCGCTCACAGTCAAAAAGCAGTGGAGTATATGTCCAAGGAGGGGGGTAATGGGGGCTGAAACAGAGTAGTCACATGACAAGAGGAGGAGGAGCCTTACTATCTCTTCAAGAGATGCACCAAACATGCTTCTTGTGCCATATGTTTTGTGATACAAAAATATCTCATGCTCAGAAAAGTGCTATTTAGGTTAATATTTGCCAGATGATTGGGTGCCAACATCTTATATAACACTTATCTCCTTCTCTTATCGTTGAGCGGACCGAGTCAAAGCGCAAACATAATTCATCAATTTGCTTTTAAATCGCATTTTAACCTGTCAATCTAGCGGATGCACATCAGATTTTGGACTCCTAGCATAGCATTTAAAACAAAGCTGTGTTTGAGCCTACAGTCCTTCTTGAAAGCTGTTATTAAACGTCCATCTCCTGGTAGGACTGCATGGCAGATGACATGACAGTGCATACACACCCACACGGCCTACAGTCACACATAAAGAGAGCGTTCCGCCCGTGTTTGAAATGTAACACTTGTGGCTCTTTCAGTGGTGATGGAAACCTGAGATACTGCAGAAAGTAACAAAAACTACCACCACAGATGTGATAAAGGACATAACTGTGATGTTTCTTTACACAAAGAGAACAACTTGAGTTGAACACCTCAAATTACATTGACGGAGATTATTATCCTCATTTACATGCCTAAAAGTAAACAGTGATGTTATATTTAGTCATCAAGGACCCTTTAATAAGGGGTCTTCCAAAATGACACCATGGTATATATTGTATAAAAATATTGAATAACAGTTTTTTTTTTGGAATTATCTAATTATTATTGAATTAGATAATTCAATAATACTGTAAGCATTAGAGTAAGATAATATTAATACACTAGCGTTTAAAAGTTTGGGTTCAGGTGTGGGATGACACACCTATCTCCCGATTCGATCACGATACATGTGTGCCGATACGATATGAATTGTGATTTTTAAGATTTGCGATTTCTACAAGCATTGCGATTTGATATTGCTATGTATTGCGATTTTTATTTGCTTTTTTAACTCTAGACATTGGGGAAAAGTTGAATGATACACTTATACATGACGGTGCGGGCGTATATCCGTAGATGTCTCTCCGTACGCCATTTTTCACTTTCTTGTGTGCATTAGTAGAGATGTAATACTCACCAATACAACACAAATACCTCTGCTGAAAAAAAAGAGGTAACTTCCACCTCGACTATAAGCAAGGACTAAAATATAGAAATTTAATATGAATTAAAGGTGCAGTGTGTAATATTTAGGAGGATCTATTGACAGAAATGCAATATAACATACATAACTATGTTTTCAGTGGTGTATAGAGACCTTACATAATGAAACGTTATGTTTTTTATGACCTTAGAATGAGCCATTTTTATCAACATACACCGCGGGTCCCCTTAAAGTGAAGTCACCATTTTGCGCAGTCATGTTTCTACAGTAGCCTTAAACGGACAAACTCCTTTACAGAGCGCGATAAGGGAGTGGTGGGTGTTTGCTTTTAGCAACCTCACCACTAGATGCCGCTAAAACTTACACCGTGCAGAAAATTCTGGAATAAAAAAAATTCTGGAATAAAAAAATATATATATTTAAAAAAGTATAAACAAAAAACAAAAACGTGACAGCCCTAGCAGTGTTGTACATACGTTTCATGGGTTATTTGGTAAACTTGGTGAAATGTATGTATGAAAAAATTAATAAATAAATATATATATATATATATTTGATTGACTTTCCTTTGGTAAAATAATATACAAAATGAATGCAATTGACCATTCCCTTTGATCTGTATTCAATTTAACCATCATAAATCAAAAAAATAGTGACAAGTAATCAAATAATTGTGACAATTTAGAATCTAAAACGAGCCTAAGCTTTGTTCTGTACTCATTCCCACCCTTGAACAACATTAGTTGGAGACCGTCTTGATTGGTTTTATCCCAGCACTGTGTGCGGGTGATATATTAACTGCATGTCCAATAGAATGGATCCTGCCTACTGCTTTTCTAATGGTCTTATATAAAGAATTACAGAGGAGGGCTAACACACCACTGCCAGGAATTTCGTTCCTTATTTTTTTTATTGAACATCAATGCACAATGAAGGCATGCTACCCAGCTAATGCTCAGAAAGCTGATAAATATGGCACTGCTGAGCACATCTGAAAGCAATCTGAGCAAATATGAATCCACATTGTACCATCACTACTCTTGTTTATTATTGCAGCTAAATTATTCAAACAAGCATTTCCATTTAGTTTGGACCATCTGCAGAAACTGCATTACATCCCTTTGGTCCCTTAATGATCGCTTGCTGCTCTCAGAAGGTGGAGCGAACATCATGTTCTTAAAGTGTAAAAAAGGGATATTAGCTATGAAAATCCATGTGTATTTGAAAAACACTGCAGACATGATCAAGGATAAATCTTTGGAGTAAGCGCCCTCTAGTTGTGACCAACACATATTACTTTTTTTTATTTCCCTCCTGATCCTGCAGGCAAGTGACTTAATGTTGTTAGAACTCACTGGGATTTGATTAACACAGATTGTGATTTAATTTAACACCAGTTCTGCTAATTGCAATTCTGTCATCCCTAATAAACACTATAACTGCTTAGTGTTTCAAGACTCTTTTTCAAATTGCTAAAAAATGTAAGATTTAAAGGATTAGTTCGCTTTAAAATGAAAATTACCCCATGTATATGACTTTCTTCTTTCTGATGAACACAATCAGAGTTATATTAATAAATATCCTGATGCTTCCAAGATCTATAATGGCAGTGACGAGTTCATTGAGTTTGAAGCTCAAAAAAGTGCATCCATTCATCATAAATGTACTCCACACGGCTCCAGGGGTTAATAAAGTTTTACACATTCTTCTTACAAAATATAAACCCCATTGATTCGCTTCAGAATGCATTTATTAACCACCCGGAGCCGTGTGGAGTACGTTTATGATGAATGGATGCACTTTTTTGAGCTTCCAGTTCCAACTCAATAGACCCCTTCACTGCCATTATAAATCTTGGTAGCGTCAGGATATTTATTAATATAACTCCAATTGTGTTCATCAGAAAGAAGAATATACACCTAGGATGGCTTGAGGTTGAGTAAATCATGGGGTCATTTTCATTTTAAAGTGAACTAATCCTTTAACACAAAAATGTAATCAGAAATGATCGACTACCCTGGTTGACATGTGACAGCATCTGTTTATTGCACTAAACTGAAGACGTATGTCTGGTCACAAGACTTTCATTAACCGGGCAGTCATTCCACACTAATTGAAAGTGGATCACAAATGCATCTCGACGGGCATCAGGGTGTAACCACAAATCTAAAACCACTAACATCAACAGGAGATCTACAGCTCTGGGTGCTTCATTGCAACACTACATCCACATAAATGCTGATGTTGTACGCGATTTCGCAAAAGAGGATCACATGCATGGAGGTTCTAGAACAATCCCAGATACATGAAACATAATCACAGCCTGTATGGGATCGCTATTGCTCATCCTCACTTGGTGAGCTGAACTTCCTGTCCCTCGAGAGAGAAAAAAAAGAGAAAAAAACCCAATTACACATAGACCACAAGCTCTGTTTCCTCTTTCCTCAAGGCCAACACACATGCTTTGGTCATGTCACTATTTTACTTACATTTGTAAAATATATTTTTAAAAAAACAGAACCACTTCTCTAAGGATTGACTATAAAAAGGTGCTACTGTGTATCATGGTTTCATGTGCATTGCAACGTGTGACGATGCACATTAACCACAATGAGAGCACACGACACCACCAATGTCATCTTTCTTTGAACTTGCTCAACATGCAAAAGTGGTAACAGCCCCCTGTGTTTAATAAAAGAGGAGGAAGGGTGATATCGCTACAGGGGAAAAGGTGGTTTAGCAACTCTTGTAACCTGGCAACACTTTTATCAATGCAACATACAGCAGATATGACTGTAGATTAGTTGTCTTCCCCTGAATAACTTTAACATTATCACCGCTGTAATAAATAGACTAGTCATATCTCGTGATCCACGGATGTAGCGCTCAGAAACCACACCCATGGGTCTTAGAAAGAGTAGTAATAATCACGGTCTCAATCCAAGACATACACATTATCTAAATAAGAGTTGTTGTCAGATGTGAAAATTCAACTCATTATGGTACAAAGGGTAAAATAGCGTAAGCAACTTTTAACAACGCCTAAACACACACCTTCCCACTAAGTCAACCAGACACTCCCATTCCGTCCCAAGATCCTTGAGGTGATCTTACTGATGACAAAAATAATAAATGACCACACAAACTTTACAGAACTATGTAATACTATAACGATTGTGACATAATTCTTGTTTATCTAAAGATTCCTCTGCCAATCCTAAAGCTACATTTTAATCTAGAATTAACTGTATTCATAATGTATTATATATAGGGGAGTAACAATATATCGTGTCACAATATATCTCAATAAAAATAAATATGTATCGTTGATAGTGACAATATATGTATATTTCACCAAAAATGTCAATGTGAGAGAAAAAAATGTAGTTTACAGAGTTTAGTGTCAGTACTACATAACTACTAATGTTGAATGTAATGTATAATGCAATGGGGGAATATTTGTGGGTCGTGATAATGTCAAATGTCTTATTTATCCAGTAAAAAGTGGCCTACATTATTTTCAATATATCTAGTAAAATACTAACAAACAGGAGTTCAGGTGTCTGTGCTACATTTTATGTTAATATTTTACTTGAAACTTTATTTCTAGGAAGTCTTGACTGTTTACTCCATGTAGCATTCTTTGGACCTTTTCATTCAAAAAGGTGGTGCCTAGGTCACGTTTAACACACACACATATACATATACATATACATATATATACATATATATATATACATATATACATATATATATATATATATATATATATATATATATATATATATATATATATATATATATATATATTAATATGTCATGTCACGATCTGATACATAGCACGATACTGAACAATATTTCAATACTGAAAGACATATGGTTAAAAAAATGTATTGTTGATTTAAAATGTTAAATTTAGTATTAGATTGGGGGTGGAAATGAATACTTGTACAATTGTGACACCAGAATAAAAACGCTTACACTCTGTCACTGTGTCTTAAACCTGTCAGTCAGCTGTTGTAGGCTAGCCTTTGTAACTAAGAATCAGTTCAAGTTGTCGAAGTTGCCCTGCAGGTACAGCAGGTTGTTTGCCTTGCAAAATTAGTGGGTGTGGGTAATGATAACATAACTGCATTATTTGAAAGATGTCATACACATACTCTTACTGTAGTTAATCTAACCAAATAAAAATAAAAACAGTAGACTCTGAGCTGATATGATGCAGTCCAGATGCAATATATGGCTGCCACCTTCTGTTGCCATGCATTTCAAACATCACTCAATCGTTACTGCATTAGGACAGAAGTCAAGCTTTGGTACAGTACTCTGTTAACATGTCATCACTTTTCTGCGTGTTAAAACTTAATTTCTACCCAGTGAACAGAGGGTTAGTTATCATAAAAGACATGTAAACATACCTGATAAAAAACTAGAGGCACGTCCGCGTTGCTCTGAATCCGCTTCTCAAATGTAAAGTAAGCACGAGAGGAGGAACGCGGATCATCTGGCTCGCGCTTCCTCTTCTGCACGGTTGGACCCGCCCATTTAAATTATGAATGTACGTCCACACCAGCTGAGATGTTAGCTATTGATAGTGTTAAAATAACAAATATCATGTTCATTTGCTATTTGTTCATCAACTAGTTTTGAAAATGATTAAGGAAGTAAAACGTACACTATACTTAATTCAGTATTCTAGTTTATTCCTATTTTTAAAAGGGGGTTAGTTAATTGTCTCGAGTTGTCACCTGTTTAGAAAATGTTATCAACCAAGCTTTCCATGAGTGTTAATAAATGTTTGTATCACTCACTTTGTCTGTGCGCAGAAGCTGTCTGGGGCGAGTAGCCGAATTTTGATGTTTTTAAAGCTTATGTGTTTCCTGAGATTGTTCAAAAAAGTCAGAATGCAGTGTCAGAAATGGTGCAGGTATGACGTCACTTTGTAAATCAACCTGTTTACATCACTGGTCCCCTTGACAAAAACCCAATAGGATTTTCCCATAGGCTTTTGGGTTATTGCAAAAAAAAAAAAAAGCTCTGTGATCAACTTACATGATTATGATACTTACATGTTTTGTCCATGTCTATGATTGTGTGTCGTAGTAATCCGGACATACTATGTTTGACTTGTTGTCATTAACATGTGACCTACCAGTGTCAGTTATGTTGCTTCACAGCTAATCATAAATCCTCGCCTGTCACCTAATGGGATAGTAAAGTGTCCATCGTATGCAAGATTTCACAGAAAGCAGTACGTCATCCAGGTACTTTTTGCCTACTCTTTTATGAGTACTGTGAATTTCGGACATACTTCTTTTGTCACATACTGTTTTTTGCCTACTATATAGTAGGGAAGTATGCGATTTCAAATAGCCAATCTGTTAGCAGATTTAGAAATGAATGAAAAGTGTAAACTGAATCATACCTATCCAGTAATTGTCATGTAAATTCTAAAAATAGTAGCCTAGAAATCTAGACGCACCCTAGCGACAGCAAATCTAATTTGCAGCGAGTGTAGTCTAGCAACTCTCGGTAGACCTGCGAGCTGGAAAATCCAAACTCTGGTCAGGCCACTCACATCGTGTATAGAGTTGGTGGGCGGGCTTAACACTTGTAAACAAAGGAGTTGGCGAATGGTGGTCTTTATAATCGGCTTTGACCGCGACTCTGGAAGACTTGTTGTTAAGCTTTTCTTTGAGAAAAGAACAAAGAACGGCACTGAAGTCATTCTTTAGAAGGGAAGATGTGTTCGGAGTTTTGCCTACTGGATAAGGCGAAAGTTTAATCTATCATAGCACCACTTCACGCTGCTCTGGTTGGTTGTAGCTCTATCCAATTGCGTGCAGAGGGAATTTGAAAGACAACCGTTTATCCCGCCGCTCGGAATGGTGAGTTCCCAGACCCAACATCTTGATGTGGGTCTGGGTTGTCAAGCTATAAAAATAGATCACAATACGAATGTTTAAGAGCAAATATGTTGAAGATTAGAGGATGGGCTGTCGATTCATTAAATTATTTAAATTATTAAAACATTTTCCCACATACACAAAAACAAAATCAGCATAGTGAAGCTTCTGATTTTTCAAAAAGATTCTGGTTAGTCTCTTGTCTCCTAAGGTTGCAGGCTTTCCTTCAAGTGGCTTTGGCAGCTTTCTCTTCTCCACAGCATTGCTCGGTGCGGGTTTCTCTCAGTAAGTGGAAAATGAGAAAACCTGTAGAGCATCTCTTGACATGAGGGGAGTTTACCTGCACAGCTCTCACTAGTGGCTCGTTTCCACTGAGCGGTACGGTACAGTACAGTACGGTTCGGGTCTGTAACCATGAATTCGGCGAGCGTTTCCACTGTCAGCAGTACTCTTTTTGATGGGCGTGCTGTATGCCGGAAAGTAGTAATCAAAGTCACTTGATAGGCGTGGTATATGACGGAAAGCATCGGTTGACGTCATTCGTGCACCGAGGATACCCAGCAAGGTCTGCACCTCCTGGGCTGACCACGGTAACGTTAAGCTGCGCGCCGACATTGTTTTGCAATCTTGTGATTTAAAAATGGCGCCTCTTGCTTTGTCGATCCCCCTGTCGCACGTGCAAGTGACGATTCTCTGTCAACCAATCAGCGTTCTGCAGTGAGTCTAGCTCCACCCTTTAGTACCGGCATTTTGATACCAGTCACAACTTTTGACAGTGGAAACGCAAATAAATGCGTACCGTACCGTACCATACCGCTCAGTGGAAACGAGCCATAGCTGGCCTCCGTTACATTATCATGACAGATATATTTCAGCCAGTTTTGGCCCAGTTGCCGACCACTGGTCTACAATATAAACATAAGTAAATGTAATTTAAATTAAATTGGATTAAAATGTAGTCTGGCGTGGCCATACTCAATTATAGTCCGAATATGAGTCTGGTACCGCTCCATTGAGCTTTGATTATGGGGCGTGTTTCAACCGAGCCAGGAAAGACCTCAATTGGATAGACCCACAACCAATCAGAGCAACGGAATGTCAACAGAACTCAACTGCACTGTTTTCACTCCATACAAGTGTTTTTCTCCATGTTCGCGGGTTGAAGCGACCCCAATTATGTGATTATATAAACCCAGGAATGCGAATTTTAGCAGGCAACCTTACCAAAATAACATATTTTGCCAACCAAACGGCATTTTTTTCCGGAGAACCCCTCGGAAAGTTATTGTTTTGGGCTATAGTTTTGAGTAGCAATTGTGCGCGACATTGCAAAAAAACGTGGCAACCCTGTCTGCGCGCGCTGGATTAAGTAACGTTACAAGAAAACGATGAGTGTAAACGATCTTTGCAAGTTTTAAAATAAAAGAATTTAAGTATACACAGAGTACTTACCAACACGATCATCGTTTCTGAGAGAAATAGTGAAGGTGAATGCATATACGAACAAGTTCTCCATTTAGGATAATAGCAAATTCAACCCAATGCGCCTTTGATGATGTGGATGATTACGTTACTGTTGATCATCTGTCCATCATCATCTAAAGCCCGCCCTGACAATTTCATTGGTCCGAACAGTTTCTGTTCGGGCATAATTACTCCTCTATGGAGCGAGGCCAGACCGAATTGCTAGAGCAAAACATTTTGAGGGCGGGGCTAAATTCGGCTGGCATCCAGGCTAATTAAAATTCGCATTTGGTGGGATACATATGATTTCGAATATATTAATTATTTAATACACAGCATATCAGTAATGCCTGTTAAGTAAGTAATGTAGGCCTAACTCGAGACCTATTTAAAAATAATTGAAATAGCGACGTTCAGTGGATTAAAGTGATCGTGTGCATACGTACATTGCTTAAATCACCTTCAATTCATTCTTCAGTTTTTCTCAGTTTCTTTGGTGCATTTCTCGAAGCTGCAAAAGAGTAAGTTCATTTCTCAAAACAATTCATACAAACAGCACCACATATTGGCTTACCTGCAAAACTTCATCTCTCAAAAACAGTCCTCCTTGTGTCATTGTTCACAAACAAGATAGTCAAAGTGTTTAGACACATTGTCAATATAACAGTGTACAATGGATATAAAACTGATCGATGATGGAACGATTTGAGGACTAGCTGGAAGAAGAGGTCCGGGCCACTCAGTTCCTGGCTGGGTTTCAGTGTGTGCTCTTCTGTGGAGACGAAGTTGACGAAGAACTGGACAATTTTGTTAAATATTGTCTGAATAGTTTTGTTGAATAATTAATATAACTGTTGTATATCTCAGCATGGTTGTGATTACCTGCAGCCTACATTTCATATGAAACCTGGAAATCACGAACATTGGTGGGCCCACACAACAGTCCCCATGAGTAAAACTGCTTAATAAATAAAAAGGTAACAAAGTTGGTTAGATAGTTATGGGCTAGACAGCTGAAAAAAAAAATGCTTTTAAGGCTACAAAATTAGTTTGAGGCAGACATAAACACAGCTCTTATTTATAGACCGACTACAGCAGCGGAAACACTGCAAAAATGGATGTGTGGTAGACTGCTCACAAAATTTCAGCTTATCGTTTACTTCACACAAATTAGGGGTTCACATTTTCACTTATTTTTAATTGTCCTGATCATGCTTTTATATTGTATTTATATTTTTATTATTTTATCATGTATCATGTGCTTTAATTATCACAACTAATCTTGTTTACTAGAGCACAGAATCTTGCATTACACCGGCATTAGGGATCCTTCATGAATGACAAACATGTCTATAATGTTATAGGTGTTTCTTCCTTTCTTGCTATCAGAAAGTTTGTGTTACTCTGTACACATAGGGGTATTTTAAATGGCTTACGAATGTCATACATCTTTTTTTAAGCAATAGAGTAAAAATAAGAAATAATAAAAAAAATATTTACAGTAAATATAAAATTTTTATTAATATTTATTTTGAGTATGCTCATGTAAGTGTGTGGCACCAAGGATGATAATGTTCAGATCATATCTCAAATTATTTAAAATATTTTGTGTGTGTGCAAATGGATAAACCAGATGCAACTGTTTGTCAGGGCTGTTGTTAATCTGCACCTTGAAACCCAATATACTGGAAAAGCAGGAAGAGGTTTAAAACATGGAATATTTAATCACATAGACAAAAGAATCAACTTTTTCTAAATTTGTACACTCTAAAAAACATGGTTCTTTAAAGGTTCTTTACACAGTCCTATTTAGAACCGTATATCGTCCTTTGCTGAAATGGTTCTTTGTGTTAGAGTTAGGGTTCTTTATTCCCGCCTTTTTGTTTTTTCAAATCTTTAACTGTCAAAGCCACCTCATTACTGATATTCTGGAGCTCAGCTATACAACTTTAACTTGTTGGTACACATTGTGTGGTACAAATTCTTTACGTTTTCAACTTTTCTTGAAATATTTTGAGATATATGAATATAACATGAGATGAATATGAGAAGGAAGTGGCCGCACAAATCAAGTGTGTTTTAAGTGTCAATGCTGCCATCGTGTGGTGAAAATTGGAAAATTTGTGTTCCTTAGCCTATATATATATATATACACACACACACGTTTTTTTAAAGAAGTAGGCCTAAGTCATAATAATAAGAAACTTTCTCATAATTATGACTTAGTATTTCATTATTTTGAGAAACCTTCTCGTAACAATGAGAAATTTTCTAGTAATAATGACTTACTTTTCTCGTATTAAAGGGAAACTTTAACTGTGTCCGAAATCGCCCCCTATACCCCTACATTACTAGTTACTACACTACAGTTCATTTGAGGGAATGAATGAAAACAAGTGAATTCTGAGACCGACGCTGTGTCCGAAATCGCCCCCTATAGGCTACCCTCATTTACTATTCCCTACATTACTCCACTTATACAGGTCCTTCTCAAAAAATAAGCATACTGTGATAAAAGTTCATTATTTTCCATAATGTAATGATAAAATTAAAATGTCCTATATTTTAGATTTATTGCACACCAACTGAAATATTTCAAGTCTTTTATTGTTTTAATACTGATGATTTTGGCATACAGCTCATGAAAACCCAAAATTCCTATCTCAAAAAATTAGCATATTTTATCCGACCAATAAAAGAAAAGTGTTTTTAATACAAAAAAAGTCAACCTTCAAATAATTATGTTCAGTTATGCACTCAATACTTGGTTGGGAATCCTTTTGCAGAAATGACTGCTTCAATGCGGCGTGGCATGGAGGCAATCAGCCTGTGGCACTGCTGAGGTGTTATGGAGGCCCAGGATGCTTCGATAGCGGCCTTAAGCTCATCCAGAGTGTTGGGTCTTGCGTCTCTAAACTTTCTCTTCACAATATCCCACAGATTCTCTATGGGGTTCAGGTCAAGAGAGTTGGCAGGCCAATTGAGCACAGTAATACTATGGTCAGTAAACCATTTAGCAGTGGTTTTGGCACTGTGAGCAGGTGCCAGGTCGTGCTGAAAAACGAAATATTCATCTCCATAAAGCTTTTCAGCAGATGGAAGCATGAAGTGCTCCAAAATCTCCTGATAGCTAGCTGCATTGACCCTGCCTTTGATAAAACACAGTGGACCAACACCAGCAGCTGACATGGCACCCCAGACCATCACTGACTGTGGGTACTTGACACTGGACTTCAGGCATTTTGGCATTTCCTTCTCCCCAGTCTTCCTCCAGACTCTGGCACCTTGATTTCCGAATAACATGCAAAATTTGAGCGACAGTCCAGTGCTGCTTCTCTGTAGCCCAGGTCAGGCGCTTCTGCCGCTGTTTCTGGTTCAAAAGTGGCTTGAGCCTATTTGTTCAGAAATTTATTTCTGTGTCTTACCCTCTCGCTTGAGGGTGTCAATGATGGCCTTCTGGACAGCAGTCAGGTCGGCAGTCTTACCCATGATTGCGGTTTTGAGTAATAAACCAGGCTGGGAGTTTTTAAAAGCCTCAGGAATCTTTTGCAGGTGTTTAGAGTTAATTAGTTGATTCAGATGATTAGGTTAATAGCTCATTTAGAGAACCTTTTCATGATATGCTAATTTTTTGAGATAGGAATTTGGGGTTTTCATGAGCTGTATGCCAAAATCATCAGTATTAAAACAATAAAAGACCTGAAATATTTCAGTTGGTGAGCAATAAAATATATGAAAGTTTAATTTTTATCATTACATTATGGAAACATAATGAACATTTATCAAATTTGCTTTATCTAATATGCTAATTTTTTTAGAAGGACCTGTATAGTCCACCTAAGTGAGTGAATTTGGACACTGAATGCACAGGAAGGTCTGTCCCTTCTGCATCGTTTTTGCTCGCTGTTTAATCATTATTTGAAATATAGCAAACTGGCAGCTCAAGTAGTAATGAAAAGATTTATCTTGAACTCTATTATGGAAACTATGTACAACCGTAATATAATGATCAATTAAAGGGGTGGCTGATTGCCCCTTTTTACAAGATTTAAAATAAGTCTCTGGTGACTCCAGAGTGTGTATGTTAAGTTATATCTCAAAATACCCTACAGATAGTTTTTTATAGCATGTTAAAATAGTCACTTTTGAGGGTGAGCAAAAACCATTGACTGTACGTGCCGTTTTTGTGTCCCTTTAAATGCAAATGAGCTGCTACTCACGGGGCGGAGCTTCAAGAACTCCAGTTAGCAGCTCTGATTACCTGTCTGATTTCATGCAGACAGGCGATAAAACTGTTCTGCCTTTTATGTTCAAACCGGAGTTGGACAAAGATGGAGAGACTCAAGAAGTGACAACATTTAGAATGCAACAAGGTGTTTCTGAATGGTTAGTTGATTAATTTATGTAGCTGATGTGAAGTTAACTTTTAATCTTCTTTAAAGTTAATCTTCAAGTCATTGATTAGCACATTCTGTCATTATAACCCCCTTTTTGGTGCATTCCCGGGGACAAGGTTTATGTAAATTTCAGGGAGGAAGCTTATGTAGTCCCTACAAGCCATTTGTTGTAGTCCTTAAAAAGCTATTTCTTTAAGAGAAAATTTCTCCCTTTGCATTGAACTTTGAGTGTCGTAACTTCGCAGATGTTGTTTATGCTCAAACAGCAACATTACACAAAAAGTAAAAAAGTGAAATCATAATCAACCACCCCTTTAAAAAGGAATTTATACCTGTATGATATTCCGCTGCCACATTGGCAGGAATTCATTGGCGGGAATTCATTCTTAATGCGACTTTCACATTGCATTATGGGTATTCTCCAGCCGATGAGCGTAGATTGGTTGTACAATGTACTCATTATTGTGGTATTGAATGAGTGCACTCGATAACGTCCAATATGGTTTTGTACACCACTACAAATGGATGTACTATTTGGATGTAGGGCCCCCTATACCCTCATTCACTATTGCATTAGTCCACTATATGGATTGTACACTCGTTGTGGTGTATTGCGGATACCTTTCACTACAATTGGCTGTCCCCTCAAATTGTAAAGGGGGCAATTTCTGACAGTCTTCATCATTATTATGAGAACATTTCTTATTATTACGAGAAACTAAGTAGTTATTATGTGAAATTTTTGAAGTTTTTTAAATTTCAATTTTGTGAATATTTTTCACCTTGAATATTATATTTACTCATTATTATAAGAAAGTTTCTCAATATTATTACTTGCAGACATTTTTTTAGGATTAAACAGATAAGAGGAAGCTAGTTTTTAGTTGAGAATCCAGCAGTTTCATTAAAGGATTAGTTCACTTCAAAATGAAAATTTCCTGATAATTTACTCACCCCAATGTCATCCAAGATGTTCATGTCTTTTTTGTTGTTGTTGTTGTTGTTGAGGAAAACATTCCAGGATTTTTCTCCATATAATGGACTTCAATGGCAACCAAAATGTTCAAAGCAATGGAGTTTCAAAGGGCTTCAGAGGCTCTACACGATCCCAGACGAGGAATAGGGTCTTATCTAGGTTAAAAAGTATATAAATGTTAATTTTTTTCTTGAAAATGACCAATAGTTTCGCTAGATAAGACCCTACTCCTCTGGGATAGTGCAGAGCCTCTGAAGCCCTTCAAAACAGCATTGATTTGGACCTTCAACCCATTGGTTGCAATTAAAGTCCATTATGTGAAGAAAAATCCTGGAATGTTTTCCTTGAAAACTTAATTTCTTTTCGACTGAAGAAAGAAAGACACAAACATCTTTTTTTCATTTTAAAGTGAACTTATCCTTTAAGACACCAAATACAGCCCAACAAACAGCACCTGCAAAAGCTTTCAGCACCGTGGACAGCAGCAGTCGCGGCTTCACTTACTATTTATTTAAGCAAAGCACGAAGATTAATTTTTCTGTTACATATTATTTTGAATAAGATGGTCAATTCACACCACCAGGTGGCATAAAATGAACAAATATTAACCATCGTTGTGCAATCCAGCTTCCAATCGCTCTATTAATGTAATCTGATTCATATTTGCTAGACATGCTAAAAAACGCTAAGAAAAGTTGCAAATGTACAAAACATCGCAACGACCAAATGCGCAAATCTGCATTTCACAGTACAATTAGTCGAGGCATCTTCTGCGCATGCGTGGAGTGGACTGTGTACCCCCGCGCGCAACTCGGGGCGCATCACTGACAGGTTACTCGCGTGCACTTCTCATGCAGTGCACCGAACACCTGTAAGATGTGCATGGAGACAAAAGCTGGGTGGAAATCATGAGGTGCCATTAAGCCCATGCAAATCCTCTGAAATTTCATCATAATGACTAATTGGACAAACGTGTCCAGCTGCCCGTTCAGCATCACTTTATGCGCTGAGGACATTATGGACAGTAATGCAACTGCTGAGGACTTTGAGTACCCGGTCCATCTCTTCCCAGTCCCTATACTGACTGGCATCACAGTGACGTGCTCTTTCCTGTTCCTCGTCGGAATAACTGGGAACCTGTTGACCATTTTGGTGGTCACTAAATACAAAGACATGCGAACCACCACTAACCTTTACCTCTGCAGCATGGCACTTTCAGACCTGCTCATTTTCCTCTGCATGCCCCTCGACCTGTACCGGGTCTGGCGGTATCGACCGTGGAACTTTGGGGATGAGCTGTGCAAACTCTTTCAGTTTGTGAGTGAAAGCTGCACGTACTCCACCATCCTCAACATCACCGCCCTCAGCGTGGAAAGATACTTCGCTATCTGCTTTCCCTTCAGGGCAAAAGTCATCGTCACGCGGGGTCGCGTTAAAGGGGTGATTTTACTTCTCTGGACTGTGGCTCTGTGCAGCGCGGGACCCATATTCATTCTGGTCGGGGTCGAGCACGAGAACGGCACCAACCCCTGGGAAACCAATGAGTGTAAAGCGACCGAATATGCCATCCGGTCCGGACTGCTTACCATGATGGTTTGGGTCTCCAGTGTGTTTTTCTTCCTCCCGGTCCTCTGTTTGACAGTGTTGTACAGCCTCATAGGTAGGAGGCTGTGGAGGAGAAAGGAGAATCCAGTGGCACCCATTTCTAGTCGGGATAAGAACAATAAACAAACGGTCAAAATGCTAGGTGAGCTCAACGATGCCCTGCAAAGTCTGACAAGTACTTTGTGTATTATATTATATGTTTGAAAATCATTATATATATATATATATATATATATATATATATATATATATATATATATATATATATATATATATATATATAGCCTATATAAAATATTAGCCTATATGTTGTGTTTCATCCAGAAAATCCGACAAAACATTTATTTTCTCTTTAAAACAAATATTTTATTTAATATATATTTATTTACATCTAATTCAATGTCCTGTGCATAAAGCCAAAAGCCACGAGGTGGTTTTAGTGATTTTTTTATATATAGGCTAGCCTACCATAGTGTTCTAATATAAAACAATTTTATTTAAAATATTTAGGCTAGCGTATTTTATAATAAAATTATTGTAATAAATGTATTTGTTTTATATATTTTTGACATTACAATTTACATTAATTCTTAATCATAAATAAACAACTTGTTCATTTTGTGTACGGTTGCAAACGCGGCTCCTCCAATCAGACATGGGAACAATTTGTCCTGAAATTCGTTATTTTTTTCCATGCACAATGAATTAATTCGTTAAATTATTGGATATTCTATATTACAAATTCTATAAAACTTATATTCTATATAACTGCATCTCCAGCTTCCATTTAAAACATTTAACTTGTTTTTCATTATTTTTTATAATCAGGAATCAAATGATTTTAATGAACACACGACGACTAGAAGTAGGTAGCATGATTCCAGTCAGAACTAATATGACTCTTTAACCGCGAGTCACTCTTCGGGAATCTGATTCACTTCTCTTTGAGTGAATAAAAAAAACAACACAGCGACAAGTGTAGTCCGAAACCCGAATAAATGACTCGAGTTCTTGAGTCGGTTCTCGTTAGCGAATCAGAAACACTTCAGCCGGATCGGTTATTGATTCTGACTCAACCGTAAATAATAATTTTCGACTCGAAATAATTGTTAAGCATGTTTAAACACACTTTTTTTTGCAAGAATGTCATATTAAATGTATCTCTTCGTTATATAATACATTTTTAAAACGTTTTAAAACATTAAAAACAATAACTTTCTTTCTCTCTCCCTTTATCAGCTGTGGTGGTTCTTGCGTTTGTTCTCTGCTGGCTGCCGTTCCATGTGGGTCGCTACCTCTTCTCCAAGTCATCCGAGGCCAATTCTCCTTTAATCTCCCAAATCAGCGAATACTGCAACCTGGTGTCATTTGTGCTGTTTTACCTCAGCGCTGCGATCAACCCCATCCTCTACAACATCATGTCGAAGAAGTACAGGTGCGCGGCGGGCAAACTGTTCGGGGTGAGGCGCGCTCCCGGACGATCAGTGCAGAGCATCGTGAACGCGGAGAGTTTTTCGGTGTGCAATGAATACAGCTGGAGCACGTGACACAGGAAAAGTCGTTTTGAAACGTGCACTTTTCCACACAGACTAAAACGACTGAAAAAAAACTGAATGAGAATGAAAACGACAGTCAACATTAACCTCATAATTTGGGTGATATTGAGATTATTCATTTAATATCAACCATCCACTGAGTCGTCATAAAAGCCATTGCTTATTTTCAATTTAGCCTGTATAAAGCAGTAAAAATGATCAAACTGCTGAGCCCTGATCGCACAGTTTTTTTTATCTTTAGGTGCAACATAGGCCTACCTAGTGCATATGCCACCAAATATTAATTTATTTTATGATAATGTTTATGCACAGGTATTACCATCATCAGCAGACACCAGCAGTGTGACGATTCCCTTTACCCTGGTATTCATGCAAACTGTACATATGCACACTACCCAAAATGCCTTAAACTGTGTGAAGTACTGGATGACAGAGCACTGTAGATGTAAGCACTCTAACATTGTACCCTATGTGGGAGAGATACAATGGTGCTGAATGATACCATCCCATGCCATTAAAAGCCCATTCCCAAGCTTGTATTTCTGATCACGTTACATAAATCCATCGCTGCCATAAAAAGTGCACTTATTGTGAACAATGCTGTTTGTAAGTTATGTGTTTGAATTTAGCATATGTTACTTGTTGGCAATGACATTCTAATTAAAATGTAAAACTTTTTCTTGAGATGCCTGTAAAACACTGGGAATCTTCGAGCGGGGATATGTTTTTTTGTTAATGAAAATATTTATAAAGATATTTGATATATTGTGTCTATACGCCTTTAATTCACACTGTGATACATTTTCTGGAACATGTTGTTGTGTAATATAAAGGTTTTGATGTCATAAAGTATTACTTGATTTTCAAATTAAAATGGATCGTGTTATTCACTATACAGCGTGTCCTGTATTTGTTCTTGGAAATACATAAAAAAAAATAAAAAAATTATATATGTATGTATATATGTATGACTCCCCAGCACAGAAAATCCAATGGAAAAGTTTGTTTTGTGTCCACCTGTAAAGATAAATAATATACAGTGCTCAAAAAAATGTAAGGAACACTTTTTAATCAGAGAATAGCATCAAGTCAGTTAAACTCCTGGGATACTGATCTGGTCAGTTAAGTAGCAGAGGGGGTTGTTGATCAGTTCCAGCTGCTTTAGTGTTAATGAAACTAACAACAGGATCACTAGATGGGCAACAAGGAGACGACCCCCAAAATAGGAATGGTTTTACAGGTGGAGGCCACTGACATTTTTTTCCCAACTCATCTTTTCTGACTGTTTTTCACCAGTTTTGTCCTTTTGTGTCACTACTGGTAGCACGAGGCGATACCTGGACCCTACAGAGGTTGCACAGGCAAGTCCAACTCCTCCAGGATGGCACATCAATACGTGTCATTGTTAAGTGGTTTGCTGTGTCTCCCAGCACAGTCTCAAGAGCATTCCAGGAGAAAGGAGAGCTGGACAGGGCCGTAGAAGGTCCTTAGCCCATCAGCAGGACCGGTATCTGCTATTTTGTGCAAGGAGGAACAGGATGAGTACTGCCATTGCCCTTCAAAAGGACCTCCAGCAGGCCACTGGTGTGAATGTCTCTGACCAAACAATCAGAAACAGACTCCATTAGGGTGGCCTGAGGGCCCGACGTCCTCTAGTGGGCCCTGTGCTCACTGCCCGGCACCGTGGAGCTTGATTGGCATTTGCCATTGAAAACCAAAATTGGCAGGCCGCCACTGGTATCCTGTGCTTTTCACAGATGTGAGCAGGTTCACCCTGAGCACACGTGACAGTCGTGAAAGGGTCTGGAGAAGCCGTGGAGTTATGCTGCCTGTAACATCGTTCAGCATGACTGGTTTGGTGGTGGGTCAGTGATGGTCTGGGGAGGCATATCCATGGAGGGACGCACAGACCTCTACAGGCTAGACAATGGCACCCTGACAGCCATTAGGTATCGGGATGAAATCCTTGGACCCATTGTTTCCTCCTGGTGCACAACTATGCCCCGCCTCATGTGACGAGAGTATGCAAGCAGTTCCTGGAGGATGAAGGAATTGATAACACTGAATGGCAACCACGCTCGCCTGACCTAAATCCAACAGAACAACTCTGGGACATTGTGTTCCGGTCCATCCGACGGTGCTAGGTTGCACCTCAGACTGTCCAGAAGCTCAGTGATGCCCTGGTCCAGATCTGGGAGGAAATACCCCAGGACACCATCCGTTGTCTCATTAGGAGCGTGCCCTGACGTTGTCAGGCATGCATACAAGCATGTGGGGTGGAGGGGGGGATACAAACTACTGAGTACCATTTTGAGTTGCTGCAATTAAATTTCTGCAAAATGGATTAGCCTGCTGCATTGTTTTCACTTTGATTTTCAGGGTGTCTTTGAATTCAGTCCTCTGTAGGTTGATCATTTTCATTTCCATCAAACGATGTGGCATCCTTTCATTAATAACACATTACCTAGTCCATATTAGTATAGATATCCAGCATGATATTTTTCCCCATTGAGATCTGATGTGCTTTCAAAGTGTTCCTTACATTTTTTTGAGCAGTGTAATTAAAATATAAAACTTAATATGCATGCAGTATGGGTCATATGTGAAATACAAAAAAATGCAAATTGTTTCAGAAATTTTAAAAAATTTATTGTGTATAAATATATTACATATATGCTACAGATACATAATCATCTTAAATACAAAGGGTAGTATTTTCAATATCTATACATTTAAATTGATATGGTAGTTGTTGTTTTTTTAAATATAATGTCTACGATTATAATTTACATCAATAAATGTGACAGTTATGCTTTAAAAAAATGGTAATATGGAATGATTTTCATGAAACAATACAGAAGAATGGAAAACTATCTAGGCCACTTATTACCTGATATCCAGCTAAATGTAGCTAAAAAAAAGAAAAAAAAGTATTTCTGTTTTCCACTTAAAAATGGGGTCTATAGTTCTTAAAAGGTAAAAAAAAAGTGTTAAAAGTGTTCTTCAAGTGTTTCCACTTCAAGTGTTCTAGTGTCAAGTCATTTAAACTCCTTTTAATCAGAAAACAATGGAATGTTTGTCTAAAAAGTTGAGCGATACATATATACGATGAAAAGCAGTTAAAAATAGTACAAAAAAAACAAAACATTGCTGTTTGTGCAGATGAAATCACAAGGTTGATCACATATCAACATTTCCATAACCAAAGAAAAAAACAGAATAGCAAACAATACAAATATATCTGAAATAAGACAGGTTAATGATGTTAAAATGCTGTGGTATATTTGGAAAAATAATAAAGATTTGTCATAACCCCCCTATAAAAGACATGCTACATGAGGAAAATATTGAATATGACAGTTCTGATTCTTGTAATAAATAAATGAAGATTGCACTGTGATTTGCATTATAAAGTAAAAGTATATAGCATAAATAAATCCAACAAAACTGTTATTGTATACCTTTTTTGCTCACTAACTTTGGTTAAGGGCTGATTGAGCTAGTAAACACGATCATGTACTGTATGTGACCAGGGGAAAGGGTTAATGGAATACTGTAAGCAGCAGATCTGAAATGATTTGGAATTGTGGATTTAAAGGCACAGGTTCACATTACCTCTGGCCCTCCCAAGTCCCTGAGGTACAAACACTCCAGACTTCACAACACTGTACATCGATGATTGTTTGCAAAGACTGTCATTTGACTCTCTTTGGACTGACAGTTGTTTTTTTGACTTTTTTCCTCGTTTTTTTTTTTTTTGTACAGAAGGCCCAAGGACACCTTTTTAAGACAAACGAAAAAAAGCTTTTAAGAAGCTTTTAGAAATGCTTTCCAGGGGCACAGATAAGCGAACAAGGACATTGGTGCTGTTTGTCTGTCTAGACACTGAATTAAAGATAATCAAAACTGACCATTAAAAAACATCTTCAGACTCCATTCTTGCATAACTTGAGATCCAGAAAGGCCACTTATTACTTATAGTGTTAAAATCTCCTAAATACTATATATAAAAATATGCTACAGCATCTTAAACTTAAACAAAAAAAAACAGGCACAGAAGCCGAACAGTACGTTTCATCATTACTGATTTCTTAAAGCTGTAACTCACCTTTATAGGAAAAACTATATATATATATATAAAAAAACCTGTAATAAAAAAATAATATGAAATCTGCTCAGGTGGTTGTTCTTAAAACTGTAAAACGTGTATTTTGGTCAATGACCAAATAAACCAGTACTTGCATTAATGATTTTGCAAGCTTTCATTAAAAAACTCAAGTGACAAGAACGCAGTGTTTCCTGCCTCTAAATCAGAAGCTGAAGCAGGAAGGCCATTAAGACAGAGAGAGAGGCCACCCCAAATACTATGAGGCCAGCAAACTGTTCATCGGTGAGGGATTTGCCCATGGGCACCCTGGTGACGTCCGCTTCCACAGCCAGTGTGGCATCAGACCGCCGCAGGTTGAAGTGGGCGGATGGGCTGAAGGACCCGAACAGCTCCTGGTGTGTGTCTGCGCAGCGCCTGCATGCAAACACTCGCACGCGGTAGTCTGTGTTCCACTGCAGCCCGAAGAGCTGGAAGGATGTCTCATCTCCCTTATACACCTAAGAGACAGAAGGAAAGTAATGCGTTAGTTCAAGTTCCTCTTTAATCACGGTGCATACATTAGGATACTTAATGAATTATTATTATTATTAATAGTAATAGTATTAAAAAAGATCTTAGATATTATATAGAGGGACTGGGATGGAAAATAAATATTATATTTACATACATAAATATATTTATTATATTTAAATATTCACCTAAAGGATTATTAGGAACACCATACTAATACTGTGTTTGACCCCCTTTCGCCTTCAGAACTGCCTTAATTCTACGTGGCATTGATTCAACAAGGTGCTGAAAGCATTCTTTAGAAATGTTGGCCCAAATTGATAGGATAGCATATTTGCAGTTGATGGAGATTTGTGGGATGCACATCCAGGGCACGAAGCTCCCGTTCCATCACATCCCAAAGATGTTCTATTGGGTTGAGATCTGGTGACTGTGGGGGCCATTTTAGTACAGTGAACTCATTGTCATGTTCAAGAAACCAATTTGAAATGATTGGAGCTTTGTGACATAGTACTTTATCCTGCTGGAAGTAGTCATCAGAAGATGGGTACATGGTGGTCAAAAAGGGATGGACATGGTCAGAAACAATGCTCAGGTAGGCTGTGGCATTTAAACGATGCCCAATTGGCACTAAGGGGCCTAAATTGTGCCAAGAAAACATCCCCCACACCATTACACCACCACCACCAGCCTGCACAGTGGTAACAAGGCATGATGGATCCATGTTCTCATTCTGTTAACGCCAAATTCTAATTCTACCAGTCTGGCACCAACAACCATGCCACACTCAAAATTGCTTAAATCACCTTTCTTTCCCATTCTGACATTCAGTTTGGAGTTCAGGAGATTGTCTTGACCAGGACCACATCCCTAAATGCATTGAAGCAACTGCCTTGTGATTGGTTGATTAGATAATTGCATTAATGAGAAATTGAACAGGTGTTCCTAATAATCCTGTAGGTGAGTGTATAAATATATAAATAAATAAATAAATAAATAAATAAATAAATATATATATATATATATATATATATATATATATATATATATATATATATATTTCTTGGCATATATATATATATATATACACACACATATACACACGCAATATCATATGTATATGTTAAATTAAAATGAATGAATCTCTGTAAATAATATATTTATATTCTATCTCAAATTATTTAAAAATCAATTATTTAACAAAAAACATGGTTTTAGGTAGCAATAGCAAATTTTGTAAAAAAAACAAATGGAGAATAAATCACAGGGCACAAGACGATTTTAGATTCACTGGTCATCAGAAAAGAAGCCAAGATGTCAGAAAGAAGGCCAAACAAAATGTACACTCTGTCTCTGACCCACTTCTCACAAATCTTCAGGCCTCGGCAAATAAAGGACTTCGGTCTGCTCAAAGGGAATCTCAACAAGCCACTATAATCCTTTCATCTGGAGTGCGAAGAACACTGTCATGATCAATATCATACAAGAATCAACTTCTGTTTGTTCATAAAACGGATTATTAGAGTTACATAAATGTACAAGTACATGCTTGAAATACAATTTTCTCTCTCTTTGTAATGTATAAAAAAACACTGTAATTTAAGCACAAGATAAATTAACCGAAAAGATGAAAAGAAAAAAATGTCTTGGGCATTCATGCACCTTTTGCAATGATGTTTGTATATGTAACGGGAAAGTCTGCATGTTGCGACGGCACCAATGACCATGACAATACACGTAATAGTCCGTATGTAGAGCAAATGCACTACAAAATGGAAGATTCAATTTATAGCAGTGTGCTTCAAAATGAGAAGCGTTTAAAAAAAAATCAAAACAAATTACTCTATATCTTTTAATGTCAAAACAAAGCATACAGAAAAATCTCTCACTGAATGTGGTTGTTGACCAAAAGGCATTAGCCATTTTTGGAAACGTACACAAAAAACAAGAGCATTGAGTAAATGGGAAAATAAAAGCAGGCTTTTATGCCTAGTAAATATTGTTGAAGAGACATGTATTCAGGCGACTTTGTTCCACCGGTCACATGCAGCTTTCAGAAGGACCACATTATATGTCTCCATGGAAACAAAAGAGATTTTAAGCCTCTCAATGAACGCTAGCTCAGTTTTGGTGAAGTCTTGATATTATTCCCATGAAACACACACAATTATGTATGTATAATTAGCCTTTTGTGTATTAAAAACTCCCAATTAATTAAAGGCAGGCAAGTCAATTTTACATAATTAATTGAATGCTACAACACTAGCACAAAAAATAAGAAAGAAGAATAATCAAAATCACTTGTTAAACAGCTTGTAGTGATATTTGCATAAACAGGGGGATAATGGCGGCTCAGTTAAATTGTTAATTAAGCTAATATATTGCCTGGGGAACTCCATTGCTTCATTAAATTATTTTTTTAATCAAAATGAATATAGCAGCAAGGCATTAGTGAGGATGAATTTAGTAGAACAGATGAATGACTGTAAGGGTGAATTGCAAGAAATGTCCAGGGCCCAGTTGTTTAGAAAGTGTAATTTGGATCAGAATGATCTAGATTTGAAAATCTAATGATTTGCTTTTCAGGATCAGGTAATCTATTTTACATTTGTGCCGGCTTTTTTTTAAAGCAAATTTGGATTGGATCACCCTGATCCAGGCACACACTTTTTCAGATTTCAAAACAAACAAACATCCCCTTCCGTTTCCAATTTCCTTAAAAGGGGAGGGTCGAATGCTATTTCATGCATTCTGACTTATTCACACTGTTAAAGAGTTGGATTTCTTGTATGGTCCCGGATGAGTCCGTGCACACATCAACCAGAGCGAGCGCGAGAGCACGCCCATCAACGAGCTTCAATCGGGTTACAGAAGCTGTCGGCAGCGCTGTCATTTTGTTTTTAGACCATGAAATCAACAATGTCACTAAAGAAGTGTGTTTTTGGTTGTGAGGGAAAGACGACCTTGTTCAGCTTCCCAAATAACCCAGCGTTAAGGAAACAGTGGATGCTGTTTGTTTTTCCGTAGCAGCAACAGAGTTCTGCAAGTGTGTTTGTTTGTTCCCGGTTATGAGCCGAAACCGCAGGTGGTGAGTAAAACTGCATCAAATGTCTGTCTGTTGGCTATCGGCAGGTAAGTGCATATAATGTCGACAACACAAACGTATGGTGAACCAAAAGTTATCCAGGGATAATGCGATAATGTATTGTGTGTGTGTGTGTGTGTGTGAAGATAAACATGAGCTTGGCAGAAACTGTGTGTGTTATGTACCCTTTAAACAGTCAGACCACTACTGAGGCACTAAAGTCTGGAAGCTTGTTTCCGCCATGAAATAGAACAATGTTGAGTGTATAATAGAGTAATAGTAGCCCATTTTCACATATGAAAATATACAGCTGCTGGATTCATTGGTCAAAGAAGAACTGGTCCCCTGACTGAGCCTGCTTTCTCACAAGGTTTTTTTCCTCAATTATGTCACCTGATGGAGTTTTTCTTGCCCCCGAGCCTCTGGCTTAGCTGGGGACACTAATTCAATATTATTGATCTGACTGTACTGACACTGTTGTATGAGAACTGAAAGGAGCTGGACGATGACATCACTGATTTTGCAGAACTTCTTTATAGCTGAATTTATTTTGGTTATTGAACCGAACTGAATCCACACTGAACTGATTTTAATGGTCTTTTTAGAGCTGCTTTACAGCATCAGTTAATAATTATTTTCCTGTTTATCACTGTGAATCTCATTTTAAACAATCTGTATTGTATGAGTGCTATATAGATAAAGGTGACGAGATGACGTTAAAGTAATGAGAATAATGAGAAGTAATGAGATAAAAATATGACAAAAAAAATCTTTTGATTTTGGGGTGAAAAATGTGACTCCCATGTGACCTATGTGAAAATGACATCCTCTAGGAAAAGAGAGGACAGAAAACGTGAAGGAGGGAAAAGTAGTGCGTCTTCTCATTTTAATGAATAAATCCAGACAATTTCAAATGTTGTGAACTTCCATCCGACTTATCGCACCACAGAAGTGGCATTACAAAAATCGATTTCACAACAAAAGAGATTGTACACCTGGATGGACCCAATCGCGATGATAACGTTTCCCTCTCTCTGCGTGCCTTTCTGACCCCACAGCACAATTAAATGAATCCTTTGGGACTGTGTGTACGGGCGCACTCAATTTCATTCAAATGCTGATTGTGATGAGTTAAAACAGATAAAATGGAACAGCAAATGATGCAAATAGCTCAAGCCCTGTTTCCATTTCCTGTTCTAAATGAATTCTATTCTATGAAAAGCTTGTCTCCTGTGACTGGCCATATGTAAATCTAGCACAGAAAAAGAGAGTGTTTCTTCCTTGAAACAAAGTAAAACTACCATATGGTATTCAATCATTTAAACAAAAGAATCAAACATTTTCCAAAGTTCTTGGAAACAATTTGGGAGCAAGAGCTGTTTTAAGAAGTAAAAGATTAAGGAGCTTAGATCTTACCTGTTTAAAATCAGATTCTCTGCCTCCCAGCACCTGTAGCACATAGCTGATTCGGTCTCCTCTCATTGGTGGAATACTCTCCCATGTGACCTCACAGGTATTTCCCTCTAGCTGAACAATTTTTGGGGCTGAGGACAAAAAAAAAAAGGCTTTAGGCTTTATTATTATACATTTCTTCTATACACCAACGTTCCACAGTTTGGGATCAGTAAGACATTTTTATGTTTTAGACATTTTTTTAATGTTTTTGAATCCAAAATACAGTTAAAAACAATAATATTGTAAATATTACTACAATAAATAAATATTACTATTACAAATAAATGTTTTCTATTTGAATATATTTTAAAATGTAAATTTACTTGTCTTCAGTGTCACATGATCCTTCTGAAAACACAATTCTAATATGCCGATTTGCTGCTCAAGAAACGTTTCTTATTGTCATTGAATTAATAAATGACTGATAAATAAAATTTCAAAAGAACAGCATTTAACTGAAATAGAAATATTATAATAGACCTGCTTATATACTCATATATGTCTTTACTTTCATTTTTGATCAATTTAATGTGTCATTGGCTGAATAAAAGTATCTATTTAAAGTAATTAAATAAACCTACATTCAGAGAGATATGCAACAAACTGCAATGCACTGTGTATTCTGACACCTTTCTATTAGAACCAGCATTAACTTCTTGAGCAATTTGAGCTACAGTAGCTTGTCTGTTTGATCGGACCACACAGGCCAGTATTCGCTCCCCATCACTGAGCCTTGGCCGCCCATGACCCTGTCGTCGGTTCACCACTGTTCCTTCCTTGGACCACTTTTGATAGATACTGACCACTGCAGAATGGGAACACCCAACAAGAGCTGCAGTTTTGGAGATGCTCTGACCCTGTCGTCTCACAATTTGGCCCTTGTCAAACTCGCTCAAATCCTTACGCTTGCCCATTTTTCCTGCTTCTAACACTCTACTCTGAGGACAAAATGTTCACTTGCTGCCAAATATATCCCACCCATTAACTAGTGCTTTGATGAAGAGGTAATCAGTGTTATTCACTTCACTTGTCAGTGAATATGTATGTATGTGTATTTTATTTATATTTATTTATATTTATTTATATTTATATATATATATATATATATATATATATATATATATATATATATATATATATATAATATACATTCATATACATATACATATACACACGTCGTGCATACATACATATGCAGGAGGAGAATAAAGTATAATAAATGTGATACCTTTCAGTGTTTGTGGCAGCGATTTGGTGGTGCTGAAGGTGTACGTCTCAGAAAACGGCCCTTCGCCCGCCTCGCTCACTGCCTGGATCCGGAAACGGTAGCGGCTCGATTCGCTCAGTCTCTGCAGCTTAAAAGTGTGGCTCGGACCTCGGTAAACCACAACAAACCTAACAAGATAGTGAAGGCTTCTTACAAACATACACACATAACATTAATTATAATATTAATTAATTGGCAGCCTAGTATTGATGGCTTGAGATCACAGCTGAATGCGGTTCCGTTCACAACGCTTTAATAAATAGCATGAAGGTAGAAAAGATTGTGAGGTACAGGCAGGCCTTCATTACCTCAATTTAAGATTCCAGACTTTACTGTTTATATGGTTAAATTTTTTCAGAAGTGGAACTGAGGCTGAAAGCTCGAAACCGGGGAGAACACGGGCCCTCATTTGCTTCTAAATGAGCCATCGTGGGTCAGTGACGAGCGACTCTGAGAAAGCATTAAGGCAGGTGGTCTTGATAACCCTGAGTCTCTTATTCTAATTCCCAACAGCGCTTTGAGACCAAGTCTTCCCATTAACCAACTCCACCTTAATGGACCCACAAACACAAAATGTGCTTTTCAGATGATCTGCTTACATCTGAGAAGAAACGGCCCTACGGGTGCATCAGGGACAAATTCAAGCGAAAAAGTGCACACACACACGCACACACACACATGCACGCACGCACTACTATGAAATAAATTTGAAATTATATTCAAACTAAGCTTGCTGCGATAGTTCATAGTAATTATGAACCAGGGTTATTGTTATTGCAGGATAGTTAATGATCAGCTAAAGCCCGCCCGCACATTGACGTGATTGGTTACAAGGTAGTTTGTGTGAAAGCGATTTCAAAATGTGTTTTCTTGTCATCTCATCTCGTCTTTTTTTCACTGCAGTTTTAAGGAGAAAATACTCAGCAATGGTGTTAACTGGATTTGCACATGGTTTGTCTTAAAGCATATTAAAAACACCACATAGACATATAAACAATATTAGAAACTAGATTTTTCACCACAGGGGGTCTTTAACACTGCTGTGTCAGTGTGACATGGTAAACACTTTCAGAGAAGTTGCGTTTTTAAAATTCATCCCCTGAAGAGAACCGCTGCTACTGCTATTAAAACAGCACTTTCCCATCATTTTAAAGACTATGATATGTTTGTGCAATAAAAGGTTATATCAAGCAACTTAATGAAACTTTTTTTTTTGTTAAATACTGACTGTTTCTCTCTTAAATTTTCAGCAGACAATTGAAAAAGTAAATTTTCTAAGAAAACATCTAAATTATCCTATTTATAGAAGACTTCATTGAGACCCATTATTGACTCTCAAACTAGCTGATTATGAAAAGATGTAGTTTTGCACATCCCTAGACCCGCCCCTTCAGTGCTAACCTCTGATTCCTGTCCTCCATCTGCAGAATGTAGGCGGTGTCGTCGGTGAGTTGACTTCGACTGCTGAAACCCCAACGCAGTTTCAGACTCTGTGGTCCGACGGCTGCACACTCTAGCCGTGGTGGAGAGGGCGGCAGGGGCCTTGTCCTCACTGTTAGGGTCTGACTGAAGGGCCCGGGGCCCACCTCATTTTCTGCTCGAATCTGCAGGCTGGGAGGAGAAAGAGAGGAAATTAAGTGTTTAAGCTTTTTAGGACCCTATCATACACACAGCACAATGCAAAGTCAACAAAAACCTTGTCTAATACGCCATGGTGCAAGCGCAACTGGCTTTTAAAGGGAATGGGAGACGAGACTGATTGGTTTATTGCACGTTACGACCAAAACACAGCCATGACTCATTAAGAGATTAGGTACAACCCTTTTGGACCATGCATTTGGCAAAAGTGATCGTTGAACACGCAGATCGTTAAAATACGGCCCTTTATCTTGTACTGTTCCCTTGAGTTTAAAGGCTAGGTAACCTAAATTTAAATGATTTTCAAATTTTCAATCATTGGGCATAGATCACCCAAAAGTGAAGCTCCATCCATCAATATCATATTACTATGGAGATCAATTTTGAAGCAGATTCATCTGCAAACTAAGAGTCAGTAGTTCCTGCAGTTTTGCCCAATGTGCCGATCCCAGTTAAACAAGGCAGGTATCTTCAGCCTCCAGTTCTCTGTGACCTTTCAGCACAGATGGCACTTTACTCTGGCTGAAGGGGTGGTCTTGCATTCGAATGAGGATTTCTGCGAAGTTACCCAGCTGATATCCAAGAATCCAATTATTGTAAGTGCACATGGGACAGAAAAACATTTCTAAATTCTCTGAAAAGAGAGAAAGTTATCACTATAAATTTACATATTAACATTAACAGACAAATTAATCATCCTCATGTTATTCTAAACCCGTATGACTTTCTGTCTTCTGTGGATCATATATCAGTGGCACTTCCGCAAACGCATAAGAACCAGCTGTGATGTCATTTATTCACTGCAGTGTGAACATTCTTTAAAATGTCTCTTTTTGTGTCTTATTGAAAGAAAGTTATACACATTTGGAACAACATGGGGGTGAGGAAGTGATATCATCTTCCCCCCAAATAAATAAATAAAATAAAACTAGTAAATTCTAGAATACTATTTTCCGGGACTAATGGAAGTAAAAAAAATATCACGTGCAGTGAGTAAATAACCTTGTGTGACCATGCACACTGTTAATGTCTCAGTGGAACTTCTATAAAAGAGTTTTTATTTCTATTTAAAAGTCTCACACAATGTTCAAAACCCATGTTTTAAAGCACTTAACATGACAGTTAAAAAAACAGTATATAGGGCTTGATTCTCAGGAAATATTTAATGAATTCAAAAACCAACCCTCAAAATCAAAGACAGCTCTTATTATTAGAACATATATGATATATCAGTGTAAAAAACTGTTGTGCTGCTTAATATTTTTTTGTGGAAACTGAATTCTTTGAATAGAGTAGTTGAAATAGTTATAGAAATAGTTCATTTTTTTGAGAAAACCTTAAGATTTCAAAAAAGAAGATTTTTAGTATTACATTATAAATAAATAAAAAAGCATTAGGGCACTTTGTGCTTGTGAAAAGTGACAATGTTTTTAACTAATGTGATGCTGCTAGTGTGAACTTAAGGACAACTGAATCATACATCCATTTAAAATCATCCACTCCAGTTGCTAATTGCAAATGTTAAGCATAATTTGTTTTCAGAGACCACTTGGCTTGATAATTAGTCATTTAATGCCTTAACATTCACATACATTTTAGTAACATTGGGTCATTAGGGTGAGCTGGAACATTATTTTTTGGACCGCTTGAGAAGGATATCGAAACCTCCAGGTCCATTAGAGACATTATGCATTCATGATAATTATGAGTGCATACGGCATATTAATTGGTGATGGGTTTAACTATCCATTACCTCAATGGGGAAGTCACTTCTTTGTCCATTTACTGTTGTCATCCATCCCGAATTAAAGCCTTTACCTCAGGTAACATTTAACAGACTCGCTTTCCCGAAGCCTATTAGCCCAAAGACCATGTGAAAGGGTCATTTCTTTAAGCAAATGTGTTTTGTTTTGTTTGGACACTGGGATACCATGTTTTTTGACATAATACTGTAGGTTTAACAACATTATGCATTAATATGGTAACTATTTAGTATCATAGTATAAAGTCAAACCAAAATTTATTCAGACACCTTCAACATTTCACACATCACAGTTTATTCCCTATAGTTTAGAAAAAAGTAATAAAATATGACAAGAACTCAGAGCTAAATTGTGTCAGAACAAATTAATCTTGATAATGCCAGATAACTGATAGAAAGGCATATATGGATTACAATCAACCAATCAGCTGTCAGCTGTTCAATTTAAGTACACAATTAGATAATACCAGTTAAGGTCAACCAAAAGCAATACTTTATTTTGTTCAGTCTGTGGTGTAAAAGGTCGCATTAGCAATTAAAGAAAAAAAACAGTAGCAAAACATGGTCAGGACAAAGTATCTGGTCCCAAATTTCTATTACAGTCCACTGTATGAATAATGTTTGGGTATAATATGTCTCAGTTTACTTTATTTCACTACCCTCACTTACATACATTAACTATAGTCTCCTGCACCCACTAGTAAAAAAATATATCTGGTGTCTGAATAATTTTTGATTTGACTGTATATCCAATGTACCATGGTATTACCATCTGATATATTCCCTGTACCATGGTACCACTGTAGTTTTGTACAACAAAAAAAGCAAATATACCCTTCTAACAACTTGCATCTACCCAGTACACATAATTCACCATTTTGCTGAACACATCTTGAGCCAGACATAAGTGGAGTCCATTTGTAGAGCTAATAACACTAATTCAGGAACCTGCTCGTGGCTCACCAGCACTCATCTGTATTTTACAGAACCATGAGAAAATAAGGTCTCCGGTCATCGCTAATGCACAAATATATAGAGTTGGTGGAGGATGGTTGAAAAAGAGTTTTGATGTGTTACACAACATCTCCGCTCACCTGTACTCGCTGTCCGGCAGCAGGTCCCTGATAACATGACAGGTTGCCTTTCCGGTGGTGATGATGCCGTCTCCCATTGAGATGCTGTAGGAGGTGATTTCTGCTCCATTACAGTGGGGCTCGTCCCAGGTGAGGGCCAGACAGGTGGAAGGGGAGAAGGACTCGCTTTCTATTGGGGTCGGAGGGAGGTCGAGCTGGTGAACTCCGGATACTACATCAGGGACTGCTGCAGGGGTCCGACACGTCACCAGATCACTGTAGGGGCCTGCCCCTGCCTGGTTCACTGCCTATGAACAGAAGAAAACAAGGCAACTTTAAAGTCCCCAAAAATCAAAATGGACAATTCTTGTTTTTTATGGAGTATTGCATTTATTATAAATTATTTATCCAAGCACAATTTTTTTAAATAAATGGTTCCCCCTTAATCTTTAAACTTCCCCTCCCTCAAAAAAAAGCTCCATCCATTTTGTTAGGCTTACAGAGCCTAACAAAAAATCAACTTAATTAATGTATCTGTAATATGATCATGCATGCTCCATTTATAAAAGCAAAACTAAACCATTTATTTGACATGTTATTTTGTTGCCTACATCTGTTCTCTGTTAGCGGACTCCTTGCAAAGTTTGCATAGGCTATATAGTCATGATTGTTTTATTTATGGTTTAAAAACAAACATCTAATACTGTTCAAGCAACACTGGACGATTGGATAGAATAATATTATTCCTTGCTATACGTGAACATGACTGAAATTAAATATTTTCTTGTACCTGTATCTTTTCTCGGGTATCTCTGTGAAAGTCGCTTCATTGCGTTGGTTATAATTTATCTTTGGTTGTATAATGATGACTTCCTAATTCAGAATATGATCAAAGATTGCATATGTGGAGGCTCAACACAGTTAGTCTTACTGTTTAAAGGAACACTCCACTGTTTTCAGAAATAGGGCTTATTCAACTTCTTTCCTACATTTAGATATGTGGGCAAATGCATTTTTGTCTCAGTGCATGCATTGTTTTAGTTTGGCAGGGTCGCCGCTAGCTTAGCTTAGCATAATGAATGGAATCATATGTTGCCAGCTAGCATTTCCCGAGTAAAAGTGACCCAAAAAACAACACCCCCACCTAATTAATTTTTGTGGCCTGCGTATTCACAACGAGTACAAATTGCGATGCAGATTAAGACTCGGCAGAGATATCACGCAACACATGCACAACATATGCCGGTATGTTGATGGAAGTTTGGGGATTTCACGTGCGCCCAAGTAGCAGTGCGTCGCCTGTGCTTCCCCATAATATAGTCACAAGTCAATATTTGCCAAGGAAATCGCCTAGGCTTAATCTGCATCACTATTTGTACTTGTTGTGAAAACGCATGCCACAAGAAGAAATTCGTTTTTTTACTCGTGACATGCTAGCTGGCAACATAGGATATCATTGATTATGATAAAAACGGTGGAGTGTTCCTTTAAATCTTGTTTTCTTGATTTACCGCGAGTACCATGTTTTACCATGCCTAATACTGGTCTAGCTTACTGCAGTGTGCAACAAGTGTCTCTCAGCAGCCGCAGAGTGAACGCACAGAGCACATTAGAATGCACATATAATATCAGTTTTGCTGATTATCTTTTGGCCTATATATACACACAATCATGCTTTTGGGTTGTCAAAAGTTTTGGAAGGACACAACAACGTTTTGGAGTACAACAAGAAATGAATTCTCTTAATTCTTGTGCTGATAGATTGTTTTTCTTCCACTACATAACAGACAGTGATTCAGAACCAATTAAATGTGAAGAGGAGCACTCAAAGGTCAGTTCTAGTGTGACATTTGAACTCTATTACAGCTTATATAAATGTCTAACAAGCACAATTTGCAGGTTTATTTTTGGTTCATTAAAACAGTTTGCAGAGAGACAATGATAATGTACCCACCAATGCATATAGGCCGTTTAATACAATAATTCAAACACATTTATTGTAAACAGAAAGCGTTAATCCTCTTTATACTGTGTGATTAAGGTTTTAAACTCTTCTTGTTTGTTTAATAATAATGGAAGCAGCGAGAGCAATGAATGCAATTTAATGTGATTATGTTCAAAGCAATTTTATGAGCTAAATTACTTTAAGGAACAATTAGAATAATGCGTTTCCTTGAGTAAGAAATTAAGAAGACTTATTTATTCACCATTTTACTGTGAATTATTGATTCATCACAAACTAAAATGTTAAAGCAAATGCAAGACTAAAATATAGTACTGTTCATATATTTTCAATGCACATTTTCTGCTTTCAAGTACTTTTCTCAAAATTAAAATGTAAAAATTGTAAATAAAAATTTAAAAATAAATGTTTATTTAAATTCAACAGTTTGTAGATGCTGCACTTGTTATCATTAAATATATAACCTATTAAAAAAAATATTAGTCAACCACTACAATGATAGCTAAAATCCAAAGCTTAATTAATTTAACAGCACTAAATATCCTGAAATAAGCTAATAAATAATAAAATAAAGCTATTTAAAAAAAGCTATTTAAAAATAAAATAAAACTTTTTTGAAATTCACTTTCTTGACTTATTTTGTTTGAATTGATATTAATGTTTGAGCAGATGTCTCATGGTCCGTACGGATCATGACCTACCTGTAGCCTGCAGCAGTAGTCTGTTGATGCCTCCAGGTTGGAGATTTGGAAGTAGGTTTCCGTTCCACTGTAAACCAGCTCGAGAGAGTCCAAATCACGCCCCCAGTCCAGCCGGTATTCAGAAATGTCTATCCCAGAGCTCTCTTTGTTCTGGGGATTGAGATCAGAGCAAGCGTTACACTCCAGGAAACAAGAGCAACAAACGCATTTTCCCATCAGCATGTGACTAATTACCTGCCTGACACGGTTTCATCAGGACAAACACAAGAGAGCTAATGCATCATGCGCACCGCTTATAAATGAAATTCAATCTTTGACTTTCAGGAGACATCAAGTATTAAAAATCACATTCATTTTCATTGTGAACAAAACACAAAAGGCCCTTTGTTATGAAACGCAAGTGTCTTTTGAGAAAAAGGGATGGAAAGCACAATTGGTGAAGAACCTTTTGTGTGTATGCAATCTGCCACCTTCACTAGCAAATCTTCAACACTTTCCGGGTGATCGATGACGATAATGATGAACCTTTCATAAAGCAATTTGGATGGAGTTTCTTCACCAGTATTGAGCACATATTCTTGTCATTCAAAAAACGTTTCTATCAACGAGTCCCAAAGCCAATGATTGCTTCGGAAAAGTGATTTTTCTCAATGCAGCAGAAAATCAATCCCAACAATTTGATCAAATAGCAGTGCGATTTGTCATCTCTGGTATGTACATAGCAAAATGGCTCTTGCCGACTCACCTCCCAGGTCACATCAGCACAAGTGTGTGATGTCACGTTGATGGCAGGGGGACTGCATTGTCCTGGAGGGCCAGCATCCGTGCTTATTTCCACAGATTCAGAGTAAGGTCCATACTGGAAAATAGGAGAGAGAGAAAGTGGCTGAGATTTAGAGCGTTTAAACTGTCTCAAAGGTAATGAATGGCCTGGGTACTACAATAAGGAGGAAAATCTGTTATTTCTGTGGCAGGAAAACCCAAAGCATTACACTGTGTTAGGCATCCATCTTCGGTGATGGCTAAATTAGCTTCCTAATATCTTTGTCAAGGCACAAAGCAAATCTCTTTTTTTTGCCCTTAGGTAATGTGGAGGGTTTGTTATAAAATGTGGATTTCAAGTAAGAGAAGAAAAACAACTGGAGAGCTGCATTTCTATCTGAAGGGGACAGAATTATAGCCGTTTCAGATGCAATTGTCCTGACTCATTGCTTATGAAAGAGGATAAAAGAAAAAATGTCTAAAAATAAAGTTCCAAGTTCTTCAAAACCACTTGAAAGGAGATTTTTTTTAGGATTGGCTTATACTACATTAGCAAATAGTGTACATTTAAAACAACAAAATACAAAAAAAATCCAGCAAAAAATATTTCTTAAAGGCCATTTGCAAAGTATTTTTTATAAACTATTATAGTACTTAATAATAGTTGGAATTAACTTTTAGTTTATTTATTTTAATTTTAGTTTGCGTTTTAGTAATGTTGTCCTTTTGCGAACAGGGTGACTTACCCCAACACTGTTGGCTGCACGAACTTGGAACCTGTAGGTGGTTCCAGGGAGCAAATTACCCACAGTGCACTCTGTTTTGGATCCAGAGTACACCTCCGCCGGCTCTGAACCTTCCTCTATTGCACACATCTCCAAGCTAAACTCCACACCTTCACTCTCTTCAACACACACAGGACCATCTGGAGAAACAAAGAATTAAGAGTGAGGGGGAGAAATATAGAGTTAAAGCACAATCCACAATCCATATTAATAATAAATAATAATAATAATAATATTTAATAAAAGCCTCATAGTAATAATTTTTTTTAATTCTTGTGAATTGGGAGGATAATTAATACAATTATATACAAAACAAATAAATCTACTACTATTTAATAATAATAATAATAATAATAATAATAATAATTCAAAATTGCCTTATAATAATCAAAATTAAATAAAACAATTATGACCTAGGAGATGAGTTGACTAGGTATGTTATTTATTATTATATTGCAAAATAAACAAAATAAAACATTAATTAATGTCTCATACTAATGAAATAAAATGTGAAATGGGAGGTGAGTTAATAAAAGGCATTATATAAATTATTAAAAAGAACAATTCATAAAAGCCTATATTGCAGAACATAAATATTTTGTATAATCTAAATGAATTGTTATATAATTATTAGTACTATTATTTTTAATGTATTGCAATATTTTATTTTATTCAAATCACCTGATAGGCAGACTAAAGCTAATTTATGTTAAGTCAATTATTTATTTTCCTTTTCCTCATGTAAATGACAAATCAAATTTGTAATAATTCATACACCCAAAAGCAATTTTACGGACATTATTACAAGAAATATTCAATGTTGCATCACATCAATTATTTTCTGTATAGAGATGCAGTTCTGACACTCTGTTGGTGTGAAACCACAATGCAATCCTACTGTCGTTACTCCCACATGCCCCAGGCTCAGACACAAACTTTTTTCCCAGTACAACTGTGGCTTACTGGCTACAGGAAGGAACCGATCAATTGCAGTGATGGAGAACAAGCAGGGAAGCTCACGCCTGCTGTCCAAGTGGTGCAGAGCTCAAAGTCAGCATGGATGGCTGACATCCGCACTGCTATTTCACAGTTATTTATGGACTGTGTTCAGCCTCTTAAATGAGCCCACCTTCACTCGAAAACAGTGAGTCAGGGGTATTATCGCTAACAAACAACTGCATTTTACCTCTGGCTCCCTTAAACACACACACACACACGAATGCAAACAGACCCACACAATAAATAGGGTTATGCAATGAGTGAACAACACAAAAAAAAGATGCAAAGGTGCATTCTGGGTAATTTGGACTTCACTAGGGTTCTATAAACCTGAATACTTCACCTGTTGACCTGGCAACAAACATAATTAGTCTAAAAGCACACAATTGACATTTAGCTTATTTTTAACTACAATTTTTTCTTTCCAAATGGATTAAGTGATTTGTTGAATAGGGTGATATCGTGGTCATATATCTATGTGGGGAAAAAGCCTATTTGTGAAGACAAAAAGGAGAGGAAAAGAATAAATGATATCAAAAGAAAAAATAAGAGCCTCACCCCACTGCAAAGTCAGCTCCTTGTGTTTGACATCACCAATGACCCTTGGGGGTTGACATCGACCAGGGGGCGGAACACGAGTGCGCACCATTAAGTCATCTGAGCACTGCGCAACCAACACGATGAGTTAATATACAACACAAAAAGTATACAGAGGGCTTATGAATCAGTCTGGGAAAATGACTAAATTAACTTTGGTCATACCTGGCTTTGTCCGCCCACATTGACACAGCTGAGTCTCAGGGAGTAGCTTGTTGCTGGTTTTACATCCTCACACAGATGTTTCCTCTCTGGTCCTCTATAGTGAGTAACCCACTGCCTCTCTGCTGGACATAAACACAGATTCATAACATATCCATCTCAAAACAAATTAAGTAAGATTTTAAGAAGCATGAATTAAATTGATCAAAATTGACAAAAAAGACATTAACATTGTGATGAATTAACATGGTTATAATTCAAATAAATGTGGTTCTTTCTTTTCATCAAAGAATCCTGAAAAAAAAGCATCTACACAAATATTAAGCAACATGTTTTCAACACTGATAATAAGAAATGTTTCTTGAGCAGCAAATCAGTTATTAGAATGATTTCTGAAGGATCATGTGACACTGAAGACTGGAGTAATGATGCTGGAAATTCAGCTTTGCCATAAAAAAAAAAACATTAAAATAGAAAAGAATTATTTTAAATTGCAATAATATTTCACAGAATTATTTTTTTTATTTTTTATTATGAATGAATGAGGCATTTATATAGCGCTTTCTTATGTACTACTGTACACCCAAAGCGCTTTACACTCATGTTAGGGGTCTCTCCTCAACCACCACCATTGTGCAGCATCCACTTGGATGATGCGAAGGCAGCCACAGTACAACGGCGCCAGTGCACTCACCACACACCAGCGATAGGTGGAGAGGAGAGAGGGTGATAGAGCCAATTCAGTGGAAGGGGATTATTCGGAGGCCATGATTGGTAAGGGCCAATGGAGGGAATTTGGCCAGGACCAAAATACAGGTTACACCACCACTCTTTTTCGAGAAGTGCCATGGGATTGACCACAGAGAGTCAGGACCTCGGTTTAACGTCTCATCCGAAGGACGGATTAATTAAAAGCATCCTTAATAAGAGAGTCCTTTCAAAAACAAGAAAACCTTACAGACTCAACAATAATGTTCATTTTTATTATTAATTTTGATGTCAATTAAGCAGATTTACCACCTCAATACGCATTACTATAAAGAAAATAACATTTACAAAAAGTGAATGAATAAAAGTTTAAAATGTGTTCATTTAAATTTGCTTGGTATTTTGGTACATTATAATAATAATTGTTTGTGTACCATGCGAAAAATATTATAATGGTACTGAAATATTTTAGCTAAATATAATATTCTTTCACTTGAGCGTTAAATGTGACGGGACATGTTCTTGTCAGATTCACCCGTTTGCAATCAGCAATACCTTCAGAATTCCCTGATATCTCCAGAATGTACGTCAAGTCTCCAGATCCACCATCATCTTCTGGAGGTTCTGATTTAATAATAATAAAAAAACAAAAAAACAGAAGGTTAGAATGTAATGATAAACGGACAAAAAAAAATCCCTGTGTGAAACATAAAATGATAACAAGTTTCCTACCCCACGTCACGCAGAAGCTGTGATATGTGACAGCGTTTACTGCAGGATTCACAGGGGGTCCGGGTCTGTCTGGGGTTGTCTTACACACAAGCAGAGAGCTTGGTGCACTGCGCCACTCACCGCTACAAGTGATGAGCTGTAGAGGCGACAGTTAAGAAGATCATTCAAGGTGAAGACACACACACAGATCAGACATAACATTATGACCACTGACAGGTGAAGTCGATAACACTGATTACCTCTTCATCACGGCACATGTTAGTGGGTGGGATATATTTGGCAGCAAGTGAACATTTTGTCCTCAGAGTAGAGTGTTTGAAGCAGGAAAAATGGGCAAGCGTAAAGATTTGAGCGAGTTTGACAAGGGACAAATTGGGATGGCTATACGACTGGGTCAGAGCATCTCCAAAACTGCAGCTCTTGTAGGGTGTTCCTGGTCTGCAGTGGTCAGTATCTATCAAAAGTGCTCCAAGGAAAGAACAGTGGTGAACTGGCGACAGGGTCATGTGCGACCAAGCTCATTGATGCACGTGGGGAGCGAAGGCTGGCCCCTCTTTCAGCAGGATAATGCACTCTGCCACAAAGCAAAAATGGTCCAGGAATGGTTTGAGGAGCACAACAGCGAGTTTGAGGTGTTGGCATGGTCTCCAAATTCCCCAGATCTTAGTCCAATCGAGCATCTGTGGGATGTGCTGAACTAACAAGTCCGATCCATGGAGGCCCCACCTCACAACTTACAGGACTTAAAGGATCAGCTGCTAACATCTGGTGCCAATACCACAGCACACCTTCAGGTTATATATATACACACACACACACTTACATACACACACTAGTGAGGGACATTTAAATTTTGTCTGAAGTGCCTTTCTCCCCTGATAATAACGCAGTGTTCTCTGCCTTCTCAAAGATTAGAGTAAAAGCCTTTAACGCACACCACCATGGGAAATCAATTCACCTTCGCCCAACAACAGCAGCTGGATCTAAGAAACAGCTCCAGGTTAGCGGAGAAACTGAAGTTTATTAGATTATAGCTAATTGCCTGATTAGCGAAGAAGGAAATGAGGAAGCAAAAGTGCTTAAGGAACATGTGACTTTCTAGAACCCTAGTTAAACACCTGTATGGATGGTTTGTTTATGTGCATATGGTTGCATATGGTTGTGTATGTGTAAAAAGAATGATACATTTTCAGTTTTCTGTGCTGGAAAGCTCGTCACTCACCCTGAATTTGTACTGCGTGTTCCTTCTCAGGGACTCCAACTTACAGTTCAGCTCCAAACCGCTGTAAATGTCCTGAAAGTCCAGCCCCTGCCAAAAACACATCATCAGGATGTGAGGTATGTAGCAATTATTTCCAGCTTCACTTTAGAGCCTGTCTAAATTGTCTTACACTTGGAAATACATCAATGTGTCTGACAAGGAAGAGTGACATTTCTGCACCACAAGATCAAAAGAAGTTGCAAAAACAAGGTGCAACTGTATGGGCTAGTCACACCCCAAACAAACACTAGAATTTGCTTTAGTCAAACTTGCTCCCCTCTGAAACAACTTTCGTGTTGGATGACATCACCACTACCTTCCCTCCAATCTGGTAACACTTCTGTTTACGACCCAATCAAATGCTGATGGACAAAATAAAACTGGGTCCTACATTTTTTCTTAATTGATATCCTGATTCACTCTGAAATATTACCAATTACAAAGGTCAAAATAGGTAGCAGATGTTGTTGCATGTTTCATGACATTAAACTGGGATAAAATATTTCATAATACTACATAATTATACAATTAAAACTATATATTAAAATATAATGAACATGTTTATTTCCTGGTTTAAATGTATTAAAAATGGAAAGGTCCTACAAGGTCTTACTCTGTATGATAAAAAAAACAGCAAGATGAAAAATAATGTGCATTAAATAGCATGAAAATGTGTCTTTCAAAATTTTGGATGGTGCATCAGTCTGCTGTGCTAAACACAACAGGCATTAGTCATCGATCCAGAAGAGTCCATTTACTCTGAAAATTGTGTGCAACAGTGATTAACCAGCAACCAGTGAGGCAGAAAAAGCAGCTAATAGAATTAGCTGTCTATTAGCTGTCGTTTTCCCTCAACACTGAGAAAGCCTTTTTTTTTTTATTATGACAACAAAAAGCCATAATAATAACTACACAAGGGCAATTATGGGATGTAGGTGGTAGGGCTGAGTTCACACCTTGGTCTCATCCTGCATCTCCAGGGTGTACGTGACCACCTCCTCAGCGCTGCAGCTGTTTGGTCGTGTCCACTCCAGCGAAACCCAGGACGGACCTGCCTTTACCAGCCGTGGAGGCAAGGAAATCTGTGGGAGACTTCCTGTGGTGTAGAACACGACTTCTGTGCTGAATCCACTGCAGAAAAAGAAAAGCGTAAACAGTAATAAATCCCATTAGTTTCACATCCTATAAAGATTATACGACATATCCGTGTCTCATCGAAGCGTGCGTGAAGCACAAAGTTATAAATTGTTTGGACTTTCTCCGCTGAGAAAATGGCACTTACTCACAGTGAGTAGTGTGGAGAATTTTCTCATTTACCGTGCCATTAAACACAAGGACGCCACAGGGCCAAAATTCTATTAAACTGCACACAGCTAAAAGCTCATATGCTGGTGGGTTATATTTATAAAAATTGTTTTATGATCTACAGCAAAAAAAAATAAAATCTATATTTCAATATTAAAAAAACAATATTTCATCTAAACCTCAGAAATGACCCTTTAAAAAAAAAGTACAATGGCAGTATCATGATACATGTAGGTATCAGATGGAAATATTACTATATTGCTGATAGATTATTACATTCATTTACCATGGTATTATGATAGCACTCCAAGGTACTTCAAAGAACTACAGAATAATCCTAATAAATACTGGTAGGTCTGTCAAACAATTAATCCAAAATAAAAAGTGTGTTTAATAAATATTTTATATATAAATATAAAAAAATCTTAAATGCATGCATGTGTGTATATTTATATATGCATAACAATTATACACAGTATACACACATATATTACGTAAACACAAACTTGTATTTTGGTTGCGATTAATCACGATTAATTGTTTGACAGCACTAACTGCTTAATTTACTTCAAATTTTAAAAAAGTGTTTCTGTAAATGACAAAGACAAAGAAACAAACCTGGTGCCAATATCATTTAGCGCTGCCACTCGAAAAGTGTACCCGACAGCAGGGAACAGCCTCATTACTTTGCAGTGTCGCTGGTGTCCCATGTAATATTCACGGAAAACGCTGTTCTTTTTCCCCTAAAAAAGCAACAAGGATAAAATGATGCAGTCAGAAATGACAAATAGGATGAAAAGAATAACATAAACAGACCAGGAGAAAAGACCAGCAGAAGACACATGCTGTGTCACAACAGAACACTCAAAATTGCTGCTGGAAGCTGTGCTAATTGTCACAACAACAGGAGGCAGAATTTAATTAAAGCTCAAGCAGAGGTATTCAGAGTGGATTTTGCGGGGAGGAACCTCTGCCAGCACCTTCACAGACTTCTAGATCTGCACAGCCACAGTTGAGGAGTTTTAATGAACTCTTATTGAGCCAGAAAAGCTTTGCGTAAATTAAAATAACTCAAGTAGACAGACTGGCATAAAGCAGAACAGGCGACTCGGTTAAAGCCTTAGTCTCCTCAGGACCAACACCTCATGCCACGGGACGGGAACATTTTTTTACAGCCACAGCAAAAAATTAAGACAAATAGTGAGGAAATGGAGAGGAAATGAGTGCACGGAAGAAAGAGAGAGAAAAATCAACTGAATGGTTTATAGGTAGATGGCACACACAGGATATATCCAAATGAATGTAAACAGGTGATGCAGAACATACCTCATCCCATTCAAGGACATAATTGGTGATTTTTGAGCCGTTGTCCATAGGGGGCTGCAATGAAAATGAGAAATGATATAAAGATTATATACAGTACACACTTACAGTTTGAGGTTTGTAAGAGTTTTTAAATGTTTTTGAAAGAAGTCTTTTATAGAAGTTCAGAAGTCTCCAATCAAAAATAGTCAAAAGTCATTATGTGAAACATTACAAGCTAAAATAACTGTTTTCTATTGTAATATGTTTTAACATTTCATTTATTCATTGATTTTTTTTTACTCCAGTCTTCAGTGTCACATGACCCTTCAGAAATATTTTTAATATGATGGATTGGCGCTCAAGAAATATTTCTTCAATAAATGTTAAAAACAGTTCTGCTTAATATTTTTATGGATTTTAATGTATGATTCATCCTTACTGAATAAAAGTATTAATTTATCAATTCTATAAATTTATTTATCTTAAAGACACCAAACAATTTTTTTATTAATACTAAGGACACAAAGTATAACAAAAAGGAAAAATTATGTATGTACATATTATCAATTAAACAATATAATAAACAGAGTACGTCAATACTGATGAGAAATCATACATTACAGTGATTTTACAACAGTTACGTTTTGGCATGATGCAACACAAAATGATCAATAAATAACTACTAATTATTAATTATTAGTAATCAGCGTAAACCATTTCACCATCAGGTAATATAATTCAGAAGCCAAACCATTAAAGTTTTAATGGTTTGTAGCAACGCAGCACAATAATACACAACGCACCTTCCACTGTAATGTGAGGGAGCTTTTGGTGCGATGGGACAGTCTGGGGGGTAGAGGGGTATCAGGAGGGGCACTCTGGGTAGTGAAGGCCCTCGCATCCGAACTGGGACCCTTGACAGAGTTACACACTGTGCTTACTCTGTAAAACACACACACGGTTAGAATTTCCAAATGAAGCACGTTCAACTAATACACAGAAAAATCTGCTAAATCCATTTTAAATGAATAATTTTGTGATAACAATGAATGTATTCAAATGCTGTATGCATTGTAATTACAAAAATAACACTTTGTTCACATATTTAAGTACAAATCCATTTTTTTACATTCATTATCTTTAAATTTAGTCTTGTTAATCAGGTCCTTCATCTCTCTTCAGCACTCAAATGAAATTCAAAGTGCTCGGTTAATGGAGCGTTTCATCTCATTTGTAAGTCGCTTTGGTTAGAAGTGTGTGCTAGATGAATGAAATGCAAATATGGAACACTATTCTTACCGGACGTGATAATCTGTGGCTGGTCTGAGGTCAGTGAGGGTGTATTGGAGTTCCTCACCACTGAGAAAGAATAAGAGAGACTAAGAGTGACAATCTGTTTTTAATGAATGAGCAGATGAACGATGCATCTGTAAAACCTCCTTCAGCTTTCAAATCAATTCATAATAGCCTTTATGATTTGCTTCAGGGAACAAAAAATAAATAAAGCTGTTGAGGTACATACAGTTAATTTCCTAAGCACACGGGAAGATTATACACGATTGTTATGTATTACCATAAAGAAATAGCTTTAGAGACTCAAAAACACATAAATCATACAGCTGCACAATTCGGAATAAATTGAGAAATCATAATTTTGTTTAAAAAAACAATCATGATTCTTTCACAATTCTGGAGAAAATGAAGATGTTACCTAGAGGTTCAGACTATGTTAATTGCTGCAGTCTATTTAAATCAATGTAATTATTTTGAATTATCTGTTGTTATTTTGTTTTTTTTAACGGTTTGAATGAATGATTCAATGACATACATTTTTAACAGTCACTTGTCGCCACCTACTGGTGTGACAATGTAATTGATATTTGTTTTATTTGAAGCCATAGACATCAGTGTTTATATCCGAACTATGAACTTTTATTACAGTACTTCTGTGATAGTTTGAATTATTGTAAGACAGAAATAATGATATTGTGTGGTTGAAAAGACTGGGGCAGCAGCGACACAAGCGAACATTTGAATGACGGCTCTGATCGTACTTGTCAAAGGTCTAATAGGCCTAGCCGAATGGTTTAGGAATAAGATCGTGTAGGTGTTTGAATCAAAATCGTGATCTTTTAACAACTAACCGTGCAGATATTATAAAATCAATGAAAAAAAATGTGGTCAAGACTTTGGGCCCTATTTTAACGATCTGAGCGCATGGTCTGAAGTCCATTGTGCAGGTGCACTTAGGTGTGTCCGAATCCACTTTTGCTAGTTTAATGACGAAAAACAACAACAAGCGCTAATGACTTTAGACCAGGAATTTGTTAGTCAATGGTCGTTTTCCTTTTTTTTAAATAGCAGCGCACCTACAATGCGCATGAACGACTCGTTTTCAGAACAGCACGCCCACAGGTAAACAGATTGGCGCGAGTGCATTTGCTTTTAACAATGTGCCGCTGGACGTGAAAAGAATAACTGCGTTGGGCTGAAACTAGCAAAAAACAGTTGTGTCACACCTAGCGTCACATTGCGCCGTGTGTATGATAGGGCCCTTTGTGCCTGAAGTTGCGTGCGTACATGATGCTAAAAAAGGCCTTACCTGTACACAACCTTGTATTTCCCGTCACGGCCCTTGTCCTTGAGCTGGAGCTCGTAACTGCAGGAAGGTACCCGTCCAGATGATCCTGATACGAAAACAGAAGTCCACGACACAAGTGCGGAGTGGGACTGTACATTAGACACCTGAGGACCCAAAATAAAGACACATTCAAGTTATTATAAAACAACCACTAAGCAACACAAGTGCTAAAAGGTAGGCCCTTTCCAATTTCCAATTATAAATGATGTCAGTTACATCAATAAATCAAAGCAGCTGTAAATAGTAGTTCATTTGGGTGTCAAGGCTACTGCAGGCTGGTCTTCAGTGAATGAAGCATCAGCCAGAACGCACTGCAGCTGACGTCCTTCACAGTGGCTCCTCATTCACAAAACAAAAACATCTGCGTCTGAAGAGGCTTCAGCCATGGCAAACCAGACTATTTACCCAATACCTTCCCTTCTGCATTCAAATGAAGTGATTTTGCATTAGTAAAGAATGAAAGAAAAAGCTATAAGGAGTATCTTCACAAACATCTTTGCACGTCAGCTGCCTCAGTAAAACGTTACAGATACTGATTAAGACAGACACAGCAAAATGCTTCATTTACAAAACGGCAATGCCACCGCACGAATCTGGGAAGCCAGAAAAAGATACAGCTTCTTGAGTAGAATATAAATTCGTTTTCCAGGGTGAAATAAAAGAAAAAATCAGAACAAAAGCAGGGTTAGCTAAAACTAGCTGTCATCTTGAAAACACACACACACACACACACGTCTGGTTTACTATCTTTGTGGGGACTCTCCATAGGCGTAATGGTTTTTATACTGTACAAACCGTATTTTCTATCCTCCTACACTGACCCACCCATCACAGGAGACATGCTGCATTTTTACATTTTCAAAAAAACTCATTCTGTATGATTTATAAGTTTGTTTCCTCATGGGGACCTCAATTTAGGTCCCCACGAGTCTGTGTGCAGTCAGGTTGAAGTCCCCACCAGGATAGAAAAACATGAACACACACACACACACACACACACGCGCACACACACAATTGGTGAAACTCTACACTAAATAAATATAATACAAAAATATATTACCTCAAAAAACAATAAAATGTATATATAAAATTATGTATTAATATAATAATCTCAAACAAATATAAAAATACCAAAACAGTGAAGGTTAATAGTGTAGGAATATGACAAATAAATTAAGACCGTCTATTAGAACTAACTGCATTTTTGGAGCCATTTTTGCAATTACTTTCAAATACCTGCTCCAAAGGTGATTTATCAAGTCAGTTTCATCAAGTTCAAAGAGGTGTAGATCACCACATCTATGAATATGTTTCACTAACATTTGAAAACATGTTTTAAGCTTAATTTCGAACAGTATATCCAGTGCTTCATCATTTAAAACCTTACAAATCCTTATTATTTGACATTCTTATAATTGAAATACTTTTGGCCCTTAGTATGTTAACGTCACATTTTGAAACTTGATTGCAACTGTAATGTGTGTTTCTACTGACAGATAGAGATGAAGGTTATGAAATGAGGTACAGTAGTAGAGAGGAGGAAAACATATTGATGTGACTGATGAATGAACCGCCGAACCATTAAGTCATTCATTAACTCCTGCTGCCCCCTCGTGAACGTAAACGGAAGTGCTTCATTCTGACCACCTCTAGCCTTTGCTAAGTCCAGGTTGCAAGAGTGTTCTGGACGGTTGCCAAGTCAAAAGAGCCCACATTTCAACGAAAATCCGATCCTTAGATATGAGTCAAGTTCAGTTTTTATTAACCAATATTATAGTCAACTGCTTGAAATGAAAAAAATCTCTTCAACAAGCCACCAGATTTAAGGAATCATTAATGTTAGTAGCACAAACAATGTGGGATGTGCTACACACCAATATATACACACCACCAAAAATTATTTTAATGAAATTATAATTAAATGATTAATTAAACAAAACCTCTATTTCTTCTCTGCGTTTCCCAGCTGGCTTCCTAATCTAGCTGTTAGAATACTGTTGAGTCTTTGACAAATTGTTTTGTTCCTCTTTTGTAAGTCCCTTTGGATAAAAGTGTCTGCTAAATGCATAAATGCAAATCATAATACTTGATTTGTTCATATTTCTAAAGTGAAGCACTTGGTAAGAAAAACAATATTTAGAGTGGAGGGATATTCCTTCAGGACGAATAAAACAATCATGGGCAAAAGCGTGAAATTACGACATTAAAGTTTTCCGATTCGCTGAACTGTCTGCACGAGAGGCGATATGAGAGACGGCATGTTTTGAATCACCCACCTGGGGCTTGTCCATTCCTGATGGCACAGCCTGAACTCGTCTCGTGTCCACATCATGATCTGCACAGAAGAGAGATTAAATATAGCCAGCCGTCTCCTATCAGTCATAAATCAGAGTTTGTGTGTGCCTGTAACATCTTCATGCTTGTTTAAAAAGAGAAAGAAACACAAAGAACATAAATTCAGCATCAGCAGACAGACACAGATCTGGGGCATTAGAGACGTCCTGATGGATGGAGCTGTCGGAGCGGGCCTGCGGCGGGTAGGAAAGTGACTTTCGGGCGAGTGAGGATCATAGGTCTGGCTCTTATGGGGCCCAAGGGGCTCCTGCAATGAGTCATCACTGCGATGAAGTCATGGTGACATGACCCCACACTGACCTCAATGGTTTTCCCCCAAACAAGATGATGTTGGGATTGGGAGATAGAGGATGTTTTTATTGGATTCTTTATTTTAATGGAGAGAGGGGAAAATAAGAGTGGAAAAATTTGAGATTCCACTCCATGTATGGACTTTTGAATTACTCATCGGATTCAAATAAAGAATCATGACAGTTTTGGAAAACAATTAAACACAAACACAGTAAACACAGTGATGCAACCAACTATGTAAATATATACATACGTATATGTATTCTCAAAAAGCTACTCAAAATTTAAAGTCCTGAACACCGCTGGAGAATGAAAACCAAATCTAATGTTCTGACGTTATGCATTTCAGCCAGATCTGAGCATCTTCTCAGTCAATCTCCTCTTGTTTTAATTTGCAGTGCCATTTGCCTGTGCATTTTAACACGGACCAGCCTTGTGCCGTCGCTTCAGACAGGAAGAGATCTGCGTCTCATTATGCGCTGTGGTTTTGCCACAGACAGACTACAGACTCGCACTCTCTCTCTCTCTTTTACACACAGACACAGAGGCATGGGAACCAAAGGTTCACAAGAACAAAGACCAGGGTAAGATAAGACATTAAAGAACAAGGAGGAACACAGCGAGACAGAGTGAACTGTTTTCTAAAGGAATGATGAAAGAAAAGGAAATGATGATATAGAGAAGATGGAATCTACTGCATCTGATGCAACATGTGTTGCACATTCATCTACCATCTGATCCCAGAACAGTCCTGATTGGAATCCTCAGATATGTGGAATTCTCAATGAAATACAAGCTAAATGTAAACTACGTACTTCAAAAACTGGGGAACACAAAGTAAAACAATAAAAGACAACTTATACAAACACACAGTATGACCAGCATAGTATGATTCATGTATAAATGACTCCTTGTATACATTAATTAAACAGAAAGACTAACAAATAAAAATGTGTTAAAAATTAGACCTTAATAGTTATAGCATATATCTTTAACTATTAACTTTTTTTTAATTGAATGAAACTTTATGAGCATGTTGCATTGAGCAAGTGATTTTCAATTATCGTCTTGGAATTTTGATTTTTTTTAATATAATTATTTTTTACCTTTTAAGTCAATTAAATTAGCCAAGAATACATTTAAAAATAAGGGGGGTGAAGTTAATCGCATTGCATTGTGGGATACAGCATTTGCAGTGTGCTCTAGTTGCATATTTTAGAAATTGTAGTAGGTTGTCATCAGTATGTTCTGAAATATGTGACCTTGGACAACAAAACCAGTCATATTTTTTGAAAATGATATTTATACATCATCTGAAAGCTGAATAAATTAGCTTTCCATTGATGTATGGTTTGTTAGGATCAAATCTGGAAAATCTGGAATCTGAGGGTACCAATCCAAATATTGAGAAAATCGCCTTTAAAGTTGTCCAAATGAAGTCCTTAGCAATGCATATTACTACTAATAATACATTTCTGATATATTTACAGTAGGCAATTTACTAAATATCTTCATGGAACATGATCTTTACTTAATATCCTAAAGATTTGGCTTAAAAGAAAAATCGATAATTTTGACCCATACAATGTATTGTTGGTTATTGCCACAAATATACCTATGCGACTTATGACTGGTTTTGTGGGCCAGGGTCACATATACATATGTCGAAATCATTCTAATATGCTGATTTGGAGCTCAAGTAAAATTTTGTACTATTATCAATGTTGAAACCAGTTTCCGTTGTGGAAACCGTGATACTTTTTTCAGGATTCTTTGCACAGAAAGTGCAAAAGAACAGTATTTATTTGAAATAGAAATATTTTGTACTTTTATTCACATTATTCACTTTTGATCAATTAAACACACCCTTGTTGATCAGAAGTATTAATTTCTTTCATTAAAAAAAAATCCTTCTGACCCCAAATTCTGAACGGTAGCATAAACTTTTCCAAACAAAGCCTACACCATTCAAGTGACTGACTGTATTGCACCAGTAGTGGGCACTCTTCTATATTCCTTCTTGCTTCCTGTTCCATCTACTGTTTATCCAATGTGTATGTGTGTCACACCACAGAGTAAGTGCTGACACTGATATAAAAGCTCAAAAATAAAGGCTGGGAGGTAAAGGCCCATAAAGCTTCACAGAAATGAGGCATTAAACAGATGTGGACAAGACTGTTGACTCATCTTGAAGAGTCAGCAGCTCTGACTGCTGTTATTTGAGTCCAGCTGACGCTGGAGAAATCCTTTGTTTTGCTCTCAGCTGTTTCCACATGTATGAAAATACTACACAGACACAAAATGAGAAAGATGTCTCTTAAATTAGACATCTTTAAAAATTCAACTTAGCCCACCTTGTGGCTCGGTGTCTGTGTGTTTGGGGCTTCCTCTGGCTCTTCGATCTGGCCTCTTGTTGCCAGGGCTTCCTCCTCCTCCTCCAGAGCTGCTGTGGCTCTTGCCATGGCCGTTCGCTGTGGTGGTGCAGGCCGTGCTGTTCTTGTAGCTGCTGGACAGCGGGCTGGTCACCTGACTTAGACCTGTACGCTCCACTGGCTGTTTGAGCTTCTTAGGTGGAGGTTTACAGTACTCCTCATGACCCATGAAGGTGGAGACGTTATACATTGGGATGATCTCTGAGATGAGACAAAGGTCATAATTACACTACATAAAGTAAAGTAAATGTCACAAAGTAAAAGTGCAGCATTGTGTAAAAGTGCAGTTTTATATAAACGTTTGAGCAAATTTTTTTAAATCAAAATGTATTTATAAAAATACATTTTTGCACAGGATTATATACACAGTACCTAAACTAGAACACACTTATATTTTATATTTAATTGAAATTTTAGTTTAATAAAGAAATGCATACATTTTGAATACTACAATATTTTTTATAAGTATAAATATATTTATATCATATTTATATATTTAGTACATTTATATTAATTTACAAAAAAAAGATTTACAAAAATTTAAACCATGAGAAACATCAAGCATGTTCAAACTTTTCAATAATAATGTATCTTCGGATTAGTTGTGTTTTCATAGCTTTGTGTGGTATTTTGCTTTCATGTTGAGCCAGGTTAGGACAGTGTTATGATTTAGTATAAAGACTGAAGAATGTGTTTAAATAACTGAATAAGACCAGGAACTTGAAGTCTGCTATGGACTATGAAGCTTTACCTTCCGGGTAGATGGGTGGCAGTCGGTGCTGGTAGAACTGATGCGGGGGCACGTCCCCGGGGCTGACTGGCGGGTAGTATGACGTATGTGAGGCTGGAATAAAGTGTGGGTGGGTCAAGTACGGTGGGTGAATGTGGTGGCTCGGGGATAGACCTGGAGAGTAGCTGGGGGGGAAACATTCAGAATGAGGTGTCACCACAACCCTCCGCACACCCGTGTTGTCCTCCAGAACCTGAAAATACAAACATGCACAGAGATCAAGCCAAACAATTCACAACATCACAGGCGCTCTGATGTCAGCCATCAGTACCCCGCCCGACAAATAATACAACCCGTCTCTGGATATAATGTGCAAACAGTTGCAACCACAGACGTTCAATGCCACTTTAAAACAAAGGGCAGGAATGCAAAAGTAAACAATGCCTTCTAATGGAATGGGTATCAAATACATTCCAGTGAAAGAATGTATGCATGCAGGATGGTTACAGGAATCACAGATCTGCTGGTATAGTTCACATGGGAGAAATCAACCCACTGACTTCAACTTCTAACCCTGGGTGATCCTAAAGTCAGTTTGGTCTCCCAGGGTTAGAAGGTGATGTCAGTGACGAAAGCAGAAAACCAAGCCAAAGTGCTCAGTTATGCTTTTACTGGAGGAAAGAACTGTTTGGATCAGCAGGGCCTTCTGGGAAATCAGTATGTTCTAGGTTCAAAGAGTGAAATATTAAAACATGTATTATGTTTTAATATTATAACTTCCCTTTGGGAAGTTCCTCTTTTCTAGTTCTTAAATTGATATAATGTGCATTTAAGTGATTAAATGACTGAAGATGAAGTAATGAGTGTTTTCTGGTGTGCCTTATTGCTATTCTTCATCATCAGTACACAAAATGCTTACAAACTGTACAGTCAACATTCATAATTAAAAATTATTGCCAAAACCCAGAGGGTTTGTCTAGAGAGGAATACTGCCATTTTGGAAAAAGCATGCAACAATTATTCATTAATATTAAACATAAATATTGAAACTTAAAATGACAAAACACTAGTGAAACTTATACTATGTAAAAAGCATATCCGGACAGGTAATCGACTGATTTGGCTTCACCTGAGTGAAATTTACCAAGATTATTAATGTATGTACTGTAATTTATGTACAATACTACTATCAATTAAAAGTTTGGGGTCAGTAAGATAAAAAAAAGAAATTAATATTTTTTTTTCAGCAAAGATGCATTAAATTGAACTAAAGTTCTATTTTCTAAAGTAAATAGAAAAATAAATGCTGTTTTTTTACTTTCTATTCAAAGAATCCTGACATATGTTTCATGGTTTCCACAAAAATTACGCAGCACAACGGTTTTCAACATTGATAAGAAGAAATGTTTCTTGAGCAGCAAATTAGCATATTACAATGATTTCTAAAGGATCATGTAACACTGAAGACTGGAGTAATGATGATCAAAAATCAGCTTTGCATCACAGGAATAAATTACATTACAATAGAAAACAGTTTTTTTTAATGGTAATTATATTTCACAATATTATTTTTTGATCAAATAAATGCAGCCTTGGTGAGCATTTAGAGTTCTTTTGAAATTATTTAAAAAAATCAAATTGACCCCAAATTTTTTAACGATAATGTATGTGGACTTTACATTTAGTTCATATGGCTTCAGTGTAGTGGTAAAGAAAAGTGATAAAGCTAACAAGAAAAAAATGTTTATGAGGCCACATGCTGGTGCAACAAAACTACATCTCATTATTCTTTGTGGCAACAGAGCTTCAATTACACAGCTTAAGAGCATTATTATCACTTCATTTTGATGCACTCGCGATAAAAAGCTTCCATCATGTTGGAAAGTGAAAAGAGAGAATGAAACGGGCAGCCCACCAAACATGGGCTGGCCCTGCCCTTCACATTCGGATGGAATGCGCTAACGAATCATATTTACACAAGTGACCTTTGTGCCATTATGGCCCCCCCCACTGATTTATTACACCCCACAACTCAAACCCTTTTTCCTGCCCTCTCTGCAAGAGTTTTTTGACCTTTCAACTGAAATGTCACCGCCGCTGACCTTTTGCAAACTCTCGCCTGACACAGTTCAGTAAAGATGAATAACTTGGAATTTTGTGCACGTCTGTCTGTTGTTTGTTTGGTTGCCACATACTGGACGGACACTTTGTGAGTGTGTTTTCAAGAAAGCGATATTCGCCTGTGAGGGGTGAAATCACATCCTTATTGTGTGAGAGAGGTTTCGCCACCCTGACGCACGGCCCTGACCCATTCCTGCCGGTTACCTGGGAGACGTAGCCAGGAGGAACATGGATTGGTGGAATGGAACCATTCGGTGACATCATGGGAACTTCAGCAGGCCCTGAGGCAGAAAAAAAGAAGAGAAGAAAGCCGTCAATCAAACAGTAACACAATGCTGACTCCGCCTCCTCATTCCACCACGTAATGCAAGGCTCAGCAAAGAAAATTCCAGGGGCACTGAGAAAACAGCAGAAAAACAGGAATTCATTGAGAATAAAGACACTCGTATGCTTAGGAGATTGATTTACAGACGTTATTAGTGATATAAGTGAGCTATGCTTCAATGTTTCATACGCAAGCGATATATACTATTTATCAAAACTGCTTCAAATGTTAACTATATTTTAGGCCAGTGATATGTTTAAAGTTGGATATATAGTACGTCCAACATTATCCGCATACATATAGTACGCTCACGTAAAGCAATATATACGCTATATAGGACATCTCAGCTCAATGATTGTTTACATTAAATGCAAACCCTAGTAGCCTACATCCAATTTTATCAGCATATATAGAGTACACTCAGCTAAAGCGATATGTACTGTATAGCAAATCTCAAATTCATCATGTCTTTATGGACCTTGCTTTGTGCGCTGGTGCGCAGTCATGATGGAACAGGAAGGGTTCATCCCCAAACTGTTTCCACAAAGTTGGGAGCATAAAATTGTCCAAAATGTCTTGGTATGCTGAAGCATTAAGAGTTCCTTTCACTGGAACTAAGGGTCCAAGCCCAACCCCTGAAAAACAACCCGACACCATAATCCCCCCTCCATCAAACTTTACACACAATGAAGTCAGGCAAGTACGTTCTCCTGGCAACCGCCAAATCTCAGACTCATCTATCGAATTGCCAGAAGAGAAGCATGATCACTCCAGAGAACACGTCTCCACTGCTCTAGAGTACAGTGGTGGCGTGCTTTACACCACTGCATCCAATGCTTTGCATTGCACCTGGTGATGTAAGGCTTGGATGAGCTGCTCGGCCATGGAAACCCATTCTATGAAGCTCTCTATGCACTGTTCTTGAGCTAATCTGAATACCACATGAAATTTGGAGTTCTGTAGTTACTGACTCTGTAGAAATGTTTGTAGAAGCGTCTGCTTGCCTAGGTGATTGATTTTATAAACCTGTGGCCATGGAAGTGATTGGAACACCTGAATTCAATACTTTGGAGTGTCCCAATACTTTTGGCAATATAGTGTATTAAGATATTTTGAACATTAACATCATGATTTTATGTAAAGCTGCTTTGAGTGTACTGTGAGAAGTGCTTTACCAAAAAAACAGACTTGACATGATTTTTAACTCACTACCCCACTGAACTTCATAGGCCTATATTTGGTATTGTGGCATTTGTTTAAGGCATTGTATATGGCTTCACCGCAGTCAACGCAATAGTAATAGAGCCATCAGATCCAACTGGTACGCCGCAGGAAGAAACGACCACCACCGGCACACAAACCCTCTCTGTTATGGCTCTCACGGGACGCCGGTGAATGAAACCCCTCCACCCACCACACCGACTGTTTATTGTCAGAATTTAAAGCCTAGAGAAGCAACTCAAAGCGCGTACCCTCATCCGGGGCTCATGTAGAGGAGGGCCACCAGCTGTTTTAGACATCGCTGTCTCCTTCAGACCCTGCAGGAACCGTGGCGTGACAGCCTCCGGTGCACTAAATCACAAAATCACCCTGATGAATTTTACAGTTTCTCCTTGGTTTCTCCCCCATCAGTCAATACCGGGGTCAGTATCTCTCCAGCAAGCAGTTGGCGGGTTTGAATAAGACCCTGTTTGTGCTTGTATTGAAGGGGCTTCACAGGAGTTTCTTCAGGGGAGGGGACGGGGGAAGGGTTTGTGTACACAGCGATGTGTGTGGGTCGTTTCACCAGGACATGAGTGTATACGCACGGCAGCTTAAAATAACCTTTTCATGGGGCGACGTGTACAGAGCACAACAAAATCCATTCAGATTGTTCTGCGTGTTTGGAAAAGGTCTCGCGCAGGTATGCGGCTTCAGACCCCCTTCTCTCTCGCTCCTGTGAAAGTGGAGGAGCTGGGTTTGAGGGTTTTGGGGGGTGGTTAGATGACTGAGTGACAGGATTTTATCACAGGCTCTTAATATGAAGGACCCTTTCATCCTTGACCCACAAAGAGAGAGAGAGCATGAGAGAAAAAGAAGGAGAAAAGAGAGAGAGAACTCAACACAAGCATTCCTCTACTTCAGTTGAAGGGGTGGAAGGGATGGATGGCATGAAGGCTAAAGGATAGAAAGACAGAACAGAAAAAATCCAGAACAAAAACCCTTAAATTACATGATCAGTAACTAAAAATCTATTTTCATTCACTGAAATAAACCATTATGGTGTGGTTTAATAAGGCATTAATGTGCTTTATAAGTACTAATAAACAGCCCATATCATAGAAATATAAATGCTAATAAGCAATTAGTTAATAGTGAGAATTGGGTCCTAAACTAAAGTGTTACCAAATATTTTTTATAATTTAAAAAAAATGTATAAGTGCAATACATTTATGAAATCTTTGAAGAAAATGTCAGCCCTGCTAACCTGTGCAAATCCGCCGCCATTATACTGGGGTGTCATGGTTTGTTGCTAGGGTGTTGCTAAGGTGTTCTAGGTGGTTGCTAGATAAATGCTCACTGGCTTAAAGTAAAAGTTATGCGCAGGTTAGGGAGGCAGGGGAAGGTTTTTGTTCACATCCATAACCGGAAGTAAGAGCGATTGTAAAAGTTTGAAGAGCAGCAAGAGAGACAGACAGAGGTGGACGTAAGAAAAGAGGAGTAAAGCTGCTGGATTGCCAGGCTTCTCAGGAGGCTGTCGAGGAAGAGAGCCTCTTCAGCAGAACAAACCCCTCTTTGTGCTCCAGAGAGAGGCTCTCTCCCCCACTGCAGGGCCTGTTGGGTACTTCATAAAGTCCACTCAGTCAGTCCTGGGGGCCGCTGACACACCACCAAAGTATGTGTGTGTGCACGTTCTCATGAGTATGTATTTTTGCTTTTACTCCAGATAAACTCTCGAGAAAATGCTGCCAAGTAGAGTTTTCGGTTTTGTTATTTTTACAGAAACAGTGATTGACAACACATACATGTGCATATACATAGATTGCAGAGGAGCAAAACGGAAGTTCAATGTTCCACAAACGATCAGTTCCTAAGTAAGATCCACTAATTCACATTGGAGGGCTAGCTTGGCCAGACAGGGAGACGACAGGCAGAAAAGAGCAAAAGAAAGAGATGTTTCTGGAAGGAATGTGTTGCATCAATCTGAGGGCCACTGGGCAAAGAAATTAAGTGCTTTTTTCTGCAAGGGATTGCAATTCTGATCAGTGTTTTTGAGCAAGCATTGCGTGCAGGACGCCATAGGAGAGTGGGAAAAAAACTAAAAACACTTGAGATCATGCAGTTGTTTCTGCTAGACAACAGTAAGAATACATGGAGAGTTTATACTTCTATACAAACAACCTAATGCTCCTCCAAAAGAGATCACAAAACTCTCAAACTGCTCAGATTTGCCATGATACCTTCAAATCAAAAATAGAGCTGCATGGCTCGGATGTAAACACTGATGTCTATGGTAGCGATCAAAATAGAGCAAATTACCTTTTAAATGTAACTTGATATAAAAAATTGATCAATTACATCATTACACAAGTTGGCAGTGACAAGTGACTTGACAAAATGCATTTGTCATTGAATCATTCATTCAAGAGATTTGATCAAAAATGTTTCATCCCGTAATAAAACAAGTTAAATATTTATGAGCGAGTCATTTAATCATTCATTCAACACAATTTTTTTGTCAGAACCTCTTGTAAATTACATGTTACTTTGTTTAGTTGTCTATTCAGAATCAGGGGTGAATTGTGATCTCTATAAAAAATAAAAAAATTACCTCAAACATTTCTCATTAAGCCATGTTCTCCACATTTATTTTTATAGCTCCGTAGTTGTACTTTGAAAAATGTTGAACATTTTTATTTTTCAACTAGATCTTCATATTTTCTGCAGAAAATGAGCGAGACCGAAGCAAAACTTGCCACCACAATGCTTGGGTGTTGAAGGTCGTTGCTAGGGTGTTACTAAGTGGCCAAGAGCCCACCCATAAAAGGATACATTGCCCAAAAATTTTATTGGTGTCATCATTTATTCACCCTCAAGATGTACCAAAACGGCATGCTTTCCGTTAATCTGCTAAACACATAAGGTATTTGGAAGGATGTGTAACAAAACAGGTAATGGTAGCCATTGACTTCCATAGTATGGGAGAAAAAATACTATGGAAGTCAATGGCAATCGTCAACTGTTTGGTTACTCACATCCTTCAAAATATCTTCTGTGTTTAGCAGAAGTGTGGAACATTGAGGGAGAGTAAATAATGAAAGAATCTTCGTTTTTGAGGTGGTTTAGAATAGATCCCAAACCCTAAGTGTGAGCAACAATAGAGAGATGTCCCACAACTAAAAGAGAACTACTGAGCTATGAAAAATAAACATTCGAGCACACACACAAAAAAAACCCTATGGAAAAACACAACATTCAGCTGCATATCAATTCATCTTCATAAATGGGAGAAAAATATCTAATGTTGGACAAATGTTGAAAGACACACTATAATTTGACCCATCTATCAGAAATTCTTCTGTTTTCCTTTCAGCCAGATGAAGCATCAGAATTCCAGACCTGCAGTCAATCTGATTATGTATATAGATCGTAATTTTCTCTGGAGAGGGTTCGTGTGTCTCTCAGTACATGCAGTGTGTGTTTTCATGTGTCTGTGATTGCATGGCCCATTACTCCTGCTGTAAACACTATCTGTCTCTCTCCATCCAACGAGAAAAATCCACAGCTCACATGGAGCAGAAGTGTTTATCCAACAGACTCACTGATCAAGGGGACGTATTTGTGTTTCACAGACCCTGGAGGCATTCGATTTTTTTCTCCACACACAATCTATCCTAATTCAAGCACCATTATATAGTCCCACGACTAAACTTTGACAGAAGAAATGGCATAATCATAACAAAATATGACGCAAAGATCATTTTGTTGTAACTCTCCTCGGGTGAACTCCAAACACTGCTAAATAACAGACAGTAGATCTATGCTTTCCACACTGCATTTACACAGGCTCGTATCACAGGGTGAAGGCTATACCAGTCCTAAATATTTACTATGAAATGTTTGTATTTGCATTAATGAAAGTTAGTGTAGTATTCTTGGCTGACTGCCTCGAGACACACTCCTCTGGACATGCAGACAAACACACACTCAGTTAAAGGTCCCACAGGTAAAGATCTCCATCAAGACTGCCGGCTTGGATCTGTGAATTTTAATAAAATGCATTCAATGTGTGCTCTTTCACATATCTCTTTCAAACACACACACACACACACACACACACACACACACACACACACACACACACACACACACACACACACACACACACTCCACTGTCTTGGTATCCATTTTTAACTTATGGTGCTCCAGACCTGACGTAAATTTGATTTCACCTGTATAAGTCTGAATTATGTTTGATTAAATGTTAACTTAGTACTGGGTAATACAATTTTATCATTTTAAAGGGCACCTATTATGCAAAATTCCCTTTTATAAGGTGTTTGAACATATATGTGTGTTGGCAGTGTGTGTACACAACCACCCTATAATGGTAAAAATCCACCCACTCATTTTATTTAATCCCCATAAATCATAAGCAGTGTCTCAGAACAAGCTGTTTCCAGATTCCTGCAGTGTGACGTCGCACTGCAAAGGCCCCGCCCGCGAGTGTTGATAGACACTGCCGTTTTAGCGTAGACCCCGCCCTCAGAGAGCTGTACACAGTCATCCATGTTTATCTCCTCGCCAGAGCATTAACAGCAGCATTCAAGTAAGAGATGTGTTTTTATTAAAGCTCCTAAAGTTCAGTCAGTCAAGAGCAATATATGGGAAATGGGATATGGGATGTGGGAAGTGGGATGTGGGAAGTGGGAACTGGGATGTGGGATGTGGGAACTGGGATGGGAACTGGGATGTGGAAAGTGGGATGTTGGAACTGGGAAGTGGGAAATGTAAAGTGGGATGTGGGAAATGGGATGTTGTGGGAAGTGGGAACTGGGAACTGGGATGTGGGAAATGGGATGTGGGAACTGGGATGTGGGAACTGGGATGTGGGAACTGGGATGTGGGAACTGGGATGTGGGAACTGGGAACTGGGATGGGAACTGGGATGTGGAAATGGGATGTTGTGGGAAATGGGATGTGGTGGGAAGTGGAACTGGGATGTGGGAACTGGGATGTGGGAAGTGGGAACTGGGATGTGGGAAGTGGGAACTGCGAAGTGGGAACTGGGATGTGGGAACTGGGAAGTGGGAACTGGGAAGTGGGAAGTGGGAAGTGGGAACTGGGAAGTGGGAAATGGGAAGTGGGAACTGGGATGTTGGAACTGGGATGTGGGAAGTGGGATGTGGGAACTGGGATGTGGGAAGTGGGAACTGCAGAAGTGGGAACTGGGATGTGGGAAGTGGGAACTGGGATGTGGGAACTGCGAAGTGGGAACTGGGATGTGGGAACTGGGATGTGGGAACTGCGAAGTGGGAACTGGGAAGTGGGAACTGGGAACTGCAAAGTGGGAAGTGGAACTGCAAAGTGGGAAGTGGAACTGCAAACTGGGAAATGGGATGTGGGAAATGGGATGTGGGAAATGGGAAGTGGGAACTGGGATGTGGGAAGTGGGATCTGGGAAGTGGGAAATGGGATGTGGGAACTGGGATGTGGGAAGTGGGAACTGGGATGTGGGATGTTGGAACTGGGAAGTGGGATGTTGTGGGATGTGGGAAATGGGATGTTGTGGTAAGTGGGAACTGGGATCTGCGGGAACTGGGATGTGGGAAGTGGGAACTGGGATGTGGGAACTGCAGTGGGAACTGCGATGTGGGAACTGCGAAGTGGGAACTGGGAACTGCGATGTGGGAACTGGGATGTGGGAACTGCAAAGTGGGAAGTGGAACTGCAAAGTGGGAAATGGGAACTGGGAAAGGGGATGTGGAACTGGGATGTGGGAACTGGGATGTGGAACTGGGATGTGGAACTGGGAAGTGGGAACTGGGAAGTGGGAAATGGGATGTTGTGGGAAATGGGATGTGGTGGGAAGTGGGAACTGGGATGTGGGAAGTGGGAACTGGGATGTGGGAACTGGGATGTGGGAACTGCGAGTGGGAACTGCGATGTGGGAACTGGGAAGTGGGAACTGGGAACTGCGATGTGGGAACTGGGATGTGGGAACTGCAAAGTGGGAAGTGGAACTGCAAAGTGGGAAATGGGAAGTGGGAAATGGGAAGTTGGAACTGGGATGTGGAACTGGGATGTGGGAAATGGGATGTGGGAAATGGGAAGTGGGAAATGGGATGTTGTGGGAAATGGGATGTGGTGGGAAGTGGGAACTGGGATGTGGGAAGTGGAACTGGGATGTGGGAAGTGGAACTGGGGGAACTGGGATGTGGGAAGTGGGAACTGCAGTGGGAACTGGGATGTGGGAAATGGGATGTGGGAACTGCAAAGTGGGAACTGGGAACTGGCAAGTGGGAACTGGGAACTGGCAAGTGGGAACTGGCAAGTGGGAACTGGGAACTGGCAAGTGGGAACTGGCAAGTGGGAACTGGCAAGTGGGAACTGGCAAGTGGGAACTGCGAAGTGGGAACTGCGAATTGGGAACTGCGAAGTGGGAACTGGGATGTGGGAACTGGGATGTGGGAACTGGGATGTGGGAACTGGGATGTGGGAACTGGGATGTGGGAACTGCGAAGTGGGAACTGCGAAGTGGGAAGTGGGAACTGAGATGTGGAACTGGCAAGTGGGAACTGGCAAGTGGGAACTGGCAAGTGGGATGTGGGAACTGGGAAGTGGGAACTGGGAAGTGGGATGTGGGAACTGCGAAGTGGGAACTGCGAAGTGGGAAGTGGGAACTGCGAAGTGGGAACTGCGAAGTGGGAAGTGGGAAGTGGGAACTGCGAAGTGGGAAGTGGGAACTGCGAAGTGGGAACTGCGAAGTGGGAACTGCGAAGTGGGAACTGCGAAGTGGGAACTGCGAAGTGGGAACTGGGATGTGGGAACTGGGATGTGGGAACTGGGATGTGGGAACTGGGATGTGGGAACTGGGATGTGGGAACTGGGATGTGGGAACTGGGATGTGGGAACTGGCAAGTGGGAACTGGCAAGTGGGAACTGGCAAGTGGGAACTGGCAAGTGGGAACTGACAAGTGGGAAGTGGGAACTGGGATGTGGAACTGCAAAGTGGGAAGTGGGAACTGGGATGTGGGAACTGGGATGTGGGAACTGGGAAGTGGGAACTGGGATGTGGGAACTGGGATGTGGGAACTGCGAAGTGGGAAGTGGGACCTGGGATGTGGAACTGGGATGTGGGAACTGGGATGTGGGAACTGGGATGTGGGAACTGGGATGTGGGAACTGGGAACTGCGAAGTGGGAACTGCGAAGTGGGATGTGGGAAGTGGGAAGTGGGAAGTGGGATGTGGGAACTGGGACATGGGGCGTTGGAAATGGGGCGTGGGAAGTGGGAACTGGGGCGTGGGGCGTTGGGCGTGGGATGTGGGAAATGGGATGTGGGAAATGGGATGTTGTGGGATGTGGGAAGTGGGATGTTGTGGTAAGTGGGATGTTGTGGGAAGTGGGAACTGGGATGTGGGAACTGGGAAGTGGGAACTGGGACGTGGGAAGTGCGAAGTGGGAACTGGGACGTGGGAAATGGAACGTGGTATGTGGAACGTGGTATGTGGGACGTGGTATGTGGGAAGTGGGATGTGGGAACTGGGATGTGGGAACTGGGAAGTGGGAACTGGGATGGATAATCAAAGTGGATGGATGGATGGATAATCAAAGTGGATGATGGATGGATGGATTGATGGATGATCAAAGTGGATGGATGGATGGATGGATGGATGGATGGATGGATGGATGGATGGATGGATGGATAATCAAAGTGGATAGATGGATGGATGGATTGAGATAATGGATGGATGCTGTTTTATACATATAAATTAATTTCTAATAATTTACTGGAATTTAAGTGTTGGTCAAATAACATTTAATCTATAATAAATATAATAAATACAATTAATAAAAACATTTCAGAAATGTAAGTGCTGGCAAAATAAATACAAGAAACAAAATTTGTATAGGATGCACAGATGTAGCAAGCAAACAAATAAACGGCCACAGATAGGGATATGGCTGTGTTTCCTATGGAACACTGCAATGTGGATTCAACTGAATCTAAGACAAAGCCCACCTTTCAAAGCTTAAGCAAATTGGCTCAAAAACTGCAATATTCCAAACAGTCTGAAGATCCACCCTGCCTTGGGAACGGTGAGCCCTGTGGATATGTAGCGCTTGGCTGTGAATTCCCAGCATGCTTGGGGTGGGAGGGTGTTGGCTTTCAGGATGTGCAATAAAAATCATCCGTGGAGTCATTCAGCTCCTGCGTGGAGAGCGTTATGCAAACAGCCCTCCAGGAAAACGAGACGACTTCACGTCTACCCTCCAGGCGCTCCCCCTCTCCGTCACCCTTCCGCTCTCAGCAGCTGATTAGTCCCGCTGTGGACGAGTCCGAGGAATGACCTGAATTACTCCCAGTGTCGTTGATAAAAGCCCATTCAGAGAATTAGACCAGGGTGTCGCTATCATGCCAGGCCATCTCTGGTGTTTCAAGGCATTGTTTTCATTTCCATGCATCCCATCCTGAGTTAACAGGCTGAGAACTTTACCCTCTCCCCACCCAACATCCCTGAAAAAAACCAAAAGCAACAGAAGCTCGAGTGAATCACGCAACGATAAAGACGTGCTTCTGATTTATAGCTGCTGCCTGCTGGTCAGTTATTTCACTAGCTGGCTCAGAGAAACGGTTTGACCTCGGTGGGGCTGAAGGGACTCTTGTGTAGGGAGATTCCCCAGCGGAAGGGGGAGGGAAAATTACGTAGGAGGCAGACCGGACCTTCCCCAGCTCCTCTCCAGCCCTGCACGCCTGATCAGCTTGTGCCTCCAATGCTGGACTGGGCAGCATTGCCCTTTCTGAACATGGGGGTTTATCAGTGAACAGAAAAGCCTGCGTCGAACTGTGTCAACAAATCCACAGTAAAATGATCAGTCTTACTGACACGATCTGACTGGAACTTTGTAAAAAATAAAAGTTCAACCACGCATTCATAATATAACTCTCCTCCCATAAACTGTGTCTGAAACTGAAACTCCTACAAATGCATAGGCAATAAGGTCAGCCGCAAAAATAACACCGTCCACGTTTATAGCGCTATTTTTCCACTGCTGACAGAAGTTTTTTAATGCAAACTATTAGTAACACTGTCCCTTAAAGTTATGTATGGAAATATAAACGTGCAGAAAAAGTAGTCAGAGGAAACAAGGGAGAAAGAGGAGAGTTCCATGGCAGACCTGCTCAGACATGCTCTGTACTCAGGAAGGAGTTTCCTTTGCTCCGACTTGATCTAGAGTTCAGACTCTATGATAGAGGGGGTGAGAGAGGAAGACATACAGAGGAAGAGAGAGATTGTTGGATCAGCCCCGTCTGGATGAAGCCTGTCACATTCATAAATGGTGCCATTGTCTGTCAAAGAAAAAAAAAATCCTTAAAAAGCCCAACATGTGCTTGCATTACTGATATAGATCAGGCTCAGTGTGGCGTCTTACTTTAAATATATCCCAGGATTGAATTTAGCAGATAAAACCAGAAAACACCAACACAAAGACCTGATTTTAAAACGAACATTCTTTCAGTATTTTCTCACCCTCATGTTGTTCCAAAACGGTATGACTTTCCTTCTTTCTGTGGAGCACAAAATGTGAATTGCTGAAGAATATCCTAGACACTGTAATGGGAACTGGTGCTTTCAGGCGTCAAAAATTACACACAAGCACAGTGTAACCCCTATGCACTAAATTGTAATACTTATGACAAGTCATACGTACAAGAGATAAATTCAAACTTCCACCTTATTTGTTCCACAGAAGTCATAAGGGTGAATACATAATGACAGAATTTAATTTTTTTGGGTGAACTGCCCCTTTAAGAATGTTTTTTTAACAGATACAAATCTGTGATGCGGGTTTGCACAGGTTACTGAACCAGTGGAGGGTTATGGAGTTCACTCCTGTGAAGTGCACACTCATCCTGTTCTGCGAGCTGGGCAGTGCAAACTGTGCCAGTCCGTTTGGCAGGGACCAGAGGTGTCAATCTGCTGGGTTTGCTTTTATGCGAGCCCTTGTTATCCTGGAACTTGAGACTACGATTACCAAACCACTGCCCCATGAAGGCATGCAGAAAGCCTGCTGCAGGACACAGTGGTAGCTGAAAATAGTAGGTCAGCAAAAAAGAGCGGAGAAAGAGCTAGAGAAATGAGAAAGAGAAAGAGGAGGAGAAAAAAACTAACTGGTGGAATGTTCCACTGTGTAATGTTCTGGAGAATGCGGCGGCAGTAGGGTTGCAAACCGAGGAATTAGGATACGAAAACTTAAACGAAACAAGCGACAGAGGCTGTAAGAAAGAAAAATCACAACTGAGATCTCGCTAATAGCTCAACAGTTTCTCCTGAAAGGAGAGTAAACGGAGACTTAAGACTAAAAGACATTAATAATATCACATGTACCTCTGCATTTCAACAAGGTCTCAGACTGTGCGTGGACTAAGCTACGGCTGCACAATAGTAGACATTGCGATATTTTGTTTAAGCAATATTGTTTTCATAGTCATATTTAATACCTCAAAAAAGTAGGAATATGGCCTATGAAATAAGAAATATTATTTTTATTGTGACTATTATTACATTTAAAAAAAAGAAGGAGAAGAAATATACTGGAATTAAAATTATAGTATAAATTACAAAAAATACAATACTAATATTTGCATCTTAATTTCTTCTTTTTTATATACTGTAAAGCATTAATATTATATTTTGAAGGGTTGCAGGCAAATGTGTTGTGGGTTTCAGTAAATGCATTCAATAAATGAATCATGAGCTTCACGCAATATTTTATGAACGCTAAACTCTAAAACCCGCAGCACATATAATTATTCTATGAAATCGCAGCCTTCGCATATTGATAATCACAAAAAACCATACTGTGATCATTTTATTTCGATATATTGTGCAGCACATACTTTTAATTTGTTAATAATCTCATTTGTTTCTATTTTTGTCCTGTAATTTTAGGAGAAACATCTCAACCTAAAAGTTCTGAGACAAAACTAAGAACTCACAGACCTTTTTACTGTCATAATGTGACGTTTCTAAGCGAAACAGGGCATTCGGTTAGGAAAAAATATCCTTTGGGAACCGATTCCTCGTGATCAGGTTAGAAATATAAAAGTGCTTGATGAAATCAGCGGGGGTCATTTCAAAGGTGTAGAAAGTTTTGAAGAGCGATTACAAAGACTTTTTTCCTTATGAATAACATGCACCAATGATTCATGCACAATAAGTCTATAAGGAAAACAAACGGTGTCAATTTTGAGTCCATGCTGACTTTGTCTCCTGAGGTATGAAAGAGCAAGATCTTCCTCTGAGGTCTTTCTTTCAAAAAAAAGTACCCAGTGTGCCAACGGATTTCGAAAAAACTGGCATATTCACGAACACACACTGAGGGTGCGCCATGAAAAGGACGTGACAGACACAACGCTGCCCTTTTCCTAAGACCTCTCTTTCTCTTGCTCTCTATGCCGTTCCATGATGCACAAAAAATCCACTGTTCCTCAGCGGAGTGAGTCAGAGGAATGGAATTGAAGCTCTGCTATGATCATCTGTGCGGCAGAGGGGGTTTCCTCCACCAGGAAAGAGCGCAGACCAGATGAGAACAGTCGCACACTAAACGAGGGGGGAAAAAAACACAGCAAATGCCATAAAAAGCAAAACAGGGAAAACAGGAACAACAAAGAGCGAGATGGAAAGAGCAAAATAACCTGAACTTGACTTGAGTTTGGAATAAACTGCACTTTTATAAAACTAACCAACCACCATCTGTTCCTGGAACTCCTGCTCTGCTGTTCGGGCTACTATGGGAGGCCTCAATGTCTCTTTGCATGTATATGCGTCTCTGCACATATAGAATCTACTCTGTGTGAATGTCGGTTTGGGTGCAAGTGCAGAAAGATGTGGACACTACTAGATACTGGACACTACTACTTTTACGATTATGATGTTTTCATACTACATAACAGACATTTTTCAAAGACTGTGATGACGGGTTTCCACAGTTATTAACATTGTAAATCAAGTTTTGTACATTTCAACACTAAACTTTCCCCCGGTTTCACAGACAAGGCTTAAGCTAGTCCAGGACTAAAATGCATGTTTGAGCTATTTTAACTGAAAGCTACTTGCACTGACAGATCTTAAAATATGTCAGTGCCATTGTTTTGTCTCAAGATGCACAATGTTTTTTTCTAAGGCACGTTTTTAAATGTCCTAACTGAACTGAGGCCTAATCCTGGCTTAATCTAAGCCCTGTCTGTGAAACCAGGAATCTGTTACTTGGGCATTTAATTACAGAAAACGAATTAACGCTGCAGAGTGAGTTTTTCTAATATTTTATCTAATAAATTTTACATCTTTCTCAATATTATTTTCAGTTTTTATAAAGTCATAGAAACGCTATCATGGATTTCTTGTAATTTCTGTTCACCACAACTAATAAAGGTTCTTACTATGATGACTTCCACTTCTGAGAACCCTGGAAATGTGAAAAGGGTCTGTGGTAACACCATAGTTTCTTTAAAGTACAGTAAATAGTGTACACACACACACGGTTCACTATCTTTGTGGGGACTCACCATAGACGTAATGGTTTTTATACCGTACAAACAGTACATTCTATCACCCTACACTGCCCCTAAACCTACCCATCACAGGAAACATTCTGCATTTTTACATTTTCAAAAAACATCACTTAATATGATTTATAAGATGTTTTCCTCATGGGGAACAAAACATTTCCCCACAAGGATATTGGATCCTGCGATCTTTGTGGGGACATTCTGTCCTCATAACGTAGGGTTTACCAGGCCACACCCACACCCCCACCCACCCCCACACGTTTTTTTGGAATTAATTACATTGTTCAGAAGAGAGAGCGATGTCAAATTTGCCAATACTCCATATTTGAAACATAGCAGCGTTATAGTTCTTTAATTGATTGCCATGCATTGAATTATGGCATTAATTACAATGGTAAAACTACTTTTTGAACATATCCAAAAACTGGTACAAGCACAATGCCCTTAAAAAAAGCACTCCAGCAGTACAATCGTAAAGCGAGGGTCTCACAATAATACTATGGTATCGTACTTCATGTACTATGTTGTACTATGAAATTCATGTAATATTGTATTTACAATTTACTTACAATAATGCCATGGTATTGGCATGAACAAATCCAAAATATCATAGTACCATGTCAAAAAATAAAAACATGGTAGTACCAGTGGTGATCCCACTGTTTTCCCCAAGCACCTTGAAGGACAATAAATATCAAAATGCAAATATAATGTTTACGCTACCATTCAAAAGTTTGGGTCGGTGAGATATTTTAATGTTTTTGAAATAACATAAATCTCTTATGCTCACCAAGACGGTGTTTATTTGATCATAAAGTTTAAAAAATATATATTTTAATTTATTTTTGTGATGTTAAATGTTAAAAACAGCTGTGCTGAATATTTCTGCGGAAACAGATACTATTTTTTTTTCAGGATTCTTCAATGAATAGAAAGTTCAAAAGAACAGCATTTATTTGAAAGAACTCATTTGTAACATGGTATATGTCTTTACTGTCACTTTTGATCAATTTAATGAAAGACGTTCCACAACTCGGTTTCTCAAACTTGGCTCCAGACCTCAGCCGTTACATTAAGGGAATTCTGGATGTTCCACTCAGGTCCTGTAGATGACCCCAAAACAGAGAGGAGCCAGACATAGTGCATTTTATGATGCTTTAACATAAGTAAGCAATGTGATGTTCATCAAGACCAGCACGTCCCACAGTGAGATCAAACGCTTAGCAGGACTCGTACCCCCCAAGACTCAAGTTTCGTGACGTCCGTATTTTGGCTCCCCTGAGGCCGTAGGCGAATGCTGTCTGCACAGGGTTAACCTGGAAAGAGCGCTGAGCCAGGTGTGGTGTGTTAGCGGTGCCTGATCTCCATATGTACACATTCTTTTAGAAGTTATCCTTTGCTTCTAAACGTCTGCCCAAGGCCTCTTGCTCTCTTGACTGTCAGAAGGGAGACACATTTTTGCACACAGTTTTTTGGGACCGTGGCTGTTAATATTAGACATCTGCCTTTTGGAGTTCTGTTTCTCGGTGCTGGAGGAAAGGGGTGAGGGATTGGGGGGCCACAGAGAGGGGATAGGCCTCCGAGCCACATCAACAGGAAACATATTTACTCAGTCCAGAGAAAAGGAGTGAAGGAAAGAGATAGGGATAGAAAACAAGGACACAGAGAGCATTTAACAAAGAATATCAGGTGAACTAACTTGATTACAAGAATACGAAAATAAATAAAGTTGAGCAGAGCAAAAAAGGGTCATTATTCTGAAATTCAAGCATGTGTGTGGGTATTTTACAGGCCTCCTGATGAGAGTGAGTCGACAATATGTCTGTAAGGATACCCAGACTAATGCTAAGTGATGTATTTGAGCAGCAAAACATGTTTTTATAACGCCTCACAATTTCGAAGTAGAGGAAGTAGAATTCAGATGCAATTTTTTGGGTAGCTTTCTTAAGACCAATTAGTAGACTTGTCATTCAGAAAGTCTAGCAACTAGTTGATTTTTCACAAAATGGTCAGTAAAGTAACACCAAAAAATAAAGTAAATTAACTGTGATTTGTGAGCTTAATTTTGCTCTTATAGAAGAAGGCGCTCTGAATTACATACATAGAATGTGATACCTCTTTACAGAACTGTTTTAATAAAGATAAGCCAACTGTACACTGCCCAGCCATGGGAAAACATTTATCAGCAAATTGTTTGCAAAAATGCAAAGTCAACATCAAAGAATAACAGGGGACTCGCCTTATCCAGCGTGGCACGGCCAACTGGCAAAGATCGAACAAACATTAGAAAATTAAACAATCTTATCCCGAACATGCCAGAACATTACCGTGGCCTTCAACTGCATCGTATTCCACACCTTAGAGGTACAGACTTTCCTTCTCTGTCTACATTCTCTCTCGCTTCTCTGTCGGCCAGCTGCCAGCTCCATCTCTGCCATAAACCAAACACCCCTCTGCTGCTGATTCTGCTATTCTCATTGGACAAATTGAATTAAACAGTCATTGCAGCTCCTCTTAGCTGTGTAAACATTGATGTGAGCGCTCAGACGGTCGGAACCAGTATCCTGTGGTCTAGGCTACTGTGACTCTCCGCATTTAATCTCTTACATACACTTGAAAAACTCTTACTGAGGGAATTCAGTGGCGTTTATTAAGTTAAAAAGACATTATGAGGTCAGATGTAATTTAGTTTCAGGATTTAGTGACCGAATGCCTCTCCACTGGCCAAACACACAATAGGGTTAGAAACGGGTTTGTAGCACTGTCACATCTAGATCCCTTAGAGGTTTGCAAATAATTATTACGGAGAAGATTTTAGGGCTGCACAATTTAGGGGGGAATTTTTTTTTCTGATGAAGTTGCAAAAAAATAAAATCTCTAGGTTTGTTGTGCTTGTTTGTATAGCTGCACATTTTGTTTTTGAATAAATATTACTATTTTTATCTCGATTAATTGTGTAGTCCTAGACATCTGCAAAATTGATGCGGTTGTATTTCAAGAGATGCGAAGAATGCAAGCTAAAAGGCAATTTCAGTGGAGACAATCTGCAATACAAAATGCATTGACACGTTAATTATACTTCACAAGTTATGCCAGATTCATCTCTGTTCTTGGTTTCACAACAACTGCGAACCAACCATCCAAATTGCCCTCCATACATACTTCTCTGAGCATGAGTTTGGAAAGCAGCCTTTACACCGAACAAGCTGAACATTAAGTAGACGTTAAATAGCACCAAAAGCTTCAGTGAAAACACTCTGATTCATTTCAAAGCAGGTCTGAATCATTCACAGATTACAACAGCAACATTTAGCAACAGAAAGCTACTTGAAGATACTGTGGAGAAAAAAAAAAAACTTAATTGGACAAACCTTGGATGCACTGTAAAGCGCCATCTTCTGTGCGGATGGTGAACGTCTCACCTGGGTTCACCTGGACCAGGATCACCTGTAAAAAAAGACATGCATATTCATTGTGTCAAACAAGGGGCAATTCTAGGTCTTTAGCAAAAGGCTAAAGAACTGTTGTGACTTGGAGGAATATTTCTGAGTTTGTAATCTCTCAACTGACATTTTATTAAATAAAAATCAATCAATTAAAAAACAAGGGGGCAATAGATAGACTCCCCTAAACTCACCTGCTGTGGAGCATCGCCATTGATCATGTGGTGCATCATTGGAACCTCGTTGCCCAATGAAAGCGAGAGGTCCAGCATTTGGTCCGTCATCATCATGGTGACGAACATTCATGGAGCCCTCCGTGCAACAGCCTAAGAAAGATACAGACTGTTAAAATAATATCTGACCGTATGATGAAACGGTCTCTATGAGCCAGATCGCTCCTTAAAGGACCAATTAGCCTCAATTGAAATCAGCCATGAATGGCTAATGATGAAGAATAAAGCAGATCCAGACACATCCATATAGATCAAAAAACACTTAAAAAACATGACTCAGTGAAGAGCTACTGGTCAGTAATGGAAAGGGGTGAAATCATTATGATGTCACCCATGTTTATATGATGATGTAATCTGTGTAAGGGTGATGTAATCTGTATATAAATGCAGTTATGGGGCGACAGTCTCTCCACAAGAGCCGGGAGACAGGACTGGGAGAGGGAGAGAAAAAAACAGAAAAAAAAAAACAGGAATCTTTGAGAAATATATGCACTTTTCCCCCAAGTTTTATTATCTTTAAGAGCCATTTTCTTCAATATACTCTTCTGTTTTTCTCAAACAAACTAACTTTTCTTAAGAAGATTTCATAATGTATAGTTATCCATGTTTCATAGTTCATATTGTGATACTTAAATTCACTTAAGAATCACTGAAACGTATAATTTTTTGCATGTTTTATTAGATCAAATAATAAAGATCGCTAATAAATTCTATTTAATATTAAATATGAAATTATATGTATTGCCAATTGTTTTTTATTGGCCATAACATGAAAACAATTATAGCAATATTTTTGTAAGTTCAGCTTTTAATTTAAATGTACACTTTAAATTAAAGCATGTCCATTGCATTTGTATGTAAGTGTTAGCATCTTGCTTAATACATTATCTTAAAATTATTCATGTTTTGGTTCACACATTTAAAAATTAATGTAGCATCTTCCACCTTGTGTTAAAAAAACAAAATTCATACAGAGAAGAGATAGTAGCTTTGAAGCTTTAAAACACAAACCTGCTCAGCAGTCAAGTCTGCTGTGTATCTGTAAGTACTGTATAGTTTAGCTCTGTCTTCAATACAAGCGCAATCTTGTGCTGCATAAACACCTCTCAGATTCACATGACACTCTTAAAATTTAAACAACCAAAGTTCAGGTAGTGAGGGAAAGATCAGCAATAATAGTGGCATCTCCTCAGCTGACTAGTGCCATTTCCCTCTACGAAAGCAATAACCTGTCCCATTTAACTCCAAACACGCACGTCACCTCCAGGGGTCAAACCCAGAGCAACAAAAATCATTCATCTGATGTTCTGAAGTAGCGTAGGGAAAACAACAACTACAGTGATTACAGACAGAAGCCTTAAGCTAAGAAAAAGTACTGAGGTGATACCATGAGGTCAATACATTGTACTATAGCAGAATGTTCATAAAAACATTAAAAATCATGGTAATTTGTGGCATTTTTTTGTTAGAATAATTTCAGCTGGCTGTTCAAAACCACAAAAAAACTCTACACCATACTCTGAATTTTTAAGACGTGAGGAGTTGTAGACTTGAGACGTCCTCTAATCTTCAGGAAAGAGGAAGATGAGAGAATAGAGATAGGGGCTCTTTACTGGGTCATAAATGCCTTCACTTCCACTGCTAAACACACAAATATCCTAAACTCACACCACCAACAGCCAACCTGTTCCCAATTGGATTTGACTATAGAAAACATCCTGAAGTTAACATGAAATGGATCACAAACCCACAATCTCCATAATGTGATATATTTAACTTTAAGTGAAGAGCTTGAAAAACTCTTCCTCTTATTATTCATATATATTTTGTATCATGTATCTTTATACCAAAATGTATCATTATTCCAATAAAACGCGAAACAAAACTCAAACAAACAAAATGGCAAAATTGTGGTACTTTTTTTGGTGCAACATGTATCATTATTCCATGAAACACCTAAAATTGTGGTACTTTTTTTGGTCCAACATGTATGATTCCACGAAACAAACAAACAAACCTCCCAAATTTTGCTACGGTTGTTTGGTCCAACATATATTACACCCCAAAAAAAGAATAAAATTCTAAGTGACATCCCCCTCAAAAGAACGAAAAACTAACTAAAATGAATAAAAAAAGACAGGAAGACATTGGAAGAATAGTCAGTTGACCAATGTGTCTTTACCAATTACATGAACAGAAGTTCTATATTCACCTCACTTCAAGCACAACTAAAGCATCCTGCAGTCTTTCTCATTCAGAGCATGCTTGTTTTCCTTTCCTCACTGCTCTTTGCCACGGCCTGTAATTACCGCCCAACTAAAATCATTAACACTACGGCTTAACACACCAAGGCCTCTGGGGTCCAAAAAAACTTCTCTCTTTACCCCTCAAGCTCTCAGTCCATTCTTTCTTTTCTTTCTACTCTCCTCATTCCCCTCATTCCTGAGGCTGGCTGGAGTCTGAACTTCTGTAGGGCTGAGGGGGGCGTTTAAGGGCTAAATCCCCTGAGAGAAAAGTTGAGAAGATTCATACAATGTCAGAGCCGAGGGGAGCGCGGGGGTGGGGGTGGGGGGTGTCGCACAAAGAGGCAGGACCCCCTACCTTCACGGGTCATGTTGTTGTGACCACGTCACAGTGAGTGTCAATCAAGAACGGCACAGAGAGTCCTTTCATGGCACGGCTGAGGTTCCAGTGATGTGGGGTATTCCCTAGACCACCGCCCCGTCGGTCACACAGCCCCTTGCACACAGTCAAACAGCACGCCTTTCACAGAACCAAAACAATACTAATGAAACAATCATTCCCTTGGTGACAACATCTTCTACATCTCAAGACCTGGATGTGTGACGGTCCAGTTTTAGAGTACATAGATCAGAGTGCAGATTAATACACTTATTGTTTTGATAAAGATGCAACTAAATGCAGTTATTAGAAGGTAAATAGCTCAATTCTGAAGATTTTAAAAGGTGATCTCTGTAAAATGTATAATATTAAGCGCTATGCATCTCCTCTAGAGTTTCAGAAGAGATCTAAAAATGTCATAAAATATCTGAGGAAAGACTGACGCTTGAGAGAAACAAAACTCAGACCTTCATTTAGTCTCCTGTGGCCTGTTGCACAAAGCTGGTTTCAGTTGCTACCCAGGTAAGTTTGAGATTAGTTTAAGCAAACTCTGGTTTTTCGGGCTCAAGAAGGTGGATTGGTTTTTAGCAGTGTTAATCACCATGGTAACTTACACTACACAGCTAACCTGCTCTGGAGCAGCTTTTATTCTGGGTTAGAGATCACAAACTCAAACTGGACCAATCAGCTGCAAGTAAAACTCACACCACCTGTATCTCTCAAATTAAAGTAGTTTAAAGTGAAAAAACTTTAGAGACAAAATTGCTCATCTTTTGGTGCAAATTATTTATTATATTTATAATATATGAATTATAATTACTTTTAATTCACATAATATATTCATATAATTATATTATATTGACAAGTAGCCAAATATTAATATAAATATAAAACATGCATTCATAATTCTTTCAAACAACGTGTATTTATTTGAGCTCTTTGTGAACCTATAATTATTAGGCATATTTCTTTGATTAACATCATGCATTGATATAGTCACATTCTTTCAGCTGCCTTCTTAAATTGACGCTGCAGCACAAGTGTTTATTCCTGCTTTAAACACATTTAATTTCATGATAATTTTCAGAACAATCAATCAATCTTCAGAAGAGAAGTGAATCGAACAGACGCTGTGATTGGCTGTTTGCCGGCTGTCACGCTTTCAGGTGCACGCGCTTCAGTGTTAATTGCAAACTCTGGATTAAACCTGAGTTGACAGAGAAAGTTTATACCAAGCTTTGAGAAACAATTGAACTTGATCTTAACCAGGTTGGATTTATCTGGATTTGTCAACTCTAAACCTACTCTGAAACTCAGAGTTTGTTCAGCTAGCTTTGTGCAACAGGCCTCAGGGCTATAAAAGAGCAACCTTTGAGCAATAAAATGAAAACAATTATTACAGGTCCCACAAAAATATTAAGCACCACAATATTAAGAAGCATATTAGACCTATTTATGAAGGACCACACGACACTGAAGACTAGAGTAATGCTGCTGAAAATTCAACTTCACAGGAATAAATTACATTATGCTGAAATAGAAAACTTATTTTAAATTGCAATAATATTCCTGAATATTACTGTAAAAAAGTAAAAAGTGTAATTTCCCTGTACTATACTGATTATTTTCGAACAGGTTTCCCAAACACATATTCAGCCAATAGTTGATACAACAGAAAGCCCCGCCCTAAACTCGCTATTGGCTAGGTAAAGGACAGTCAAGATGCGCAAATAAACAAGACAATGTTTTGATAGCACCAGAGCCACAATGTTAACACTTCATTTACAAATCGAAAGGGAATCAACCGACTCTTTAGTCTTTACAGCTATACCAGGGGTGTCAAACTCAGTTCCTGGAGGGGCACAGCCCTGCAGAGTTTAGCTCCAACTCTGTTCCAACACACATACCTCTAGTTTTCAAATGAGCCTAAAGGACTTGATTAGCCGGATCAGTTGAAGCTAAACTGTGCAGGGCTGTGGCCCTCCAGGAACTGAGTTTGACACCCCTGATCTATACATTAGAAAGTAGTTTGGAAAATGTTCACAATAGTAACCAAGCAGTAATACAGCACCCTGCCACACACACACACCACCACCATAAAACAGATTTAATTATTTTTAGAAATCTGTTCTTGCATCTGGCAGGTTTACAGTCCCAGATGTGGACCAAGTCTGGCATGGGCCTATAATCCAGCTAATGGCACATAATAACACTGAGGAAGCTGCGAAACCAAGAAAACCATCACTTTTTCCTCTCCATCTCTCCCTTATTCTTTTATTCTCATTCCATCCCTTCCCTCAGCCCTGATCAGCTGAAACACACACACACACACAAAACACATGCTCAGGCTTGCACACACACACATTCCCAGAGAATGAGAAACAATCTAAATGTCACATTTTTTCCCCTGCAAAGTAACTCACCTCGGGGAGCTCAGCATTTCCATCTCCCTGATGTTGACTCACGTCTGTGACTCTGATCAGCATTTACAGCCAGATGACATCACCTCTTTAAAAATATCTCGACACAAATATCTCAGCCACAATGGAACTGAAGCGATAACGGTCCAGACAATGCACAGACAGGAAATCAAGGACACATTACAGGAGTGTGGCAGAATAATAAACCAACTGACTGGCCTTTATTTGCATCTGGTCTAGTAGATTGCTTTAGTTGGGTTGCTAGCCTGGCATGTACCTAGAGTTACCCAGCTTGCCTATCAAGCTAGAACTACAAACTGTAAACGTCTGTTCAAACCAAAGATGATCACTATCACAATAACGAAATTTAAATTTCCACATCACAACTATAATGATAGCAGCACAGAAGAACGATATAGTTGGAAACATTTTCAGAATCATTTTATTCCAGAAGATTAACGATATAAACATTAATCTGAATCCACCTGACTTTAAAGGTGGGGTAAGTGCTATTTCAAAACTGCTTTAGAAAAGTGTCTCGGGCCGAGTACCAAAACAAACTCGGAGCCAATCAGCAGTAAGGGGCAAGTCTACTAATGATGGGGAGAAGAGAGCACTCAGTGCACATCGTCATTATTCAAAAGACACGACACACAGGACAGACATTAGCAGAGCAATGACAGAAATAGAGAGATAGAAGATAAACAACAAATGTGGAAGATGTCTGTGGAACAAAAGAAGGCTTACGATCAGGCAAGAAGTAGGACCCGTATAAATATCGGATCAGCTTTCCAGGGCTGGAGAGAACTCAAGGAGCGCAAAGGCCGAGGTTGCTTTATTTCTTCTCGATTGGGAGTAACATTGATTTTTTTTTCTTCAAATAACTAATATATGCTGGCTTTTGCTTGAATATGCTCATGTGTCATGTTTGCTTGCTTGCTTGTCCATTTGCGATCGTTTTGTCGTTCACGTCAGCGATGATAGAGACCCATTCATTTCCACACGCGATAAGCCTGGAGCATCTAAACCTCCTCCACTGTCTGTTTTAAGCGTCAGCTCGCAACGTATGTCCAAAAAGTAAGATAACACTCCTAATACATGTTTGTTTCCTTTGGTTCCTCTTTTCGTGATCGATATAACCGTCGAATCTTGTCATAATTGTATTATGTTCATGCTATCGAGTTGTTCATGAGAAATATGTTTATGTTTTTGGGATGGAAGGGATTGCTTTCACTTATTGATTACATCATACCCTCGGTATGCCATAGTCGTTGCCTGGGTTACGTATGCGTGGGGCGGAGCTATCAAAATAGGGGTGTGTTTGTTTTGGTGATTTGAAACCAACATCGGTTACCAGAAAGCACTTACCCCACCCTTTAAAAGACTCAAGCATATAAAATAGCAGACGACATAACTGCAGCACAAGCTTATAATAAACAGAATGTTATCATCCATTGGTGTGAACGATAACAATAACCATACAATCTCATTTGTAAATGCACATATTCAGATTATTAATGAATAGCCACATGCTGGTACATAAGGTTATCATATGCAGGGAGTACAAATACGATACTGACATAAAATATATACTTTCTTTGCACTGCAGAGTGGCATTTTGATGGATTTACACACACTGTTAAATGCTGCTTAGAGGTGGCATGAATGCATTGACTGCAATTAAAATGGCATAGGCCTAAATAATGGTATGACATTTTTTTAAAGAATTAACATACTCAATTGTGTCGGCTTGCACATCGTTACAACACCAATTACAATATTATCGTTGACGTTGCACACCCCTAATTATATGCATTCAGAAGACCTGTATTTTGCATAATGACCCCATTTTGCAAAATGAAAATTCTGGGCCGAAACTGAAAATTCAGGACACACTTGGACAAAACCTATCAATGAATTAAATGAAACTTACATAATAAACACTCAAATAGCTAAAACTGAGCTGTATAACCTTTTAAATTGCACATTAGGCAGTTTTTAAATCAACCTTTTAATAACAGAAATGTTTCGACTGGTGAAATAAACATTTAAATGATTTAACTTGTTTTCATGACATACATTAAATATTGAAGAAATCACTAATAGGTTAAGTAAATATATAATGAATATGTAATACAGTGAGTGCATATATTTAGCAAAATGCTCTTCTCTATAGTTTTCTAACTAACTAATGAGTTTATGGACACTGAATAGCTTTCTTGAGGTAAATACAGGAACATACAGTAAAGTGACATTGTATAGCCTACAAGCTGTCTTTCCATGGATCGAGTGATTACATGAGACAGGATTAATTTCAGTAAGATGTAATGTAATGGTGTAGCTTATCCACGTGGTGTAAAAAGAGATAGATGCTGAACACGCTGATTTTCGGTAGCCAAAATTTTAGTGCATACACATGAGGGTTAGTAAACAATGACTTTTCTTTCTTTTTTTCTATCCCTTTAAAAGGTAGGGTAGGCCATTTTTTTCATAAACACTTTTTGTTTTTCAGGATGAAACTTTCTTCACATCCTGATAGCAATCAATAATAGAAATGGTCTATTTAAAAAAAAAAAAAAAAAACTTCTGTGTAAGTCTCAGGACCAAAAAATGTTCGTCCAATCATTGCATTCGGTCCAAATGCAATGATAGGATGTCCTACCTTCCTGCATGTCAGCATATGTATTTCTATACCTCCACACACCCTGCCCTCGCAGACATCACACGTAATCAGCGCGTTCCATGAGGCCGCAAACATACAGCAGGCGCCTTTTACAGATCCTCCAGAACTAAAACAACAAGAACATACAGCGTTCACACCATGTCTTAAGCGCAATTACAAGATGGCAACCCGTGACGTTCTACCCGAAACTGTTCACGTCATCAGACTCAGATTTATGCGTTTCTCTGGCAACATTATAAACGCCCAATCGCCCATATGAATCTGCAGCAAGCTTTGAAAATTGTTTACGTTCATTATTGTTGTAATGTTATGTGCTTTTTGAGATAGGTAATTATATGGGATCTAATGCATTCAAAGCTAGCTGGCTATTGCTAGCCTCTCCCAAACTGCCTACCCCACCTTAAGTTCTCAACTATGTTTCAGACTAGTATCAAGTTTATCTCAGGACAAATCCTCAGAAGAAATAAACAAAAAAGGAGTATATAGCTAGAAAATAAATGTGGATAGACCTGATTTTGTTGAGAAATGTTTTAGTTTATTTCTTACATTTGATTTCAGACTTTGGTATCTTGGTTAATCTGACTGAACAGCTTGTGACATTGTTGCAATCTTTTCTGTCACTCTAGAGAGATTACTAAAGACTGTTTCCCAAGAGCAAAATATGTTTCATGCTTTAATTTCATTGCTGTAGAAGACATTCATTTGTTATAATAAATTGTTATTTTCTTTTACTTTGGTCTATATAACAGCATCAGGACCGGTATCAGCGCCTCTGTCCTGTTTAGGAGATAAAGGTGTTACCCAACACTGACACCACAGACTCCGGAGCACGACCTGGTTCCTCCCTGAAGGCACAATAATGCAGTTACACACCCAGGTGAGCTCAAATAGCTGACCCTGTTTCCCCACGCACTGAAACTCCATCCACTCTCACCTTACAGAACTTACAGTAAAAGACACAAAAAGAGAGGGGACAAAAAATGAGGGACAGTGCAAAGAAAGAAGACACAGATTCCCAGAGATTTCCAGGATCTAAATTCAGTGTTGCATAACCCCAATATGAAATGTGATCTGGCCTCCAAGCACTGAGAAGGAGCAGAGGAGCATCTTAACTGGGTCAAACTGAGTGAATCATATTCTCCAGTCACACGGAGGAGTTGCGCAGGGTCACAGCAGAGAAATGTATACAGTCTCACACCCTTAACATCTTAATTGTGTCCAGGGACAGAATAAAAGAGAAGGAATAGACTGAGAATGGAAGGGAGTGATAGATTAAAATGGGCTATATGTAAGAATTTTCATGTATTTTTTGTTTTATCACCAATGTGTGAACAGCTTGTGACAAAACTAGGGATCCACCGATATGAAAATTTTGACTTTCGATAACTGCCGATATTGAAAGCCGATAACTGATATATTTGCCGATAAATTATTTTTTTTTAAATACCGGTCATTTCTGAGAGCCTGACTACAAAAATAAAAAAATCTCACCATGTCCAAAGCACACAATTATAATGTTCTCATTATAATTGTAAGTAACCTATATGACATGTGCTGCACATTACACTTAATTGTATTTTGAAATGATTCCAATCATATTTCAAGCATCATGGCGAACAGTGCGTATCAGAAACGTCTCACCTAAAGAAATTATACATTTACCTGCTATAATGAATCGGCTACATTTTCTTATTGAGCCGATAACATTAAAAGTGAACATTTATCAACCGATACCGACATGGTTGCCGATATATCGCACTTCCCCAAACAAAACTTAACTAAAACTCAAAATGCTTAATTGGTTTGAGTAGGACAAACTTAAATTAAACTAATTAGTTCAGTTAGAACTAAAACTGAACTGTTCCATTGTTTTGAGTTGAATTAACTAATTTCTTAAGTGAAGTTTAAGTTTTAACTGGGCTGGGATATTTTCTATTTCCCAGCATGCTTTGCATGGCTTTCAAAAGCTGGTACTTTTTAGTGAATCAAAAATATATAGCGCAAATATAGGGTTGTCTGATTCCTAAACAAACGACTCTTATAAGCAGGTTCTTAATAAACAAATAAAACATTACCACATTTTTTTTGTTTATTGCTATTAAAGGTTAGAATTGGTTAAACTTTCTTTCTTTAAATATCAATACATAATTAAAATGCAAGTACTCTGAAAAGAAAGTATAAAAATTGAGTGTCTGTAGACCTCTCACGACTGTTTTAAAGACAGCTCATTATTTCCATTCACTCCACCTTCTCCCTTCTGGGCTCTTTCCAAAGCCACGCCCCCAAAACACATGAACGCGCTACACGACCGCTCCGCTGGAAGACGCATTAAGGCCGGCGACACACTGCAAGCATGTCGTGAGCGTGGCGTTTCTGTTGTGTGTCAGTTGCGTGGCGTTTTCCATGTCTTTGCAAACTAGAAGCGTGTCTGATGCCGCGCTGGTGCTGCTAGGTTACGTACAGGGAAGGCCTATACTTCATATAGACAGAGGAGGTCGTGCAAGAGGGCAGGCAACTAGGTTTCGAGGAAGCAGAGGTGCGCGCATGTGGGCAGATCCTGTAGCAAAAGGGGTGGTAGCCATGGTAGCGCGAGAGGGTGACAGTCGCACAAGCCAATCACTTGTTTTGTCCCGAACGAAAATAATGAGCAGTGTTTATTGCAGATTAAAAAGTCTAGAGTCACTCGATTTTTATTCTCTCTTTTTCAGACTACTTACATTTTAATGATGTATTGACATATAAAGAAAGTTTAAACAAATTTGGACAAAAGTGTTTTAGATAATTCTTACCTACCCTACCTTTAAAGCAAATTATTGGACTGGATTTATGCCGCTTGGCACTTACACAAATAAAATGAAAATTTTTACATTCTTTTGCAATAATTATTTTAATATATTTATTACAGATTTTTTCATCAAGTAACAATGAGCAACATTTTCTGCATAAAATCCACTGATAAACTTAACAGTCGACAAAGCTCCAGCCATGCCACAGTGAGAATAAACATGTGCACGAATGTACAGAACGAACAGGCAGCACTCTCCACCATAGTCCCTTTCCCTCCCTCTTCTTCTAAAGGTCATTAGGTCACATTCCTTATCCTGATTCGGGCCTCAGCTATAAAGAGGCAAGCTACGTTAGTGTGTGTATTTGTGTTAAAGGACATCTGTACCAAACATGTTACGCTTAATAGCTGTAGACAGTAGAAGATTGAAGGTAGATCGCCCAATTCATTAAACATCTAATGCACCGCTGGATCTGGCTGCATAAGAGGCTCTCATGATCTGTGATGCTCAGCAGAAGAGGCAAGGAACAATATATTCGCTCTTCAATCCAGCCTCCAGCAACTGATGGCTGATGAGATAAAAGGGCAGGAAAGGTTTGGTCTCATCACCTAAATATCCTTTTTTGTGCATTCCAATTCACCTACAGTATGCACAAAGAGACCAAGATCAGAAGGGAAAGAATACCGAATGATGCACTAGCTCAGAGATCTGAGCTGAGAAACATCTCCACCAACAAAAAGAAATAACCATTGAATGTTTAGTAGCATCACAGTACCTGTGATACTGAATGAATCAGTGTGTTTGACTTAATTTAATTAATAAATGCTCCAATGATGCATACTTAAAGATGTGCAATCGGAGCCGAGATACTGCCGGTACAATTTCTGCCATTTATATAGACTAAAGACTAAAAATAGTAAGAGAAGTAGGCTATTATGCAATTCTCAATACAGCCATTTTCATTTGGTTCATTTCTGAAAGTCTCTTTTTTGAATAAATTCGCTGAATGAACGTCTCAGACATAGCACACTATGAATTTGTAAGAGAATGCAACAGTGCCCGTCGACTTTTTCAGTGACCTTCATTCCGGAAGTATTTCCCATTCGTTTTTTCCCCATTAATATATTCTAGAAGCCTTTGTTAAAGATGTATAAGCCATGAGTTTGATAATTAGACAAAAAGACAAAGGTACAAGATTGTGTACTTAACGACTTTAATGAGAGAAATAACTACAATCCCATGAAGCATCGCGAATGACAACTGAATTAAAATGAAGCAAAAAATAAAAAGAGATGATAGATAGATCATGGATAAAGCAAGAGTATAGCAAATAAATAAATCAGTTGAATGATTGATTCAATGACTTGCTCATAAAGGAAGTCAGTTGTTTATATCCCTGAAACAATCTGTGTTTTTTTTAATTGTTGGAATAAATTATTCAATCACTTGTCATTACCTACTAGCATAATGCTGTAACCTGGAGAAAGAGTTGGTAAAAATGACCACTAATACACAGACTAGAACACGCAATCAGAGAAAAGTCCTAGTGCTGTTGGATTTTACTACTTACTTTGGAACTACTTGCTCATACTTATGGGCTTGTTTGAATCCTTAACCATAACCGAAAACATTTGGAGGGGGGGGGGGTCAAATAGAATTTCACTGAAAGAGAAACCTGTGGGTTTTTTGCTCAAGGGTATGATGGTGATCAGGAAATTCTCTACTTCATGAATCACCCATTCCTAAACCAGATCTTTAACCACTACCACCACCACCCTTCCCTGTGCTAAATCCTTGCCTAAATTCTTCACAAATGTACCATGAGTTTCTCATTAAAACATCTCGGTTACCCTCGGGGTAGTTGGCATTAGCAATAATTCGGCACAACCGATTCGATAACGACAACAAAGGAGTACTGACAGCTTGACAGATCATTACAATTGCTCTCAGGAAATGACGGAGACAAATAGAGCAAAACATCTGATTATCCAATGCCATTAGCACAAACGTCTAAGCATTTCTCTTACATAGATAACATCAGTTCTCTTCAAAGTAGAACCTAAAGGACAAACCTGGTCTACTAGACATGATAGCACAGGATGAGAATGAGCAATAGCTGTACCAACATCAGTGCAGTGACAAGCAATTTCTTAAGACCCTATATACTCACAGCGAAGTTCTTTTGCATTCGTCACTTACGGATAAAGATATGAAGATTTAAAATATCTTTTCAGTGATACTGTTAGTGCTGTCTGATACTAACCACACTGTTGAGAAAGGCATTTAGATGAATACATAAATATGTGCTGCACGCTTTCCTCACAATAACAAAATTGACATAAAAAACAAAGACAGTGGTGCAAAAACAGCCGTTAAGAAAGCATAGTGACTTGGTTATGTTTGCATCAGCTCTGCAATGTGGCACTCAGTCAAGTCCCCTTATGTTCATTTATATACCAATATATACAACAGGCTGCTTTAAAGCAAGCAGCTGTACAGTATTGAACATGATAGACACTGTTGCTTTCAATTAGAACCACAACTTCAATTTCTACTATAAAAGCAGCTCTCCAGCGTGTTCATGTTTTTATTCGTGTCTGACCTCTATGCACTAAGCAGAAGAAACGAACCGGAGAAGATTTCGATGCCAAACTTATAAAGCACACCTGTGTAATCGCCATCGACCAATGGTAGCTCAAAGGTGTTTACCAGCCGAAGAAAAATGTACTTAAGCTGTCTTGACAAGCCACTGTCGCCTCTGGCTTGCTTAATTGGGGATCCTAATTCAACAATATTATTGGTAATGTACTGACGCTGCTGTAAGAGAACTGAACTGAGCTGGACGATGACATTATTTTTTGCAGAACTACTTTACAGAAGAAATGAACTATATTAAAAATTGATGATTTATTTCAGTGGAACTGAATCAGCATAAACTGACTTCAGCTGAACAGCCGAAATGTATACTTTTCCTGTTATCACCAAGCGGCAACCTTCCGGTCACTCTCTTGAATCCAACACGGAAGTGACTTAAACTGCAATTCATCGACTGGCCACTAGAGACAGGCTCCAAAAGGGAGTCAATTAGACATCTTCAAGGGTCCAAAAATTCGTACCCGAACCTGAAGAGACCCGTAATGTGCTACACAGAACCGACTCGGACCCGTCTATAATTTCAAAAGCTGGACACGGACCCGTGCAGATCCGAGAACTGCCAAAAATGTAGTACCCGGAACCGACATGGGCCCGTGTTTTATTTGATAACTAGAACCGAACCCGACGTGAAGACACAGACCCCACTGGACCCGATTATCTCATATTCCACAATAAACTGCTCTTAACAATTTAATAAACAAGTTGCGAAAAAATATAACTTTTTTTTATAGCCTATATAGCCGTCGTCTCCTTCCTTGTAACTTTACCTGATTGTGATGCTTTACAATCCTTGCTAAGAAAAAAGTTTCTCTTGTTATTCCAAGCATGCTTAATTCACTTCAGCTGTAAAAGTCCACTTTATGCCACGGTGACAGATGACAAATGCAAATTTACAGATTTCGACTCTAGTTAACTCACATAATAACTTGGACTGTTTGCCCTTTTGAACTAATAACGATTGCTCATTCGGTGCCATGGCCGCTGACGTTAGCATTATTTATTTATAATCTCTGTGAGCCGAGTCTGACCACCAAAACTTTAAGATTAAACAAGACAGTTCATTGATATTATTATTAAAGTCCTTGGCTTACAGTCACTGTGGAAGCTCGGGTTGCCATTGAAACATGACACTCGCTCGAGACTGCACTTGCGCGTTAGCTGGAGCAACCTGAAACTTGAGCTTTTTTACGCAATTTGAGCGTCATAGAAAACATTTGTGACAGTTCACCTTTGTTGCTGATTTGAAATATGGGCTATTATTTGAATATGAGTACATTATTACCGTGCGCTTGAATTAAATCTGACTCTGATTACGGCCAGGTGTTCTCCAAGTCCGAAATGACTCGGGTATTACACACAATGTTAAACAGACCTGGGACCCGAAGTAATAGATTGGGACCCGACCCGGACCCGGCTGACGATTTAAAATATAGACCCGAACCCGTACGGGTCTCGGGTGCTCCGTGAAGACCTCTAGAGTCAATCCCATAGACCCCCCATGTTAAAATGCCCAACTTTACAGGAGGAAATAAATGTTTATAGTCTGGTACAAAAAGTGGTTTTGGTCTATATAGCTAATTTTGCCCTTCATGACAACTGTGAGGGGGGTGATTTTTAAAAAATAACTCATCCTTTTAAATTATATTAAGCATAAAAGTTCTGCATAATTAAGGGCATGGGCACTTGAGTGACAGATGGATTGCTGTTGCGGCTGGCATGGTTTCAGCAAACAGGCACCTCAGCTCCACCCACGTCCCACCTCTTTGCCTATTTTCGATCATCTTGGATGACGGGCTGCAAAGATGGCGCCAGCCGGCTCTGCCCACTTTGGCCTTAAAAAATGCTCTCCAGAAACCTACGGGTGACATCACGGACGTCTATTTACAGTCTATGGTTATCACTGTAAAGGTGCTTTGAATCTGTATTTTATAAAGCGCTTTATAAATAAAGTTGACAACTTATATCAAAGGCTTTACTTGTTTAACGTTTGCTATGCTAGCTACAAAAGCTATGTATTTATACAATAACAATCAAGCTTTAGTATTTGTGTAATGTACTGATGTTAGACTATAAAAAATATTTTTTGTCATAGCTGTTAAATTTAAGTAGCTTTTACTCAAAACATGAGTAAATCTACCTAAACAAATTAAGTGCAAATTGTTACCTCAATTTTGTTGAGTAGATCCTATAGGTTTGTTTTTACAGTGTACCCACAATCACTGCATTCTTTTAATGTTTGAATTTGGGGCCAAAGGGCTATAGGGTTGGGAGGGGTCAGGGTACGCCTGTGTGTTTTAATGGGGGTGTGAGATGCATACAAATAAGTGCTCACTCTGTGGTCAAGTTACCACCACAGAAATGTGCATTTCATTCACAGGACATAATTTAAAGCATCACTTACAATAAAACTATGTGCATATTAGCCTGCAAAACCCTATGTTTGACATAAACCGTCTCAAATGGAGTCTCAGTGAAGTTTGCTTGCACTGCTGTGAAGTTTAAAAGTTTACATCGCAGAACATAAGTTTCACTTTTTTTACTCTATAAATACTACAGCAATGACTGTAGTAAGGAGAGAAATCAAACTTGACGCCAAGGTTGGAGTCTCTAAAGTCTGCACCTCAAGATTTGCTCTGGAATGTCACATGACGTCATGTATTTGGGATCGGGTTTCCTCCAACTAAAAGATCCGGTCTACAATATGATCCACAACCCATATTTGTGTTTTCCTAAAACACTACAAAAACACATTTTGTGACAGTCTGCTCTTTTCTTTCGCAACTGTTTACATTTGAACACTATCATTCTCAATGGAAACAGGGTACAACATAGTGTCAACACTGCAACACTTCTAATCAATGAAGCTGTCTACTTAGGGAGTCTAACTCGTTTCGATTCCGTTCAACAAAACGATTAGGAAATTATTTTACGGTGTGACATAATTGTCATCATATGACGCTTGCTGGCAATAACAATACAAAGATATTTCATAAAAACAACTCTGTTTTGTATGCACACTGATTAAACGGTCACAATCAACTCATAAACACTTCCAACTTTAAATGTTTTATTTGATACACACACAAACACATACATATATAAATATAAATATCACAAAATAAAACATTGCAATTTGGAAGAGCTTTCCCTTATTTAAGCTATTAAGCAAGCCTATTTATATAACTATACATAACCTATATAAGTATACACACACGTACCTACGAGTGTGTGTAAGATCTTTTTTGTAATACATCTCTTAGGAATTTCACATCCCATCAGTCAAATCCTCACAATGTACAGTCAGCTCTATCGTCTCAAAGTGTCCAAAACAAACGGTTCTGTTTAATTCATTTTTAAATCGATAACCTCCTGGAGTCCTGGACTGTTCTAGAATGATTAAAGAAAGAGTAGCTCGTGTCTGCGAATGATACTACGATTTTTTAAGGCTTATTATTAGTTACGATGACTTTGTGAAACTCAGCCCAGAATGTTTTTTTATGAACAGGTTCAAGTGATTCATTGAAATGATTCGACTCAAAATAACGCTATTCTACAATGCAAGCTCACACAGCTTCCCTTGAAGTGAGTGTATGTAGACAACTTTGTTAATGGAAATACAGACGGAACTGGATTTTATGTGTACAATATACAACATACGTCATACTCATTGCAATGACGCTACAACCCAGGCGTAAAAATGTAGACTTATATTATTCGCGTGAAGCTTAAGCAAACAACTTGATGATGGGAATTGACGTGTCACTTTCCAACTGTTTTTGGCATCTTTGCCCGTCTTGTTCTTTTATAAAAAATGTTTCATGTGTAGGAGCAATGAGAATTTCGAGATAATTATACTATACAGGCCCCTGTGTTGATAAAAAAAGAAGAAGAAAAGTTTCGTAATGATTCGGTGTCGAATTCCAGAATTTTCCGGGAAAGATGCAGTGGACAGAATCACAATAGCGAAGCCTGTGTTAATTCTCACTTGGACATTATGAATGCTGTGGAAGTGAGTTTTGATTTAGCAGTGTTAATTAGTACTTTTCCCCCCTTCATAAAGTACACAAGATGATAGCCTAAAAAGTGCATTAGTTAAAATGCAGCTGTCAAAACAGACTCATGTAAAAGCGAAGTAAATCAGCTCACGTAAAAGTTTTAAGAGTTTAAAGCACTAAGTTTCGTTTAGGTTTCGTTTCGTTTTCCATTAAGATCAAGACTTCCCTTTCCCATAAAATAGGCTACCGGCTCGCGCTTTTCTGCAACTTGAAACTTTGTGAAACAATGTCTCCGCGCGCTTCCTAAACTATATTACTTTGAACAAAAACGCGTCTACTTACCTTGGGTTCAGTAAATCTTGCTTATCAACACTTTAGTCCCTAAATGCCCGAAATAGAAAGCATGTCATTCTGTTGCTGCGAAGTCCACGGTGGACCAGACCAGACCAGTGTGGAATTCCGCCATGTCAATTATGTGGAAGCGCACATGGGGGTGTAAAAAATTACCGTATTACACCAAATAGTCTCCCGACCCATTCCATCAGTGACCGCATCCGCACGGCCGGACTCGCGTCTGATGATGATGCAGATAAAGGGGGATGTTAGGAGAGATTGTCCTGTTTGGGTAGATTCAACCAGGCCAGCGTGAAAGCAATATATTTTTCATACATTATCTTAAACTAGGAAATGTGACAAGCTTGAAATAGAAAATAGACAAAGTTGAAGAGTACATTTTTACCGCAATAATTGAATATTGATTTATTTATAATATGATTTAGGACACAACTTGTGACTGAATAAGGCAACTTAATAACCGTGGACTACTAATAATAGTAGTAGTAGTAGTAGTCGTAGTGATACATTTTATTATTATTTTTGTCATTTTTTGTCATTTTTAAATACAAAGCATACAATTCATCTGAAACACATTACTGGTTTAAAAGGCATGTGCTTTATCCACAAACGTATTAAGTTCCTTGTTGTAGGTTTCACATCCTCAAATATGATACACAGGATTTTGTTTAGGACCTTGTTTAGGATATCTTGTTTTTAAGATATCTCAAAAAGCCACACAAGGGTGGAATATGTCTATAATTTCACACCTCCATCATCATATTCCATGGCTACACACTGTGTTATAATAACCGTGCACTGTTAAATGTTCATCTAATATTTATTGCAATATTATGACATTCCAAACCCGTAAAATCAAAGTTTTTGAAACTCTTTTTATTTGCTTAATTTGTGGGTCAAATGAGGAATCTTACTTTACTTGTTATAATAATGTGATTTAGATTTTACATATGAGTGAAAAGCTATATATTGCAGCTATTACTATTTCTATTTATGCTAATTAAGTTTAAAAATCTTAAATAATATATATATATATATATATATATATATATATATATATATATATATATATATATATATTAAAATTTCAGATTTTTACATAATTATATATATAATTTAAGATTTTTACTTAATTAAATAGAAATAGCAATAGTTAAAATGCTATTTAATGAAGCATTTTAAGCTATTAATATATATATATATATATATATATATATATATATATATATATATATATATATATATATATTAATAAATATATATATATAATATATTAATGAAATGGTCACCCCATTCTACCCACACTGATTACTATAGGCTAGCAATAGTTAAAATGCTATTTAATGAAGCATTTTAAGCTATTAATATATATATATATATATATATATATATATATATATATATATATATATATATATATATATATATATATATATATATATATATATATATATATATATATTAATAAATATATATATATAATATATTAATGAAATGGTCACCCCATTCTACCCACACTGATTACTATAGGCCTAGCAATAGTTAAAATGCTATTTAATGAAGCATTTTAAGCTATTAATATATATTAATTAATATTAATATATATATATATATATATATATATATATATATATATATATATATATATATATATATATATATATATATATATATATATATATATATATTTATATATATATATATATATATATATATATATATATAAAATATATATATATATATATATATAAAAAAATATATATATATATATATATATATATATATATATATATATATATATATATATATATATATATATATATATATATATATATATATATATATATATATATACTATAGTAGCCTATAGTAATCAGTGTGGGTAGAATGGGGTGACCATTTCATAAAGAGAAACTGCAGCGCCACTTAGTGGTCATTAACATTAAAGTAATCAGAACAGAACAGATCACAGTCTGGGATCAAACAATTAAAGCGTGAATTATCAGGACATTAACAACCACTTCTAATCGAGCAGCGTTATCAAGATGACTAATATTGCATAAATGCATAGATGCATAAATATAGGCCTATCTCTCGAAACAGAATCGTAGTAGCAGTAGCCTAATAGAATTTGTAGTAAAAGAGTAAAACGTGTTTTCATAGTTGGGCTGACATGTCTCATATACAGTACATTCCAATGTGACGTATGTAAACAACTGTTACACAAAAAGTGCTGTTACGTGACAGAGCGTGAGGAATATTTCAAAATAAAAGTCACCGTCTAGTAGCAGAAAAGTGCAGAAAATAATACAATCAACATGAGATGTCGTTTACTTAAACATTCGCGTAAATATCGATTTATTCCACAAGGCACGAGTAGTAAATGAATGCTAACCTTCAACGAATAATATCAAATGCACAAAATTAAAAACGTGGATTTAGAGTTCTCTCCTACCTGAGGACTTTTAAAGTAAAATTTGCTGTGGTTTCAAAACCACTGCTCTCTGGGGTCAGATAAGGGTATTACAACATCACACAGCCAGTCAGTCACTATGTGAACTATGAGACCGGTAACGTTATAGTTTTAAGTTTCTTGTGTTCCTTTTATTTATCCCATCATAATGATGCGGTCCATTTTGATCGTGGCGATTTTACTGTCAATAGCAGCTGCTTATTATATTTATCTGCCTTTGCCCAGCACTATATCAGAGCCATGGAAACTCATGTTTATGGATGCAATATTGCGTGGTGTAATGCATGTGGTAAGCTTTTGCGTTTGTTTCCATTATATAGAACATGCATTATATATTATAAATAGGCATAATTGCCCTTTCAATGTGGATTAATTATTTAAACATAAATAAAAGAGGGATATCTATAGCACTCATTGAGAAATAGTTTGACATTTTTTTAAATCGTGAAATTCCTGAATAAATTTTAAAAACCTATAAAGGAAAACTATTATTATTTCTAACAATAACTTTGATAACAAATCAGAAAAGCTACAATTGTGTAAAAAAAAAAAGATTTTTTTGGGGGCTGTATTTGTCTTTTCATCATACTTTTACTTCAGTTAACTGAATTTCACTTCAAGTTTTTTTTTCTTTTTAATTTTGACTTTGACTTGTATAATTTTTGCATTATTTTTTAAATGTGGGAAACGCCAAAATCACCAAACATTTTATGTTTTTAAATCTACCAACTTAATTTTAGTTATGTAATACTATGTCTAATATCTTTCAATAATACAAAAATGTTTTGAGCCTGTAATGTCTTTAAAAAAGAAAAAGAAAAACTATCATTCTCTTTAGGAACTTATTTTCGAAAAGGAATTTTCTTAAAGAGATTTTCTGTATAACAATGCTCTCTGATCATTCTAACTTTTAGTATTTTTTTTCACATAGACCTTAATTTAGCTCACAATCTTGCACTGAGTCGACCTTTCGATGTTGTAGAGTATGCTGCGTCATGGGATTGAATTAGATTATTTGTGGTTTCACCATTTTACTTCAATTAATTTAGTTAATAAAAATGTTGGCTTTTTGTATGATTGTTGTATTATTGTATTAGTTGACCTCTGGTATGGGAAGTACCTACTTTTCATGCTTGGTTCATTTTAGTTAGATTATACTACATCTAAAATCTCTCAATAGTACAAATAAAAAATGTGGGATATGAGCCTTTAATGCTTTTAGAAATGCAAGCTACCAAAGTCTTCATTAGAGCCTTCCTTCTGATGAAATGGAATTTTCTTAAAGAGATTTGCTGACCCTTATAGAGCGTTTAAAAATCCTGCTCTCTGATCCTTCAAAATTTTAATCTTTTTTCATAGAGCTTTTTAGCTCACGATCTTGGACTGAGTCAACCTTTCGATGTTGCTAAGTACGCAGCGTCATGGGATGAAATAAAGGGTCCACAGTCCAGCCCAGCCATCCGGGTCACGGATACATATTTCGGAGGAGTGGAAGCCCATGTGTTTGAGGCCACTGCATCAAGCCAGGAGCTGCATTTGAAAAGAGGTGTGGTCTATTTCCATGGAGGTGGATGGACGCTCGGCAGTGGAAGTAGGTGAAACGCATGTGATTTGATATAAATAATCTTTTTAAAAATTTATGTTGTAGTGAGAAAAAGTACATTGTTTATTTCTTTATTTTTCTTTAAAAGAGATGCAAACGTATTTCCTTCAGTGCAGGAGCATGGCTGAAGAGTTGGATGCTGTTGTAATATCAATTGAGTAAGCAATGCACGTTGTCTACTGTATCATTTAATTGCTACATCCTTAACAAACTCAATTCTGTTCATTAACGGCTGTTATTTGTATAATTTGAATGTTCAGGTACAGCCTGGCTCCAGATGCACGTTTTCCAGATCAGTATAATGAAGCCATTCAGGCCTCAAAACACATCCTGACAGCTGAGGTGTTGGGTCGGTACCACATAGACCCGAAAAGAGTGGCTGTGTCAGGTGACAGCGCCGGGGCCAACCTAGCCACCGCTGTGGCGCAACAGGTACGAGAAATCCCTGCGTTTTCATTATTGAGGAAAAGGAATCCACAAAAGTTAATCCTAATCCTAATTTGTATATAATTTTTGTGAGCCTGATAAAAAAAAAGTCAGGAAAAAAAAAGAAAATTCTTTCATTACTAACATTAATTAGACCCATAAAAGGTACTGAAGACGTCGTTACAAAGTCCATCTCACTACAGTGGTTTGCCAAAAAAACTAAATAACGACTTATATCGTGATGTGCCGATTTCAAAACACTGCTTCCTGAAGCTTCGGAGCTTTATGAATCAGCAAATCGAATCATGATTCGGATCGCGTTTCAAACCGCCAAACTCATGTGACTTTGGTGATCCGAACCTGAATCGATATGCTGATTCAAAATGCTCTGAAGCTACAGGAAGCTGTGTTTTTGAAATCGGTGTAGTGAGATGCACTTTGTAACGACGTCTTTAGTTCCTTTTATGGGCCTTGAGAGAGCAAATTACATTGTGTCAATGGAGGCCTTTCTGAGCCATCGGATTTCATTTTTGGGTGAACTAACCCGGCCTTTAACATACACTATATTGCCAAAAGTATTGGGGTACCCCTCAAATCATTGAAATCAGGTGTTTCAATCACTTCCATGGCCAAAGGTGTATAAAATCAAGCACCTAGGCATGCAGACGCTTCTACAAACATTTGTGAAAGAATGGGTCGCTCTCAGGAGCTCAGTGAATTCAAGCGTGCCACCTGTGCAATAATTCCATTCATTAAATTTCCTCACTACTAAATATTCCACGGTCAACTGTTAGTGGTATTACAACAAAGTGGAAACAATTGGGAACAACAACAACTCAGCCACGAAGTGGTATGACACGTAAAATCACAGAGCGGGCTCAGCGCATTCTGAAGTCAATAGCTACAGACCTCGAAATTTTGTTTGGCTTTACATTAGCTCAAGAACAGTGCATAGAGAGCTTCATTGAATGGGTTTCCATGGCCGAGCAGGTGCATCCAAGCCTTACATCACCAAGTGCAATACAAAGCGTTGGATGCAGTGGTGTAAAGCACGCCACCACTGGACTCTAGAGCAGTGGGGACGTGTTCTCTGGAGTGACGAATCATGCTTCTCTGTCTGGCAATCTGATGGACGAGTCTGGGTTTGGTGGTTGCCTGAAGAACGGTACTGGCCTGACTGCATTGTGCCAAGTGTAAAGTTTGGTGGAGGGGGGATTATGGTGTGGGGTTGTTTTTCAAGGGTTAGGGTTAGGCCCCTTAGTTCTAGTGAAAGGAACTCTTAATGCTTCAGCATACCAAGACATTTTGGACAATTTCAACTTTGTGGGAACAGTTTGGGGATGGCCCCTTCCTGTTCCAACATGACTGCGCACCAGTGCACAAAGCAAGGTCTATAAAGACATGGATAAGCGAGTTTGGTGTGGAGGAACTTGACTGTCCTGCACAGAGTCCTGACCTCAACCTGATAGAACACCTTTGGGATGAATTGGAGCGGAGACTGTGAGCCAGGCCTTCTCATCAAACATCAGTGCCTGACCTCACAAATGCGCTTCTAGAAGAATGGTCAAAAATTCCCATAAACACACATTTCTAAACCTTGTGGAAAACCTTCACAGAAGAGTTGAAACTGTTATTGCTGCAAAGGGTGGGCCAACTCCATATTAAACCCTACGGATTAAGAATGGGATGTCATTAAAGTTCATGTGCATGTAAAGGCAGGCGTCCCAAAACTTTTGGTAGTAGTGTGACCGATAACATTATGGTGGCAGATATACTGTGCGTTCCTAATTTTATGAGTGTACAAATGCAAATGCCAACTCATATTATTATGCAAACCTGCAATAATTAAATGTTAAATTACACATATTAATCTCATTTGAATAAGCAATGTCTTTGCTGCAATTACATCTCAATACAATTCAACCAATAAGCAAAAATAACTTTAGATCACATTTGTGTTTCATTTTTTGTTTTCATTGCTGAAGTAAGAGTGTTGAACTTTCTTCTTCTGCAATCCAGAATGGCAGCACAGCAGAAAGGTTTGTTTGAGCGGCTCCCTCTTCTGTACAGCCTTGAATTTACATTTCCTTCAGCCTGAAGCTTGTGGACCTTATTCAGAGCAGCTCCATGATGGGTATGAAAGCGAGGCTGTGGCAGATCACAGCTCATATTGTATGTTTTTTTTTTTTTTACTACTGACATTTCTCAGAAAGATATTTTTGCAGTGTTTCATCTGCAGAAAAATCCCAAAACACATGAAATAACAGTACATCCCACTGTATGTCTATCCCTCAGAGCCTCGCTTTCGTTCTTGTTCAAAATGAAAGATGGTGCTGCTGTGAATAAGGTCTATTTATTTGACTTTTGGTGTGAAAGGGCCTTTTATATTTTATATTTTATAACTTTTTTTACTAAAAACATACAAGAAAGACCAGCCCAGGTGAGAAAATGTAATTCACAATTCACAAGCAACACAATTAGTTACTTTTTGGGGCGTAATGCAATATTCAGTGTTAGGAGGGGACCTAGTTACACGTAACTAGATTATGTAATTTAACAGTAACAGTTACTGTGAAAAAAACTTGTAATTAAATTACAGTTACTAATGATAATTTTAATGATTACAAAGGGGGTTATATCTAAATATTTTCTTTAAAAAGCTAAAATATGTTGAGTAATATTAATTTGTTGCTTTGCCTGTTTTTGATGTGCATAATGTCTCCTGCCGTGCAGTGCACCAGGTCTGATAATTACATCAATCCACATTGCCGCTGAAAGCTTTAGACTACAACCTGTCATGACGAGTGATCAAAATGTGTTCCAGTGCTGGAGAATAGAAAAGTAATCAAATGTATTACATTACTTTAACCCTTTGACACGTACGATCAAACCCGTGTGATCACTGCCAAATTCACATTTTAAATCTGCTTTAGCGCACTGACTGACGCAGAGCCAAAGACTGAGTGAGAGACTGACAGAGCTCAGTGTCTTTTAATGTTTATTTTAGGTTTCATACACTTCAAATTACATTACACAACCACAAAAATATCAGCAAAAACTAAATATAGTTTGTAATTGCATACTAAATATAACAGCAAGATATTAGTGTTGTAAACATATAATGGCCCGTGATAACATTACCGATCAACTAACACAATCACTTTCTACCCTGTTCCCTCACGTAGTGTAACATATCAGGAGAAGTGGATGATCTTGTTTTGTAAATCCAGCAGGCTCCGACTCCCTGTCAGTGTTGTAAACACATTTACACATGTCATTTTATAATAACGGTCGCGTTAAAAAACTCACGCCAGGCTGCCAGTCTGAATATTTAGAACTTCTGTGCGAAAGGGTTAATGTAATTTTAATGCTTATTACATTTTAAATAGGGTAACTTGTAATCTGTAACCTATTACATTTCCAAAGTAACCTTCCCAACACTGGCAATATTGTAATGCATGATTTTTAAAGGTAACTTTCCCAACACTGTATATATTGCTATTTAGGTTTAATTTATTTTTATTTCAGTTTTAGTTTTTATTTATTTCCAGTTAAACGTTTTCGCGCTTCTACTTAAAATAATTTCAGTTTAATGCCAAGGCAACATTTCTCTACTTTTTGTTTTTAACTATTATTTATATTTTATTTTATTTCAGCTTTATTTCAATTAAAAGAAAACATTTTAATAGTTTTAGTTAAAGTCTGATCCACAATCACATTTATGTATTTGTTCACAGATGGCTTTGGACAGTAGCATCCTATTAAATTCAAAGTTCAGGCCCTTCTCTACCCCGTGCTTCAAGCCCTGGACTTCAACACACCTTCGTACCAGCAGAATGGCCACATCCCCATCCTGCACCGTCCGCTCATGGCCCGCTTTTGGCTGGAGTACCTAAACGGGGATCCAAGACTCGTTACAACTTTGCTGGCAAACAACCACACAGCTCAAGGCCAGGAGATAGCAGCAGCCAAAGCCAAGATCAACTGGACCAAGCTTCTTCCGGTGGCCTTTCAGAAGAACTATAAACCTGTGTTTCCGCTTCACGGTGACCCAAAGCTGGTGGAGAAGCTGCCAGGCCTGCTGGATGTGAGAGCGGCGCCATTACTAGCGGAAACAGAAGTGCTGAAGGCCTTGCCGCCCGCCTACATCATGACCTGTGAGCACGACGTGCTGAGAGACGACGGACTCATGTACGCAACGCGACTGAAAGAGGCCGGAGTCCATGTCACCGTTGATCACTATGAAGATGGTTTCCATGGATGCCTTAGTTTCGCTTTCGGGCCCTTTCGATTCTCTGTGGGATTTCGAAGTTTTAGGAACTACATTCATTGGTTGAAGGAGAATCTCTAGCATAACTGAAGTTTTCTGTTGTTATGTTAAATATATTTCGATTTTTAAATATTCTTAAATGATTTTTAGATTTGAAATGCTATGCAACATGTCAATGCAACTGATTATTTGTGAAGAATCGAATGGGAATAAAAGCGCAGTGATTAGGCCCAAAGCTACTGATAAAATGTTTCAGTATAACAATATTGTATTGTTTCAGTAGCAGTGGGCTTAAGCTACAGTATTATTTGTATAATGCCACATAATGCAAGATGATCCTGATTATACAAATATTATAAATAATTCTGCAGTGTAACAAAAAAATATATATATATACGTACGTACATACATACATACATACAATATATATACATACTGTGTGTTAATATATATAAATACACACCGATCAGGCATAACATTATGACCACTGACAGGTAAAGTGAATCACACTGATTATCTCTTCATCACGGCACCTGTTAATGTTATAGGCGGCAAGTGAACATTTTGTGGTAGAAGCAGGAAAAATGGGCAAGCATAAGGATTTGAACGAGTTTGACAAGGGACAAATTGTAATTGCTAGACGACTGGGTCAGAGCATCTCCAAAACTGCAGCTCTAGTGGGGTGTTCCTGGTCTGTAGTGGTCAGTATCTATCAAAAGAGATCCAAGGAAGGAACAGTGGTGAACCGGTGACCGCGTCATGGGCAGCCAAAGCTCATTGATGCACGTGGGGAGCGAAGGCTTGCCTGTGTGGTCCGATCAAACAGACAAGCTACTGTAACTCAAATTGCTCAATAAGTCAATGCTGGTTCTGATAAAAGGTGTCAGAATACACAGTGCATCGCCTTTTGTGGCGTATGGGGCTGCATAGCCGCAGACCAGTCAGGGTGCCCATGCTGACCCCTGTCTACTGCCAAAAGTGCCAACAGTGGGCACGTCAGCATCAGAACTGGACAAGGAATGGAAGAAGGTGGCCTGTCTGATGAATCACGTTTCCTTTTACATCACGTGGATGGCTGGGTGCGTGTGCATCGCTTATCACATGGCACCAGGATGCACTCTGGGAAGAAGGCAAGCCGGCGGAGGCAGTGTGATGCTTTGGACAATGTTCTGCTGAGAAACCTTGGGTTCTGCCATTCATGTGGATTTTACTTTGGATACACCAATCAGGCATAACATTATGGTTGAGTCAACAACTCAAACTCAAACTGTTGTGCTCCTCAAACCATTCCTAAACCATGTTTTCTATGTGGCAGGGTGCATTATTCTGCTGGTACGTGTCAAAGTAAAATCCATATATATATATAATCCATATATATAAATGTGTTTTTGTGTCAAAGTGTGTCAAAGCAGGTCCCTTCAAATTTAAACAGAACACTTATTGCAGTAGGATTCCTTGGGCATCATTTGTCTTTTTCCCCCAAATGTTCTATGAGCAGATGGGAAGACAAGATAGTTCATGTCTTTCACACTCCAGATTTGCAGTGGTGTGCATTTTTATGTACGCGCACATACAAGCATGCAATTGTGCTCTCTGCCCTAGTTTTGTGCAGCTGCATCTGGGTGTGACGTCTGCACAGATGCACATCAACATGCCTGAAGGAGTGTATCACATATCTTAGTGAATAATACATTATGAATGCATGCATTTATTTCCTTGGGAAATAAACCACTGCTATCACTGATTTTTAGAGTAGAATCTGTGAAACTAAAAAAAAATCTGTAAAATGTTTAAATGTAAATAATCATAATAAATAATACAACTCATTGTTTACCATATAAATCATGTGCTTTGTCCACACAATTATTGCAGGTTCTACATTCTCAGGCATGGCATACTCTACCCAGGACTTTGTTCAGTACATCTCAGAATTTCACACTTCCATCACACTCTACTGTGTCATCATCTCAATGTAAAATGCTGTGTTATGTTATGTTATATATATCCCAAGTTCATTAGAGTAAAGTGAAGACACTAATTAGAAGCCTTGTTGTTAATTTTCTTTGGAAATGTAAAAGTTTAAAGCTAAATGACAAGTGACCAGTCTAGGAACAAACAGCAGCTTTGCCTGGCATTAATTCATTTCATAGTTGATCGCACATACTTTTTTGTTTGATTGTTTGACATATTCGATAAGCAACAGACACAGCATGAATGTTATTTCAAAATAAAAGTTTATGTCTCTAAGCCGAATACAGTAGAGAACAAAAATAGTACATATTTTAAAATATTTGACAGGTCGTTTGATTACAACATTCGGTATTTTTTGTTATATTAGACCTACATCACCACAAAAAGCTTGATATCATTGATTTTTTTCCAGTAGTTATATTCGTTTATAAGAGTAACTGATTTCATGACATTAGTAAAAAAACAACAACAAAAAACACAAGAATAAAAACTCAAAAAACATTGTAGTGAAATAAAACAGTAACTTAAGTTCGACAAGAGGACTTTTAATATAAAAAGATTGTTGTGAATTTCTTTATCTCTACTGTTTGAAATCCTTTACAGTCTATGGTGAAATCAGGTGAAGTGTCATAGGACTGCATGACATTTGTGCAGCAGAGGTCCATTTGAATGCTCTTAACATAAATAATAATGCGTTCTACTCTGATAGGGACGATTTTACTGTCAATAGCAGCTGCTTATTATATTTATCTTCCTCTGCCCAGCACTATATCAGAGCCATGGAAACTCATGTTTATGGATTCTATAATGCGTGGCATGATGCATTTGGTAAGAATTTGCATATATATGTGTGTGTGTGTGTGTGTAGCAGGGTTTGTGGGGTTTACTAAAGAGCCTAAAAAAACACAACTTTTTTTGGATTTATCTCCTAGAGTTTTGTAGCTCACGACCTTGGACTGTGTTCCCCGTTCGGTGTTGTAAAATACTATTCGTCTTGGGTGGATGTAAAAGTAATCAGTCCAGCCCAACCGTCCGGAACACAGAGGCTTCCTTTGGAGGAGTGGAAGCACAAGTTTTCGAATCTACTGTTGAAGATCAGGAGCAGCGTTTGAAAAGAGGCGTGGTATATTTCCATGGAGGTGGATGGACAGTTGGCAGTACAAGTATGCGATAGTTTGTATTACATTAACTTACGTACATTGCATATGAGTTCATGTAAGTCAAGCCTTTTATTGAATGCATCAGAAGTTGTGGACAGACGGAGCGAGAAAAGAGATTTGCTCAGCAGTCTCGAAGCGCCCCCATGTGGTAGAGAAAGGAACACTTCTCAGTTTAAAGACCATGCAATCATTTAATGGTGACTTTATGAAAGGTCTTTTTTTTGTGTGTATGGAATATACAATCATACACTCATTTGAGGCACAACAGCTTGTCACTGGGGCAGTATCCTTAAAAGGACATTTTGTACTTTTTTTTTTTTTTTACCACAAAAAGGTTCATAGTAGTACCTTAATGTACGTATTTGTACTCCAATGCTGCGGTCCAGGCAGCTTTTTGAGCCCGTAAGTTACGATTTAAAACCACGACTCACGACTTCGTATCGTTCCAGGCAAAGTCAGGCCAAACTGCCTAGCGCAAGGTATATCGGTACCTACTACCTAGATGTAAACAAAGCATGGCGGACTGTACGGGCTTATGCTAATTTACGATCATTTCTATTGCCAAAGTTGCTTACTCCTTGCTTTTTTGAGGGAAACGGAGATGAAAAAAAAACAGTGCATAAGGCAAGAAAAGCTGTTATACCTTATATATTTTTTTACGTTATATGTATATTTGGAAATGTATTTGGTTCCGCATCCATAGGGGCTGCCATTGTTGTGTCGCGGGCTATGTGACGTTAGAGCGCGGGAGCAGTGTTGCCAACTTATTTTCAGAGGAAGTTGCTAAAGGCAGACCGTTTTTTTATTGTAATATTTATAAACAAAATAAATCAACAAATATAACAAATATAAACAATCTTTCAAAGACTAAAGGAAAGTATAATACAATAATTTTACAGAGAAATGTAGAAGATTAAAAAAAATCAACTGAAAAATAAACCTAAAAGAAAAAGGAAGAGGGCACCAAAATAAGAGTATTAAGGATGAATATTAAACATGGCAAGGCAGATCGTTTTGCTGCTAAAAGTTGCTAAATGACATTGTGCCGTAATTGCGCCATGACGTCATTACGTAATCGCAACGCAAAACTACATAGATATTATTTGAAATGCTAATTTAGATTTGTTTGTAAATTAAATACACACACAACATTTTTAAAATGAATACAAACAACACTTTTTCATGACCAGATTTATTTTTATTTTTAAATACAACATTGATATTGAACAGTTGAACACTTTCGAACAATCACTAAAGTTTTGTGAGCAACCAAACAATTGTACTCTGAACTTTATGCATTTAAATTATTTTGCTAAAAATGTGAAATCCGTGCGTGCTACTGCTGGTGCACTCAACAAATAATTTTTGCTACTGCTGCTGCCTCCAGTGCAGCGTTAACCTCGTGCCTGACTATATATAGACCTGTGTAGCCCCGCCCCCACTCGTTGTCTTTTCTTTTCCAGTTTTTCCAGCTATTTCCACAGCGATCTTAAGGAATTATTAATCAACCGCACAGTCTATTTAACTAGCTTGTACGTGTGCTGTTTTGATTAGAGTCAACAAAAGTTGACTCTAGTTACAAAAGTTGCCAAATAAATGTTAAAAATTGCTAAATTTGTTGCTAGGTGCTTTTTGAAAAAAAAGTTGCTAGTGTAGTCGGAAAAGTTGCTAAATCTAGCAACAAAATTGCTAAGTTGGGAACACTGCGCAGGAGTACATCGATCTAGTATGAGTTTCACGGGTGAGAAGTCACAGGTTTGACTGCCGTTCCAGTGCACTTTCACGGGTAGAAGGTTGGAAAAACACGGGTTACGGGTTGCCTGGAACGCGGCATAAGGTACAAATATGTCCTTTTAAGGATACTGCCCCTGTGACAAGCTGTTGTACCCCTAAAGATAAAATCTTGACACCATTTTCTCTGTGTTCAATTGCTCTCTCTGTCTTTAAAGAGATGGAACCATATTACCTTCAGTGCATGACGATGGCTGAAGAGCTGGATGCAGTCGTAATATCTGTTGAGTAAGCAATGTTGGACATTTTTCTAGATCTTGCATGGTCTTTTAAATTATCAAAGGCCTTAATTACTAGATTTCATTTGTACATTTAGTTTTTGTTTAATGTTCAGGTACAGGCTGGCTCCAGATGGACGTTTTCCAGATCAGTATAATGATGTTTTTCAGGCCTCAAAACACATCCTGACAGTTGAGGTGTTGAATCGGTACCACATAGACCCGAAAAGAGTGGCTGTGTCAGGTGACAGTGCAGGAGGGAACCTTGCCGCTGCTGTGGCGCAACAGGTACGAGAAATCCCTATCTCAAATTGTCATCGTTACAAATAAATGTTTCTCAATAAGGCAATAAATCACAGGTGAATAGAGTAAAACATTTTACTTACACATATCACCACAATTCCCCAGTTGATTAATCACAGAACATTAAGGCAACTGTTTTGTATTAAAAGTTTTCTGAAATGTTATGTTTTAAGTTTAAGTATGCACATGATGCATTATCTAATTAAATATGCACTAATCTGCTTCCTTTTCCAGAACAGAAACCTGAACATTGGATAAAGCCAGGTTTTCTCATTTTATAGACATGTTAGAGCTAAAGATTTTTGCAGAGGTGTTTTAGTATAGCTCTTTTTATCACTTTATAAATCAGAAAATATTAGAGAATATTTAGAGAACAAAAATATTTAGATATTATAATATATATATTGTGACTTTGAACGTGGCAAGGGTTGGTCTGAGTATTTCAGAAACTGCTGATCTACTGGGATTTTCACTAATAGAAAGGCAACAGTAACTCAAATAACCACTCGTTATTACTGTACTGAGGTCTGCAGAAGAACACGTCGAACCTTGAAGCAGATGCGCTACAGCAGCAGAAGACCACATCGGGGTGACATTACTGTCTGCTAAGAACTAGAAACTGAGGCTACTATTCACATGGGCTCACCAAAATTGGACAATAGGAGATTGGAAAAAACCTTGGTCTGATGAGTTTTGCTGCGACATTCAGATGGCAGGCTCAGAATTTGGCGTAAACAACATAAAAGCATTGATTCATTCTGTCTTGTATAAACGGTCGAAGCTGCTGATTTTCTTGGTGCAATCTTGGCAGGGGTGAACTGTTGGAAATTTCAGAAGCGAAGACCAGGAGACTTGTATATATCTTCAGCAGGATTCTATTTTGAGAATGCGCTGTTGGTAGCTGCAGTCATCAAGTGCTTTACTTGGTATTTTATAGGAATTCAGTGGGCAGTCCTTAAAGGTGTTGACCTTACATACAGCCTTAGAAGTGACCACTAAAACAAAAGTATCTAAAGACAATAAAGGCAATTACCCTTGACTGTGAAGACTTTCAGTAGGAAGATCAAAGGCTGACAAAACCCCCTTACTGAAAGCTATATTGAATCTAATCAGTACACTGATGTCATCATGGACACACTACAGTGTGGTTCCCCTTAGTATTTTTATGTGATGTTACATCAGGACGTAGGATCAGCAGATCTTAAACAGATTCTTAAATTTGTAATCCCACAGTACCAAATTGAGCATTGTTTAAACGCTATAGTCAACACCTCTAACTGGTTGTTTTGCTCCTCAAACTATTTTTGTGGCAGGGCAGATTATCCTGATGAAAGAGGCCACAGACACCAGGGAATACCGTTTCTATGAAAGGGTATACATTGTCTGCAACAATGCTTATTTATGTGGTACGTGTCAACATTTTGTGGTACTTGGTAAGTAACATCCACATGGATGGCAGGACCCAAGGTTTCCCAATAGAACATTGTCCAAAGCATCACACTGTCTCTGCCGGGTTTGCCTTCTTCCCAGAGTGCATCCTGGTGCCATGTGTTCCCCAGGCAAGTGATGCACACGCCTCCGGCCATCCACGTGATGTAAAAGAAAGCGTGATTCATCAGACCAGGCCACCTTCTTCCATTGCTCCATGGTCCAGTTCTGATGCTCACGTGCAGACTGTTGGAGTTTTCAGCAGTGGACAGGGGTCAGCCTGGGCACCCTGACTTGCCTACAGCTATACAGCCTCATACTCAACAAACTGCGGTGCACTGTGTATTCTGACACCTTTCTATCAGAACCAGCATTAACGTTTTGAGCAATATGAGTTACAGTAGCTTGTCTGTTTGATTGGACCACACAGGCCAGCCTTTGCTCCCCACGTGCATCAATGAGCTTTGGCTGCCTATGACCCTGTCGCCGGTTCACCACTGTTCCTTCCTTGGACCACTTTTGATAGATACTGACCACTGCAGACCAGGAACACCCCACAAGAGCTGCAGTTTTGGAGATGCTCTGACCCAGTTATATAGCCATCACAATTTGGTCCTTGTCAAACTCGCTCAAATCCTTATGCGTGCCCATTTTTCCTGCTTCTAACACATCAACTTTGAGGACAAAATGGTAATTTTCTGCCTAATATATCCCACCCACTAACAGGTGCTGTGATGAAGAGATAATCAGAGTTATTCACTTCACCTGTCAGAGGTCATAATGTTAAGCCTGATCGGTGTATATAACAAGTACTGCGTATGTTTTGTTTACTTCTGTGTCATAGTATGTTATCAAAGGTATTCATCACAAAAGATGGCTAAAAATCACATTTATGTATTTGTTCACAGATGGCTTTGGACAGTAGTGTTCCTATTAAATTCAAAGTTCAGGCCCTGGTGTACCCGCTCTTCAGGCTCTGGACTTCAACACACCTTCGTACCAGCAAAATGCCCATATTCCCATCCTATACAGACCATTTGTGGCCCGCTTCTGGCTGGAGTACCTAAACGGTGATCAGAACCTTGTTCCTGCTTTGCTGGCAAACAACCACACAGCTCTGGATCAGGGCCAGGAGATAGCAGCAGCCAAAGCCAAGATCAACTGGACCAAGCTTCTTCCGGTGGCCTTTCAGAAGAACTATAAACCCGTGTTTCCGCTTCACGGTGACCCAAAGCTGGTGGAGAAGCTGCCAGGCCTGCTGGATGTGAGAGCGGCGCCGTTACTAGCGGAAACAGAAGTGCTGAAGGCCTTGCCGCCCGCCTACATCATGACCTGTGAGCACGACGTGCTGAGAGACGACGGACTCATGTACGCCACGCGACTGAAAGAGGCCGGAGTCCATGTCACCGTTGATCACTATGAAGATGGTTTCCATGGATGCCTTAGTTTCGCTTTCGGGCCCTTTCGATTCTCTGTTGGAACACAAAGTCTTGGGAATTACATCCGTTGGCTGAAGAAAAATCTCTAAAGACACTTACTAAAGAAATTTATGTTATAAAATGCTGAATATTATGTTAATTATATTTTGATAATTATTTTTGATAATTAATTTGATATTTTGATTTTTTTAAATTTAGCATGCAGTGCAATATGAAAATGCTACAAAGAACTGAACAGAACATTTTTCAGTATCAGGGTTCAGGAGCTGCTTTATTGGTAAATTAAGTGTTACGTACACATTTAAATACAGAGAATTTATTGGAAAACTTAATTTAATGTCAAAATAATTTGTGCACTTTATAGTTAGGGTACTTGTGTACAATACATATGATATACAGGTGCTGGTCATATAATTAGAATATCATCAAAAAGTTGATTTATTTCACTAATTCCATTCAAAAAGTTAAACTTGTATATTAGATTCATTCATTACACACAGACTGATATATTTCAAATGTTTATTTCTTTAAATTTTGATGATTATAACCGACAATTAAGGAAAATCCCAAATTCATTGTCTCAGAAAATCGGAATATTGTGAAAAGGTTCAATATTGAAGACACCTGGTGCCACACTCTAACCATCTAATTAACTCAAAACACCTGCAAAGGCCTTTAAATGGTCTCTCAGTGTATTTCTGTAGGCTACACAATCATGGGGAATCACTGCTGACTTGACAGTTGTCCAAAAGATGACCATTGACACCTTGCACAAGGAGGGCAAGACACAAAAGGTCATTGCAAAAGAGGCTGGCTGTTCACAGAGCTCTGTGTCCAAGCACATTAATAGAGAGGCGAAGGGAAGGAAAAGATGTGGTAGAAAAAAGTGTACAAGCAATAGGGATAACGTACCCTGGAGAGGATTGTGAAACAAAACCCATTCAAAAATGTGGGGGAGATTCACATAGAGTGGATTACAGCTGGAGTCAGTGCTTCAAGAACCACTACACACAGACATATGCAAGACATGGGTTTCAGCTGTCACATTCCTTGTGTCAAGCCACTCTTGAACAACAGATAGTGTCAGAATCGTCTCGTCTGGGCTACAGACAAAAAGAATTGGACTGCTGCTGAGTGGTCCAAAGTTATGTTCTCTGATGAAAGTTAATTTTGCATTTCCTTTGGAAATCAGGGTCCCAGAGTCTGGAGGAAGAGAGGAGAGGCACACAATCCACGTTGCTTGAGGTCCAGAGTAAAGTTTCCACAGTCAGTGATGGTTTGGGGTGCCGTGTCATCTGCTGGTGTTGGTCCATCATGTTTTCTGAGGTCCAAGGTCATCGCAGCCGTATACCAGGATGTTTTAGGGCACTTCATGCTTCCTGCTGCTGACCAACTTTATGGAGATGCAGATTTCATTTTCCAACAGGACTTGGCACCTGCACACAGTACCAAAGCAACCAGTACCTGGTTTAAGGACCATGGTATCCCTGTTCTTAATTGGCCAGCAAACTCGCCTGACCTTAACCCCATAGAAAATCTATGAAGTTTTGTGAAGAGGAAGATGCGATATGCCAGACCCGCTGCATTGCTGCAGTAATTCAGGCAAAAGGAGCCCCAACTAAGTATTGAGTGTTGTACATGTTCATACTTTTCATGTTCATACTTTTCAGTTGGCCAAGATTTCTAAAAATCCTTTCTTTGTATTGGTCTTAAGTAATATTCTAATTTTCTGAGATACTGAATTTGGGATTTTCCTTAGTTGTTAGTTATAATCAACAAAAATAAAAGAAAGAAACATTTGAAATATATCAGTCTGTGTGTAATGAATGAATATAATATACAAGTTTCACTTTTTGAAAGGAATTAGTGAAATAAATCAACTTTTTGATGGTATTCTAATTACATGACCAGCACCTGTATATATTGCCAAAAGTATAGGGACACCCCTCCAAATCATTGAAATCAGTTCCATGGCCAAAGGTGCATAAAATTAAGCACCCAGGATTGCAGACGATTCTACAAACATTTGTGAAAGAATGTGTCGCTCTCAGGAGCTCAGTGAATTCAAGTGCGGTACCGTGATAAGTTTGCCACCCATTTGTGAAATTACAACTAAATATTCCTCTGTCAACTGTTAGGGGTATTATAAAAGAGTGGAAGCAATTGGGAACAACAGCAACACAGCCACAAAGTGGTAGGCCACTTAAAATCACAGAGCGGGGTCAGCGCATGCTGAGGCGCACAGTGCTTAGAAGTTGCCAACTTTCTACAGAGTCAAAAGCTACAGAACTCCAAACTTCATGTCGCCTTCAGATTAGCTCAAGAACAGTGCGTAGAGAGCTTCATGGAATGGGTTTCCATGGGGGATCAGCTGCATCCAAGCCTTACTTCACCAAGTGCAATGCAAAGTGTCGGATGCAGTGGTGTAAAGCATGCCGTCACTGGACTCTAGGTGGAAATGTGTTCTTTGGAGTGATGAATCACGCTTCTCTGTCTGGAAATCCAATGGATGAGTCTGGGTTTGGCGGTTGCCAGGAGTGAAAAATGCCTGACTGCATTGTGCCAAGTGTAAAGTTTGGTGGGGGGATTATGGTGTGGGGTTGTTTTTCAGGGGTTGGGCTTGGCCCCTTAGTTCCAGTGAAAGGAACTCTTAGTTCCAGTGAAAGGAAGACATTTTGGACAATTTCATGCTCCCAACTTTGTGGAAACAGTTTGTCTTTATGGTCATTGCTTTGTGCACAAGGCCATCCCGACTTTCTTTTCCAACATAACTGTTCACCAGTGCACAAAGCAATGTCCATAAAGACATGGATGAGCAAGTTTGGTGTGGAGGAACTTGACTGGCCCGCACAAGAGTCCTGACCTCAACCCGATTGAACACCTCTGCCTTCTCGTCCAACATCAGTGCCTGACCTCACAAATGCGCTTCTAGAAGAATGGTCAAAAATTCCCATAAACACACTCCTAAACCTTGTGGAAAGCCTTCCCAGAAGAGTTTAAGCTGTTAAAGCTTCAAAGGGTGGGCCAACTCCATATTAAACCCTACGGATTAAGAATGGGATGTCATTAAAGTTCATATGCATGCAAAGGCAGGCGTCCCAAAACTTTTGGCAATTTAGTGTGTATATATTAGTGCTGTTAAGTTGCATCCAAAAAAAGTGTATGTTTACATAATATATGTGTGCACTGTAAATAATTATATATAAATACACACATGCATGTATATATTTAAGACATTTCATATATATAGGTACAAATAGGTATACATAATAATTATACACAGTACATACACATATATTATGTAAACACAAACTTTTATTTTGGATGTAATTAATTGCAAATAATCATTTGATATATATATATACCAAATAAATAATATAATTTTGTTTTGAAATTTTGACTAATAAACACTGGACTGAAACTAGTTTTGCATATACATAAACACTTAAATCACATGGTATTATGGTTGTAATAGTAAGTTTAAAAAAAAAGTATTAATAATAATAATAATAATAATATATAGTTTTCAGGGACAGATATAATTTAAGATGGATTGCATGTTCATAAAAATGTGTATGCCATAAATTGTTTTCTCAAAGCATATCAACATGTTTACATATAACTTATGTCTGTTAAAATACAACACCGCTGGGAAAATGTTTCTTACTCTTGTCTGGGAATTGCAACTTCTTTGGCAGTTTCTTTGCTGCTGGCAGTCAGCAGTTTTGACAAAAGGGAATTTCCTAAAAACCGGCGGTGTGGTGGTTTAATGAAACACGAGCTGGAAGGGAGTATTTAAGGGAAGCTATCCGTCAGTGTTAGCGCATGGGAAACGCCGGGGGGTTCAGATAAGCGCAGTGGAATGCGGCTCTCACTGTTTTTCTCACCTGTGAGACCTTTAACTATTATCGCACCTTTGGCTCTTTCCTCTTATTGAGAGTGTGGGGACAATAATCAATTTCTGTTGATGTTTTACAGGCACTACCATTATTCTCAGGGAAAATGTAAAAAAGGGTTCTGAAAACCATTTTTTAAACAGATGATCTTTGCAATACACACATATTTATCTCCTCCTTCTCCAAACTGATACTATCTTCTCTCAAGTATGATGAGAATGTGAGTCACTGTAGGTTGTAATCATGTTTCTTTTGAAGCTGTGTAAAAATGTAACAATTGCTTTGGAGCCGTCTTGATTATGTGATTTCTTGACTACACAATAAACCACTGACGATGACTTGCTTTGTGACTTACACAAAATATGACACTGTTCTCCAGCACTGCCCATTGAAAAAAAAAAAAAATCACAAAACATACATAAGATTATAGAGAACAAATGAAGTCTCAAATAAAAGGCCATTGCCATTTTACAGTTGTCTCCTCTCCTCTTGTTCTAAATCATTCAGATTGCACCAAAAAAAGATTTCAATGAACTATAACATTTCTCATTAAATTATGAGCTATCCACAATTATTTCATTACTTAATTTACATTTTTTTACATTTTAAAATGTTTTATACTTGAAGTAGTTTTAGTGCTGTCAAATATCTAGCAGTGTGTGTGTGTGTGTGTGTGTGTGTGTGTGTGTGTGTGTGTGTGTGTGTGATTAATCAAGATTAATTTAACAATCTTAAAACACTAATTTTAAGTTGTATTAATTTATGTATTGTACATATTTAATTTTATATTAGGCAACATTTTGTATTACAATTGTATTATGTATTACACTAAAATTAGCACTATATATATATATATATATATATATATATATATATATATATATATATATATATATATATATATATATATATATATATATATATAAATGTTTTTATTAATATGGTATGTTTTAATTTTGTATATAGTTTTATAACATTTCTCACCAAATTATCTGATCTATCCAAATGAATTGTATTAATATATTTCAATATATTGTCATTTTATTTATTTTCTAAATTGTTATAATTTAAGATTTATTATTTTGTGCATTGTATACATTTAATTATGTCATATAAAATGTTAATATTTAGCTCAAGTGGTAGAAAATCCTAGTTATACACATTCATTTACTATATTTCAACAATGTATACATTTTTTTAATGAAAAAAAAACCCTGTAATATCACTTACATTGTATTATTATATGTTATATATTTAGATTATATTTTCTAAAAACTGATATTTAGCCCAAGTGGTAGAAAAGTAGCGCTAAAATTAGCATAATCAATATTAAGGTCATGTGTATATATTATATTTCAATATAATGGATATTATAAACTATAAATTGTATAATTTACAATATATTTCTCACAAAATGTCCTATACCAAATTATGACCTATACCATCATATCTTTTAATTAATATAATTTTATTTTAGTTTTCATATAGTTTAATGTTATGTTGTTTCATGTATTTTATATATTTAATTATGTTTTAAAAATGTTATATTTTGCTGAAGTGGTCAAAAATTGTGCAAGTAATGCTAAGGTCATGAGTTCCCATTGAAAAACTGATAAAAATGATACATTGACTGCACTGCACTTAGGATATAAACATCTGGCAAATGCATACAAGTACTGAAATGAGTTAAACTGAGACAAATATTGAGATATGAAAGATCAAGGTCTGAGCTATAAACATTTCTGGGTGTGTCTTTTCTGAAACCAGAAGACTTTTTTCAGACTTATTTCATGTTTGTTAGCAGAGACTTTAAGAAGTTTGTGCTGTGCTTTTCAAAGATCATTAATGGCTCTGACAGAAGGGTGAATCGCTAACTCTTTAAGTGAACGCAGGCAGAGTTAGCCTGCAGGCCGAACCGAGACGATCCTGCTGGCTGGAATAACCTGTTATCGTTCGTGCTGTGACAGAGAAACTGAAAAAAGCTGAGATGTTTTTATGCGAACCTACTCATGAGTGTGACATGTCATGTCACATGGCCAAACCTGATCTCAAGAAGCTCGATGGCAAAGTGTGAGGCAGCTCCTGTTCTCAGCGGCTTCATAACACGATACACGTTTTGCATAATTTGCCTTCAGGAAGAGTTTTTCATGCCAGCGTCTCAAATCACATGTAGATTACGAGGGCACACTGTAATACGAGCAGCCAATGATTAATCAGTGAAAGCTGCGTGATTATTTCAAAGGAAAACAAAACCCAAGGAGTCCACATACCTAGCGCTTGGAGGAATGTTATCTTTCACATTGTTCATTGCTTCCTGAATTTAAGGGTAGCTGCTTGCACGAAGCCAGGCCAGGCCTCCCATCTCTCTGTAAAGCAATTCAATGTCAAAATTATTAGAGCAATATTCCTGAGCTGACGACAGAAAAGATAGATACTCAGTGACTCATAATAGAGTTGGCCTGATTTCAATTCTAACAGCTAAACAAAAGTAAAATAAGAAAGTTAAAGTCCTCTGGCTATGTGCAGACAAATAAACACAGTTTCACTCCACTTCTTAAAGTGCCCCTATTATTATTTTTCAAATATTACCTTTCATGTAATGTTATATAGTTGTTTTGTGAATGTAAGTGTATGATGAATAGAGTTATTGCATCTCAAAATTCTGAACTGCCTGAAACAAGCTGTCAGCTAATCCTCCTGAACAAACCTACATAGGTTTGTAACAAATTTGCATAATTCCCGCCGATGGTTTTCATTGAACAACATCTACTTTGACCCTCAAACACTGTAGTTGTAGCTGAGGCCAGGAAGAGTTTGGTTTATGTTGTCGACATGTCGAGAAGACGTTGTTTTCTGTGCTGTGAAAGCAGATCGCTACACATTCACTTCCAAAAGATGGGAATTGATAATAATTAATTTTGACTTTTTATCAGAAATATAATTTAGTATGTAATAATTGAGAGCTCTCAAATCGATTAATCACATCTAACATAAGTTTGTAAATTATATATAGGCCTAAATATGTGTGTGTGTGTGAATATATATATATACATATATATATATATATATATATATATATATATATATATATATATATATATATATATATATATATATATATATATATATATATATATATATATAGTTGAGAAATAAAACGTCTTAAAGTTTCAGCAGCCTAATATTCCTGCAGCCAAATTACGAGATAGTATTAAAAATATCTATATGGCAGTTTTCCCCATGGTATCGATATCAAAATTGTGGCCAGTGAAAATTCAGAGTGGCTGGTAACTTTGGAAAACCACTATCCATAATGGCTTGTGAGCAAAAAAAATGTATGTCAAGCCCTGCACACACACTGGTTCTGGTTCACTATCTTTGTGGGGACTCTCCATAGACGTAATGGTTTTTATACAGTACAAACTGTACATTATATCCCCCTAAACTGCCCCTGCCCCTAAACTTACCCATCACAGGAGACATTCTGCATTTTTACTCTCAAAAAGTAATTATATAAACAAGGGCACACACACACACATAGTTGTGATTAATCACGATTAATTGATTTAACAGCACTACTTATTTGATAATTATGATTTACTATAAAGCTGAAGAGCTACTTCGGTAGATTAACTGTATTTTTACTCAAGGACATGACTCTGTCCAGCATTGGCGCTCACGGTACACCTTTGAGTGATGAAACTTGTATAGGCGAGACATTATGAAAACTGCAACGATTTGAGCCTGTTTAATGTACTTTTCTGATGACATGTCGGATTACATGTTTGCACGCAGAGTCAGAGTTTAGATCATCTATCACACCCCACCCAAGAATGACCATTTGGCTTTCAAAGCTTCTTAATAGAGAAACACTGCCAAGTCTAAAAGCACAAAACACCCCTCTATGCCTTCACATTTTCATCAACATAAATCAGCGGAGAAAATCTTCTCCTCCTTGGCGGTTTGTAGCAGACTTTCTCAGCGATCCCTGACCTGAAGCACATTTCAATTTGAAAACGTATAAAGGGCCGTTAGCACAAGAACATTTTCAACTAAAAACAGATCACAAAACGAGTTTCAAAGTGCAAGTTTTTGAAAACGATACCATTATTCATGTACATGTAAACTACAAAAACACAAATTTGTGAAAACAATGATGTCATGCGCATGCATATTACATGTTCAGCTTATAGGTACGTGTTTCTTTACAAAGTGACTTTGCCAACTACTGGCCAGACAGCATAATACAACGTTTTAGTCGTCATGGATCCATGTGAACGGAAATCGTTTTGACAATGGCGTCGTCTCGTCAACGTTTCTGTTTTTAGTACATCGTCATGTAAACGTACCCTTGGAATAGCATGCATTCATTTAAGCTGTGATGGCTATGGATGGAGAGAGGGCAGGCCGCCCCTCAGGACAATCCTCCCACATGGCAACGTGGCAATCAACATCAAGCTCTGCCTTTTTCACCCCAGAGTGAAAACTGGGAATCTCCCTGTCTCCCATCCCTCTTACTCAGGAGTGATGTCACAGAGAAGCACAATACGCCCTTGTATCCCGGTCTATAAGTCTCTTGGCACTTTGATTGCATGGCTTAGGCATGTCAGAATATCATTTTAGCCCCCCCATGACTTTATAGCTCCCACAAACTATTTTACTCTTTCACCCCTTCTTCATTTCCTCCTGTTCTGTTTTCCATTTTTGAGCATTTGACACTAACAGCAATTTTTTTTCAGTCGATAAAGTGGGGCCCCCCAAAATTGGGGGTCTTTTCTCTAGCCAAATTCCTGATTCCCCAAGTGCAATGTAGCATTGAATCAAGGCCCCGTAACTCTCCGTGAACCCCCACCCCATGTTCAACGGATATGATCACACATTCATCAGCGGTCTGTCAAGTCTTTACAACCCCTGCGGCTTCGTTTAAAAATCCCTGAGGATGGAAAACCAACCCAAAGGTCCCATTGTTAGTTCTCACTTTAGCTTGCTATCAGTTTGGAAAAGCACATAGTAACGCAATGATATCACAGTTCAGCTCTATATAACTGCAATGAACCTAAGGCTGATATGAAACAGTCCTGAGGTTTTCGTCATGGAGAATTACATTCAAAAGTTTGAGCAGTGCTTTTCCGTGCAAATTCACTGCCACTATGCTAGGGTGTTGTGTGGATTGTTGCCAGGGTGTTGCTATGTGTTCTGGGCTGTTGCTAATGTATTTCTAGTTTGTTACTTACTGGCCCAAGTTAAAAGATCCCACCCCGAGTCTTATTAATATTTTCTCCCTAGATATAGTCTGGGATTTTTCTCCTGCTGAAAACTGTAAGTGTCATAATTTACAGTGAGAGAGAGAGAGAGAGAGTTCCTGTATGTTCAGGAGTTGCTTAAACATTCAGCTCCAAGAAAAAGCGAGTCCGTGGGGGAGGATTTTCTCTCCGGTGCAGGACATCGGTCAATCATGGCGCCAGACTACAGTCATGTTTCACAGGCAGAAGAATCTCCCTCTGCTACCTCCCACACCAACACCACCCACAGACACACACACACACACACACACACACACACACACACACACACACACACACACACACACACACACACACACACACCCACAGACACACACACACACACACACACACACACACACACACACACACACTCATAAAGAAATCCTCAGTTCGTTCCTCTTATGTATAAATGTGGCAGGGTCACCATAAGGGATGAGTTTGTCACTCTTTGGCTGCAGCTTTTCCTGGCGTCAGCTAAAACAAACCCAGCCAAATCTACACTTTGCATTCGCTTCTGCTGGAAAATCCCAAGTTTCCGGCCCGTCCACTGGTCGCCTGCCGCTCTGTTTCTTTTTTCTCCTTCTTTGTGTTCCTCCTCCCTTCCACCATGTCTGTGCCAGATATGCTCGGATCCACAGTGCCGCTTGTTGCATTGTTTAGGTTGCCTGTGATTCAGAGCAGGACATGTCAACACCGTGGCCTTCAGAGACCGCAGTCGAACGCAGCTGGCTGACAGAGATAGAGCGAAAGAAACAGCGAAGGAGAATGGGTGGGGAAACAAAAAAATTTGAATTAAGAACAAGGTTCGTACCAATTGTTCTACATGCAAGGACGTTTTGTTTGGCAGGGTAATCTCTAGCTTTGACTCTGGAGTTGCAATCAGTATTGTTTGACTGTATTGTCATTCAGTACGTTTCTTCACAATAAACCTACAAAAGAGCACCGCTGATCCTTTATAAAGAAGCACGCCCTCCATTTTCTGCTGAGTTTTACTTTTTAGAGGGAAGCCACAGTCATTGTCCCAGGAGATCACCGAAGCCTGTTCGGTCACCTCCGTTCATCTGCTGTTGATTATAGAAGCTGATCTAATCTCAGCGTGACACATCTGGCACAAACAAGTCCATGAAAAAAGCAATATTGGGTAACTTTGCTGACGCTTGCGGAGCGGGACGGAGCTTCAGAAGGCTTCATCCTGCTCTGCCGTGAACTCGCATCGGGAGTCGTTTTAAAAGCATCTATAAATGGTAATGTGAGAGAACATGTAAGCACCTCCAGGTTAACGAGTAAATGCACTTCTCTGGAAACAGTAGTGCTTATTAAAGAGTGTTATTCATATTTATTATGTCTTTAAACTTAATGATTATACTTGTGGACGGCACAAAAGCAGCACTGTTTTGAGTTTGTTCATGTACTTTGGAAAATATGTTTGCTGGCATAAGCACCGTGTTATGGAGCATACATGCATGAGAATTTGAGTTTGTCATATATGATGAGAGTGGTTGGACAACAGGAAGAAAACATCGTCTTTCCTTTTTAGATGCTGAAATTTAGAAATGACTTTGTTTTAAAGGGGCCCAGCAAAACCTGTCAACTGAAGTTGATGGGAGTAACAGAATAGCTCTTTAAATCAGATGGCAAGAAATGGCCGGCCCTTGAGAAGCACAATACATGGAATACCCCCTAGACTTTCTAAATGGGACCAGATTGCAACCACATGTTAGAAATCAAATACAGTCAGAATTGGTCATGTTTTCTCGAACAAGAACAGTGCTATGTTACAATAGAATCTGAACGAAAATGTTTTTAAATGATTTTTTTTTAAAACAACACATTTATTTAAACCCATGTTGGAAAATCCAGCTTAAGCTGGTATCTGTGTTTTGGAACTTGGCAGCTGGTTTCTAGCTGGTCCAAGCTGATGCAAATTATAGACATTCAAGTTCTATTCCAAGATGTTCTTCCAAGTTAGACAAACTAATAGCCGACTTGGATCAGCCTATGATAATCAACTTAGGCCAGTTATAAAACCAGCGGAGCAAAATATGCAGTTTGGTGCAGATGTTGTTATTTATATTGCTAAAAAAGATCAAATTCGGATGCTTGTAATGTAGATCAATGAGATTTTGGTAACAATAGCAGACTACTTAAAATGCATATAATTGTAAGTAAGATACTATTTAAATGCTTACAATTAAAGCTCTATATTTTTATAGGGGAGGGGGGATCAACACAATTTTTCAAAAAAAAAAAAAAAATTGTTTCTTGAAATATTATTACCATAATTTATTCTTACTTTATAAAAACCATTAAATATTTCACAGCAAAAGGAGTAAGACGTGTATCACGAATATCAATCAAAGAAGGAATGTAGAAGACTGTACAACAGCAAAATTATGAGCTTGTTGATAATTTTGAGGCCTTATAAATTAATGTAGGCTATCAAATATGATACAGTGGGCTTTTATGGACAGTTCACCCAAAAATGAAAATTCTGTCACCCATTACTTATCCTCATGTTTCAAATCTGTATACACTGACCGGCCAAAAAAAAGTTGCTGTTTGGATTTATAGGCAAATGCTTAAGAGTCTATGACTGGATCATTATTGCAGTGATTATTATGTCTCTAGCATGTTATATGTTTCTTCTAACCCAAATTGATGGCGTGTGAAGCTTTTCCTTTCTTAAACAACCATGTAAAGGAGGAGGACACATCATGGCCATATTCCAGAATGACAAATAAGATTCATCAGGCTCAACTTGTGAAAAAATGGTTGTGAGGGAGCTGAAGAATCATTTTCACACATGAACTGGTCAAGATCTTAACAATGCAAGAGTCGGGCACTCTATAAAGTCTCCTCACATCCCAAAGACTTTCAAAGAAGGACTGGACTCAGAGGTGCCAATTCATGTGTGAAAACGATTCTTCAATATGAGCCTGATGACTCTTGACTTTGTCATTCTGGAATATGGCCATGATATGTCTTCCTACGTGGTTGTTTAAGAAACGAAATGCTACACGCTCCATCATTTAGAGTTAGAAGAACTGTTGCCAAACATATAAACATAATAATCACTGCAATAATGCTCCAAACTTAGACTCTTCAGCATTTACCTATAATCCAAACAGCAAATGTTGTTGTCAGTGTATCTTCCCTTTATTCCCATGAAACCCAAACAGATGATACACAATTCAAGCGAACGGTGATTGAGACTGTCATTCTGCCAAACATCTCCTTTTGTGTTCCATGGAAGAAACCCCTAGGGTTTAGAAAAAAAACTGAGGGAGTAAATGATGACAGAATTGAAAATTGGAGTGACGTGTTAATTTAAACTGAATTTTCCAGCAGGGCAAGCATTTTATGATCAATTTAGACAGGTTTTATCCTTTATATGTACGTTTCAGAAGTCATTATTTCATAAAGTGATTGCACTGATCACAAAAGCAAAAACGAAAGAGGTTCTTACATGCATTATCTTTACAGGAAAGCAAATGTTGAACTTCGTTTCCTTGATAGTCAAGCGCTGCCCCGCCTCCACGCTTTTTCATATGAAGAGAGAAGGAATTCTGCCTCAGCTTTTGTCTCGAGCTGCAGGAACACACGCAATGGTCAGCATGACAAGCTCACACACCATGCAGTATATCGGACTTCTGCTGCTGGCTGCAATTCTCCTGCAAACAATAGCAGTGGCTGTAACGTTCATATACTTCAGCAACGTCTTGTCGACGGTAAGGGCCGAGTACCTTATGCGTTTTCTTGCACGTTACCTCAGAACTTGTGCAAAGTTTGACTCTGGACGCCTTGTTGTGCATGTTGCGACATTGAAATGCAGTAAATGGAAGAGTTTGGAGCGAATGAGTGCCGTTTGCAGCGTTTCTCGGTTCGTTTGCTGAGGTTTCTGCCTGCAATTTTGTTTGTTTAGTGGACAGCTGCCAACAGGTCGCTCACTGGAGCCTGAAGTACAAGTTAAGCAACAGCAGACGACAATCAATGGCAATGTATAGTTTGCCTAATAAAAAAGTCTCTTTGACTGGAAAAGTTTGCATTTTATGTATGCATAATATAACCTTTTAACAATTATTGTTGTATAAGAAATAAAAAATAAGCACCGCATGTCTTCATTTATGCACTATGAAAAGAGAAGATAATATAAATTCATGAAATTGTTATTTATAGAATGGATAGATAGAATAAATAGCCTAGGAAATGGCTTCATTTAGCATTTTATGTATACAAATACTATACTGTGTTTTATTTTTTAACATTCTGTGTATGACACGATTTCAAGCTATTATCATTTGATAAATAAAAATACATAGGCTATAGGCCTACGCCTATTATACAATGGTTATTTCATTGTATGCTAGCAAAAATTATACGTTTTAAAAAAAAATAGCTAGCCTCCTTTTTGCATTTGATTATAAATACAAAATGTCTCATGCACTGTAGATAAATATTGTTGTTTTAAAGTTAAAAAGTAGCCTACAACATTTTTGGAATTAATGGATAGGCAGATATGACATTATTTTGCACAAAAAAATAACTAAAATCGCATGAAAGTACATTTATTATAAAATATATTTTGCCTGATTAAAATAAAAACTAGCCTACATAATTGCATTAGCTATGTTTGCGTTTTATGTATGCAAAACAATAATTTATATTTTATGTATATGTACTGGAAGATTAGCAGCTACTTCTCAACACGCAGAATATTTAGTTGTCTAAAGCATAAGTACTATTAAAAACATTTTTATTCTCAGATGAAAGAAACCTTCTCCAAGAGCAGCGTCTCGTGTCTGATGCGCGCCAACCTCCGGACGATAAAGGGTCAGGAATTGAACGCGGCGGAGGGAAAAGACGACCCCTGCTGGCAGGTCACGCAACAGCTCCACTTTCTGATTGAAAAGGTATCCGCTTCAGAGGAGGCCCGTGAAGTCATAAAGCTGGCCTGAGTGTAGACAATGAGTCCATTTATGACTTGGGTCGTTTTCCCTTTTTTTAATTAATACAGGAATGTCCTTAATTTTTGTAAGATGAAACCCAATTCTCAGAAATGATCCTAAAGAATTGGTCCATTCACAGCTCATTGTGAAACCAGAAATGTAATCTTTCTCCCCAATGTAATTATTTTTTTTCTGTCTTTCTTTATTTGACTTAACAGTCAATGTCCAGTCGTTACCAGAAAGAAATCTCATCCGCCGTCAAAGGTATTTCAAAGCACGTTCAGATTAAGTTTATATGAAGGCATGAATTAAAGGGATAGTTCACCCAAAAATGAAAGTTCTGTCATTGATTACTCACCCCCATGTCGTTCCCATAAGACCATCGTTCATCTTCGGAACACAAATGAAGATATTTCTGATGAAATCCGAGAGCTGAATTGTTAACACTACGTCAACGGCGTAAGAGACTGGCACAGGCTAGAAGAAATTGAATAAAGTTGTTATTTTTGTTTGTTTTTGTGCACAAAATGTATTCTCGTCGCTTCATTAGTCACATGTGCGATTTTAACGATGTCTTTACTACCTTTCTGGGCCTTGAAAGTGGTAATTAAATAGCTGTCTATGGAGGGGTCAGAGACCTCCCGGATTTCATATAAAATCTTCATTTGTGTTCTGAAGATGAACGAAGGTCTTATGGGTTTAGAACGACATGAAGGTGAGGAATTAATGACAGAATTTTCATTTTGGGGTGAACTAACCCTTTAACCGTTGTGATTTTTACAGATGAAGTCTCACGTGTGCTTCCCTCATTGGTGATCCAAGATCAAGATGATTCTCCTCGGCCTAAGATCGCAGCCCATGTGACTGGAAGCTATATACCAGAGGCAGAAAAAGACGGAGGAGGTATGTCTTGCTCCAGCAATTACTTGATTTAGGCTGGTTGATAGCTGCTGTGATTTGAACAAGTTTGTCTCATTTTCAGTTTGTGTATATGAACTGAATTTTTGCAACAATGGCAGCAGCAGATTAAAGCCTGTGGGTCCAAGTCCACGTTCACCTTTAAAGTACATTGAGATATGTAGACTGGCTGGATCACATCCAGATCAGATAGAAAACAACTGCACTATGCAAAAATGTCACGAACAGTGTTGCATCCCTGCAAATAAACATTGTTTTCATGTTAGCTTCCCTGAAAGGAAGCTCATAAAACCTTTAATGTAGGTCAGAGCTCACTCCTTTAAAAACCAAACATTGTTTCATCATATCTCTGTGGCCATTTGCCTGAAACAAAAAGCTGGTTTATAACTTGAGCCGAGCCTTTGAAACAAGCACCCCGTTCCATTCGCCTGCCAAATGCCGAAACAATGCAGCTTTTCTGTCAAACTCGACCCATAATCCTTCTCTCTGGCTCGACAATGCAGGTCTACCGAACAGGAAGGTCTACGGCCAGAAGATCCAGTCGTGGGAGTCCGAAAAAGGTCTGGCGTTCCTCCAGAACGTGGAGTTAAATGACGGAGAATTGGTGGTGCCTCAGGCCGGCCTCTATTACATCTACTCCCAAACGTACTTCAGACACTCGCTCATCGAGGAGGACCAACGTGACCGCGAGGAAGAGGACGGCACATCGGGCGAATCGGTCCGGGGGAAACCGATGTTGCAGTATGTTTATAAAAAAGTAAGCTCGTATCCAGTGCCCATCCTGCTAATGAAAAACGCCCGGACGACGTGCTGGTCACGTGACACCGAATACGGCCTGTACTCCATCTACCAAGCGGGACTTTTTCAGCTTGGAGGAGGAGACCGGGTGTTTGTGACGGTCAGCAATGTAAGCACCATCGACATGGACGAGAAGTCGAGCTTCTTCGGAGCATTTTTGGTCAGCTAGTGATTCGCAGCCAGAAAAATCACACCTCACGGTTTGTTTTGAACTCCAAGATGAGCGACAAGACTCGGCTCGCTCGGAATTTCCACCTGAGGTTTTTTCTTTTTGAACAGACGCCAAGTGCCTTAAAACATTTGGACGCTCTTGCCGAGATGCTCCGTCTCTTGCCAAAACAGTTCACATTGATTGATGAGAGCTCGGAAAGGTGCAAATATTTGGCGCTTTTTTACATTCGGCAAGCGGATCTGATTGTAAATCAGCTCCTCGGTAAAATGTGTTGGAGCTCAATCCCAGCACGTCTGCCTGGAGGGGCGACGGAAAGCGAGGGGCTTGCCAGGTCATTTTTGGAAGCGAATTGTTTGGATGTGGTGCGTCTGTCCGGGCAGGAAAAAGAAGGTGTGACTTTTGCGCCTGCGGGAGAGCTGCAGGCTTTTAATGTGTGCTTCTGTCCTCCTTGGACCTGCATTGCCCTTTTCAAATGTTTCAAAGACAAACCGCATATTGGGATGTAGAAATGCGGTCGGACTTACACAATCATTCGGTTGTATTATTGACAGATTGCGATTGTCAGTTTCAGCACTATTGACGTGTTTTATTCACGTAATTTTTCATAATTCTGCATTAATCTTACATTAGCTAAATGTGAAAATCACTGTGATGGTAAATTTTCTTGTATATAATGTATTTTTGTATATACATTGCACATATACTGAGGAATGTACAGACACCTGACATGACACTCGAGTCTTTTCACGCTTTTGCATTTTAGTTTGTTCTTTTTAGTGTTTCAGTTTTTTTTTACATTTAATCTGAAACAGACTGCTAGTTAAACAGTAACTATGTACGTCACAGTACAATGTGTTCTCCCCTTCTGGATATTTTTTCTTATCCAGGCCATAACCTTCTATTAAATATGCACAGTATACATGCTGGTAAAACAATCATTGGGTGATTCATTATATCATTAATTTTTAAGACCATGCAACTGTACTTCAATTCTGTTGTAACAGTTTGAGTTATATATATATATATATATATATATATATATATATATATATATATATATATATATGTGTGTGTGTATGTGTGTGTATATGGTAAAACTTTACAATAAGGTTGTATTAGTTAACATGAACTAACCATGAACAACACCTCTGTTCAGCATTAGTTCATCTTTGTTAACGTTAGTTAATATGAATACAGCTGTTCATGGTTTGTTCATGTTAGTTCAAAGTGCATTAATACGATTTTAATATAATGCATTAGTAAATGGTAAAATTAACATTAATAAAGATAAATAAATGCTTTATAAGTGCAGTTCATTATTAGTTCATGTTATTGTTAGTTCATTATTAGTTCAACCTTATTGTAAAGTGTTACAGTATATATATATATATATATATATATATATGTGTGTATGTATGTGTGACCCTGGACCACAAAAACCAGTCATAAGTCGCACAAGTTTTTCTTTTATGCCAAAAATTATTAGGATGTTAAGTAAAGGTCATGTTCCATAAAGATATTTTGTAAATTTCCCACCGTCAATATATTAAAAATGTATTATTAGTATTATTATGCATTGCTAAGGACTTCATTTGGACAACATTAAAGATTTTCTCAATATTTAGATTTTTTTTTGTAAGCTCAGATTCCAGATTTTCGGTAAATATTGTGGAAAGCTTATTTATTCAACTTTTTTTACTTCATTTATTTAAATGTATAAATCTCAATTTCTAAAAATTCACCCTTATGACTGGTTTTGTGGTTCAGGGTCAAACACATTATATAATATACACACACACACACACACATTACAAAATATTGGTATAATACAGTACATATTGTCATTATATACAAAGTGATTATTATTATTATATCTCAAATGTCCTACTAAATATTTTACACTATCCACTGGATCTATCAAGTGTTCTTTTTTTTCAATTTAGCAAACCCATTTTACCTAGTCGATTTGTTTTTTTATCACATGAATAAAATGTTTTATAGAAAAGTTGATCAGATTTACTACACATTTCCCGTGAACAAAGAGGTCATGAATATGCAAATTATTGAGGGACACACAGCATTTTATAATAATAGCAATTAATTTGTCTGTATTCTGCCCACTTGTGGTAAATATTCGTAAATACAATTACTGGGCAGAGATCCAATGCATTACTGCATCCCATGGTTTGTTTGATTACTCTATTAAAGACATTCCGGTTAACTATCTAGTGTTCTTTGGAACATGAGTAATGAACTGTTATATTTTTGATATCTGATGTTTCAGATGCAGTATAGATGTTTCAAAGGTACTGTAGTCAGACGCTACACCAGTTGAAAGCAAACAACATATATGGGTTTTACCGGGGCTGAATGAACCAAAGCAATATTTTTCCTGAGCTGGATTATGAATAAAACACTTAAAACATGAAACAAACTTAGAAATCAGTGATTTCTGCACTAGGAAAGAAGAGATGCTTTGGACCCACCTTCACGTTTCTTCTAGTTGACTGCACGTGTAGTTCATTCATGGACAGCCGTATAAATTATGCACTCACATATGGACAACATATGTTTGATTGCAAATCTTGTGATTGTAATACACTCTTGTAATTGTTTGCAGCACCCTTTGTTAACATCACGTCTTTGCAGCTGCGTCGAGCTTATTCCATGCGCATTCATGTTTAGATATAGTCACACCAATGAATACATTTATCATTCAAAACCACCTTTCTCAACTTGTCAAAATGATTTATAAAATCACCTCAAGGGAAGAAGAAAAAAGTGATTTTTGGAATGAAAAACAAGAGTCATGTTAGGATTTTTCTTTTTTGTGGAAATATGTTACATTTATATTACAGGTATTTAAATGCCCCAAGGGAAAAATAACAGTTTGAGACAGCAAAAAACTAGCACAATCAGGACAACAACATAATTTAGACAGAAAAACCGTACATACTGCATCTGTGTGACTTGCATCTGTAGAAATGGTATCCAGCTGATGCCCTGGGTGGACCGTAATCTATGTTAAGTGATAATCAATAAATACTGCAAATGTTGTTAATGTAACTTACAAAATATATCATAAAATGTACTTTTTAAATTGTATTCCTTAAGTCTGTGTACAAAAACTGTTTATAAATACAACCAGTCTCTACTGATGCTGTAGGGTACCATTCATTTAACAGGTCTCATCCCCTAACCTACAAACTGAAAATCTTCCACATATGCACATGTGACCCACAATAACGAGGTCGGGTATATCTTGCCAAAGATCATGCCTTATAGATCACTTGTACTGAAATGGAAAAAAAAGAGGAAAGACCTTTACCAAAAGAAACTTTCGACTTCCATTATCCAGTCTCACCGCTCCTCCTAAAGGTGTGCAAGAAAACCAAAAAGAATAGTACAAATGATTTAAAGGCACAAGCTTCAGCAATAACTAGTTTAATTGATAATGTGAACTGGAACAGAATCACAGTAGCTGCCTTATCGCTGACTCTGCTGGCATCAGCCCCTCGGTACAGTGCCGCCACACTGAAAGCAAGCCGGTTTGGTATACAGGGCGATGTTAAAGGAGAATCATCTAGTACTCAGTCAAACCTCATGTCCAAGGGTTCATCGAATCCTTTGTCTTCGTGTGGCCCCGTAGCCAAGAAGGATGGCACAGGTGAGCCAGCAGCCGTGGAGACGTTAAGCATCCCGCCAGTGCTGCTACCGGTGGCGTTCCGCACTGCGATGCTGGTGACGTTGATGCCCAGAGTAAGTCTTGTCTGCTCGAGCGCCTTCTCTGGCACCGCGAAGGCCTCCAGCTTCTTTTCGCCATTGGCCATGTAGGAGTTCTGGCAGCCCCTGCATATGCAGTCCAGACAGGCTTTGCGGTTGGAATAACAGGGGCATCGCTGTCCACGGCATGTAAGAACACTTGGGTTTTGAGTTGCTCTGCCGCACTTGCAGCCCTTTTTCTCTTGCGCTTTTTTGTACACCACTTTCGTGGGGCTCCCAGGAATGAGGGTGTTAGTCAGAATCCGTTCTTTCGTCTTCTCCTTCGACTTCGGAGTGCCCTGTTTGGACTTAGTGTACGCCTTTTTGGGTCCATGGTGGTCAAGGGTCTTTTTGACAGTTTTAGCAGGCATCAGTAATGTCTTGCCCACCTTAGAAAGGCCGCCACCGTTGGGCACCGCCGCCATGTGTGGGATGATCAGAGCAGGAGATTTAGGTTCGCACTTGACCGGAACAGGGGTGGAAGCGCCCAACGTGGGGCCACGGATGAAAGTGGAAATGGGTAGGGGTTGAATCTTCTCGCTGTCGCTTTCCGACCGCGAGCGCTTCCGGTTGGACCGTGGCATTCTCGGTGTCACGGCGGAACAGGATATTCCCAAATGTTGCGGATTCTTCTGGGACGTCGGGTGTATGGGCACGAGAACTTCCTGCGAGTCAAGTGGGAGCGAGGAGAGTTGTCGAACAGAGTCAACCGAGGCAAAAGGTCCATTTAAGTTCCCCGAAGGTTCAAGAGTCGACTGCAAGATAGCAGGACACTCATCCTGGGTGACGTGGTCTGGTTCTAGAGTCCTGAGCACTTCCTCTACACTCAAGAGGAGAGTCCCACCATCATGTTTAATATCCTCACCAAAGCCGCAAATGTCCATGGTGCTGGTACAAAGCTCCTCGCCAGCAGCTGCCACTGCTTCACACACTGGGATCTCATTTGTGAAACTCTCTTGTTTGACTCCGTCATCCCCACTCTCCACCGAGTCTGGAACACTGGACTCTAGTGAAGGTAAACTGGCGGTCAATTCCTCCACGTTGGTCAAGCCATTGCAGTCCTGGAGACCATTCACCCCTAGTGGACTAAGGCCTTGCTCCTTGATCTCTGTCGAAGGGGACTGGCCCTCATCAGGGAGCGTTTCTGAGGTTGAGGGTGTAGGGGACTGGTTTGTCAAGCTCAGGGAGAGTGACTCCTCCCCCTGCCTGCTGTCCAATGAGAGGCCCTCATTCAACAGAGCCAGGATGTCTGGGGACCCTCCCACAGTACTTGAAATGTGCTGGCCGAGAGGAGAATCTGCGATGTACTCGCAGAGTTTTCTATAGCAGTCCACCAAGATGCACAGCTGCTTATTCTCTTCAAACTGCTCATAGTCTTTACACCAGCTACACGATGGTTTCATCATCATCTTTTTGCCTTTACATGATTTACAGACATAGTGCTGGCACGACGAATTGGTAGGAGCGATTGGATCTTGTAGCAAGTTGCCTAAATAAATAAAGAAAACAATGTTTAGACCACGAAACAACATAACAGGTATTTTGACAACACACCAGTATCACAAATCACAGAATAAAAAGGCTGCTTGGATGCTGTACTTTTAAAACAATCATTCTGATCTGTAATTAGTTTTGTAGATCACGAGAAACATAATACAAGCACTATATTGTATCTCATAAGATATGGTTCTGTAACATTCAAGAAAAGCCCCACATAATGCCCTGACTTTTAAGGGTCATGTGATGTTGCATGATGCGGTTCATATTACATGCTCAGCATATGGTTAACAGGGATCTCAAAGGCAAATACAAATGCATTGTTTTTTTATGAACACAAACATCATGTAAACATATAAATATTTATCAATTACTTATTTTATCAATTAAAAAAGTATGCATGGACTATCAACAGCTATATATATATATATATATATTTTTTTTAACAAAAATAAATAAAATAATGAATAGTCTACTCGTTCCAAATAAAGCATTATTAAGGTTTCCACACCTATATATAATATTTAAACCCATGAAGGAGTAATCTAAAATGTTGGAAAATCAGAATTGTCTCAAGCAGCCAGTTTTATCTGACTGAGCAGGCAAGGCATTACTATTCAACCCCATGTATCTATAAACACAGGCTGTATGCACACTGCTGTGTCTAAATGCCCGGGCTCCACTTGTCATTCATTGTAGGTCAGAATTTGTGGACTCAACGGGGGTGTGTCACGGTCGGTGGGGCTTCGAGAGCAGCTATAAAGCATGCAGCGACGAAGCAGAAGTGATCATGCAAGCATGCAGTGATGAAGCAGAATAAACGGGCTCTCACCACACACAAGGCAGGCGAGAGACTGTCTGAAAAAAGGCAAGAGCTTATAGATTTCCGCCAAAGCCTGGGGGTCCCGGGGATCGCACTGCAGCACCGACCGACAAGCTGACAAGTAGAGAGTGGTCGCATTCACCGGGTTCATCTCAGCAGTGTCGTGCTAGACAGATCCAGTTCGGGGAGGAAAAAAAAGAAAAGCAGCGACAGTACAAGGCTTCAGTCCCGCCAGCAGCCCACGTATCATCAATGTCGATGAACCTGCGCGTGCAATTCCGTCGAGTGTGAAATGCAAGGGAGATTTCAGCAGATATGCTTGTCTTTACATCGCATGCATTACAACCACTCCATCTTAACGTTTGCCCCTCTTCCACGGCACGAAATACGGCCAAATCCTCATCGTCATCGGATAAAAGCACATCCACGTTGATCCGATTGAAAACACATTCAGCGATGCATTTGCACAATTTTTTGCATCATTTTTTAAATTCAACAACAACACACTGGTGGCGCTCTTCGCCCTACCGGGCCTCCAATTACCACCAAATTCAAACAGAGCACAGATTGCCTCCTTGTCTTATCCGGGATGAATGCAGTCCTTGTTATTCCATATGTTTATTAATTATTCTTGTCGTGCACATACGTGACCAGCCTCAGATCATAGTGGCAACACACAAGCGCCGTCACTCTTGTTATTGTCAGCCGCTCTTCATGGCGCTGCCGCTGCAAAAAAGGAAAACAGGCCGCTTTTTCTGCACCCAGTCTTTCAGTGCGTTAGGGTGCCGGATATTCACCGTGCTTGCTTGCGAAGTGATTTCAGGTCGGGTGTAACAAAGCGCCGTGAGTTAAGTGCCCGTTTGATGTCAGTGTGAGTTGCGCCTCAGGAACAAAAACAGGCCGCTTCGCTTCTTTTTAGGATTTATCCTGCCGTTTTCCTTTCGTTTGAGTGCGTCGTAAGTGTTAAGCGTGGTAAATATCCCAGTTGAATGTCCACACCATATGCACAAATCATTCTTTGGAGAAAAACGTATAGATATATATTCAGTAGCGATATTGAAATGTATGTGTATTTGAAAAGGCTTCTCCCCTCCCTTCCTCTCCGCATTAGAACAAGGAGGGGGCGCTGCTGTCCACATCTCGCGAGAACAAATGCAAGAACAACTATGGGAAAGAGACCCTTCCGTGATAATCTCGCGATACTTTTCCCGGCTTGTGAGGCTGTTGTTTAACTCGCGAGAAGAGAACCCAAACTAGTGTGGGCGACTGGTTCCCTTGGTTACATAAACGTTATGATGTGATGTGGGGCGTGGCCCCCACTGATCTATGCCCCTCAAGAGTAAAGATGTCCGATGGTTAACAGAGGCAGACGAAACAAACAATCAATTATCCAGACACATTATTAAGATAGCAGTCAAATTACCTGATATATATAAAGTTCACAGTCAATTATTGTTCTCTCTGAATTGTAAGACAAAACCATTTAATTACAGTAATTAGTTAGCTACTAACTAAATATAAAAGGCACGTCACTGCTGATAGTAAGAAAATAAAAACAATGACTGAATACATGTAAAAACAGACACATGTTCTAAACAGTAAAATCGATCAACCATCCGTCTGATACATAGAAACGCACCACATGTCATTTCCAACAGCGCCATCTAATGCGTGAAGCAATTTAATACTAAACACAGTATACTTTTCATAGTACATAAGGATTTTTCAAGCTTACAAATGTATTACAACAGCATTAGACTATTTTAACTAACATTTAAAATATATTTATAATAATATATTTACATATAATATTAATTAGCTATTAGTAACCACAAGAATACTATATTATCATAATATATTAAAGGTAGGGTAGGCAATTTTTTTTCATAAACACTTTGTTGTTCTGATTGAAACTCTTCACATCCTGATTTAAAATTAATGATAGGTGGTCTAAATATTTAAAAAAATGCAAATATATCATCTGTGGAAGTCTATACTATCGGTCCGAATACAATGATTTGATGTCCTATCTGCATGTCAGCGTATGTATTTCCATACCTCTGGGTACACTGCTCATGCAGATATCACACGTCATCACCATAGACGAAAAAAAAAAGATGTACAACGACCCTTTACTATCTTTTATTGTAGAAAAGTAAAGCCGCCAATTCCGAATATGACGCTGACATCTTGAGCTGATTTGGGACCTGCCTGCGCAGAACTGACCTCAGGACCTGAGTCTGCGCAGTAGAGAGCAGGAAGTAGAGGCGCAATATCAAAACCCCGCCCACAGTCCCTGTTTATTAGAGTTTACCCCAGAACAACTCATTATGTCGGTGTTTAAGTTGTTTAAGTTTATTATACTTGTAATGTTATGAGCTTTAAGACATTAAGTAATTTAGCACCATCTCCTATGATGCTTTGCTGAATCTGCTGGCTGTGTACCTGCACGTTCATGTGTTTTGGAGGCGTGGCTTTGGAAAGTTCTCTGAAGGGAGGGTGGGATCTCATGCTTTCAAAGTTTGCTTCCTATAGAGGGTATGCACGTGACATCACCGTCGGCCTGGGTGACGCCCACTGAGTGGCAAAAAGACTGAGGCAGCATTGGTTTTCAGCATGAATGCCGCAAAAACACAAAGTCCTGACGCCAGAGGGGGATCGGGGGGTGATTTGCCATGGACATCCCTGTGACCAACTCCAGACCAAAGGGAGAAAGATTTGATAATAGTGAGTAAATTTCTCACTTAAACCACTGCCGCCTGCTACTTCTGCTACTGGTTGCTTTTAGAGGGAAAAGCTGCCCATATTTTTTCAAAATAAGTAACGCAAGTTACTATGTTTTCCCATTTATTAACTGACAGCTCTCTTGTCCCAGTGTAAGTGCGGAGGTGTTGTGTGTAAAAATGATGGTTATTGTAGTTCTAGACTAAATGTGAGTGTGCATTTACTAATTTCACTTGCACAAAAAAATGTAATTCAATATTCTTCTAAATGAATAAAATCAGTGAAATGCAAAATCAGAATACGCAAACCTATAATAATTAAATGTTAAATAAAATATCTATTTTTAGGCATTTAATCTCACTTTATTGACCAATATACTTGCTGCTGACCTTCGATGATTCAGTTAAACCATAATCATATTGCTGAAGTAAGTGTTAAACATTTTTCCCCTGCATTCTATTCTTCTGGTATCCAGAATGGCAGCACAGCTGAAAGGTTTGTTTGAGCTGCGCTCTCTAATGTACAGGCGTGAATCTGCATTTCCATCAACCTGAGGCATTATTACACTTTTGGTGGGAAAGGGTCTTTACATTTGCTCAAAAATATAACTTTTTTTCAAGAAATGTTTGTTGATTTCTTGAACGCAATGGCCAATCACAGGTGTTTAAGTAAGAGTCCACTTACCGCTCGAGTTCAATGCGGATTTCTGCACGTGCACAAATCCTCAACAAGATATGTAAATAAAAGAATCGTTTCCCACATCAGTGATTAATATAACGGACCTTTGTGAGATCGCGTTCATTGAATGAGTGACAGATTTTAATGATTATATAGGAAGTGCTCTTTGCGCACAGTCCAGGCCAGATATTGAGATTAATAATTATATATATATATATATATATATATATATATATATATATATATATATATATATATATATATATATATATATATAAATAAATACATAAATTAATAGACCTATAATATATAATATAATTGTTATTTTATATATATATAAATAAATACATAAATTAATAGACCTATAATATATTCAGAATTTGAATAAAACTTTTGTTTTCCATTCTTGACAAGCGCCACACGGTTCAATACATAAATAAATGGGGGATTCACTCTCGAAATTGTGATGACTGACATGGATAAATATTTATGTATCAAAATCAGGCTCATATAAAATGTCAGGAAACCATGATTCCTGGCTGCATGCCACTATTCATGGACCACTGGATCTTTTGTAAGTTGTAAGGAACACTATAGAGTCCAACCTTTAGTTTAAACTGATAACCGTTTGTTTTACTCACGTTTCCCTATTAACCCCAGTCATGCAGCAGCTCTTCTGCCACTCAGTACCGGCGGGAAAGAGATGGTGCAGGTATGACGTCACTTTGTAGGCCAAACGACAGAAAGCATCACACTGGTTTCCTTGAGAAAAACCCAATAGGATTCTCCCATAGGCTTTTGAACTTTCGCAAAAAACAAGCTCTGTGATCAACCATGAACGATCAGCAAAATGTTATACTTACACGTTTTGTCCATCAAGACAATTATCACAGATGAATACAAATTGTATTAATTTTGAAGCATAAATACAGTCGCCAGAATTAAAAAGCTAAAGGTAGGCTATAAACGGACTACACCACGGTCATGCGACTTCAACCTTACAATCCCTAAGCTTCTGACAACTCTTTCAGTTATCATCTCAAAAAATTTTCCTGGAACGTTTGAGTTAGACTAGTTTATAAGAGCACATTTAGAAGCATAATGAGGCTGTAAAAGCAGACCGAGTTTACCTGAGTGATGACGTTTAATCTCCTCGACAGCCTCTGTATACTTCCATTTAGCCACTTGTTCACAACCGCCTTTTTCAAGACACATAACATCTTAAAAAATCATAAGTGGGGTAATACCGATGTATTTTATTTCATAGAATAAAACCTGAAAGTGTCTTGCGCTTGTGCAATCCCATGCAAAAAACCCATTGACGATGGAACCGGAATTGCTAAAATGCTAACTCGCTTCCGTGTTTTGGCCTACCAGGTGATGTCATACCTGCGGCACTATTTCTAGCTGCTCCGAAATTTCCTTCCCTATCTTTAAAAGTAACTTAAAGGTAACTTTTGGCGCTCTAGCAGTTAAAAAAAACCTGCATGAGTCTTGCGGAATAACATTGTAGCCAGAGCTACTTCTCTCTGTTTATGTCTATGACGAGTCACACAGGACGGGTACTGGAATACTCCAAAGCGGGGGCCGTCCCGCTCTGTAAACACTTATTATAGGTGTACGAAGTGAGTCATAAGTAAAAAAAACACGGTTTGGAAGATGGATTCATGATGTACTCGCTCATTATATACATTTTGTACATTTTTAAAACAAAAAGTTACATTGTGCACCTTTATTAAGTAAAATGCAATGTAGCGTTGCACTGAAAACCAGTAACCTCTCTATCTAGAAACTGCCTCACAGTTAAGTTATGTTGGCTGGAAGCCTGTTTCCCAATAAAACCAATGTTTGTTGACACAATCCTTACTGTTCCCTTCCTATGTCTCTAAAACCTCTCCATGTTTTGAGGAGCTTGAAGAAAATGTTATTTGTATGTAGATATGCCTCACAAAATTTTAGTGCCAATTTAAGAAAATTCAAAACAAATCTTGTATGTAGCAACAATTAATGTGTATTAGACAGGAATTCGGTAGGTTTCACAAAATACTTTTAAATACTTTTATTTAAACATGTTTTTGTTTTTTTTTGTTTTTAAAAAAAGCAAAGTTTTAACAGTGAAAAGGTTAAAATAAATGACAATCCCACTGTTTGATCGGAGTCTGTATCTAAAAGCACCGGTCTAAACAAGGGTTCTGACATCACTCATCAATACCACACAGGTCTTATCAAAACCTGCTCTGTGGATATTCAGAAGGACCTAAAAGCCCAATAAACGATCAATAAATGTTCACAGCAATACAGTATTGTGTGAAAGCTACAATGTTTCCACAAACGCACAGTAAAAAAGGTAAATCACTGAGCAGACTCTAAACAGAGGAGGTAAACATGTCTTTAAAATAGGAAGAAACAAGTTCTTCAACAAAAGGTTTGTATAAAACACATAACCAGTGTCTGAAGTAATGAATACTTCAGTGTACTTCCTCCTCAAATATCCTCATATATTTGAACATTTTCGATTTTAAAGACTTGTTCTGAACAAACATGGGCTTTGCTATTATTAATCTGGTAAATCAAGTAATCTAACACCAAATTCAAGCAATAATACATTTTTAAGGCCAATAATACTTTTGGACAGACTTGAAAAGAAAATGATCACGACCCTAACATGTTCCTTTCTAAATTTCACCCTGAACAAAACCAGAACATGAACGGGCGATAGTCTTAAAATAGCTAGAAAGCAGTGGAGTAATAAAACGTCTGTCCGATTAATGTCTGATTAAACCACATTTGCTCTAAGAAATCAATGGATGATATGAAAAACAGGAACTGACACTGCTGATGTCGCCGAGATCGTAACACCATTGTAAGACCAGCAGGTTACAGCTTATACAGGCTCTCTTGGTCCTTATGAACTGAGGAAATGCTGACTGACAGGAAAGGCTCACAATGGGATTATGGCCAACCACAAAACTAAGAGAGGAAGCTCACATGCTTGCGTACAGTTGTGTGAAACTGCTATTAAAAAACTAAATAAATGTTTAAGATGTGATTCTTGTTGGTTGCTGGTTGTGATCGCCCATAGAGGCCGAAATCTGCATCTCAAAACATCTGCATTCCGAATCCCTGTTAGAGAAAGAAGATAAATCAATTAGTACTTTCTGCTCAATAGCACGAAGCGGAATAAAAACAAAAGTTCTTAACCCTGTTTAAAACGTCACTGACAATTTAGTTATCCTACAAAATCTCAATCTCTGAGGTAAACTTACAGAATCGTCTTCCATTATGGCTGTAGAGTCAAAATAGTCTGGTCTGAGTTCAGCTCTTTCTCTGCGGTTTCTCGACGCCGGCTAAAATGTAGAACGAACAAGAGAGCAAGAATGACCCCAAAGATCTAATCTAACAGATGAACAGATGTTGTAATATGAAACATCTTGGCCGTCACCAGAAACATTACAAATACTCTTAAGAACTCCGAACGGAGCTCAGAACACATCTGTCAATTCTTACCAGATCTATCACCATGGTATCCTCGAATTCCTCGTTCATGTCCTCTAGCTGACCGCGTGAGGACATCATCACGTCCTCGAAGATGGGCTCAGCGTCATCTTCCATGAGGCCTCGCCTGAATAAAATGACTCAAGTTCAAGGAACTGATAAATACAAATCTCTCAACATATATATATATATATATATAATATATATATATATATATATATATATATATATATATATATATATATATATATATATATATATATATATTTATATATTTATATATATATAAATAAATCCCCTTCAGAAAGGACACAAAAGCTGAACACTAAAGTGTCAGTGTGAGTACTTACACCTGCTGTCTCACTCCACCGGTGCGTGATTTCATGTAGTTCATGCCTCCTCTCTCTTTTCTGTTCACCTCCTCCATCTTCTGCTGATCCAACCATGACATCTGCATCTGAGGGCTGAAAGTAAGGGGACAAAATGGTGTAAGAACCATGTGAGATTTTCTTAAATTACATACGTTCTATAAATACGTTCCTCCAAAATGTACATAAAACTTTGAGGAGCTATTTAAGCAATTTTATGTAAAAATAGCTCTGACAAATGCCTGTTTTCATTAGGCTGTAATTCTATACTTGTGCATGAAGTCTGGTTCTGAGCCTGGTTCCGATGAGTCTTGGTCTGGGATGTGATCTGCTGCCTGTCTGGGGTTTTCTCTCAGGACAGTTGATGTGAGCTGTGGGGTATGAAGGGCCCCTGGTGTCTGGAGAGTGTCGTTACGCATCACCCACGAACCCTCAACACTCTCCTCTGTCAAATGAAACAAAAAAGACAGATTCATCTTAGACAATGCTAAAGTAATAATAGGATATTTTATATACGTTCTGTTTTAATTAGGATTAAAACATTGAGAGCTTCATTGTTTTGTTTTTTTATCCTACCGTCCGGACGTTTTTGTCCTGTGTTTTTGTGCTGTGGCGGTCTGCCTCTTTTGCTGCGGACCGTGCTGGCTTTGCTGGTTGAGCTTGCGCCGGTAGTGACGGACAACCTGTCATCATCTCCTCCTGTCAGCAGGGAGTTCCTGTACGCGATGAGAGGCAGCCAGACGTCCTCTCTTCTCTCCATCATATACTCCGTCATAAACTTCTCCAGGTAGGAATGACTATGGCATGAACATTTATAAGGATCAAACACACTGGATACACAACACAGATTTGGTGGTGTTATCATTATTCTAAATTATGGAAAATAGCAGCAAAACAATATTTTGAAAAAAATGTTGGTAACTTTACATCGTTCTGATTGACTACCATTGTATGGATAAAACAAATACAATGGAAGTCAATGGGAACCAGAATAGTTTATCAACATTCTTCAACTTTTTTTTCATAATTTAGAACAAATGAGATAAGGGTGAGTACATTTTTACTCTTTACTAAACCTTTACTGGTACTGTACATGATGTTCTCAAAGTGTTTTCTGTACTTACACAGTCTTTTTGTCTTGTCGTAGGAGTTTGGAGGAGAACTCGCAGAGAACCTCCAGGAAGGCCAGGTTTGGTGGTGGGTACTCTGGTCCTTTTGGATTTGGGACCTTAAAGGCGAATTCAATGCCATCCCTATGGTTTTAATAAGACATTAGTTCATGCAAATATTTGCATTAATGACCTAAAGAAACACTTGGTCCTGCTCATAATTGCTTATCATTCTTTAGATACAAACGTAGTAAAGCTGAAGATCTGAACAGTTTCTTACTTGTGCAGTGTGGCCACGGCCTCTCTGGTTTTGATCTGGTCCAGCCCAAACGTGAGTGCAAAGCGACGGGCCAGTTCCTTAATGCCGCTGACATGGGATGACGTTCGGTCCAGGTTGGGTCCTTGGTCCTGGATCAGCTCATTGAAGAGCTGTAAACAGGAAGAGTGTCCAAATTGAACATTCAACATTAAACATATGAATAATAATATGATAATGATCTCAATCCTAAAAATCCCATCCCATACCTGCTGCAAGCTGAGGATAAGTGTCTTTGCACACTGGATCTTGTCCATCTGTCTGGTCTTACTCAAGGTTTCTTTGATGATGTCTCCATAGTCATTGTAATACTGAAAAAATGAACAGCAGTCATTCGAATCACTTCTTAACCATCCAGATCTATGTGGTTCAAATGTATCAGTTTTTCATACCTTCATATATTGTTTGAAGATGTCAGCAGCGGCAGGCATGTCCACAATGTCGTAGATGATAAGTTTGCAGAAGGCAGCCAACAGATTTCTCCTCTTATGAAGAGCCTCGATCTTATTGGCTTCATCCTCTTCGTCCCCCTCTGAAAGAAACGGCCCAGCATGAAGTTAAAATGATGAGTTAAAGTGTGTTTAAGAAGATATCAAAACCTTTCAGAATTATCAACATATTTTTTTGTGATCTATAAATAAACCTTAGTCTAAAGGCCTATTCGCACCAAGGACGATAACTATGAAGATAATGATAAAGATACAGTTCTAAGAAAAAACTATTCTCAACATTAAAGAATAGCAGAGTTATAATGATAACGGCACAGGAACTTTATAGAGGGTATGCACATGACGTCACTGTCAGTCGGAGGGACCGCGGTTACGCCCACTGAGTGGCAAAAAAGACTGAAAGGCAACATGGGTTTTCAGCATGAATGCAGCAAAAAATAAATAAATAAAATAAAATAAAAATCAGGGCCAGCGCCAGAGGAGGGGGCAGGTGTGGCCTTAGGATGGGGGTCGGTGGAGGCTTGGCCACGGATCCCATGGACATCCCTGTGCCCCCCTCCAGACAGAGGGCGACGGACTTGATAGTGTGTAATTTCTCCACTGCCTGCTGCTCCTGCTACTGGTTGCTTTTAGGGGGAAAAGTTGCTGGTCTAGGATCTGTTTTCTTCATAATAATAGCATTATTAGCAAAAAATAGTCACTGATTAATATAATGGACCTTTGTAAGATCACATTCAATGAATGAGTGACTGCTTTTAGTGATTATAAAGGTGATATAAAAAAAAAATTATATATTCAGAATTGTAATAAAACTTTTTTTGTTTTCTCGACAAGCGCCACATATGCGTCAATACATAAGCCCATCTGCATATACATGCGGGATTCACTCTTGAAATTGTGATGACTGACAGTGATAAATAAATATTTATCAAAATCAGGCTCCTATAAATGTCAGGAAACACGATTCCTGGCTGCAGCCAATATTCATGGATCACTGGAAATGTAAGAAACACTATAATGAGTCCAACGAACTGATACCCGTTTATTTTACTCGCGTTTTCCCCTATTAACTCCAGTCATGCAGCAGCTCTTCTGTCACTCTGTCCTGGCCGAGAGCCGTGTTCCGGCAGGAAAGTGATGTCGATGCATACCCTCAATTGTTGGAATCACTTTAAGAATGATTTTATCCAGCTGATAAACAATAAAAACACTGACAGCCAATCAGAATCCATCCTGCTATTATGAGCTTGAGCATTTAAAGTGACAGACAAGCACGCCCTTAGAATACACGGAACGATATTTTTATTTTATACGATTATTGTTATTTTTATAGTTCTCGATCTCAGGATAGTTCTGATAATATATACCCATACACATACCCATGCTCTGATTTTCATCATCCTGGTCGATAAACACGTGATCCAGGACAAAATTGAGCAGTTCATTCTGCAGTGAGCTGTCTGGATTGAAGACCAATGGCTGCAGAGCATCCCGACCACCATTGACCAATTGGTGACTGAAGATCATCAGCAAGTCACATAGCAACATGAAGGCCTATGGAGAGAAACCAGACAAATTATTGAAAACATGAATAGAACTGAAATTTAAGGCCACTAAAAGTGCCTCTGCTCACCTGCTCTTTGACTGGAGTGTTCACATTAGACAGGCACTGTTGGCAAACCGCTAGAAAAGACTTCACTACTCTCCTTAATGCCAGAAGATCATCCTGCCCAGGAAACACATATGAACTTTTATGTCACATAAATAGTATTTGGAAAGTTTTAGCCAACTGCATATAATGGGGTCTATTGCACCTTTGATGGAAATCCTTCAGTAATTTTCACCAGCTGCCACAGGATGGAGTAATGAGAGCATTGCAGAGCCTGGACAGCGATCTGACCACAAGACAAGAGAATAAAGATTCATCATTTAATGCACTGGGATATTTCATAATAATACATATTTTGTAATGACATGCTCCTTTGTAATCCATATTTGTGAAAATGTAATACAGTTTGCTAAGCAAGCAATTATTTTGGTTTGGTATGCACTACCAATGAAAAGTTTGGGGTCGGAAAGTTTTTTTAAATATTTTTTTAAAGAAGCCTCTAATTCTCGATGAAATAAGAGTAAAAACAGCAATATTGTGAAATATTATTACCATTTAAAATAACTTTTCTATTTTAAAATATCTATATATATATATTTTTAAATGTGATTTTTCCTGTGATGCAAAGCTGAATTTTCATCATCATTACTCCAGTGTCCTAATGTTCATACATAAGGTTCTTCAGAAATCATTCTAATATGCTGATTTGATGCTCAAGAAATATTTCTTATTATTATCAATGTTGAAAACGGTTCTTCTGCTTAATATTATTATGGAAACCGTGATTCATTTTTTCAGGATTATTTGATGAATTAAGAGTGGAAATAAACAGCAGCTATTAGAAACTGAAATCTTTTGTAACATTATAAATTACTTTACTTTCACTTATGATCAATTTAATGCATCCTTACCGAATAGAAGTATTTAATTAAAGTTATCAAGTAAGAAAATTTGAATTATAATCACCCGATCCATTGGTTCCAATCCATTTTCATGATTTAAAGCCACAATATGTAATAATTTGCCGCTTGAGGTCACTAATTCAAAACAAAGGCGTAACTTGATGTCGACTTGATTTCGCTGAGCTTTTATTATACCAGACGACCGCTTACGCTTCTTCCGGTCATGAGTATGTAGGGTAATGCAGTGCTGCTTTATCATATTAGATACATTAAAGTGTGTTGAAAGTTATGCTATAATGCTACTCAGTGTGTTCGTTCGGCAGCTACTATGAGACACTTGTTCACACTGCAGTAAGCTAGATCGATATTAGGCATGGTAAAACATGGTACTCGCGGTACATCAAGAAAACTAGATTTAAACAATAAGACTAACTGTGTTGAGCTGTATAACAATGATTCGTTTTCTGTCGATGAATGTATCCAAACAGTTGCTCACCGGTCTAATAAACAATATATTAAAGCGGTGTTTCCATTGTTTCTATGGAAATCGAGAGTAACGCGGGTATGATGTCATTAATAGGCGGCGCACAGACATGGTCAGTGTCCTGGTTAAAATTGTTTATCTGAATTTAAACATTCTTGGAAACATTTGGGATAATGTTAGTACACAGGTCAACAAAATATATATAACATTATTTTAATCCAAAAATCTTACATATTGTGCCTTTAACATGTTTGTTTACCTGCTCTGGCATGGAGCCCTGTTCGATCCCCATCTTTAGCAATCGATAGCAGTTTTTGAAAAGGTCCCACTTTGTAAGGTCATGTGCACTGGAAAGCATACAAAACAAATCTGAATACTGTGTAGACGGACACAAACTCTGCATGACAAAATAAGCTTACTTATGGAAAGCATTATCTCTTATCTCTTACTTATGGAAAGCAGTGAGCTTCTTAAGCGTTGAAAGAACATTATAAATGTCATCGTCATCTGCTTCATCGCCCTAGAAAAAAAGCAAAACCAAAAGCAGAATTTAGTTTAGAAGCCATCCACTAATATTCCTACATGAGGAAAAGCACTGAAACAAAGCTGCTCTTTCACCTCCTGCAGCAGGTCTTCCACCGAGTGAGCGAATCTGTCCGTGAGCTCGTCGATGAGTTGGCTGCGAGCGATGTCTACGCGGTTCATGATGGTGTATTCTTCACTGCACAAGATGCTGTACGTCTTGCTACATGCCTCCAGAACATCCATCTCTGTGTGCTTCTCCACCACCACCCGGATCTGCTTCAGCAGGGCATCCAGATGCTGAACACAGCCAGGAAGAGACAGGGTTAAATAAGAAAAAAAAATGGGCGTAAAACACTGCATCTGTCTAAATTTTTATGTTACAGTTGTTAGAACTCCAACAGACCTTTTCCATTCGTCCTGAACTGTAGACCTCAAGATCAAAGAACTGAGGGATCTGAAGGAGGTTCGCCACCTTTTCAGAATCAGTCTGGTACTAAAGACAAAAGCAGAACAAATGTGAAGCAACATTCAAAGTCATTCAGCATCTAGTGTTGATATCTTAGTTAAAAATCATTTTTTTGTTCCTTACAACATTTCTTATTATGATCATTGTTGAAAACATTCTTTGTTTTCATTGTTTTTGTTGATTATAATTAGTGCAATTTGGTTGTGATTTGCATGTAGAGTTGTTGTTTTGAAAACTCAATTTTCTGGCCTCTTGGACTCTGACATTACCTTTGAAAGTAGCATTGGCAGAGCAACAATCAAGTGTTCAGTGAGTCGATTCTTATCGTCAATCTGAGTCTTCTTCTCCTTTGCAGTGAGCACCTGATGTGAACACAGAAGACCAAAAGAAAGTCTTTAAACTCAGAGTCTATAATGTGTCCACAGTAACTAATTCCATGATAACTTACCCTCTTTCCTGTTCCTCTGCCCACAGGCGGATGAGCTTCGGCTGCCTGTCTGATGGTGCAGACCATGAGCTCGATCAGTGCGCTCTCATGCCGGTCTCCCAAAACTACAACAAAACCCACAATCAGAAAGGCTAGTTTCATCCAGAAAAATCAAATAAATGCGAGTTGCTGTACCCTCTTCCCCTGGTACAGGGTCCTCCAGCAGGAGCTCTACCATGCAGTCCCAGTCTTTCAGCAGATCCTGTGAGCTGTCCCACAAACTGTCCACCAGATATGCCGCATGCTCGTGAAGCTGTCATGCAAGAAGACAGGAGGACTGTTAGATAAATTGCCCAACACTGGTTATTGCTTATGTCAGCAACTAAGAATTGGCTTCCTTTATTACAGTTGGTATTTCTAATTGAACTGGCCAAATCCCACAGAAAGTTGAATTCGAATTTTAATACGAATGACAGAATTTACAGAACTGCTATTCAGAGAAATTCCAGTTATACAAAGATTTTGTGCCGAACCAATTAATTATTAAAATATATACAATTCAATTATGTAGGATACATAAAACAATATTTGTAATCAGTTCTGAATCTTGCTTAATTAAAGGGATATATTTCATCCTAAAATTCTGTCCTCATTTACTCACCCTCAAGTTGTTCCAAACCTGTACGAATGTCTTTTGTACATTTCTGCTGAGCAAAAATGAATATATTTTGAAGAATATGGGTAACCAAACAGGAAATGTTTGGTTATGGGGGAAAATATTATGGAAGTCAATGGGCCCCATCAACTGACATTCTTCAAAATATCTTTTGTGTTCAGCAGAAAGAAAGAAATTCATACAGGTTTGGAACAACATGAGGGTGAGTAAATTATTAAAATTTTCATTTTTGGGTGAACTATCCCTTTAAATTCAACACTGTTAAAACAATTAACATGGCCATCAAAAAAGATTTTGATTTGGCCATTGAGTACCAAAAAATTCATAATATAATTATTAAAAAATGTATAATATAACTTAATGTTTAGAAAAATACTCCATATGTTCATTGAATGACAAAATGTTTACTGTTAAATCATAAGAGCAGTTTTGAATTTATTTGGATTTAATTTCATTTTACTTTCTTAAATTCCAAATTAAATTACATTTTGCATCCTGAGTGACACACAACCCTTTTTAACTAAAGGCCAATTCACACTGCACCGACACACACAGACAACCACCATCACTTCTCAGACGCTCCACGACCCGACAAAAGCTGCTTTAATATGTCAAATAGGCGAAAACAGGAGCCGACCAACACCAACAGAGGCCAAAAGGGGTAACACACTGATCCGACAAACTTGACAGAGGGTCTATTGCCATCTGTTGGTTCAGCGTGAATTGGCCTTAAGGATATTCAATTCTAAGTGAAGAGATGAGCTACTAAATGAAAATATAGGTGTGAATACAGGCTGAGATCTGCATGTAAAACCATAAAAAAAAGAGATTAATTTCTCACTTCACTCTCTAGGAAGAAAAGCACCAGCATTCTTATGAGGTTCCCATTGGCGCTGTTTCGACCTCGTCTCTTCGCCAAAGCCTCCTCAGCTTGAGGGTCATGCCTGCTGAACAACCTGCAGCCAGACAACAACCAAATCATCAGAACATTTGGGACATTTGGCATGCTGCGATCATGTTTGAAACAGGCATGTTCGTTCATCTCACTTTCTGTGGAGGAACTCTCCAGCCGCCACGGCAACAGGCCGATGAGCCGAATACACTAGATGGTAGACGTTCTCACAGTCTTCGTTAGACAGAGCGTCCTCACTACCGCTACAGGAGAAGAAAAAAAAGACGAAAGAGATTTAAGGATGTAGAAAAAGACATGAGAGATAAAAGAAAGTCAACCTTTTCAGTACCCAACACCACACTGTAGCATTCTATTGTTTGTTATGTTTAATAATGCTGTCATATGTTAAATGTTATATTGTACATAAATTCTAATATAATATATTTAACACAGCCATGAAGTCAAAGAATCTTGAAAAATTGAGATTATACTTACTGCAGAATCAAAGTGACAAGTCTTATGGCCTCTACTGCCACATCATACTCTTTATCCAGCGTCATAGACACAATACGGTCCTAAAAGAGAAAGGAAGTGACATCATGTTTCAAAATTGATGCCTACAGCACTTGGGCACATTTTAATAGAGGAATGGAAAGATAAAATGAGGGCTGCCTTAGAGTATTCACACATGTGTTACCTTAAATCGATTGGTGAAGAGCTCAAGCTTGGGGAAAAGCTCTCTGTTGGTGTAGAGGGTCTGAAGGGCCTTTAGACATTTGAGTCGAACCTCACCTTGCTGTAAAGGATTACATTTTACACAATTATTTAAATCTAGATTGACACCCATATATTTTTGTCACATTTCATGATCATGAGAGATGCAAACAAACACACACACATAGGAAAATATACACACTTACTCTGTCGTGTAGCGTCCAGCCCACATACTTTAAGTAACTGTCATTGAGAAAAGCATCGCTGTATAACTTCATCCAAACTCCAATCTCCTCTATGCAAATGGCTCTAATCTCCGCAATGGCATCCCTGAGAAAGCATGAAACAAACATGACAAATGAAGTATTTGATTCCGACGATTCACTAATATATTATTCAGAGTATGATTTGTGAAATGGTTTCTACCAGCTACTAACCTGTAACGGTGTACAAAAATACCCTTGAAGATTGAGTTCATCATGTTCTCAATCTCATCTTGATTCTCTTGGAGCTACAAGGACAAGAAAACACATTGAAACTCAAATTCATGGAGACGGTAGAACACAATTAGGAAGAAAAGGAAACAAATCGCACCTCTTTTCTCTTCTCCAGCAGCAGCTCCAGCTTCTCGTTGGCTCGTTTCCCTGCAACCTTATTCCGTTCAGCCTCATACTGCCTCTGTGTGTTATCCTGATTGATGCTCAGGTTCAGAGCGACATTTACCAGTGCTGTCATCAGTTTCATTGCTGTAGAAACAAGACACATAACAAAACTTAACTCAACTGCAGTATGAGGTATAACTCAAAGGTGAACGGTGAGGGACTGACCTGCCAGCGTGCTGGTGTGTCTGAAGGCTCGGACCTGTGAGTCTGAGAGTCCTGTGAGCAGAGAAATGACCGTGTCCATCATGTATTCATCGTAGATGATGCTGTACTGGCACTGACGGATCAGAACCATGATGAACTCGCAAAAGTTATATCGGAATTTCTTCCACTGCGGTCCTGCCATTGTGAGAGGGTAGTCGCCGCTGTCCTGGATTTGACAATGACATTTATTAACAGAATATTTAAGAATTCAGGTGGGGGAAAAAAAGTCAAAAGTAACATCAAACCTCATCAAACTCCTCAGTCATCTTCCTGATAATTTCAGCATTCTGCATGTTCCTGAACATCTCGATCCTTACAGTGCCTGTGATTTAAATGGATACATCACACCAGTACAGTTTGTTATTTGTGAAATATCAGACAAAGGATTTACAACTCTGAATCAACATGCCCCACTGTCAACATTTCTATCTATTGGATGTCCCAGGATGTCCTTCGATAAAGAGTATGGGTGTAACCCCAGCATCCTGGCCAAATTTGCCCGTTGGCCTCTGTCTATCATGGCCTCCTAATCATATATATAATTATTATTATATTGTAATCATTATGATCACAACTGCTGTTTGTACCTAAATGCATATGTGATATTAGCTAAATGGATGATTTGAATTTTCTTAGAACTTTAGACATTTCTTAGAATTTCTGAAATATGGAGATTACTTGGACACAGTCAGCTCTAATAACAAATTACTCTAATGTAGACACATGCATTTCCTTTAAAGCTGCTTTGAAGCGATAATGTATAGTGAAAAGCACTATACAAATAAATGTGAACTGAATTGAATATACCCAAACTTATAAGTTCATTAAGATAAAAAAAAAAGGAAATTAATACTTTTATTCAGCAAGCATGCATTAATTTGATCAAAAGTGACTGAAAAGGGTATCATGGTTTCCACAAAAAATATTAAGCATGTACATAAGTTGTCAACATCGATAATAATTTTTTATTTTATTATAATAATAAATTTTTGAGCATCAAATCAGCATATTAGAACGACTTCTTAAAGAGCATGTGACACTGAAGACTGGAGTAATGATGCTGAAATTTCAGCTTTGCCATAACAGGGATAAATTATATTGCAATAATATTTGACAATCATAGTGGGGGTAAAATTGGTATTCATTTGGAACTGTATTGAGCAGAAATTACCTTTACAGCCAGAACACTGAATGAAGAAGTTGATTAGATCTAGGAGTGCGAGGTCTCTGTCTTGCTTGTAAGATTCAATCCAGTCATCGATGACAGACTGGAATTGCAAAAAGTCTAATTCAGTACAATTGCACCTCAAATAGAAACAAACAGATAGAAAGACACTTGACATGTGTTTTACCTGCATGGCACTTTTGCCTTGTTTGACCACCTCAAACAGAGTGCTGGGGTCTGCTCCCTCTCCATTCTGATGGGCCACTCCATTCTGCCTCCTCCCTCCTTTATCAACCGGAGATCTTCGGGCCTTCTTACTGGCCACCTGGGGAAAAAAAAAAAAGATCAGAAAGAGTGGTTCACAGCATGCATTATGAGTTGAAATGAATGCAATTAGTTGATCTGCTCTGTAGTGGCGGTCTTACTCCTTGTTTTCCAGGCCTGCCTCTCTTTTTCTTGCCTTTTCCCTCCCCGGAGTCATCCAGCTCACTGACGCTCATGCTCAGACTCACGGTGTCGCCTTGCCCGTCATTTGACGAGTCCCTACACAGAGTAAAGCAAATGTTTAGTAACACTTGTATGCAAATGCATTTTAGTTCCCATTAGCTGTTCAAGTTATGAACAACAACAACAAGTGTTTTACTTACTGTAATACAGGAAATTCAGAGTTGATCATGTTGGGTAATCTGACAAAACTAGGGGAATCTAGAGATGAATCACCCAGTGATGCCGTGAATGTGTGCTCAATTCTTCAGTTCAGACCCAGAATGCTTCAGAACACATAACCTGAGGATTAAGAGCAAACTGAATCAGACCAGGATCATATGAAGCATAATTATGTGCAGATCAATGTAACAAGTACAAAAAGATTGAGCTGTAAAGTGTGCATAATTTGACATAAGCAACTTATTATTTGGACATTTAATAGATTATGCCTCAGTAAATATTTAGCCAAACACTATTAATAGAGTGAATATAAAAATACACATACACAATTTTTATTTTAAAATAAGTATATATATATATATATATATATATATATATATATATATATATATATATATATATATATATATATATATATATATATATATATATATATATATATATATTTTCAAATGAAATTAATAACAAATTAGTAACATCATACAGCCACTAGGGACAGCACCACCCATGATTTTTCAATAAAACTAAACTCCAGGATCAGGATTTACAAATATATGCAACAACTCAAAATGTAATCATAAGACCCACTTATTACAGCAAACTGACATTTGTCTTAATCTCTTACACCGGAGGCTAAAATATTACATTGCATTACATTAAATTAGACAAAAGAAACACTGCCATTAGGGGGCATCCCAAGCATGGCTTTTCCCTGTTGCTGTGGAAACAGCAGAAACTGAGGCAGACAGGAAGGCTAAACATATTTATGTGAAATGGAGATGGGACGTACAAGGATCTAAATTAGATCTGACTTTATCTGCACTATTAGATAATATGAAAAGCAAAAATTTCCATCCCTGACTGATTTAGACAATGCACTTGGATGCATCTTCACAAATGATTTGATCTTAACCAACACAAGATGGCTCCCCACCCCCAGAGGAGACTTTCCACACCGTAGTAATAGATGTTTCTGTGGATACTGAGGATTCAAACCGCTTGAATCACTGTATGCAACCGTGAAACAGACATATGGATGAAGTTCAACAGGAATGCACACTGGAATTCCCTTCATCACAAGATACAGGGTTTTCAAGACCGAATTGCCATCAGTTGGAATTCTAAGTGGACATAAGGAGAAAATAAAACCCCTTACTTTGCATCTGTAATGCTCCCCTCCCCCATACAGATTTGGATATCTCAGTAAATATGGCCCAGGCCGAAACTGGGCTTCTGCTCCAGAAAAAAACCCACTACGCAGTTTTGTCAAACTCAACAGCTGACCGTTACCTAATCACACCAGAGATGGGCAGCAGACACATTAGACAAACAAATACTAAATTTTTCAGCCACAAATATAAAATACAAGCTGTTTCTCTCTGATCAGTAAGTGTTAACTAGTATGTACTGAGGGTACAGCGCAGGAAAGAAAATGTAATTTACACCTCAGCGGTGGAGGCTGGTGACAGTGAAGAGAGCTGAATCCTTTTGGGAATTCTACAATATGAATGTCAATATTAGCAATATACAATGGAGGAACATTCAGTACACCTTCAATGGCTCATGGTAGTAAAAGATCATTTACTTGACATTACTTTCACTATGTGCAGCCAATCTGCAACTAATCTTCTGGTATTTAAAGGTGCAATGTGGAATTTTTAAAAGCATAAAAATAGAAGAACTAAACAGAGTTGCAGAAAAAGGACTATTTCAATAAAGGTTTTTCTAAACGTGCCAATGCCATTTCCAAACAGGAAGCCCCACCCTAAACTCACGCAACCAAACGCCCTTTTAAGGCAAGCCAATCATTCGGCAGCCATCTTGGTAACACCCCCAGGTAGCTATATCCAGTCATGCAAGTAGTTCCTGTCTACTTGAATAAAGACAGAAACTGATTTAAATCTTATTGATTTATATCATCATTATCGTACTCTAGCCATATAATGCCTCCCTCTGACAATAATGGCACTTGTAAAAAATGCTCTATTCAGTCAGGCAGGTTTCAGTTATTCCACCAGCAAAAGTGCCCAACAGCAGGGGTTTAAATAGGTGTTCAGCTAGTCACATGACCTTAAATGACTGCTCTCATGAAGCGACTCACTGCATGTTAAATAAAACAGTATTAGGCTACTTCATCCCCTGTGAATGCAGATCACTGTGTTAGTCAAACATACTTCTCATTTCTGAGGGGGGAAATTACTTAAGATTTACCTGAAAGAAACATGCATTGCATTACTGTTCAAAACATAAGTGGAATAGATTACAGAGGGGTCAAGACGAGAGCAAACGGGATTCACGGTGAGGTCAAATTGGAAAAAGAAGTGTAGATGTGACGAATAATGGCACTGCACAGAACTCAATGGCTCAGTGAATGTGCTAATGGGCCTGCAGCTTCTCATCGAGCTGGTAGAGCAAGCAGCACAGATTCATTAGAGTCTAGGGACACACTATTAAATGGTTTGCACTGTATGATGACAGTGAAATGAGGCTATTCTTGGCACTAGCCATGTGAGATGCATTTAAATCAGACCAATTATGTCTTTTTCTCTGCATCCGATGATGGCAACTGGCTATTTTCATGTTTGTGCATCTCTTTCAAATCACTGTGGGCTCTGAGTTGAATCATTAATGGAGTTAAATGTGGAAAATACACTCATAATCGCAGTATGCTTTAGTTTGGTTTACATCAGACCCAAACTGCCCATTCTCTCTCTGATATCTGTGTCTGATGGCGAGCTTTGATGGTTTGGTTCGATGGAGAGTGCCTTTTCATGCTTACGTTACATAATGACTTCTCTTACTGCTAAACCATACATATATTTATACAAACATAACTAGCGGAATGATCCAATTAAAGTCACTCCACAGAAAATAATGCTTTCACAAGCGTAACTATCTTACAGTAAACAATTACCAATGACAAGGTGCACCACACATTTAACACGGCTGAGAAAAATAAAAGATATTACTGTTTGGGTGCAAGTCAAATTCTCATCAGAACAAGGTTGGATGTAGAGGTAACAGTTACAAATGACAAAAATGTAACAAAATAGTTACATTTGGTAAATTAGTGAATATCATGTTTCGCTAATAACATAAAGGTTGTCGGTTTGATAACCCGCTGCTAAATTTTACAGTTTGAATGCCAAATTCATGAACGTAAACACAATATTATTCATTAAACAAGCCACATTCCTATTAGAAAACCTTATGTGCACATTTCCCTCTTTCCTCAGCAATGATTTATTCTGCTGTCAAAAAACATTGTGCCCTGCCAAACTCTGCCTTTTATTATTGTGTATCTATTGTATTTAGAGATCACATCTTTATGTATACATCTATACATAAATATATATTCACTTATATGAGCACTGCTTTAGAAGTGAGTAAATGAGAGTGGATTTATATCTCCCTTCATCTGTTCATCTCATAAACACTTATGCTAAGGACAGACAGCAGTCTCTAATGATCTGCGAAACACTCAAAATAGCTTGACAATTGCCCTGAGAGTCTGTGAGAAAAGCAGCGTTCGCTCTCGTCTTTGTCTTGCACACGCTCGTTCCCGTCTCAGGTTTGAAAGAAAACTCAATGTTTTATAGATCAAAATCTGTCTTAAGACATCAGCGTAATAAGGTCTTCTCAAGCGAGTGGGCCGCAACGAAAGGCATTACCAACACCGACTTTCTAAATGATGTAATTACATGTGGCTTGTCAATGGAATTCTGCCTTTAGCTAGATGACATAAAAAGATCTTGTAGATAAGTGTAACAGTGCTTGTTTAACGTCTAACACTCTAGCTACTAAAATTGCACGTTTTTACACTGTGAAATATCTTAAATTAACCAGGTCTACATAGAAGACATACAGTCTCACTGCCCGCAGAATTAGCACAGCTGAGTTTAACATTTCCTGCCCCTGGAATGTTTATTTATTACATATTTTGGATACCAATATGAGTACAGTTGTTTCATTTAACTCTTTCTACTATATTTTAAACCACTCCATAGGTTTATTTCACCCCAAAACCACAGCATAGAAAATGTGGAGTACTAGCCAATTAGATAGTGTTGGGAAATGATTCAACTATACAAATCCCAGTGCTACATATTGCGACTAAATATACAAAAAAGAGAAAACGGTGTATATAAATGCAGTGTAATAATTATGCTATTATGTTACAAGTTGTGGGTGAAATCTGGCATTTTAGACTATGATTTGTATGTGATAGCTTTGGCTTGACTAAGCTCAGATTCAGAGAAAACGGATTATGAATAGGCTATATCATCCACTTTCAGGGTTAAAGGGTTTATAAAAAAAATGAAAATTGTGATATTTTACTCACCCTCATGTTGTTCCAAACCCATATGACTAATCTTTTATTTTTGTGTTCCACAGAAGAAAGACAGACATAGAGGTTTGGAACAACATAGTCCATAAATGACGACTTTTTTTTTGTGACCTGTCCTTTTAATGCATTTTATCCTTTGTATGATATAAAGTCAATTCTAAAGTGCAATGCAAACTCATTATACTAAAATAAATACAGTCAAACCAATGTTTGCTTTTTATGAGATTGCACCATAGCATACAGGTTTATAGTGTGTAAGCAAGTCTACTATTTAAACAGAGGGATATTTATCAAGCATATAAACTTGTCATGAATATACATGCATACGAGTATTAAAGAAAATACTCTTTCAACCGCATACATGAGAAACCCTTCAGATAGGGATAAATGTACAAACATTAAAAGCCCAAACACATGGTGAATCTGCATTCACTTCTGTAATTAAATCTATTCATTCATCCCACAGGTGATGTGGTTTTTCTCATCTCTTAAAGCAACACTCATTGATCTTCATAACACAGCCAATAAAATTCCAAGATAAGAGCATATGACCGACAGTGAGGGTGTTTCCATGGCAACAACGTCCTCCTGGAATACATGTCACGCATCTAAATTGCTCGCCAAAAACACCCGCACAGGAGAGGGCATAATACTACAACAGAAAGGTGAAGTCACACTATTTTAATATTAACTTTCCGGGCACCAACTGTTTCAAGATGGTTCACGTGAACAAAGCTGATGACGATCATAAAAACATTCACTGCTATAATTAATAACCATATAAAAACAGTAAATGCTAATTTTACATACACACCTATATACACACAAACACTAAATAATGCAAATAGATGAATGACCAAAGCAGAAAGGTGATATCTATGCTGTACAGTGTACAAGGTGAGCTTTTCTCTCTGTATGTGGTTCTCCAGAGGGACAAAGCCAAGGACACTCATTGCTACGGCTCTTAATATGGGATTTCTGCCTTACAGACTATAAAAGTGAGAGATAATGAAATCAGCACACTTGAGCTGAAGTCTGCCAAGAAATGGGTTTGAAAGAAACTCCATCAAAGAAAAACCTCATTTAAGTTAGCTATGGTATATACATGAAACTGGGATTTAGGTTTTGTTTTGAAGTCTATAATAAGTCCTCCAGGGATAAATCCTAGTCTATTGGGAAATCAACCATTTTACACTTTACACAAAGTCTCCCTTGTCTACGCCAAGATGTATAGATAGAATTACAAACCACAGCCTTCATTTGATGCATTTAAAAAGCCATCAGGTTCCTGGCAACGGTGCAAACAGAAACACTTACACGCAATAAGACTAATGTACTTCTAAATCCAATAATATCTTAACAAATAAGAAGCTAACCCTATGAGGTTGATTGGACTTTTAGATGCTAAAACAACCAGCATTTAGCACAACGATTACACACATGTAGTGCAACGAAATTATGCTTTTACCAAGAGTGTGTTAGCTATGTAGACGGACTACATCGAACACTAAAGTGTCCAAAGCCTTCTATACCAATGCGGGTTTCTTCAATCTTCAATCGTATGAAAACCTCACCACAACAGTCTCAGATCAAAGGGCTTGTAGCTTTCTGGCTAATTTTGAAACTTGCAGAAATTCTAATGTTGTACTATTCCTCACCCCTGCCAAAGTTTAATATACAAGTAAACAGAAACTTGTATGTACTAACCATAGAAGGCTGATGATGACTAATGATAGATTTCTTATACTTTGATCAATATATTTCCAAAAACATGGAAAGCTCTTGGAAATTACTGCATACGGACAAAATCAGATTAATTCACAAATGCATCCTTTGACTGATTTGTGAATCAGGAGCAAATTCATTTCAACCAATAATTCTGTCGCAAATCAGCAACTATTACCCACTGTAGCAGAAAAAAAAAACATTTAGGATTTTATTAAATATCATAGTTTAACTAAAAAGTCCTTTATATTTTCAGGTTTTCCATGACAACGGGAACACATATAGTTTGTGTGTGGAATATTGCATGTTAACCAAAACACACACACACACACACACACACACACACACACACACACACACACACACACACACACACACACACACACACACACACACACACACACACACACACACACACCAAAACTCTCTGCATCAGTCAAATAATGCAAACAATGTCATCTTATCTCTTAATGGTATTTGATGTAACCACATTTCCTCAAAAAGCAAAGAAGTGTAGCACAAACTATCACGGTCCAGTGCTGAATCAAGACTCAGAAACTGCACAAATAACATTTGGATAATGCTTGTTCAGTGCTTACTCAGTGGCACAGTGAGAATTTACAGACACCTGCCAACATCTCACCTTAAAAAGCAGAACAATCAATACTAAAACAAAACAAAAAAACTGTGTTCACATTGATGCATGCATGGGAATATAAATGATGGGTAAACAAGATATCTCACATGATATCAATCAGTGTTCATTCAGTCTGACTAGAGGAAATTACACCTGTGACAACCTAGCTAGCACAGTTGTTTTGAAGTTACATCAAATATTATAAACATGAGGAATGACTCATTACTTTTCCAACGTGGTCAGTGGGCATGTTATGCTGTTCAAACAACCATAGTTTCCCTATCTCCTTTTTTTTGTCAGAATAAATGTAAATAAAATAGTGCCTGGAAGTACAATATTTCATTGCTCAGATTAGTTACCAAAAAGCAGCTATAGTGCTTAAACTAGCATAACTATGGAAGTAGTGTCTTAACTCCTCTGTTGATATATATATATATATATATATATATATATATATATATATATATATATATATATATATATATATATATATATATATATATATATATATATATATATATATATATATATATATATATATATATATATCTTCATGAACTAACTACCGGCTAAATCAGTGTTTTAAGAGAAAATGTGAATAAGAAATTATAACTGAGCTTTGAATTATTTCCCATACTCAAGTAACAATGTTTCCTCTCAGATGTTTTACACTACTTAACGAACTAGTTTCAGTCAAAAAGTTGTAACGTTAGTGTTTATCTTTACTGACCCAAACTACTTAACCAACACCAATCTCCATCCCTTAAGTCCGTAACTAAAGCATATTATTCGCGACAACTCAAGGAAGTGTAGGGAACTGGACAAACTTAGCAGCAAGTACACAAATCAGACATTACATTCAAACTAGCAGCGACCTGCACGAGCGCATCAGAGAACAACAGCAGTTGAGAGTCTCGCGCGCCTGACTGTCTGTCTGCCTGCCTGTCCGCGTTCATGGCGGCAGGAAGACATAATGTCACACTCGTCCCTACAATAACACAACAAATAACACAACAAATCACACGCGCTTCAGCTTATTAAGATAATATAGCCATGAGTGAAAGGGAAGACAGTGCCACCAAGGACAGGGGGCATGCAGACACACATATACACACTGTCCTTCGAGAATTGATCCCATCCCCCCTACACGCACACACATATACACACACGCACGCACGCACACACACACTCACTCCCTCTTGCATGTCCTCCATCTTTAATGCAAGCTCGATTTACGCAGTGAGCGCGCACCCCACGGAAAGATTCAGATTCAATTGTTGCAAAACTAGTACAAACTCACCTCAACCGCTATAAGGGGTCCTCCGGGACACGCGTCAGTAATAATTGGCGCGATTAATTCACCAAATAGTTTATGTTTTTATATTGTAAATTAGACCTGAAGCAGAACCGCGCCTTTCCTGAGAGAAGCAATCCTAAACTGCCATCTGGCGGCTTTTACCGCAACGAAATGGCGCGATGGGAGTCTGATCTGAGGTCGCCTCCTGGTGGACAGAGGATATTTTTACACAAAGCAAAAATAAAAGCCGTGTTTGGAAGAGATAACAAAATAAAGTTTACTGTGCTGAGATCATAGATGGGCTATTTTACGCAAAGTTTGCCTTTTATATCCCTCATGTCCATATGTGTTACTACAGGAATTTGTCTAATCACATCAATACAAATACAGTAACTTTACATTTATGTTTCCCATCATTTTCTCCTCTTTAGCCTGCACCTTTTTCTTGAGTTATTTTCTGTTATGTACATTTAAAAAAATAAATAAATATGGAAATAAAAGCTAGCATATTTCATCTCTCTGTGTTTTACACTGACAATATTTTATTAAAATTGTAGTACAAATATCTACATTTTATTAAAATGTATTGCAACATTCTTTTCTTGTAGATTTTTTTTGACTATAAACACATTTACTTTAAAATTGTCTTTTAAAAATAAAAAAATAAAAAATAGAATGTTTACATATATAAATATGTAGACTAATGTACAATTTTCTACAAAAAAACAATGCTGTATGTATATATATATATATATATATATATATATTTTTTTTTTTTTTAAATAGTAACCATTTCCATATTGTTAAGCCAAGTGTCAGTAAAGGCAATATTTTCCTCTTAAGCATTTTTCCCTTATTAAGGGCACACAAAAATGCTTTTCTTCTATTTATGCCAAATACTTCTATTGAATTAATTTATTTAAAAGAAACAACAACCCCATATTAACTAAGCATTAAACAACATTTGACCCTCAAACTACACATACAATAAACTCATGCTTAACATAAAAAAAAAAAAACTGTTCTATGACATTAAAAAACAATAAAACAGGAATTAATTTCAGTGACATTTTTTCCTGGTTAATTTCTGACCCTGGTTCACATCTTATCTCTCACTATTACAATCTGTCAAACATATCCGGGATGGTGGTTAGGTTGTAAAAACATGTGTAATTTGAATGCCTGTTCTTACATTATTATATTTTTTGTTAAACACTTAAAATAAGAATGTTTAAGAACAACAACACCTTTAAGAGATCATAATTCCTTTTTGGTCAATATCGGTATCCGTAGTCTATCTCAACCAACCGCAAAATCGTGCAGATGAAACGGAAGCAGAGAATCTTTCAATACAGGCCAGACCGTCCACTCAGACACACATGAGTCACATGCTGCTCAGTGAAGATCCTGATTGGTTACATTCCTTTTCATAGATGTTGTGCCAGTGCTGCCGTCTTTACAAAAACACCAACATCATCTCATGTACATTACATATAAAATATATAAAATATATATTTTTTTACATTAGTGTTTTTCAAAATAAAAATAAATAAAATAAATATACAAATGAAACCACTTTAACATGCATGCATTTGATGTTAGGTTAAATACAAAATGTAATCAAACAGATGGGAACTAGTGATTTACATAGCTTTAAATGTAAGCACATTGTACGTTCATGCAACACCATAACTGCACAAAAGCGAAAACTGTAACTTGTATCCACATTCCATATAGACGCCAGAGCACGCACAATTCGTTGCGTTATGCCGCCCTCTATCGACAGCGATTATTGAACTGCAGCCAAACGCAGGTAGAACACACAGCCGTTGAGTTACTGAAAGGGCCGCAGTGGAGAGTGGGCGGGCTAGTCAATAAAGCGGCTCTGGGCGGGAGTTCGCGGTGCGGTTTGGCCGAGAGAGTGAAGCTCAACTCCGGACACAAATACACGGGGAGGGAAGAGGCGTGCGGCTCCGTTCTTTATCATATCCCAGTTTAACTAGCACGTACATTTATACTTATTCGCATTTCTCGCACTGCGATTTAAGCCGTTTTGAATAATAACACACCTTCACTCTCGCGTTGTTAACATCTCGACAACAAACGTTAGCCAGTCACTTAAACATCACCAAACAGACCTTTAAAGTTCACTATCAGGCCTACTACCGAGGAGCTGGTGGTATTTGGAGGCTGTAGAACGTGCTGTGGTGGTTTAAAAGTTTCCTACACGGATTCGTGGATTTGTTTTTCTAAGTTTTTTTCCGTGGAAGGCAGACGCTCGGGCCCGCAAACAGTCTCCCGTGCGCGGAGAGCAGATACAGGTGAGCAGAAACTCATACGAACGACTATTGCTCCTTATTTAATCACATATTTTATCCCCGTATAGTTTCAGACAGTCATTTGATCTAGATTTTAATAGCTAGAGTGTTTATTCACCTTTTGAAGTTAGCAACTTGCGCTAACTGTTCAGGCTAGCTAACGTTATATTACTTCTCAATATCTGCCAGTCTTTAGCATGTAGGCTAACACACACACACACACACTTATTGTTTTTCTATTTGAATTGCCTCTTTGACGGATATTTAATATTTTCTGTTTGGTAGTTGCATTTAAGAATTGAAAAGTTTGTTTTTGATATGTTCTTGCGCAGTTAACTTTATTGTTAATGAGAGTTCGACTGATTCAGCTAGCAGATGTCTGTTGTGTTTATGGGTTTGGCCTGCAGCATTTATGTGCTTTGACATATGGATAGATATGATTTGACATCTTAAGTGCATTTATGCAATTTCTATCATCATTTAGTCTCATGTGGTTATTGCATGTCGTTTAATATTGTCGTTTTAGATGGTAATGCATTGCGCTCATGTTTACGTACTGTCATAATGTAAACATCCCCATGTGTCATTTGTCTTGAGTCAGCTTTTGCATTTGACAGATCAAAAATTAATGTTTTTTTTTAAATATATATTGGCATGTTCAAGCAAATGCTAAATAATAATTTACCCATGCATGCATCATTAATTCAGATTTGTGCATTAAATATTTTTGTGAAAGCTTATGGTCTTAGTTTGGATAAATGCATTGCTTTTTGTTTAGCTAAAATACCAATATAATATTTAAAGGAGTTGTTTTCATTGCAATATAGATTTTTTTTAATTTTCTTATAAATTTGCTTTCTTGCCAGTAATCAATTTGAGATGTCTTGAATTTCAAACAGTTTTCAGTGGAGTTCCTTTTTCAGCATATTAAGAGTTTGTATGTTTTGATGATGTTGGCTATTTCAGAGATGCTTTCCACAGTAGTTATACTGACCAGTCAGCTCTACTGAACAGATTGAACAGAGAGGGGAAAAAATCAGATTGTTTAATTTCAAGCAGCCTTTGTACATTTTGTCAACTAGAATTAGAAATCCAGAGGTTTTGCTCTTGATGTTTGTGGAGTGATTTAATAACACAAAATAGAATTTCGAAATGGTGAATAACATTTATATATATTTATTATTTATACCGTTTGGGCTAGTGTGATTTTCTTTTTTTTTTTTTTTTTTTTTTTTTTTTTTTTTTTTGAATGAAGTCTCTTATGCTCACCAAGGCTAGCTATATATATATATAAATGAACTTTATTCCTGTGATGACAGCTGAATTTTCAGCATCATTACTCCAGTCTTAAGTGTCACATGATGATCGTCCAGAAATCATTCTAATATGCTGTTTTGGTGCTCAATAAACCTCTTCATATTATTAATCTGATGGATTAACATTTGTGCTGCTTATTATTTTTGTGGAAACCGTGATGCTTTTTTCAGCATGCTTTTACTAGAACATTCAAACCAACAGCATTTATTTGATATATAAATATTATGTAACATTATTAACATCTTTACTGTTTGATCAATTTAATGCATCCTTACTGAATATTAATTTAAACAAAAATGGTATAGTAAGTATACATTTTTTTAATGGTATAGGAATTATTATAAATATTTATAAAGTGTAAATGGTTAGCAATAGCAGAATCAATTTTTCTTGCTTGGAGTCATTTTAATGTATTGAATATTAATCCGTGAATATTGGTGATTCTTATAACAAATTGCTTGTGCAGCTCCCCATTTGTAAGTAGCTTTGCATATTGTCAATTAAATAGATTTTTTTTGAATAGATTTATGTTCTTTGTTTCGTCATCCACAGTTCCCTGGTGGTCTGGAGAGCTCAATAAACATTTCATATTATTGAGATGGATTAACAGTTGTGCTGCTTTAATATTGTTGTGGAAACTGTGATGCTTTTTTTCAGCATGCATTAAATAGAACATTCAAACCAACAGCATTTATTTGAAATAGAAATATTTTGTAACATTATTAACATCTACTGTTTGATCAATTTAATGCATCCTTGCTGTATATTATTGTAAATAACTATGAAGTGTAACTGGTTAGCAATATCAGTGTCAACTTTCTTGCTTGGTGTCATTTTAATGTATTGAATATTATTCATTGAATATTGTTGATTCTTATAACAAATTGCTTGTGCTGCTCCACATTTGTAAGTTGCTTTGCATATTGTCAATTGAATTGATTTTTTAAAAATGATTTGTAATTGATTTATGTTCTTTGTTTCGTCATCCACAGTTCCCTGGTGGTCTGGAGAGCTCTGCGTTCGGAGCTAGAACCTGTACAGCTCATGACTTCAGACCAGGAAGGAAAAACTATCGTGGAGCCACAGGTGCAGCAGTCACAGGAAGCAAAGGAGAAAGAGAATCCCCTTTTGGTAAAGTAAAAGCTATATATTGTCAGTTAGTCTTTTGAAGTGTGTTAAGTAATTGTGATAAGGGAATTAAAAACCTACTAACGAAACAGCCGAGGCATCCCGCCCAGCTTTGGGTGTTGTGAAAGGGCTTTTGCGTTTGTGTGAACCACCCTTGTGTTTTGGGTCGTTGCCAAGTTGCTGATCCCATTCATATAATGCAAGTACAGCGTCCAGTGAAGCACCAATCATTGGAGATTTTGCATTTGAGTGATGGGCCCATGTGAGTCAGCTGTATAATTTTAAATGTGCTATTTTTGGTTTGGGGAGGGGGTAAGCAGCCATAGCGTGCGCCTCTGTCTCTCTTTCCTCTCTGAGGAGCTTGTGAGAGGAGCTACACAAGTTTTTGTTCACCGGTTTGCATAGACGTCCTTTCATAAATTAAAATATGGGGTGTTGTTTCAGCAAAGAATTGAATCCTAACCTTGTCAGCGAGAGAACAAGTCTTCTTCAGGCGGCCATTCCTGAGGGCTCCACATCGAAAGACATCAGAGACTGTGCTTGGTCTGTCGCAGATCTGGCCGACAAGAAGCCTTCTCAAAATGGGAATGTGAACGCTGCTTTGGATACCAGCTGTAATGCTTCCTCCACAAACTTGTCAGCAGGTCTCAACCTCATTAAAGAAGGTCGTAGCAGCGTACAGAAAGGGAAGGAATTTTGGGACTCACCTGTCGGCGATCCACATATCCATGAGGCTTTGGTCCAGAAAGGAAATTCTAGTGAAATTGGGAGAGAGGGTAGAGACAATTGCCAAATTAAGGAAACTGAAACTTCTGATTTTGTGAAACAGAGAATAGCTGAAAATGCCATAATGAGAGCAAAATGGTTCTGTGATGGTCAACAGTCTCGTTCCACAGATTTAACTGGGGTTTGCAAGAGCAAGAACACCATCCTCAGACGAAATACCATGGACATCAGTCCGTTATGCATTTCAAAGGATCAACACTCTGGTGTCTCCGTTATTGCAAAAGAGGAACAAGTTAAAAGAGAGAGGCATGCACAGTCAAAACCTGCGTCCACTCAACAGCAATGCTGTGGGGGCTCGATAAATCTGGATGACTCAGAAGAGGGAAATTCTGGACTGTTGATCACTGACCGTGGCTTTAAAAAAGAACAGAGTTTCTACAGCATCTGCTTGATTGATTTAGAGGATCTCGGGAGCGAGGGTGGGCAACAATCCGTGACTGAATCTGATGCAGTCAGGTACGCAAGCGCACCAGCTGTCTCTAAAAAGGCTTTGTCTGACAATTCATCACTCCCGGAGGACCACACAATATCGGTTTCAGGGCCTTCACATGAATTTACAGCAGCACAACAACCAGAAAAAGGTCCCACAGAGAAGACTCTAGGGTGCTCTAAAAATCTACCTGTAAATGTAGCACTTCCGAATGAGGAGAACACAACACTCCCAGATCTTCTAAAACCATTTCCTGCCCAAGAAAATGAGAAGCCTTTATCTGAAAATGACATTTCCACATCAGGTGAAGTTACAAAGAACGCACATTCTCCCTATACTGCTTTAGAGGACGACATTGATCAACTCTCCCCAGATCTGCTGGCGCGAAATGGACAGATTTCAGGATTGAAGTCATGTACAGATATTGCATCGCCACAGGGGGAACCTACTGACATACTTAACAACCATGATCTTTATGTTACCTCTGGTTACAAGGCCACAGATCTGGAGAGTGTTTCTGAACTCAACGTGCAGAACACAGTTTTTGATGAATCAATGTTGAGACCGCCTCAGCAAAATCCACTTCGTCTTCTGGGTGAAGTGGAACTGGATAATCATTACAGAAATGGTGATTATAGAGAAACCATTGACCCAAAGGAGGAGAAGAAACTGATTGTGTCAGATAAAACTGATTACTCCATTTCTTTTCTTAGCAACTCAGCTGATAGATTTCTAAACTTTAAAGTCGCTATTGAGGAATCCGATCAATGTGCTTCCAAGAAAACCCCTACTGAGAAAGTTCACAAAGAAACTCCCCAAGCTCTCTCAGCTTTCACCACTGCTTCAGAAAATTTAGATGAGACAGAGGTCCAAGGCTTTCCCTGTAATGATGGCTCTGAAGACATTGAAAATATACATTTTTGCTCTGAAAGCCCTTCTGATAAAGACGACAACCTGTCAAAATCACCTTCCTGTCATAGAGTTGAATTTGAACCAAGACAAATAGCAATGCAGGAGGAGGTCATTCGGAATCCTTGCCAGTGCAGTATATTGCAGATTGAAGGACAGACAAATGAACCTGACATGTTCAAGGTTGCTGGTGTGCCTCAGTGTTTGAGCAGTCCATCTCATGCAGAAAGTATTTGTGTGGATCTGGCTTGTAATGCTGAAGAAGACAAGTTGGACATGACTTTGAGCACACAAGTCTACACTTGTGGTGTTTTTCCCACTGACCAAACAAAGATTGTGTCAGAATCTTGTGACATTCCAAACAGGGAACAGAATGTTGAACCAAATGCAAATTTTACAGATGCTGAGCCATGTGACATGAGTCCATGTCAGCTTCCTACGAATGCTCTTATGAACTTTGAGCAGTTGCTGGAAGTCGGTCATAAATGTGAAGAAGCTGATTATCACATTGAACGTTCTTTGAGTTCTTCTGTTGTTGAAGTTCAAACAAACACTCTGCCTGTACCTGATTCTGATTGTTCTCTTGAGGAAGATCTCTCCCAGAGAAATACCACCTGGTTTGTAAAAACATTGAATAATGATACCTGTAATAAAGAACATCCAGAAAGCGTTGCACTGAGTTATTCAATACAAGTAGAATTGGGAAGCGAATTGCCTACAGAAGCACAAGAGCAAGTCATGGACAGTGAAATAGGAGAGACTTGTTTACAACATAGTGAGAAGACGCATATTGTCAGCGCATGCTTCAGTGAGGATGAACAAAAGGGACTGGGTGAGATTTGTTTGTGTGCAGATAATGGCAAAACCAAAATGTCAGAACTTGAACCGCAGGGACTCGTACCAACTTTAGAGCTGCTTAATTGCCTTAATAATGGGAATAACAACAATGACTGTTTGAAATCTTTTTGTTCTGCTAGCAGTGATGTGCATACACTGTCTGAGCCGCCATGCGAATCTGAAGTATTGGAGACCTTTGATTGCACTTCATTGTCAATAAAATACAAGAGGGAAAGCGCTTGCCATTACCTGGACTCCTCTTTAGAACAGCCAGCCAATGACACTCAAAGATCTTCAGTTACATCTATTCAGAAGCATGGAGACCTTCAAGATATGGGGGAAATAGAAGGAGCTCTTATTGACTGCAGCATTCCTCTCATGAGTACTGCAGGACTATCACTTGAAACTGGAGAGGAACAGTCATGTGCCATACAAGGCCATGGCGTCAATTATGTGTCCGTTGAGAGCTTGACAACTACCGTGCCTCATGTTTCCCAACTTATAACAAGCAGTCTTGGAGTTCTTGACTTTCATCAGTCTGATTTGAAAGTCATTGTTGATGATATGAGTGATAAAGCCACTTATGTAAATACAGCAATTCCGTTACCAGTAGAGCCTGACCAGGTTGATATTTACGCCACCACGCCATCTTACGAGATACATTTTCTCAATAAAGATCTATTCACAGTTCCTGTTCAGGTGGAAAACCCTCAAGGCTCAGGCTTCTCGGATGAAATGGAGGGAGAGCAAGGCATGCTGAATATGGTGTCAGACCTTCTTGGGAAATCAGAGTTGAGCGATGAGGTGGACTCTAGTCACTGCCTTCCAGCGTGGGCTAAAGAACCACATGTCCTGTTTTCTGATAACCAAATGGAGGCATGTGCGTTGGTGTCAGCATGGGACCACGCTGTCTCTGAAGCAAGCCTTGCCATGCCAAATGTTGAACAGGATACAGAATCTAACCTTGTTGTTGGCCCAGAGGATTTCCAGACCTCTATGGGTTTCATGGCAACCTACCCTTATAACCTGTTAGCGACTGAAGGATCTTGTGTATGGGACTGGCAGAATGCTTATAGTGAACTTGTGAGTACTCTGTAACCAGCTTGTTTATACAGTGGACCCTATAATTATTTGGACACTCTTGCCACATTAAAAAAAAAGTATGAATATCAGTGCATTCCATAAATAAAATATTAAATAAATGTAATTTTTCTGTAATGTAATTTATATTAAAAAAATTATTCGTTTTTTGTTTGCAGATGCTACTTAGTTTTTATATTTTATGCAATGCCGTCAAATTCATATTTAAGGGTGGATTAAGTGGCCGATGTTTTTATAACCATTATTTGTTTTTTTGATTGTAAAGCTATTGACTCAGCTCTCAGCCCAATTGATAACTGTGTTTTTTTTTACAGGAATCGTCCAAGATCTCAGACCTCAATCCCAATGCGAAGGCATGGGCAAATTACATGCCTAAACCAGAGGCCTCTGCTACAACTTGCCCAGATTCTCAGCAGTCATGGGTAGATGAGGCAGATGACCCACCAAACTGCATCTCAGGAGGTAAACCTCCAAAAATGACTTGTCTTCAGATGTTAATTCAGTATACTGACCACATCAGTCTGAAGTAGTGTTGTCACGATACCAAAATTGTGACTTCAATATGATACCAGACTAAAATACCTCGATACCGATACTAAATCGATACCACGGTCAAAATACCACCCAGTAAAAGTAATTGAATAATATGACAACAGAACTTATTAATCATAGTCTTATTTAATTTTTTTACCTAAAAACTCACTTGGCCAGCATGTTCCTGCCCTGGTTTTTTTCTAATTGCATTTTTTTTTTTATCTTTGTTTTTAAAAATAAGCTAAAAATGCAAATTACAAACAATATGACAAAAACAGTGCTTTATTTTTCAGCTATAGGTCTATTTAACAGTATAGCAAGTCAATAAATAAATAAAATAAACAGCTTAGTCTTCACTCAATAAATTAACTATACACTGATTCTTAATGAATATATTAAAATTATTTAGCCAGTCATGGGGTGGTTTTCTTTTTTTCATTGTTGTTTGATTAACATTAATCACACAGAATATTAAATCCGGTTTAACACCGATCCAATTACCTCAACTGTACATGTTCACTAAAGACACCCCCGACTGTGTTTACCTTATAACTCACAGGATGTGCATTTTTACATATTTTTGACCATTGAAATCCATAATCCGAAAGAACTGAATCGCGATCGCATGTTGTCTGAAAGGCGTGTGCTCGTGCTTCAGATCAAAGTCCGGCAGCACGAGCACATCCTGCGCCGCGCTATATTTTCTCTTGCGCGCATGTTTCTGTTGCTTTCTTTGTCATGCGCTACGCGTGTATATTTAACTCTTCTGCTTCCAATGTTTAGTGAATGGTGGAAGCAGAGCTCTGCACACACATCCTGACTCCTGCTGTCACTCATCGACACAAATAAATACAGCTCTTATTTACGCGCGGTCCTTCTTAAAGTACCGGTACTAATACAATTCCATATCGTACCGTTTGTAATAGCAGGGTATCGCAATACTTTTCTAGTACCGGCATATCGTGCAACACTAGTCTGAAGAGGTTTTGATCTGTTTATGTCAATGCTAGGTTATAACAGCAGTGAAGACAAAGGGAACTGGAATGAGGAACAGCAGGTATCTACCTCTGTAGAACTGCCCTTTGCAGCGCAGCCAGAATCCGTGTACATGGGAAGCTCAGCCAATGAGAAGGGCATTGTGTCAAATCAGAACACCAGTATGAAAGGTAATATCCTTTTGTTTTTTTGTTCGCTTTTGTCAACATACTCATATTTCAGTTGTTTACAGTTATGCATGTTTACTATGGCAAAAGACGTCACAATCATTAAGAATTGATTTAAACTATAGCATTCTTAAATAATTGATCATTTGATTTATTCTTTTGTGCAGGAGTGAATGATTCAGACTCCTCCAGACAGCTAGAAGACCTTCGGGAACAACTGAAGGCAACACTGGAGTTCTGCCTCTCTAGGTAATTACAGGCATCTTCACAACCAGGAACTAAAAACTGTCAGTAGTATTTTTATGAATTCTAACAATGCAAAATTGTGAGAATGTGAACAAACGTGAATGGCACTTGGGACAGTTGACAGGGTAATGTTGCATCGTCACGAATGTTAACGCTTGCCAATTTAAATATTCAAGCTCAAGAAGACACCAAATGGAACTCAATTGTGTGGGAAGTTTTCTGTGCGCCAAGAAATCTGTCTCAAGACAGCGAGCGAATGCTGAATTGAGCTCTTTCATGCCTTCTTGCACTTATTCAATCAAAATGATGTCTTAATGCCTTTTTTTGGCAAGTATGTCTAAACTGAACATAAACAGTTGAGTAATAAACCGCAGGTGTAACAGTATAATGGCTCGGTGCAGCTCTTAAAGTGACAGCAGCCTAATATTCCTGCTGCTGTCAGTGTTTTTAATGTTAATCAAGCTACAAATGACGAAGAATAATCACTCATTGCTCTTCACTGAATTGACTTTTGTAACTTTAATAAGGATTAATCTGTTTCATGGCTGGTAAAAATTATTTATTTTTATTTTTTAGTCACCGGCCATTGGCAAAGTTAGGTTTAGGCGCTGTTCACAACTGATCACATTTAAGCTGACCTCTGGACTTTCTTAACTGGTCCTGTCATGTGTACTTGCCTGGAGTTCAAGGCTAGGTTGCAAGGTTCGCAAAAAAATTGCAAGCCTTTGAAATTTAACATAGTCCTGAAATGGTACCTTAAGTCAAGAACAAAGTATTCTAAATGAGCGACTGCATGCATGATTTTAGTCATTTGCATAAAACATGACCTAACCATGTCCATATAAGGGCTTTCCACACTCCCTCTCATCGCTCTCAGCAATAATGATGCTCCCTAAAGACACGCTGAGAGCATGCGCCATGAGTGCCATCCTCAAAACAAGTTCAAACGCAAACTCTTTTAATACAGACCCAGATTACAGAACTCTAATTAGCCAGTTGTACATGACACAAATCTCCATCTTTTTGCAGAAACTCGCAGTTTGAGCTTGTAGCACTTACTGTTCTTTAAAGTATAATAATAATATATGATAATTTATTTAAGATGAAACATGCATGTATACAATTTCATCTTAACTGCTATATATTATTTTGCGGAATGCTTACAAGAACCTCAATTACCTCAATGTGGGCTAGAAATGCACTACTGTCCAAAAGTTTGGGTCAGTTTTTAAAAAAAAAAATGTTTTTGAAAGAATTCTCTTTAGCTCATAAAAGGTGCATATATTTGATCAAAAATATCAAATATATTCTAATATGTTGATCTGCTGCTCAATAAATATTTCTTATCCATGTTGAAAACAGTTGTGGTGCTAAATATTTTGTGGAATCCTTGATGCATTATTTTTAGAATTCTTTGAATACAAAGTTCAAAAGAACAGCATTTATTATTTGCAAATGTATTTTACTGTCACTTTTAAACAAATGTGTCCTTCCTGAAAAAAAGTGTTAATTTAAAAAAAAAAATCTTACCGACCCTTTGACTTTTCAACAGTAGTGAAATCCAGTGTAGGATTGATGGTAACCAGACTTTTGTCGACTTCCAGGGAGAATCTAGCCAACGACATGTACCTCATCTCGCAAATGGACAGTGACCAGTATGTGCCAATAGTGACTTTGGCAAACCTTGATCAAATCAAGAAACTCACCACTGATGTTGATCTCATTGCAGACATCTTAAAAAGTGAGTTTAAACTAATCACCATGTCACTTTTTTGGGTTGCAGTGTGGCTTTTTGTTTTAGGCTTTCAAAATGGGGCTGGTTTCACGCAGCAGTTTGGTCTGACATTAATGATGCATTTTTGATTCACCAGCGCTGCCTCTCGTTCAAGTGGACAAATGTGGAGAGAAAGTGCGGCCCAATCAAAACCGCTGCATTGTAATTCTCAGAGAGGTTCCGAGGCCACTCCTGTGGAGGTACACATCATGACATCTCTCTTGTTCAATAAGATCTTTAATGCTCTGATCTTATTTTTGACCTTACATTTGGCTTTCATTTTTACAGGAAGTTGAAGCGCTCTTTAAGAGCGATAACTTGCCCAAATTCATCAATTGTGAGTTTGCCTACAATGACAACTGGTTTATAACCTTTGAATCTGAGGCAGATGCTCAGCTGGTAAGTTAAAAAAATGTATTGCCTGTGATTCAATCATTTCAGATTACAGCCTCAGGATTTTTAATAAACTCGCTTCCTATTGCTAAACGTTGACATGCATCACTTTTTCAGGCATACCAGTATCTCAGAGAAGAGGTGAAAACTTTTCAAGGAAAGCCGATAAAGGTAGAGTGCACTGCTGTATATGTGTTTTGTTTAGTTTTTTTAATCATGACAAGCAGTTTTAAATGTTTTTAAATTTTTTCCTAGGCTAGAATAAAGGCCAAGGCCATTGCCGTCAATACCTTTGTGCCAAAGAATGGGTATCGGCCCGTGGATGCATCCTCAAATGTCCAACAGCGCTACACCCCTTACTACATCCCACCTGTTTATGGAGCACAGCAACAGTTTCCTCTTTACAGACTGGTGACGCCTCAGGGCTGGTCAGCTACCCAGAGCTACTTGGACCCAACTCTGGTAAGTGCCATCTGGTCTGTTTGGCTCTGAGAAATATCTGAATAAAATACTAGAGGTACTAATCAGGTTTTGTCTTTCAACAGGTTACTCCGTTTCCCAGCCCTGCGTTTATTAATGGCTTTGCTGGTTCTCCGACATTTAAATCAGCAACATCTCCACTAACTGTCAGACAATATGTACCTCGAAACAGGTACAGTGTTAAAACGTCTGTTATACATTTAGACTACCATTCAAAAGTTTGCTGTGAGTGTGTATGGTTTATTTGATAAATTAAAGTAAAAACTTTATATTGTGACAAGTGATCTGTTTTTACTAAAATATTTAAGCAGCACCACTGTTTTAACATCAGCATATTATGGCTTGTTTCCACTGAGCGGTATGGTACAACATTTGTCGTTTTTCATTGTCAAAAGTTGTGAATGGTACCCTAATTCTGAACCATACCACTTTTTTGGCACCCTTCCTTTGGGGTTCCTAGCACAGTAGTCCGGTACTAAAGGGTTAGACTCACTGCAAGCTAGACTCAATGCAAAACATTGATTGGTTGACAGAGAATTGCCACTTGTGTGTGCTTTTTCGGCTTTGTTTTTCCTTGAAGTCTGCAAATTGGGCTCAAAAAAAAGTGTATCGTCTTGTGATGACCGCCACATGCCGAAATCATTGTTTAACATGTTCAGACTGAGGTAATAGACCATTTTAACAGGAGAAATCGAATATTAACTAAATGTATGAGTGTAGGTAAAAAAATGACACTTCATGAAAACTATTAATATGTATGTATATATAGCGTTTTGGAAAAGAGCTCCTCATATAAATATATACATACATAAACATATATATACATAAAAATATTATTTTATTTTTTTACTAACCAAACTTTTGAATGGTAGAATATAACTGATCTGTGTCAGTATAGTGACGTTTGATCCTTCAACTGAGACAAAGCGAAGTATAACCATCTTTTCATCCGAACAGGAACCATAACAAAACACACATTCGACTCACAACAGAGCGTGGAACCACCCTGCTCGAAAACCCTGCTGCTTTCTCTACTTTTCCTTCGGAGAGAGTCCCCAATGGGACGCGGCCTCCACAGGTTCATCACTTGGGAAGCCGACCTCGACTACCGAGCGGTCCAGGGTATCCTCGCCGGGACCAGGTGGGAAGTGGACGGATGGAAGTGAACGGGGCTGATTATTCTCTGAACGCGGGCCGTGGAAGGTAACGCTGCCTGTACCAGCTGTTTATTCATTTCATACATATTGTTGTAATAAAATATCATTAGAGCTTCTTCCATAAGAAATTGTGGTCATTTTATCTGTATTGCTTAATCTTGATTGTTTGTTTCTTTTGAAGAAGGGGCGGCTATGGATACAGAAAAAGGAGAGATGACAACAAGTTTCCAGTATGTCATTTGCTTTGTTGTAGCTAACTCTGCATAGACAAGTGTTTTGTGTTTAGCTTTGCTTTTGTTATGATGGAGAACTTGATATACTTTCAGTGAAATGTAATATACATTCAACCCGCAGGGGCTAAATGTACATTTTACTTATTACACAGCCAAGTAAACAAATACTGTAAATTGACATGAAATATTGATTTGAATGAAAAATTCAGTAAAAGAGACCTCATAGTGACACGAAAGACAAAAAACAAAACAAAAAGGTTGCGTGGCCAATCAGAATTCAGTAATCTTGTAGTGCTGGCTTTTGGAAAACGCACCTCGGGTTAGCCATTTGGTGTAAGTTACCACGGCATTGAACACCGCTAAAAACCAATCCACCTTTTTGAGCCTGAAAAACCTTAAATTGGGTAGCAACTAGGCAACAGGCCTCTTGTTTACAGGCTCGATTATTTTTTACACGCTTTAACTCCTTTTTCTTCATCTGTGTGGTTGACAGAGAGCAGCAACACAGTCGCCCCCTCCTGTTCAGGAGCGCACCCCGTCCCCTAGCTTTGAGCTGGGCCTGTCCAGCTTCCCTCCTCTGCCTGGAGCTGCAGGAAATCTAAAGCCTGAAGTAAAAACTGAAAACAGCCTTGACAACCGACTGTCTGATGTTGTCGCCGGAGCGGTTAAAGACAAGGTTGCCTTTCATTCAGCCCTCAGAGTGTGTCTTTTGTGTTTAAGTGATGCAGCATTAAATTCTCTCTTTAATATTTTGAAATTCAAAAAGGAAGATTTAAATGTATAATAAATCTCAGGCTTAAATTATTTGAATTCTAGAGAAGTTGACAGATGCTCCGAGTTTTTAAACATTAACTTGCACTAAGCATGGAATGCCCTGTTCACAGCAGACCTTGCTGTCAGTCATAAGCACAAGTCCTTGTGCGTTAGAGCGAGTATGTGTGTGTGTGTGTGTGAGTTCCTGCTGTCCAGCTGTTATGTTTGTTCATGCTGTCCTTGCCTTAGGAGTTTCACAAAGGCCTCTTTGTCTCTCCACAGCCTCTTAATAAGGATGTGGTCACCAGCCGTGTGATCTCAGGGACCTCCAAAGAATCTGTGCAGGCTGCTCCTGCTCCTGTTCCTGCTCCTACTCCTGTTCCTGTCCTTGCTCCTGCTCCTGCTGCTCCGACCCCAGTGGACCACCAACACTCGCCCTCTCCAGCCCTTTCAAAGTGGGTTTTCGTATGAATATTCATGAATGAATAAATATGACAAATCAGAGACTCAAAACGATTTACAGCCATGTGTGCATATTACAGTCTTACTTATTGGCTTAAAAGCCAGGAGAAAGGCCTCCTTACTACTTGATTTTGTTTTTCTTCTAAAGCAAGTTTACAGCTGTCACATTGACAGGTGCGATTTCTCAGGATTCTGTGCAGAATGTGGGGATATATTCATGTGTGGCATTCCAAATGAACTAGCTTGCAGCACTCTTAAGGTTTCCAGATTTCAATGAGATAAACGCCTCTTTTACTTGTCAACACTTAATATCCAACTTCTTTTTTTTGTTTGTTTTAGAGGTGATGTTACTATTACATATAAGATTTAGCTAATCATAACATAACATTTAAATAAAGTGTTATAAGTACAGTATCAAAACGGCTTTAGTTGTTGGTAATATAATCACATAATTTATTAAATTACTGCAAATAATATTGACTAATATACAGGGTTCCTACGGGGTTTGGAAAAGTATGGAAAAGTATGGAATTTGATTTGAGTAATTTCCAGGTCTGGAAAAGTATGGAAAAAATAAATCAGAGTATGGAAAAATATTTATGTTTCCAGACTATTGTCCCTATTTTGTTTTCTAAATATACCCCAAAATGAAAATGTCCTAATCATTTACTCACCCCAATGCCGTGAACTAATCCTTTAAATATCTCCATGTGTCCAAGATTTCCAAGATTAATTTAATGCTGTACCTAAGCATTGTCAACTGACTTTAGCTCTATTTTCTAATTTTCTGGTTAATTGTACATGAACGTCCCTTCTGTTTCTGTAGGGGTTTACAGTTAGTTAAATGTACAAAATTACAAATATGAATAACATTGCACTGATTTAGCATTTCAGTTTTAATAAAATGCTGTGCTTTGAACTGGACTGGGTTTAGTATTAAATTGACTTGTACAAGCAACAGTAGCTACAATTTTCAAATGTACAAATTTAAAATAATAGCCTACATAGAGGTTTTGACTCAGAGTGTAACATACTTGTCGGCGCCGATAGCATTGTGGGTAAGTGCGTCGCCATGAAGTGCTGTTGTGCTTCGGGAGACCCGAGTTCGAGTCCTGCCTCATGGACTTTTCCCAATCCCGCCCCCCTCTCTCTCCCACCTTACTTCCTGTCAAGCTACTTTCCTATCCTAATAAAAGGCAAAAACGCCAATACTAAATCTTTAGAATGTAACATATACTTGTTAGCAGTTGAATTTTGAAACAATTTATCAGAACAAGTTAAATATGGTCGGAAAAATCTGTAGGGAAGTCTGGAAATTTGAGTATGGAAAAGTATGGAATTTTTAAATTAAAATTGTGTAGGACCCCTGAATATAAGTGTGCATGGGAGGGAAAAAAATAAATGTTGTAAAATGTAGAAAATGACATTTTCTAATGTATGGACCTCTTTTTTGTTGTTGTATTTTACAGCCTGACAACTGTAGAAAAACCTAAAGAGACGCAGACACCTGCAGAGAAATGCTCCGATACACAAGCTGCTAAAACCGCACCGCTGAGCAATCCAGTGACTGTAAGTGTTGGTAATTGATTGAATCAAAATAGGGGTGTAACGGTTCTCTGTAAAAAAATGTACTGTACTGCTCTAACACCCACAGTTCGGCACGCTCTTGCACTCAATCAGACGACGCATCTATAATATGGTTTGTTTAAAATAACAACATGTAAAATGGAAAGTTTTACTAATGTATGTTTCTGTCGATGCGAGTGCCGTATGCTCTAATATGGCCAGTCATTTTCGCTGCCATCACCCAGGTGTTGATAGCTCATGAGCTCAGGTGAGACCTGAACGGCACACGTTACTATCTGTGTTCTAAACTAAACTCATTTAAGCATGGCCTATTTAAACATTCAAAAGTTGGAAGATGCGATTGAGAACTTGCGCACGTTGTGAGAATATATGAATGTGTTTGTGCACCCATCCGAAGCATGCGCACGTCTCAGACATCGCGCAAATATTTAGTTCTCTTTCAAGTCTTGCGCTTGAATGGACAAATTCACACAAATATCCTAACAGACAAGACCCTGGCTTCACAGACAAGGCTTAAGCTAGTCCAGGACTAAAATGCATGTTTGATCTGTTTTAACTGAAAGTCACTTGCACTGGCAAATCTTAAAGGGTAGTTCACCCTGAAATGAAATTAAAACCATCTTTTACTCACCCTGCTGTTGATTCAATGCCCTATGTACTTCTATCCCTTTCGGACCTCAAAAGCAGAAATTAAAAATAGTCATGCACGCGCTCCTTCACTTAATGGCATTGGATAGCGACCATGCTAAAACATTACAACATAAAAAAAATTATACATAAGTATGATGCAACGATACAGTTAGACTCGCGCAATATATGGAAAGTGTCCAGGTGGCGTACTATAAGGTTTTGTGAGAAATAAACTATTATTTATTCAAAACACTGAGCTCAGCCGTTACTCTGTACGTGTTCCTGTAATGACTAGTACGAGCTGTCAGCACTGACTCAGCAGCCCCTCGCGCATTGTCATGACAACCGGTACACAATATTCACTTCAGGAGGTTTTATAATTAGTATTGCATTATTTATTATCATATACCTTATAGAAAAGAGTTGTGTCGCTTTTGTTTCTATTGAGCCTGATTTCTCAATATGTTGCATATGTGTGCTTATCTTGGGTGCCATGACAAGTGCGATTTACACACACACACATGTACATGTACACATGCAAATATTTCTTAAATATATACACGGCGTGTGTATTAGATACATAATTATACACAGTAAACGCAAATATATTACGTAAACACAACCTTTTATTTTCACTAACTGCTATCTAACTAAATTACTAACTGCTCATGATTTAAATAGCTTTTGTAAGTTCAATATGGATTAATCTTTAATTTATAGTCAAATATGCAATGTTATTTTGTATTTGATTACTTTATTCAATTTCTGACCTGAAAAACCTAAAAAGCACTGTTTATTTTATTAATATCTTTGCTCTATTGTATTTATTTGTGCTGTTGCTTTAAATAATTGCTTCTTATTTTCTTTTCTTTTTTTGACTGTAGTCCTTTTTTCCCTGAACATGGCAAATAGCAAACCATACCGAAACAGTGAACCTAAAACCGCGATACAAACCGAACCGTGAGCAATCTGAACTATTACACCCCTAAATCAAAAGTACAGTAAGAAACGACTTGTGCATTTTATTTTTATTTCAACGTAATTCAGGTTTATTTACTTATATATGTAGTTGCGTAAAGGGAGAGGAGCTCAACGGAACAAATGGTTCTTTGGAGTAGGTGGTCTCTGTTAAGCATTATGCCATGATTTCTTTTTCTATGGTGAAAACAACCTCTGATTGTGGTTGGTGTTCTTTGTCAGGAATTCAGCAGTTACAATATTGAACTCACCTGACTTGTGGCTTCTACTGAAGGATATGTCATATGGAACTGTTGCGCTCTATTGCATCAGTTCCTTCAGTACTTTGAATAGTAATCTTTGAACTAATCACAAAGATTTTTATTCTATAAATTAATACTTTTCTTCAGCAAGGACACAAAGTGACAGTAAAACCATGTGGGCAATTGCGATGACATAGGGTGCCACTTCGGGAGTCCTGAGTTCAAGTCCCAGCTCGAGCTCCTTTCTCCTCTCCCATCAATTCCTACTACTGTCCTATCTAAATAAAGGCCAAAAGTATAATTTAAAAACATTTATAATGTAACACATTTTTATTTGAATGTCTATCAAAGAATCCTGTTAAAAAAACTAAAACAGATTCCTCTAAAATATCAAACAGCACAACTGTTTTGAGCATTGATAATTAGAAATATTTCTTGAAATCAGCGTATTAGGAAGATTTCGGAAAGGATCATGTGACAGAAGACTGGAGTAATGAGGCTAAAAATGTATCTATAAATTTAGCTTTGCATTACAGGAATAAATTAAGGTCTTTTCATCCAATATATTTCAAAAAGTAATTTAAGTCAATAATTTCACAATATATACTATATTTTGGTAATAAAAGCAGTTTTAGTGAGCTTAAGAAAAATCCTCCTGTTCAGCATGTACTTGATGCAAGATAACCGTTAGTTAGAAGCGCCTTATCATACTGTATTTTTGTTACAAAGATTATGATTTACACTTTACTTTGCAAGATTGATTGCCTAAATTGATTCATTTCCTTCATCTATTGCGTTTGACCAGGAGCCCCGGAAGCCAAGCTACGCGGAGATCTGTCAGAGGATAAGAGAGGCACCAACACAGCAGCCGTCAGCGGATCCCCGACCTCCCAGCTCCACCGCCGAAGACATCAAGACTCCTGACTCGGCAGAACGCAGATGCAGAGAATCAGCACCCGCACCTGCCAAATCCACGGCGACTGCTTGTCCCAGAGAGACAGTGAAATCTCATCAGAGCGCCGGGGAACGAGCGAGCGGCGGGACGACAGCTTCCTTCAACCAATCCTGAGAGCCTCCGCTTTGCTTCCAGGAACGAATGGGAACGAAAACTTTGTCAGGGCTGCTCAAAAAAAAAAAAAAAAATCCCTCTTATCTCACGGTCTCTGTGAGTGCACACACAGACAGCTTGTCACTGGAATCAGGGCCTACAGACAAAAGCACTTGTGCATAAGGGTTCTCTGAATATTTTTGTTGTCCTTTTTTGTCGTTTTGTTTTTCAATTTCAAGATCTTTTGTTGTTTTCCAAGGAAAATGGGATTAATGAACCAGCACCAGTTGGAAATTAACTATTTAAAAAAAATTGTCAGAGCTCAACTTTATTTTGGGGTTAAAACTTCAAATAGTGCTGTTGGGAGGAAATGCTGATTTTTGAATAGTGCTGTTCCTCAAACACTTAATTTTTTTGTTTTCTTTCATTTTTTAAAACTGAAATGTATATAATTTTGCTAACCTTGAGTGTCTTGGTACTGGTGCGATTCCATACGTGAATCTCGGCGGTCCCAGCCATTACAACTGCATGAGTGAGACTTTCGTGTAAATCTGTTTTGTTCTGTTTTTATGTTTAGATGTTCCAGCACTGGAGTGAGGTTTTTTTTTGGAGCTCTGAATTATTTTTTTACATGCTAATCCTCTATCAAATTGTACTGATGTGATATTGTAGCAGGTGTATGTATACCTGTTCTTGTGTGCATGCTTTCTTTTACTTTTTTCTTTTCTTTTTAACCTTTTAATGGCACACATTGGTCAGCTGAATCATTTCTTTTCCTTTTTTTTTTCCCCCATGCGCCAATTGTTTGGGAAGAATCCACTCTGATGCCTCTTCATTCAAATCTGGAAGATCTTCACACTGCAAAGTCCTCAGGTTGCGAGGGTGAAGTGTTCATGTGCCTAGCCTGCTGTGATCAAATGATAGATGGATATATAATTTGCTTCTTAGCCTCGTTTGTTATCCTGGTGTGGTGCTATGGTTCGTCACATGGTTTCTTTGGTGCTTTTATCTATATTAACGGAGGGAAAGTCACCAACACGCACCAACGTCTGTCGTTTGACCTTCACAGATTCGCTTTCATATCACCATGATTATGAGTGGGATTGTGTACATTTTATATAGTGACGTATACATCAAGAGCAAAAAGATCTGAGCCTTCAGCACACATGGACCAGTGTTGTTTTGTAGGGGTTCTCCTTTATGCAGACTTTGGGTTTCACTGTCACTCGTTCATGCTGTTCATTAGTTCAGTTCATTGGTTCTCATCCGAGTTTGAAACCATCTTGGGCCGAGCGAGACAGACCGTTTATTTAGTTTCGATGTCTTCCTGCAGCGTGGAGCACGCGCAGAGTGCTTTGAGGTGTTTGTCATGGCGTCCGTTGTTTATATTCTCTCGTATCTTCCCTGTGAGTACTTCTTTTTTCTCGGTTAATCAAAAAAAGAAAAGAAAAGTTTTTTGTTGATTTTTCTGACTCTGAATGCAACTGATCATTTTTTTCCATCAATAAATGAAGCATACCATGGTTGAAGTAATGAAGGTTTCATTACATAAACCATCAAGATGTTCAAAAAAGAAACAACCTAAAAAGAAACATCACATATAAATTAACAGTGTTTGAAAACTTGAATTTTATTTAAACTTGAAAAAAAAGTCTCTGCCTTAACTTTTTAGATGACAGTTTGGAGGGTTTTTTTTTTGTTTAGTTTCTTTTTCAATTCCCAAAGTGTAGAAAAAAGGATGATGTGGTAGAGGCGTCCGAAGCCTTCCTCACTACATTTGTGTAGCACAATACTTTTGGGATTGAGATGGGATTTTCGTTTTGTTCTCCTCTGTGTAAATGCTTGTAGTCTAAACTGTAGTACATGTATACATACACATATGTGTGTGTGCTTTCTCTGTACAGATGTAAATAATTGGAAAATGTTAAAAAGGTACCCTAAAATTGGTTATGAGAAAGTGTATGGGAAAAAAATAATAAATAAATGTTAATGAGAAATCGTCTGTCTATTAAGTAGGCTTGTTTTGTTTTACTTTAAAGGGATAGATCACAAAAATAAAAAAATGTTATTAACTCATCCTCAAGTTGTTCCAAAAAATTTTTTTCTTTATATTATCTTGTGTTCAGCACAAGAGAGAAATTCATACTTGTCTTGAATAACTTGGTGAGTAAATTACAGGATTTCCACTGTTGGGAGAACCATTCCATTAAGAGTCGTGTCTCCATTCTCAATGTTTGCTCATAATTATGACCACAAGGTGGCATGATATAATCGGTAATAATGGACATCGACCTTGTTTAAGACTTCAAATACTATAGGTTACCACCACAAGAATAAACGACCTCCAGGTCTTTTAATTCAGTAAAATACCATCTGAAGTATTAATGAAGCCAACAGAATTATCAGTCAAAAAGTCTGAGAACAATAGTTAATACTTCAATATAGCATATCTATCGATTGACACCCTGTATATAACATGCATGTATGCTATGTTTTATATGTGTGTGTATTTATATAGGCCTATGCGTTTCCACTTTCGACGGTGGACAGGGGTCAGCATGGGCACCCTGCCTGTTCTTCGGCTATGCAGCCCCATACGCAACAAACTTGCACTGTGTATTCTGACACCTTTCTATCAGAACCAGCATTAACTTCTTGAGTAATTTGAGCTACAGCAGCTCGTCTGTTTGATCAGACAAGCCCTTCGCTCCCCGCGTGCATCAATGAGCCTTGGCCGCCCATGACCCTGTCACCGGTTCACCACTGTTCCTTCCTTGGAGCACTTTTGATAGATACTGACCACTGCAGACCGGGAACACCCCACAAGAACTGCAGTTTTGGAGATGCTCTGACCCAGTCATATAGCCATCACAATGTGGCCCTTGTCAAACTCGCTCAACTTTACGTTTGCCCATGTTTCCTGCTTCTAACACATCAACTTTGAGGACGAAAGCTCACTTGCTGCCTAATATATCCCACCCACTAACAGGTGCTGTGATGAAGAGATGTGTTATTCACTTCACCTGTCAGTGGTCATAATGTTATGCCTGAACGGTGAACGTGTGCGTGTGAAATATTACACTAAAAATGTACATGAATTATATAAAATGTTACAACCTCTCATAAAAATAGTGACTCAAAGGAAAGAGAGGTCGCGTAACACAAACATGAAAGAGTAAACGTAAAGTAACGAACATACCACCAAGTAATATTTTTATTTTTTACATATTTGACAACAGCAGCACTAAAGCTGCATGAACTCCCAAGTGTGTGTAAAGCAAGAACACAAGTCTGTACAAAGAGTCAAATATAAAATGTATTTGATTGGTGACATAAAAATAAATAGTGCAGATTTTTTTTTTTTTTGCATATTGTTTATTTGTTTTAAGGTTCTTAAGTTTATTTCAAGATATAGTTTAAAGATTTTTAATGCGATCTCAAACTTTAGAACACTATTTATTCTTTATATGTTGAATATGAAATGGTTATTGATATATACACTATTGTTGAAAAAAAGGCTGTATTAATTTAAAAACAGCAAAATTGTGAAATATTATGACAATACCAGTTTTCTTTTAAAATGTAATTTATTCCTGAGATGGCAAAGCTGAATTTTCAGCATCAGTTCTTCAGTTTTCAGTGTCACATGATCCTTCAGAAATCATTCTAATATGATGATTCGGTGCTCAAAGAAACATTTATTATTATCAAACTGTTGTGCTCCTTAATATTTTTGTTCAGATACATTTTGTTCAGTATTCTAATAGACAGTTCAAAAGAACAGCGTTTATTTTACTGTCACTGTCATATTTTATTTCGTAATTGCATGTCTGCTTGTTTATTAATAATAATAATAATATATATATTATATAAATATAACCTGGTATTCTCCGTTTTAAAGAACTATTAATGGAAACATAAACAGAGTTCTGTCGTCCCCTTGCGGCTGTAAGAATCACAATCGCCTTGCGTCATGAGAGAGTGACAGAGAGAAAGAGAGGGAGAGAAGCTGGAGAGACACACACACACACACACACACACATACACACCGCTCCGATCCGCGAGCTTCACCGCACTGACAGTCCACATCTTACACTGCTGACTCTAACGGCGGAGCCCTTCAGATATGGCGGGGCTTCGTTGAGAGGGACAGAAAATCTCCGAGCACTACCGTTCACAGAACAGTTTGTTTTTGGACACGCGTCTCCCCCAGCCCTCCTTATGCACCGCTGCGACGCGGAGAAACGGCAGCAGCGCTGAAAGAGTCGAAGAAAGAGGACGAGAGTGATTTTTACCCCCTTGAACGGACAATGGCGGACCGCGATGCGCTGCCCCTTCCATTGGAAGTGCGGGCCAGATTGGCTGAGCTGGAGCTGGAGTTATCCGAAGGTATGATTGACATTTTAAATGACTTATTTCGTTCGACAATATGGTTGTTGCGGAGGATACTTTAACGGCCCCCTCTCCTCCTCCTCCCACCCAAAAGCCCACCACTACCTCCACCACCACCATACCAACACAACCAACACCAGATGTTGGAGCCAATTATTATCCCCGCAGCAGCAGCAGCACTGAGGTTGTGTTCGTTAAGGCGTGCGTTCGTTCGTTTGCTGTAACTCCCGCCGCATTTTCTTTGTTACAATGTATCAATTTGACCTTGAGGAAACCATTCAAAGACTTCTGAAATTGATTTTTCCGTTAGGATTTTGAAAATGCTTTCCCTAGAGACCAACGGTCAAAACTCTGCCTTGGAATCTTCATGTACCCGTTGATATTTTTTGAATATCTGTGGCTGTGTTGTTATTCATGCCAGTATAACGTCTCCAGTACACCAGCATTTAGGTAAACAAGCAGTTGCATCGCCATATATGCCATCTCTACACTGCAAAAGCTGCATCTGAAGCTGCATTTATACCACAAAAAGACATTGACAGTCTAATGCTGCGTTTTACACGGGATTATTATTCAAACGAACGTTTTATGAAATTATAAATGTAGAGACATAAAATTATGGATTCATAACAAATATGCTCTTGTCACGTATGCTCTTGTCATGACAGCAACAAAGCTGTTTAAAAGTTGAAAGCTGCATCCTTTGAACAGAACCTGAAATGCAACCAGAAATTTCAAACATTAAAAAACTAAATATATAGGAAACTGTTTTATGACTAACTTTTGATAGCATATCTAAATAATTATTGTACTACAATAATAAAAACACAATTTTTAATAATTAATGTGACACTGCTAATTTCCCTGCATTTAAAATTGTGCATATTCTTTAGTATCTGTAAAAAGTGTATTTATATGTTTTTTACTCACTTTTGAATTTCATTGGTTATTGGATCTACCAATGCATAATATTGGTTAGTGATACAACTTTTAAAATCAGTATTGCCAAACCAATTATTGGTGCTACAGAGCTGGTATATTTTTGTATGCAGCATTGTGTTTTTTGCACAGAATTTGGAGTCTGACAGAAACAGGCATAGTGTTTAAATTATTTGTCATGTTGATAATCTTGGCATCTGACATAAGCAAAATGAATTGAGTGAACTGTTTGCTAATGCTCCTTTTTCCGTTTTAGTTCTGGTGCCTGGTCCTTGTGTGTGTGTGTGTGTGTGTGTGTGTGTGTGTGTGTGTGTGTGTGTGTGTGTGTGTGTGTGTGTGTGGCATGTGCGATTGTCTGCTGTGTGTAGATCTAAACCATTTAAGGCCATAAGTGCTTGTGCATTTGTTAACCCTGCCTCAAAGTTCCAGGCCTGTATCTCCAAACGATCCTAAGCACACTGCGCAAACCTGTGTAGGGAAAAGCAGAATCATTTTATACCAAACCATACACAGTCATTGGGTTTAACGGGTGTATCAGCAGATACATCTCAGATGTTCTTTGTGTTAAGTGTCTTCCAGAAAGCCGGGTACTAAAACCGCTGTTAACTGTTATGATTGAGATCTTAAATGCAGGGTTTGAACAACCCTGCTAAAACATCTGAAACCAGCCTAATGCGGGTCTCCCAGTCTGGTTGGGTTGATCTATTGGCTATTTTTTTTTCATGCTCCGAGACCTTCAGCTAGATCAGCTGAAGACTAGCATGGCTAGGTTGGAAGACCAGCTTAAGTCAGCTGAAACTATCTTAGAATACCAGATAATCTTAGGCTGGTTTAAACGGGAGGGATGTTAGTGAGAAAGCGACATACATACATAACAAATAAGTCAAAAACGTCAGTGTTTTGTTTAAGATGCCTTACGATGGTTAGCCCACGGGTTGAGCGAAAGTCATTGAATAATTCGCTCACTCCTTGAATATATATATATAAGTAAAGGATGTAAACGAAGCATGTAGGCCCACACCTTATCATCTAATCGTGGCTTTTATGTATGGATGGGTGTGTGGTATGTATCATCAACAGTTATATCGTAATTGTTGTTTTAGCGGTGTGGAAGCTGACGCTGATTTTGTCTCTTACTTTGCAAAAAAATGCCTTGAGGGTGCATGATTTAGCCTAGCGTAATGCAGTTAGAATGTCCCTAAAATTCAGTCTATGGGGGCACAATATTTGTCTGCTGTATTTTCCGGAACACCAGCATGATTTGACAATTATTGCGATCTGTATTCAACAGGTCAATAAACAAGAAGTTAATATTGTTACATTTTAGACTATATTGTAAATGTTGTCTGTTTTTACTGTTTCAGCAATGAAAATAGTTCCAAGTAGCTCATTTATTGACCCTTAGTTGTTCCAAACCTTTATGAACTTCTTTCTTCTATTGAACACAAAATAAGATATTTTGAAGAATGTCGGTAACCAACAGTTAATGGACCCCATATACATCCATACTATGGAAGTCAATGGACCCCGTTAATCATTAAAAGACCACAATCTTGATTCAAACCCCCACACGATCTCAGTCCTAAATGACAACGGTTCACCTGTCTATTATTAATAAAGGCTTAATAAAGGCCTTCTGAAGTGAATCAAAGGGGTTTTGTAAGAAAAATATCTATATTTAACACTTCATAAAGTAAAATATCTAGCTACCGGCGGACCGCCTTCCGTACTGAACGTATAATCCCCCAGATTATTTTTTATAATGGATGGATGCACTCTTTAGGACTGCAATTCACTGCCATTATAATGTGTGGATTAGCCAGGACATTTTTTAAATATAATTGTATTCGTCTGAACTAAGAAAGTCATACACACCTAGGATGACTTGAGGGTGAGTAAATTATGGGATCATTTCATTTTTGGGTAAACTATCTCTTTAATGGCTCTGGAATGGCAATGTGTGCTATTTTAAATGTTTAAATGGCAAACACCTCTTTTTTGCGACCTATTCAGAGCCAAATGTAATTTCAGCAAAACTTCAGTTAAAGATGATCATAGGCTGCTCTGTCTGCAAGTGGACACGAGTATTTTTAGCTGCCCTTCAAGCTTCGTTAGCCTTAATCAGCTCGTTTTGCATTTAAACGTTTTGCCTCACTTTATGACTGCGGTGGAGGGAATATTCTGGCTCAGTTCCCCTTTCTGCAGGGCTGTATGATTCTTCTGAACCCCTGCTTGTGTTTGTGTTTGCCTTTGTAGAAATAAGATGCTCCCTTGCCATTCCAGCTTAGCTTGTGGTGCTGTTTAGCACTGCACTCATGGAGAGGTGATTATCTCAGTGTGTTGGCACAGGATGAAAGGCCTGGAAATTACCGAACGTCTGCTCATCAGTTTGAGAAGAAAGATTTGCGTCTGTTTACTGACCTATGATGTCCTTAAGGGCAATATTGTGTTTTCTAAAGTTTGCATACAACATAACATATCGTGTCTTTCACTGCCTCCATTTATAAGTCAAACATGGTTTAGTTTTAAGCAATAGAGGTTTTATTTATGCAATGCATCTTTTTATCTTTTTGCTTGATCATGAATCTCACGATAAAATGATTGATTTTTGATTTTATATGGCTTGGAAATCTTCCCCAGATTGCTGAGAGTTTCTCTCAGTTGTCTTCTGTCTATGCTGGCAGACTCTTAATAGATACTGATTCTTCAACCTCCGTATTAGTCTCGTTCATGCCAAATAAAGGATGAATGGATCTTATTTAAACCCTTAGGGTAACACTGTTAGTAAGTGAAAAGGTTAAGTTGTTAAACAGAGGTCATGCTGGCTGTGGAAGAAAAGAACCCCTATTTGAACCCGATTTGAGGTCTTGTTTGTTGAGAATGTCAGCGCTAAGGACTAAAAATGTATGCAAAGATGTTTTTGATATTTTGTTTTGTTTCCTTTAGTTCCTGTTTCCCTGCTCTGTTTAGTTTGGGTGTCCTGGGTTACTGATTATGTCCTCATTGGTTTATGATTTGCAGCTGTCTTCCATTATGTTCGTCTTGTATTTTTAATCCCTGTAATGTTTATTCCCTTTGTCGGTTCTCGTTTATGATTTACGTAGTTAGTGTTTCTCCTGTGTTTGTGCCTGTGATCCTGAGTATTTTACATTGTCAATAAAGACTGTCTATTTGTATGTTCTTTGTCTTTGTGCGTGCTGACTACCCATAACATAAATAATGTGAGCACTATTTTTCATTATGAAAGCCAAGAGCATTCTCCATAAAACACATGAATACCAGAAATAGGCTATACTTGAGCTTTGAGTTTCTTTAACCTAAAAAATATTTTAATGTACAGTAGTGGCATTTAAGTAGTTTATATACAGTAGTGTAATGTACACTACTGTACATTAAAATACTGTACATTAAAATATACGGCGTATGTATATGAATATGTTTTAGGGGTTAAATGGATCACAGTTGATCCGTGATCCGTACAAACCACGGTTCGGCATGTGATTAGCATAATAAGTGCAAGTTTAACCGTCATAAGGGCTTAATCCTGGGTTATCGTTGTTTTAAACACCGCTTTTAACCCCGGGTAAAGGAGTGATTTACACTTGCAATTTAGATGCAGGGTTATGAAACCCTTAAAACCGCTTTTGCCAAACTTGTACTATGTGAAGCAATGAGGTGTTAGAATGTTATAACTAAATGCTTAGCAACCAGCGACCAAACATGTACCTTAAATTCACACGCTTTGGGCAGTCACAAACATTGCGCTATGTATATAAACAATAGTTTCTGCGTATGATAGGAAAAATGTCAAACGCTGATGGAAAGCGCGACAATTGGAGTGAAGAAGAGACCGTTTCATTCTTACCTTTTATAGTTCGAAAAGGTCACTCAGAAAAAAATCCTGATATTACAGTCAACAATGTGTAATATAAGGACGCGCAATGCTAGAGCATTTATGTAAACAGGTCATGTGCTGCGTTTGTCCAGTCAGTAACACTTTTACCGCGAATATGCAAATAAGGACTTTAACCCAGGGTTTAGGAATGTGCAGTGTGAAACCGCTGTTTATTAATACCCAGGATTAACGGTTAACCTCGGGTATGGTATGAGCAGTGTGAAACATGAATAAAGATAACCCAGGATTCCGTTTACCCAGCTTTAGAATGACCCAGGGTTAACTGTTTCAAGTGTGGAAAGCCCTATAGAGGGAAAGTTTATAATTTGAATTTAAGTGAGATGGAGTATGGCAATCCAATTTGTCGTCATTTAATCCAGTTAGTGCACACTCATTAGGAGGAGCAGTGAATAGTGGTCACTGCAAACCGTGGACACACACCCAGAGCAGTGATTGTTTCCTGTCGGTTTAGAGGATTGAACCGGCAGCTTTTGTATTATAATTCAGACTCTCTAACCAGGCCACAAATTCCCCATTCGAAAGCATACAGAGCCGACTGCTCTCTAAAAACTCATACGGGGCATTTTAGCCCTGATATCTTGAATTTTGCAGGTATTCTAACTGCATTCCCGGTTTTGTTGCCCTGCATCATGTTCGTCACCAGCAATCAAATATATGAAATGTAAAATTAATTGCGTAGGTCTGGGGCGAGGCAGGTGCGTTAAGTGCAGTAATTTATTTGAATGTAAATTAAAGTAAAAACGTACAGTAAAATTATTTTAATGTTAATTTTCCATAACTAATTAATTGACAACCATTATTTATATATATATATATATATATATATATATATATATATATATATATATATATATATATATATATATATATATATATATATATATATATATATATATATATATATATATATATATAAATAAATAATATAAAAATTCCCTCTGGTAGATTTGTAGTGGTACAGAAGGTGTAATGAAAGATGCTGTGTTTTTTGTGTAAAGTATGGCCAGTAAAGAAGAAGATAGAGGAAGTGATGGAATGTTGTGTTGTAAGGTATGTTAGGGGCTCTGATGAGAGCTGACAAGGGCTGTACAGTGGGGTCACGGCACCACGTGTGGTGCAAGATAGCGCTGCTGAGGTTGTGTCACTGCCAGTCACCTGTGCGTGGACATGGGGAGACCATGACATTTGCTAAATGCCATAAATTATTCGTAAGCTGTGCCAGACAGACGGCATCTCACTGCTTTGCCAGCAGTTTTAATGTTATGTTTGATGTTTGCTAGCTATCGGTTGATTTTTGTGAAGATTTAGGAGGGTATGTATGATTTGTTTACCTATAAGTTATTAATAGATGCTGTAGCATCTGGTCTGACTGACATCATTTCCTCTCGCTGTCTCTAATCTCTGTGGGAGCAAAAACCACGAGTCCCGGTTTCCCCCCTCTCCCAGTATTCCATAGAAAAATGAATATTAAACAGCACTTCCCTGTTCACGGCATCCCACCAGCAGGTTTTTTTTCCTCTTCCTTGTACGTCTCACTTCCTCATGATGCAAATGTAGGTTAATGAACTGAAACATGCTGTTTTTGCCTTTTCACCTTGCCGTATACTGAGGTGTTCTATGATGGATGAATGTCAGGAAGCTTCATTTCACCCCAAATCATTAATTAAGAAATTGTATTTTGTATAATGAAAATGAGCTCGATTTTAGGACCTTTTTGGTAATGGCAATTAGACACACTCCCTCATCTCATTCCCCAATTCTCATTACTATAACACAAAGAAATCTTATCATATTAAACATTTTGTTTATATAATTATATAATGATAACCACATTACAAAAAATGACAAATTAGGTCACAATGCTATAAGGCTTCACTTTGTTCATTTACTGATTTTGGGGTGAACCATAAACTAGACAGGTTCTTGACAGGTTTCATGAGATACAGCAAGGAAGCGAACTTGCACTTCCGTCTTCATGAAGCGTGATAAAGGAGATCTATTACCACAAATCTCCTTTGACTGCAGTTAGCCTTGTGGGATTATGTCATCCTACTGACCTCCAAACTGCTTATCCGCCGCTTTCATCCAATCACTGTTGTCCGTTGACCCTGTAACCCCCCACTCAAAGCAGATGTTAAGATCTAATAGAGAGGATAGGTCTGCCAAAGTTGTTTTTCTTTGCCTAAACAAACATATTGTCTTTCACAAGCATGTACAAATTACTATCGCACGACTTGTTAGCATATGTTAGTAACTCCAAATAACCTTTCTTAATGATATGATACTGAGACTAAAGTTACACAAGTTCTGTACATGCCTGTACACATCCAGTTTTCCCACGTTATGCATGGATTGTCATTTATTTTCGTTGTTGGTGTTGTGACTAAAACATGTCCGAATGCCTTTGATATAATCAGTCTGACGTAGCATAACTGGAGCCATCGAAGAGGAGGGAGACGTACGGACAACCATTACATTTCATACTAATCCAAGCTCGATTTTATTCATAAACCCACACTTAATAAACGTTCAAACTTGCACCATTTATTAGTGCAGAAGCCACTTATAGCTTTATAAAAGGCAGTAAACAATTTCACACCTTGCTGACTTGCTCCACAGCTTCAGTGAAGCTAAATCTCCTCCCGCTCTTGGAAGACATTTCTTATACAGGGAATTGAGTGCATATTTTTTGCCATATGACCGCGTTATCAGGCTGTAACTTAATTCTGCATTTGAAACCAAACCCTCATTCGAAGACACAGAAGAGTGCCTACTCGGCCCGCTGACCACTCGGCAACCACATCCGGATCACATTGACCTTTAACCCCGTCACGAAAGGTGTAAGCTTATTTTTCCAAACCTCCTGTCTGTCCTGATTACAGAAAAATGTGCCAAGTAAATAGACAGAAAGACACCTGGTGTTTAATAATGCTGTAAATAATACGTTCCTCAAAAAAACGTAATTTGCTTCCTTGGCAGCTAAAAGCGTGTCCCGGTTTTGAGGAGGTTTTTGAGCTAGATGAATAAAACTGCTAGCTGGCTTGAAGCGTTTTTGCCAGGATCTTCTAATGCCTCTTTCAAATAGCTCCAGTGCCAAACTTTTTTTGTGTGTTTTAGGGTAACTACTCGGACTAAGGGCTTGTTATGCCTTGATACACTCGTAATTGGAGGTGAAAGTGGCGTTGAATGAGTTTAATAAGTGAAATATTTTACCACATTAGATTGCACATGTGTTCAGTTTGGCGTTAAAACGTAACAGATGTCTGTGTTGCCCTTAGTGAACCTTGATAACTACATGTAGGGAAGAGGCTCGATTTGTTTCAGATGGAAATCTTGAACCCTTCTGAAGAAATCTGTAACATTCAGGTCTTAAAGCTGAAGTGTGTAATTGTTTCGTTATGTGTACTTGTTCCTATCCAAGCTTTATATACGGAGACCGCTATAAGCATGACATTTGTATGTTTGAATGTCCAGACTACGGCAACATTGACTCAACCAATGGTGTGAGTTTGGGGCCAGACTTTCTGTTTATCTGTCCAATGAGAGGTTTGTTTGGCAACACTAGTGCTTCAGAATTGACACACCTGAATGACCTTCTTCACAAAAAAAGATATTTTAAGAAGATTAAATATTTAATTGTATGGATGGATTAAATTAAATATCTTTAAATATTTCATAGAAAAAAAAGTCATATAGGTCTGGGACAACATGAGGGCGAGTGAATACTAGTGACACAATTTAAATAGTGTGAATTATCCATATAAAACTAATGTTTTTATCTTTTGCTTGCCTAGACTGCATTATTTGGTTAACACTCAGTAAAAACAGTAATATTATGAAATATTACTGTTTAAATAACTGTAATAATAACTTTATACTTAAAAATTGAAATTATTCCTATGATATCAAAGCTGAATTTTCAGGATCATTACTCTTCAGTGCCACATGATACTTCAGAAATCCTAATTCTAATATGATGATTTGATTTGGTGTTTAAGAAACATTTCTTCTTATCAGTGTTGAAAACCGTTGTGCTGTTTGATATTTCTGTGGAAACAAATTTTTCATGTTTCTTTGAGGAATAGAAAGTTCAAACGAAGAGCATTTATTTTAAATAAAATGAAATTGTAACATTATATATATCTTTACCGTCACTTTTGATCAGTTAAATGCATCCTAACTGAATAAAATATTAATTTCTTTACAAAAAATTAAAAAAAAATTTTTTTTACACTAATATTGCATGTTGAAATGTGCTTTATTTTGGGGGGTTTCGCAAGAACATTTTCATAGTTCCTAGGCTATAACTATTGTTGGAAAGTACCCGCTTTTCGGCATGTTCGCACCGCAGGAACTGGGAACGATTTTAGTTATAAGAACGCCTTTTGGGGGGACTAAATTAGCTCCTACTTCAGAGTAGGCTCTAACCCAGCACAGTAGGAACTACCAGTGATGTAAGTATACATTTGACTTGATTTACGCAAGCCATAAGAAACACAGGCACCCTCCATTTTTCTAAAGCTGTTTACAAACACAGTTTACATAGTGTTTACGCCACTTGCTAACTATACGAACATGGAAATAGATGGACCGATGCCGAGGTCCATGCCGTGCTTAAATGACGTTGCTGTCGGTTGGCTTATGTCACTTCAGACTTCCTACTGGCGGTGCGAATGCAACCAGGAAAATGGTTATAGTTCCTATAACTGAGGTTCTTTAAAGGGGTACTTCAGCGCTGGGAAGATGAATTTGTATTTATTTAAATAATTTTAGAATTTGGTGCCTTCTAGACTGAGAAAAGCCAGAAAATTTATTTTTGGCTCATGTGGCATACATTCACGGTGCGTGTTCAGTCAGGCGTGTTTTCAGATCATGGAAGCTTAACTTTCATAGGAATTCATTTGAAAACACTCACTTTGCTCCTCACCGCTCTGTTAACATGAATGCCCGCCAAGCCGAGCGCTGTGAGTGTGATCCCACCCCCCATGGCTGGGTTGAAAATATGTGGAACTAGCTCCTTCTACTGGCTGTAGTCTTTAGCCTCTGGCCAAAAAAATCCTCTGATGACGCAAAATGACGATATTTGCGTCATCTGAGGATTTTTTCCAGAAATAAAATACATAATTCTCTCGTCTCAGGGGGATATTGGGGATCATTCGAATATACTACCGGATTTCTACTGATACAAAGCTTAATGCTAAATCGCTGAAGTAACCCTTTAACTACTACCTGGTGCGAAAGCCCCTTTAACTTATGATTTTTTGTTTGGAGATGATAAAATAGGTGAAAAAACCCATACACTTGAAGGAAGGACCTAAGCAAGCAACCAGCCAACAACCACCTAGCAAACCTTACTAGCAAGCATCAAACGCATAACTAAGCCCTGGCAACCTCCTATAACACCCCAGCATCATGGCAGGACGTTTTTCATGGGCAAGGACCACTCACATTTTCTGTCCTGACATTTCAAATAACTGACATGTTTGAGAATGCCGTAGTCACGTGATCCTGCGACAGACAGACAGGCAGCAAGGCTGACAGACAGACAGCGGTTGCACAGCTGGACAGCAGCAGCCGTGGCAGTTTTACTGTCCATCTCCTGTGTGTGTCTCTGAAGCTGCTATAGGAATGCAGTCATGTGGTCTCAATCAAGTCCTCTGTTTACATCACAGTGCTGCTCAGGAACAATGTGCTTGTGTTTCCAAGTCTTTAGAGACCCGTTCCTTTTCTCTTATCTGTCCGCAGCGTTTTGATCGGTATCGTCTCTCGTTTTAAACATTTCGCTCACAGTGAATGTGAGGCAAAGCTAAAATAATATGGAAATTGGGGAGATAAAGTGAGGAACAAACCGGTATACGTATGCTGAAGAATATTTTTAGTCATTATCTTACTAATGTTTTTAAGACACAGTAGTGTTATTAGAGTATCACTGAGATACAATTATTAATGCGTTTTAATAATTTTTATTTTATTTTGTCATTTTTATTATTATTTTTTAAATACATCTACAGTTTGTATATATTTTAATGTAAGTTTTTAGTTATTTTAGTACATCAAGTTAAAGTAAATTAAATAAAATAAGTTTTTTTTTAATATATTTTATTTCAGTTAACATTATTTTTTCATATAATAATGGTTTTAGTCTAAGCCTCGTGTCATGTAACCCCATAAAAAACGCATATATAGTTTTGCGTATCCATAATCAATAGCCTATCCATTTTTACCCGCCTCAGCTCTTTCTCATATAATGACCATAATGTTTGCTCATTACACAAGACAAATAAACATCAATTGCGACAACAAAGCTGGGATTTCACTTACAAATCAGTTCAGTAATGATGACTCAGGGTCATACATAGTTTATATTTTGGGTTTTTTATTATAGACTTTTAACCTTAATACTAAAAAATGTCTTAAAGTATGATTTCTAATTGATTAAAGCCAGTAGGCTTTAATACAGGACAAATGAGGTGCATGTTTGATCCGTTTGGAATGGAGAATGTGCATAGATGTTAAGCCAACTGTAATTTGAAATGCCTGTCCAACCAATCAGAATAAAAGGCATTTCTGTTATTTAGACCATTTAGGACGGCACTAGTCGGTATTTGCGTGTGTTCACGGGCCCTTCCCAACAGCTACCCGCAGCTCATGAATCCAGCCAGGGGCAAGCTGCCAAATATGTGACTTTGTACAAGTTTATATATCAATGACAAATTCTGGAATATCAGCAGTGGGATGCTTTAAGTCCATATTTAAAAGAGACTCTGCTTAGGATCTCTCCACACGGACCCCAACAAAAAAGACGAACTGTTGGCTAACACTCACTGTTTTCAATTTCACATTCCCAGCTTGGAAAAGAATGTTCTTTTGTGTTTTTGGAGACTGCAGCATGGGTTGTTAAAGTTTTAGCAGCCGCAGATTTTTACATTTGGTTCTGGGGCACATTTCTAGAAATTAGACAGTTGAGAAAAATGAGGCGTTGAGAGTCAAACAGAAAGAAATGAAACAGAGAGAGATGCCACGACTTCTAAAGGAGAGTAAAATGGGGGAAATAGTGAACTGTTGTTGTCTGCATAGACAGCTAACCTATCTCTTCCAGAGAAATCATAGTTTGTGTCCCGATTACTGCAAGTGACGAGTGAAAGTACATTTTGTCAATCGCTTGACTCTGCCCATCGTGAAATCCTATTGGTTCGCTCTCTTTTGACTCCCTTTTGAGTTCCAATAGTTTGACATGTTGCTAAGCGAATAAGACCATATTCTCATAACCATCATCATTATTAATACATTTAATTAATTAATTAATAATAATGATAAAGAAGAACAATTAGCTTATAGATGCTTTTTGGTATTGAATGAATTAATGCACAGTACTCTCATACGCATTTAACTTTAATGTTTTTATTTTATATGACTTAATATTATAAAAAATATATATATATTGAATATTATTTGTTATTATTTATATGATTAACTAAATATATTCAAATATTTCAAAATTGTTTATCCTATACACTATATTGCCAAAAGTTTTGGGACGCCTGCCTTTACATGCACATGAATTTTAATGACATCCCATTCATAAGCCGTAGGGTTTAATGTGGAGTTGGCCCACCCTTTGCAGCTATACCAGTTTCAACTCTTCTGGGAAGGCTTTCCACAAGGTTTAGGGGTGTGTTCATGGGAATGTTTGACCATTCCTCTAAGAGCTCTAGTGAGGTCAGGCACTGATGTTGGACAAGAAGGCCTGGCTCGCAGTCTCCGCTCTAATTCATCCCAAAGGTGTTCTATCGGGTTGAGGTCAGGACTCTGAGCAGGCCAGTCAAGTTCCTTATCCATGTCTTTATGGACCTTGCTTTGTGCGCTGGACTGGTGCACAGTTATGTAGGAACAGTAAGGGTTCATCCCCTAACTGTTTCCACAAAGTTTTAGAACATTAAATTGTCCAAAATGTCTTGGTTTGCTGAAGCATTAAAGGAACACGCTGACTTTTTGGGACTTTAGCTTATCCACTGTATCCACCAGAGTTAGATAAGTCCAAACATACCATTCTCATCTCTGTGTGTGCCATAATTCTGTCTGATGCACCCATCGTTAGCCTAGCTTAGCACAAAGACTGGAGGTAAACGGCCTACTGCTCAATAAGTAACAAAATAACGCCAACATTTTCCTATTTACATGTTGTGATGTGTATAGTTACATCGTGTACTAAGGCCGAAGGAAAATGAAAAGTTGTGATTTTCTAGACCGATATCGCTAGGAACTACATTCTCATTCCTGCGTAATAATCCAGGAACTTTGCTGCTGTACCATGGGTGCAGTGGCGCAAGGATATTACGCAGCGCCTGAAATTAGGCTTACTTCCGTCAACATAACCAACGTGACAACCTGCTTGCACAGACAGCGTGATGGGGACTATTTTCAGGCACTGCGTAATATCATTGTGGCTGCTCAAGCCATATCGGTATATACAATGGAATTTGCCTCAAGTGTGGTAGTGAGTTTACTGCCCATCTTCACATATGCCATCTAGGTAGGCAGCTTACATGAATGTAGTACAGAAGTATTGTTGTTGGGTAGACATTTTGTATCCTCTCCAATGTTTTCCAACAGATGCTGACAGATCACTTGGCTTGTTATCCAAACCATCAACTCGACTAGCAATCTCATTTTACCAAGGCAAACACAATATCATGGGCGGTTAGTGCTTCTGGAATGGAGAACGATAGAAAGAAAGAAAGATTGAGGCTCATGAGCCATAGCAGACCGCCTGCCGCTCCGCACCCTGACTCTTTCAATGCAGAACTCTTCTTTAATTATTCAGCTCCAGCAGCCCAGAGGCCCTGCCTCTATGAAACCGTGGACACATTAAGGCCTGTGGATGACAATGCGCTCTATTCATAGGCCGTCTCTGAGCAGGCCTTTTTTAGAGCTCAGGAGCATGTGAAGGCTGTGGTATGAGAATGCGCTGGGCTTTGTCTCATGGGAGTGTGGGGATGTGTAGAGCTGCTCTCTTTCTGGCTGTGCGTTTTTGCCATCAGCCAGGCTTGCTACGAGTCATGAGGTTTTTTTTATGCTTATTCGAGCTACATCTGTGACTCACCGTGACCTAAATTCACGTTTAAAAACACCTTTGAGCTAGTACGTATCTACAGTGTGTTTTGGATGTCACTGTTGTGCCGTGCACCAGGTTGAAACCTCTTTCCGTCATTGTCGATACGTCAAGCGGTTGAGGCAGATTTTGCGAGCAGATTTTGATGTGTTGTTCTTCTCCTCTGAGGTCTGCCATGTGATGAATATTACATGATTTTGTGTGACTAGAAGTTTTTTTAGAAATGCCACCTGGACAAATCTGTCTAGACCATCTCGCTGTGTTCTCGAAAGTTAATCTCGGCCATCGTTGCTGTTTTAACCTTGCTGGCGTCATCCGGAGCACACGCCTTCTGTAGGCAATTAAGGTGTTCATTTCAATGTGGCGTAAAATGCAGGTTCTTTCATCTGTGCTGTAATGCACTCCAGGCACTTTGAGAAAGAAACATGTGCAAAGAGATAAGACTCCAACATTGATATCAGTCTCACCGGTATCATGGACCGCCTTACTGATGGATCTGATCCTTGCCTTATCGCAAGGAAAGAATTTCAGAAGGGAGCACATACGTTTCACCTGTTTTTCTGTTCAGTGTCAGAGGTCCTCATGGGCTTAAAGGTGTAGTTCACCTAAAATTGAAAATTAATTTTCTCCTTAATTTAATTTCTGACTTTTTCTATTGTTAAACGCAAATGATTGTTAAACGCAAATGAAATGCCTGAGCTGCACTTTTCCATACAATGAAAGCATACATTCATCAGGCACTGTTAAGCTCCAAAAAGCGCCATAGTAGATTGTGTGAATTGTATTCCAAGTCTTCTGAAGCCCATATGTTAGATTTTTGTGAACAGACCAAAAATGAATCAATTTAAGAATTGGCTCTCTTTTATTTCATGAGTGGAATTTGAATTATATTGGATTTGCAATTTGAATACAAATGACAAGAAAAACTAAAATAGATCAGGATCCATCCATATTTACACACATCCATCCATCCATCCATCCATCCATCCATCCATGTTTACACGCATCCATCCATATTTACACACATCCATCCATCCATCCATCCATCCATCCATCCATCCATCCATCCATCCATCCATCCATCCATCCATCCATCCATCCATCCATCCATCCATCCATCCATCCATCCATCCATCCATCCATCCATCCATCCATCCATCCATCCATCCATCCATCCATCCATCCATCCATCCATCCATCCATCCATCTATATTTTAAACGTGGTCTTAAAACCCACCTTTTTAGGAGAGCTTTTAATTGATTTGTTACTTCTTATTTTTCAGTTTTATTTATTTTTGTTGTTGATTGTTTTAAATCTGTAGCACTTTGGGATTCTGCTTAATGTAAAGTGCATTACAAATAAAATGTATTATTATTATTTACACACACATCCATCCATCATCCATATTTACACGCATATCCATCCATCTACAGTATACACATCCATCCACCCATCCACCCATCCATCCATCCATCCATATTTAAACACTTAGACTACAAGAATAATTAAACATGGCCTGCCAATCAGTGATGTTGTTGGCATCAAGCTTGGTGCAACACGTCTTCATGTGCAAAGATTTGAGAAATGTAGTGGACTTTCCCTTTAAAATGCTGAATTGCTTCCACTTCACCTAACACCACCTTTAAAAGGTCATCTGTGATGTTTTGTCTCCTGTAATATGCTTTGCTCACTTCTTAACCTATTCTTGATTCTTTCACACTATAATGGAAGTTAAATGTGATGGAACGCCAATGAAGTGTTGAAGAATTTTGTTCAATCTGCTTTTTTGTGGGTCCCAAAAGCAGTGCATCTGAATATCATTGATAGATGGAGTTTTGGCAAGGTATGGTCGACAGACGCTGGCATTTTACACCTGGCACAGTGACGCGCAAGCAGCCTGTTTTCTCAGGGGCGAGCCCACGAATCCCAACCCCTCTGCCGGTGCCTCAGAGACTCAAGTCCGTTCTCTTCAGTTAACTTGATTTCCAGGAATCCAGCTGCTCACCTCTCAGTCCACAACTGCACTTTGAAACTGTTCGCCACGTCCATGTGACAGGAAGCATACCAGAACCGATCTCAGTCTGAGAGACTCTCGAAACAAGAGTCATTTCCACATGGGCCTCTTGAAATAAATCGATACCCGGCTTTAAACAAAAAGCCGAATTTCTTTTTCGAAAGAACTTGGGGATACAAGTGTGGTCTTTTTTTGTTGAAGTAATCCCCTTTTTCAAACCAACTGAGAATCCGGAATCTCAAAAGAGAGACTAAGCTTCTTTAATCCTTTGTCATGGCCAATAGCCACTGCTCTTTTGGAGGACTCATATAAAAGCCTTGGAAATATGAATGTAATGGAGAGAAGCTATGAATTGTGGGAGGTGGGTGGGGGTAAAGGCATGCACAGTTCTCTGAAGTTCTGTCAAATGCGTCCACACAGTAAGTCTGTTCTGTTAAATAAGGAACGCATTGCTTATGATGATAATGCGATGGCTTGAGCTTGGGTTGGGTTGACATTTTATTCTGTGGTTAGTCAGTCAAGTCCCCATTGGATTTTCTTACCTCAAAACAATGACCAAATGTGACTCTTGCTGTAGGACAGCTTTGTAACATTGGGACCTCTGTTTCTTTGGGCTGAATACATCATGACTCCTACACCTACTTGACTTAAAGCATTAATTCTGTCCCTCACAAAGACTTACTATGACATTGCCATGGTTTTGTTGTCTTGGTAATACCATATTTTTTGTCTTCCTTTGGTACTTTGAAATACGTTTATATTATTTTTTCTTTAAAATGTCTTTTTTGGATTATATATGACTATAAAAAAATCTTATATATAAATGGTACACACACAAATTACTGTTTAAAATGTTCTTTTCTTGATTTCCCTTGACCATGGTAACTACACACGTATAACACACAAACACACATACAGCTTGTCTCGTGAACACGAGCCTGTTGCTCTTGTGTAATGTCTGTTAAAAGGCCTTTTCTCTGGTGCACACAAAGCAGGAAGGTGGGATTATGTTTCTACCCTCCTCTGCTCCTCTGCTTTCTCTTTCGCTGTCTGTCTCTCTCAGTCTGTTTTTCTCCCTCGACTAAGCGCGGTCAGGCGTGGCACCTTGTTCTCTGGGTGTTATATTACTTTTCTGCGGGCCCACTCTGTATGTATGTATGCATGTATGAGTGTGCTTGTGTGATTGTATGTCCACTGTGAAGAACGCGTCTTGAATTCAGCTCAAACGCCAGCCTCTCCCAGCAGCCCAAATACTCAGGGATTAAACCGTCCTTGTGAGGGACATTTTGCAGATTTGATTCTCAGCAGCAGTGATATGACCAGAGCTTTTGAAGTGATGAATCGTATGTCCTGTGTGTATTAATGGTAGACTCGCTCTGCTTTCTGGACTGAATTGTGTGGAACAAAATCATTCTTTTAGTTTTGCTCAGTTCTTTAGCCAGAGAATGAACTATGATGACCAGCCAAACTGAGACGGCTGTTTTTGACTGTCAAAATGGAGCCCATTTTTATTATTTTACTTTATTTAAATGGTTTTTATATTATTCCTACATTTTACTTCCATTACGTGACTTTGTTTGACTCGTACAATGTTTGATTTTTATGGTTTGTTTTATGATGCCTACATTTTACTTCCATAAAATGGCAAAATCCCCAGGGAAACAAAATATTTAGCAAGAAAAAGGGCGGGACTTAATTTGTACTTGTACATCATGACTTAAGGGCACTTGTGGGGATAGTTAACCCAAAAATGAAAATTATCCCACAATTTACTCACCCCTTGAAGCTATCCTAGGTGTATATGACATTCTTTTTCCAGACGAATACAATCAGAATTATATAAAAAAAAAATTGGCTAATCCAAGCATTATGCAGTGAATGGCAGTCCAAAATTTGAACCCCAAAAAAGTGCATCCATCCATTATAAAAGTAATCCACACGGCTCCGGGGGTTAATAAAGACCTTCTGAAATGAATTGATTGGTTTGTGTAAGAGAAATATCCATATTTAAAACTTTATAAAGTAAAATATCTAGCTTCCGGCGAACCGCCTTTCGTATTTAACTTACGAAGATAGTATTATGCCTCAAAATGCTTAAGCTACATCTAATGTGATCGTCAGGCAAGTTACGCAAGGCGGTCCACCGGAAGTTAGATATTTTACTTATAACATGTTAAATATGGGTATTTTACTATCACTTTAAGGGCATCAAATTATGGAAGTAAAATGACATCCACTATACCTAGGCGGCAGTGGCTCAGTGGTTCATGTAGATTGTCTACAAACCAGAAGGTTGGTGGTCCGATCCCCGGTTCCACCTGACCAAGTGTCGAGGTGTCCATGAGCAAGACACCTAACCCCAGCGGCTCCCGACGAGCTGGATGGCACCGCCGTCAGTGTATGAATGAGAGAGTGAATGGGTGATTGTGAGGCAACATGTAAAGCACTTTGGATGGGCATGGGTCTGTTAAAAAAGCGCTATATAAATGCAGTCCATTTATACCTACTAGTAAATATTTAAGTTTTTCAACTTTGTTCAATTTTATTTGGTCATTGGTGCACATTATTTCCCCCGCCCACGGGGCGTACCTGATGTCAGTTGGTGAGGCAGAGCAAGTTATATTTTGATACGTTGTGCACAAAAAGAACATACATTAAGAAAGTAAATGAGGTCTGTTTGGATTTACTTAATGGTGTTTGTGATCTTCAGCTGATCATAAGACAGTAAAAGACTTGAGATTCCCCAAGGACCCATCTTCTCCCTCTGTATTGGACGTAGTTGATTACAATGGATGTCTCTGTGTCTTGGGTTATGTGCTCCATGGGGGAACATTCCTGCCCTTATTGGCTGTGTTTGCCCACAGTGGGGCTTTCATCTACAATATGTCTTTAGAATTGACTTCTAAGAGAGAATAGATGTACTTCCTTACAGAATCACTCTGGGTGTTCTTTATTACCCATGTGCAGTGTCTTGTCCTACCCTGTTCGAACAGTATTTGGAAACTTTGAATCCTAATTGAGTCTCCTGGTGGTGTTTTCCCATTTGCACATGAAATACATTAGCCTTGACACCAATACTCGCCTTGTGCCTTGCTTTCGTTTTGTTTTTCTAAACTGGAACTCAGATCCCGCTGGTCATTTAGCATCCTGTGTTCATTCTGCCAGGGTTTTGTGTTTTACCTACGTAAACATTGGTGTTGTTTGTTTCTTGGGATGTGCAAAATGAAATACTTTCTAAATGGACTAGCCTTTGAGTCACCTGAAAAACAAAGCCTCACTAATCAGCTAGATGGTTGTTGGTCCACTAGTAGTTGCCCATTGTGACCCATCCTTAGTTGTTTCTGACTCAGTCATGTACAGTCATGCTTTTCTTTCTGTGACCTTATTTAGTGACCTCTCTGGGACTATTGACCTCTTCATTAGGCTGTAAAGGGCTTGTGTCAAGCTAACTAATTACCCTTATTACTAGCTTTACTGGTGCAGCTCTCTGGATTTAGAGGTCAGCATAGGTAAAGTTTTCACCATTTCTGTCTTGACATAATACCATTTTTTATTACATGTAATAGCATGGCAAGTGATTATGGTTATGGATATTGACATGGTACTACATCAGAGCAACATGGTACCACAGTGTTTTCTTTGTTTTGTAACAGAAGCAAGCTACACGAATTGTGACATTTATAGAGTTGATGATAAAATAAAACACTAATTTGATGAAATTATGGAAAAGTTTTTAACCTTTGTGTTGGAACTGAGAAAAGCCACTTGATTCCGTATGGATTTTGTTCTGATGTATGTTTTTTTTCTATTATATAATTGTGAAAAATATTTACAAATGCATTTTTTCTCTCTCCATGTGTTAAGAAAAGCCATTTATTTTATAAAATAAAAATATAAACTAAAAAATAATGGCCAACAATATATTGCTAAGATAGATTTCAAAAAATACTTTATCACCCAAATTGTACAGTAAGTTTGGAAATGAATTTTTGTCCCTTGAACCACATTTTGTAACATATTTTAGCATTTGCAAGTTTAAACAAAATATTGTGCATTTGAAAAGTGTATTTCCTTAAGGTTTTTTTTTTTTTTTTTTGCCATATTAAATGTTTTTGGTGAAGGTGAAAGCCTAAGGTTTTAAATGGCATCATATTTGTGTTTGTGGTGTGGTTTATGCTTGTAAATAATTCGTAATTTGATCATTTAGTATGTTTATTCTGTTAATGGAAATATCAGAGACAAAACCCCTTGCATCCAATATGTATCAAGACCCTCAAATCCTCAATTCATTAGCACATAGATGCAACATTTCTGAATGTAATTTGGAGGAAAGAGCGTGATTAATCAAATTAATTGTGTTAATCGTATTTATGTGTGTACAGTACACACACACACACGTGCGCGTCACTCTCGTTTCCCTCCTCTCTCTCTCTCTCTCTCTCTCTCTCTCTCTCTCTCTCTCTCTCTCTCTCTTACAATTATTGCTATTAGATTTCAAATCTGAAACTGAAAATGAAAAATGGCTGCTGCTGCCTTTTTCCAAGAGCCCGGTTGCTAGGCAACTCTCTCTCTTCCCGTGAGTTGGACTTTCTTGCGGGTGGAAGATGGTTTCTCCCTGCGGAGCATGTCAGAGGGAATTCAGATGGGGATTGTGCTTGTGTGCCGTCAGCTTGGCCCAGTTTATCGCCACGGAGAGATGTGTAAAGCAAGCTGCCAGCTTTATGTCAATGTATAAAGTTATGTCTGAATGACATGACAAAGTCAATTTTCCATCCATGAGATTGGTTAGGAAGTCAAGGAATGTGTATTTTTAATTCTGAAGACATTCAGCCTGTAGTTTAATAAATATTTGATGTCTTAGAGCGGTTTATTATCATTTTTACTGACAGATTCAACTATGGGACTGACATGACAAACTATGTCTGGAGGAGTGGCTGTGTTTAAAACCAAGGGAGCTGCCTATCAAGACTGCATAGTGAACAGTTGATGTCTAGGTATGCAGCACGCTAGGTATTGAGGCACAGTCTGTGTATGTGCATCTGAAAACAGATGTTCTCGGTGTTATGAAATACAATTTCAGCGGTGCAATTTCAGTTGTGATAATAGTTTTTTCTATAACATTTGTTTACTTAAAGGGTGGAATCCTATTCCGTAAATCTGCATCTGTTAGTCCGTGTGGTCGTTGCATTGTACGGAGATGAACAATCAGAGATATGCATATCCGTGAGCCGTGAGAAAATAGAAAACCTTTGTGTTGCATGAATGAATGCAATATAGACCATCGGCAAGGCAAACAAAGGTTTGTCTCCCTCCCCTCCCGCTTTGACCTGAATTCAGTCTCATAACTCACACGAATGGATGTTAAAAGTAGGCAAATGAAATAAATTGGTGTTTCTAATCACCTCCTCATAGTGTTGTTAGTATTGACATTTATAATGGGCAATTGTCATTTAAAAAGGGGATAATCGTTTCATGAAAAATGGCTTGTTCCGGTGCCAGAAAACATGAAGCGCAGCTAGTAGGTTCATATTGAAGTGAAATGCTGAGGTGAATAAACGGCAAGCTAATGCAAAGTAATGTGCAGTTCCACCTAATGGGCATTAATTGGGTGAAATGTCTTTGTTGTTCTTATTAGTCAGAGGGGTCTTGTGTTAATCTTTTTGAAAATTGAGATTAGTCAAATTTATTTGTTTCGCCTTGTTGTTTAAGCCTGAACAACAATGACAGCTTTAGTGATTTAGTCTGCTAATTATGCAGGTGCAATTGTCATTTTAAGCCCAATTGTTGGAAATAAAGTTAAAGGTGCTGTATGTAAGTTTTTGACTGTACTAAAGCATAAAAATGCCATATGTTTGCAGATATTTAAGAAACATGCTGAATTCACATTAGGGTGCATGCAGGATGAGTAATCGAAACTGAAATTCAGAACCTGTAACCGGCGAAATTTCCCCATGTCGGTTATTTCGTTTTAGTCACGTGACTCCGCCCCGTCAGTCATATCGTACAGTTTGCAGGTTCGCCGTTCTTATATGCGCTGCTACACGAACACACAGACGGTGCGCGCAAGCCCCGAAGCCAGATCACTTTCAAAGTTTGTCAATTAAATACGTTTAAAGGCTTTTTTGAACATTCAAGCGATTTTAACGGCAAATCGGTCCAGCCCTAGTTCACATAATGTGCGTTATGTGTCGGAATGTCTGTTTTTGTTTTGGTCTGTGCAATACTGCACTTTGCCTTGGCATCCATCTAAAAATCTCCATGAATGGAAGCACATTAAAACTAGGCCTGTCGCGATATTCAATAAATCAATTAATCGCACGATAAAAAAATGAGCTCGATAATTTTTCCGGCCGCGATAATTTCCAGCGTCCGTTTTTATATCCATTTTTTACAAAGACACAAGAGAACGCGCTGTATGTCAATGTCCTCTCCTGTGGCTGCGTCTCATGTCAGCTAATCGAGGGACACTCGATGCACAGACAGACTCGCGTCAGTCTCCTGCTCACCTCGAGTTCTCTTTTGCTCATGAACAAACAATAACAACAACACAGAGAATTTTGATTATTCCCATATTAGGAGTCTTAAATGAGTTAAATAACATCTTAAATAAACTTAAAGAGTTGTGAAAAAAATAAGACGCGCGGGACAGCGCGGGACAGCGCGTGAGATCCGCATTATGTCTGTTAGCGGCTGTTCTTAAAGTGACAGGAGCGCTGATGATGTCTTTCATTAATGTTCATCAAAGAACAACGGGAACAGAGAAAATTGTATCTTGAATGATTATTAATCTATATTTCATTTATTATTTAAGCAGTTAAGAAAGGTGTTGATAACTATTACATTTCTGTATATGTCTAACAGGGAAGGCACAGGTAAATATAACATTTATTATAATGGGTTTCTGTAAAGATTGTTTTAAGTTCACCACTAGCTGTCATTCTTACATACGGCACCTTTAAATAAAATTGAAATAAAGTTGAATAAAATTTAAATATTAGATGAATAACTAAAATAAATATTTTCTAATACTTTTAGAAATGTTGCTTTAGCAACTAACTGAAAAAACAGAACTTAAGTATTCAAATTATTCCATTAAAACAGGAATAAATAGAAACTATAGGTAAATGGACAAATATAAAAATTATTAATAAATACTATAACAGTACATAAATAATACTAAAATAACACTGATGCTAAGATCTACATGTTAGAATTCATATCACAGCAAAATGTGAGGTAAATGAAATGCCATTGCTAAATGTATACGTTTTCAGCTAAAGGCCACTATTGTAAAATTGTTTTAAAGATATGTTAGAATTAATAAGTTTAGTTGTTTTTGATCTAACAATTATTGTGTATGTGTAATAGACATTAGTTACGGTAGTTTAAAACAAATATTTTTACAGTGTTTCATCAGTTGAACTATACCGCCCAAACATTTTGACGTGTTTTACGTCAATCCCTCACAGCCTTGTTTTTGTGTCAAATTTAATTTAGTTTGGCGCTAATGCTAATAGCTTCACATTAGAATGAAAGGCTGAGCTAAATTAAACGGCAAGCTAAATGCGACGTAATGGACAGTTTCACATTTGTTTAATTATGTTACTTAGTCGTTCTTATTAGTCAATCAGGCCTTTTGTGGCTTATTTATTTTAATTGGTAATATATTTAGCTTTGTTTTGCTGTAAAGTGTTAATAGTTTAGTCAGTTAGGCTTAGAAGTTGAGTGAAAAATAACTAGCTCCTGTGCCCCGCTAATGTTTGTATTAGGAATATAATTGTAAATTATAATGTGAAATTCTGAAGTAAATAATAACTTCAAATAATCTAATAGATGTGTTGTATAATTGTGTGAAAAGCATGTCTTAGTCATTCTTTTGACAGCTCTTGTGCTTCAATGTTTCAAAAAGAAATGAAGTCTGTCATGAAAGCTAAAGTTTGCTCACTGTTAACATATAGGGATTTGAGTGTTTAGTCTTTAAAGCTTTTCAATCAAAAATTACAACAAGGCAAAGAAAGAAGAACATTATTTGCGTTCTTTAACGAGAGCCCATGGCTTTGCCAGGAGAGTGTTTATAGAGATGTTTGGTTCTCCTGGGACAGCTGGCCATTTTCAGTAACGTACACCCATCTCACCCTGAAAGGCTCATTTCATCGACTGCTAAAAATACCAACATGTGAGGAAATACCTTATTATGTGACATACCGATCATCTGCTTATAGAAGCATTAACATTCTGTGGCTGTAGTCAGCCAGACCAGGCACAAACACAGTGGGAACGTATTGTGAGCTAATTTTACCCCAAAAATATGATCTCATGAATGATGAGGCGGTTCACAGGATATGTACAGTTTCCCTTTTTAGATTCCGTTTTTTCTGTTCCCATGGTAACGGTTTTGTTAAGGGTTCTTCGTTGCTATGAATATTGACCTGTGGCAAGAACACTGGCATGACACTCTTCCACTGCCAAATCTTTTCTTCTCCTCATCTTCCTCTTCGTCCACATTAAAAAGGCATCAAGCCGTCATGTTTGGATGTGAGTGATTGCTTAGTCACAGGTGATAGCTGACGGCTTCTCTCTTGACAAATTGTAGCTGAGTGTGTCCTTAAAATACATTTTTTCCTAAAAACTAGGTTTGCATCCCATTAATCATTGTGTAATTTGTTTGGTTGTTGCAGATATTGTTTAATGTTTTCAACTAAAAATATAATGTAAGCTTGTTGTGTATATTGCCTAATAAACTTATTCATAAGCTTGTTTAGAAATATGTAATGATTAAATGACAAATATCCCTTTTTATGAGCCCAAATATTTGAATACAGTATTTTTGAAAAAGGCCCATTGCTGACTCTGATGGGACTCATTCTGATTGGACTGACTCTGGTTGGACTGACTCTGGTTGGACTGACTCTGGTTGGACTGACTCTGGTTGGACTGACTCTGATTGGACTGACTCTGGTTGGACTGACTCTGGTTGGACTGACTCTGATGGGACTCATTCTGATTGGACTGACTCTGATTGGACTGACTCTGGTTGGACTGACTCTGGTTGGACTGACTCTGATTGGACTGACTCTGGTTGGACTGACTCTGGTTGGACTGACTCTGATTGGACTGACTCTGATGGGACTCATTCTGATTGGACTGACTCTGATTGGACTGACTCTGGTTGGACTGACTCTGGTTGGACTGACTCTGATTGGACTGACTCTGGTTGGACTGACTCTGATGGGACTCATTCTGATTGGACTGACTCTGATTGGACTGACTCTGGTTGGACTGACTCTGGTTGGACTGACTCTGATTGACTGACTCTGGTTGGACTGACTCTGATGGGACTCATTCTGATTGGACTGACTCTGATTGGACTGACTCTGGTTGGACTGACTCTGATTGACTGACTCTGATGGGACTCATTCTGATTGGACTGACTCTGATTGGACTGACTCTGATTGGACTGACTCTGGTTGGACTGACTCTGATTGGACTGACTCTGGTTGGACTGACTCTGGTTGAAGTGATTCTGGCTGAAGTGATTCACATTAAAGTAATTCTGATTCGAGTTAATCTGATTCTGATTCGAGTGATTCTGATTCAAATTCTGGTAATTTTGCATCATCACTCAAAATGTTTACCCTTTGTGTTTTTTGTTGTTGTATTTGGGCATATAAACAATAAAATATATATTTTAATTCAATAGAAAAAATATAGATGAACAAGAAATGATGCCTAGATATTTTAGATTATCTATTGTAGTAGAATATAATATAATAAATTTAAATTTTTTTTCCAGATTTAATAAAATCACCCTTTTAATATATCAGAGATGTACATCAAAAGTCCATCAAAAGGCTGAGAAATATTTGATACAATTGTTTTAGCTAGAGCGGTGAAGGTGTTTGCGTGTGTGTCTTTTTGTTTACCAGCCAATCTGTCTGTCTCTAGGTATCGCCGTGCAGTTCTGACACGCTAGAGCTGGCATGAGGGTGTGTTTGAAGCCTGCGCATGGGGCGTTTTGTGTGAGCGGCCCTCCCGTGCTCGTTTAGAGCGGTCTGGCCTCTGTTGTTTCCGGCTCCGCCTCGTATGATACAGGGCGACAGGGATGACTGCTGTACCAAAGCCATCCTCTCACAGATCACCCTGCGTGTGTTCATCTCTCTCCTCAGTGTTTGCCGGGAAATAAACAGTGCGGCCATGCTTGATTTCCTCCATTTCCTCTCTACCTCTGATCCTCAGGCGAACCTGGATGTGGCTCGCTCTTCATGAGGGTGTCGGGGAGGAGAGGAAAAAGATTTGTCTGAGACGCTTAGTGCCGTTTCCAGCAAGACGAGGGCAGTGGTGCGTTGGCTCCTTACCAGATTGGTGATTTCAACTCTCGGCAGCCCCAAAACAACGGCTGCGGGGGAAAAAACGTGCATAGATGAAAATATTTCGAGCAGCTGGTCGGGTCACCGCAGTCGGCTCACTCTCTCTCCACTCAGGATGTGTTTGTTGATTTGCAAAGAAAACAGAATGGCCAAATAAAGGTGAATCTTATGGAGAATAAAAAATGCATATGTCAAAACAGGAAGATACTAACGCAGAACTTTAAAGTATAAATTAATCAGAATAGACTCTATTAACTGCTCTTTGCTGCACTTATTGTATACGGTTGATTTGCTGCTTTTATTGTGCACAATTCATCTGCCCATATTAGGGGTGGGCAATAGGACCAAAAATATAGTAATATTTCACAATATGAGTCATTTTATTTCACAATAATAATTTTACAATGTAGTTAAAGGGGTCATGAACTGTATTGTTTACTGGTTTTTACATAAAAAATGCCATAATTTATAAATAAAAGGCATTTTTCCTACCCTGATTTTAGCCCTCTGCTCTGAACGCTCTGCTTTAAGGGGCATGTCTACTGTGAGACGTCAGTGTAAATGCCCACTGCTGTAATTGGCTGACATCTTTGCATATGAAATAGCAAAGTATTACATTTGGAACTCTCTGGAAAACTTTTAGCATGTTTTTACTATTACAGCTCCCAAGGTTAACTAATCATGAAAAGTGTTTATTATAGCATTATGTTTAGATTTATGGCATTATATTTAGATTGTGGCATGAAAGGTCGCAGTGATGAGCATGTACCTGATCACAGACCTGTTGAGCACTTGAATGCAGTGATCTCGTCATTGCAGCTCTATTTCTGCACGTAATGCTTTCCTCCTAACTAAGGGCCCTATCATATACCAGGCGCAATGCAAGTGTTTTTTTTTTTGCTATTTTCAGCCCGACGCAGTTCTCATTTTCGTGTCCGGCACCACGTTTTTCAATAGCAAATGCACTCACTCCCATCTGTTCGCCCATGGGCGTGCTGGTCTGAAAACGAGGTGTGTTCAGTTCAGGCACATTGTTGGCGCGTTGCTATTTTGAGGCAACTGAAAACAGCTGTGCCATTGACCACATTATTTTTTGTGTTATTTAAAGGGGGCGTTAGTAATATGCGCCTATAGGCGGGAGCACAATACGCGTACACGCTGCTTATTACACACACACAGGGACACAGACATTTTTTAATATTAAAAATAAGAATTCCTCTCTGGAGAAGCGTTCAGTCTTTCCGCTTGCAAATTCCGCCATGTAAATAGCGAATACTGTATTTAAATGGAATTAGAGATGAGTGTAAATGAGATTTGTTTAATACGGGAGTTTTGGTGAAAGTCCAGAACTCAGTCACTGATAAACTTGCGCTGTTTTATTGACAGCTCCAGCTATTGTAAAGGAAGCGTTCTTTGATAACTTTCTATAGTACTATAAAATGTAATCACAGTTTAAATAACACATTATTTTCATCCTACTAAGAGAAAAAATGTGAACATGACCGCTTAGTCACTGGTTTGGTTTACTGACACATAGACAAATAACGTGTGTCATTACATATCAGTAATCACTGGTCACAGATCAGCCATTAGAATTAACATGGTTACTTACATGTGGTGGCAGTACCGTCGAGTCCATATCGTATAAGTCTGTTTGCAAAGCTAGAGCTGAAATTGCGACTGATTTACCGAAGAATCCTCAGTGCAATGTTGAATACAACTGAGAGATTCACATTGTTGAAAATGAATAACCACATACCTAGAATTAGGATTCTTCGGAAGGTAATGTTATTTTTAGTCCAGTGATCCCGTACTATTGCTCCTCTCTGCTCGTCATCTCACTAACACGCCAGTGGGCGGGCCAGATTTGCAACGATGAAGTAGGCGTTGATTTTCTTCTGCTGAGGCAGCTTTACAGTAATAACAGGAAAATGATGCATTTCGGATGTTGTTCAGCTAAAGTTAGTTCAATGTTCAGAAGACATATGGAAGATATTTTTGACTATAGAATGAAATTCAATGTCTTATTTTATGTTCCAGAGAAGAAAGAGTCATACAGATTTCACATAAGGCTGGGTAAATTATTTAGCTGAACTATCCCTTTAACATAATTAAATATGCACTTTATGGACCTGAAAAGTGAACATTTGGTTGGAGCTCTTATCTGAGGATTTTTAATGCTGTAATAAAAACCCCTTATGACCCAGGGTGAAGCCTAATACACGGCTTTGGTCATCACTGACCGACTATTCCGGATTAAAGTGATCCGGCTGGTGGGTCTTTTTCTTTTTTTTGCAGCACATTACATGCGGATTGGATTGCAGGAGCATATGTACATGCATAATACACGCATGCACATATGTGCAGACTCGAATTCAGGCTGTGGCATAAATTTGCTATGGTGGAGAAACCTAGTCCCAGTTCTTATGGAAAAAGGCATTCTCACATGAAATCTTGTGTCGTTTAAGCTCAGGAATTGTTATTTACATCTAGTCCAGCAAGAGTGTATTGCAAAGTGAATATGGCACTTTGAAAAAGCTATTATACCAAGCTTCAAAGACAAACTGCTACAGCGAGGATGGTCCTACAGCACTCATAGAGTCTACACCTGTGGTGGTACAGCCATCGATGAGTATTCCCACAGGAGTAAGGTACTGTGTCTGTTGCTATGGCGACTATTGCCCTGATTATTTTGTTCTCAGGCCCACACATTTGTGACATGCTGGTTCCTAAGCGCACATTCAGATCCCATAATTCAGCTGGCGATGGGCTCAAAGAGGTTCTAAAAAGATCCACTGGGTATTGTGGCTGTGTGATCAATTACATCACTTCCTTTGTGACTGGGAGAGAGCGGCTCTTTGAACTTTACAGGAGAGAGATGTGATAGAATAACAGCCTGGCTCATGTTCTGCACACTTTTATGACTTTTTCCTTTGTTTGGTGTTTACAATAATCGAGTGCACAGGGATCAAATATATATATATATATATATATATATATATATATATATATATATATATATATATATATATATATATATATATAATACATTTTATTTATAATGCACTTTACATTAGGCAAAATCTCAAAGTTCTACAGATTTGAAACAATCAAAACTAAAATAAATAAATAAATAAATAAATAAAACAGAAAAATAAGTAACATCAAATCAATTAAAAGCTAAAAGGTGGGTTTTAAGACCACGTTTAAAAACATTTATAGTCTGTGGGGTCCAAGTGGTCAGTTTAAAACATTTTTTTATAGATTAACACCGATATATTTTATGTGTATATATATATATATATACATAAAAAATATCGGTGTTAATCTATTCTCAAAGTTGGATTGGGAGCTGTCTATATACTACGCAAGTTATGATGACTTTAACCGTGATATTTTAGCGCGGATGTATAGCTACCTAGCCGAATTGCACTGTAGGGAGCGAGAACGAGTCTTCGAACCTGCGTGTATGCTGTGAAATTACCACATCAAGCGTGAACGCTGTCTTGACGAGTCCTGACGAGCGTGACTGACATCCTGTACATATCATTTCTGCTCGTCGTCAGCGTTCTTAGAGCATTTGCAGTACATTCGCGGCAGATAGACGCAAGTGCCATTACGTACTGAAGCTTTGGTAACAAAATCAACGGTTCAAAAACAAAAATATAAAAGTGAGGTAAACAACGCTATTCATTTTGCCACCTTCTTGCTCGCCGTTGTTACCAAGTAACGGGGTAAACAGCTGCTGCTTTGATGACGCAAACTCATCCCGGTTTCGGACCCAAATAATATAATATGAACACGGTCCAGGGAGCAATCGAACTCGGGTTCGGTCCAGGCAATCGAACCAAGTGTGAAAGCACCAGTCAAAACACATCTGAACCGCTCGGTTCGCTTGTCTCGGTTCGGAGTGTGTGTGCGTTGCATGGTTCGACTCATGCGCAATGTAGCCTCGTGCCCGTATGTTACCTCAGACAGTGGGTGTCCTTTTCGCACAAAATAAGTGGTGTGTGTGTGTACATACAGTAATAGAAGTAAACGTGAAGTGCTGCAGGTCACGTCACGTGTAGAAATGGCAAATGGGAGAGATAAGGAAGGCTGCCCGGAGTTGGAGGATGCACCAGCGTCGTATAACGCCGGCTTCACACCGCATGCGCAAGCAGTGCTTATGGAGAGCGGGAGCCGCGCACCCATTGTGCATTCACACTGGCAGCGTCTTGCGCAGCGACCCGTCATTCTCGTGCTTTGATTTATGATGGGCAGCATATATCTGCAGCAAATGCGACTGTGTTCCCCTCTGTCCCAAACATGCGTATAACATGTTGTATATAAGTATTTCACATGATAAATGTATTAAAGTTAAGATATGCTTCTAGTTTTAATAATTTAAACAGGCCTTTGAAGTTTAGGCAAAAAGCTGCTCACGGTGAATTAAAGCCACAGTGTTACTGTTCTGAAAATTGCATTGATTAACATGAAAAATGTTACGCCAATGTGTCGGACTCTGTAGACAGCGTAAGCAGGAGACAGCCAGTTAGGAGATAACTTCTACATGATATAAACATTTTTTTTTTATATTGTATCCTAAATTGTGGATAACTAAGCTATATATCATATGCTGAAGTAAATTTCTGGAGTGTCAATAATTAAAAGAAAAAACAAAAACCGTACAGAACCGAAAAATGTGGTGCCACCCCTAATAAATAAATAAATAATTATATATATATATATATATATATATATATATATATATATATATATATATATATATATATATATATATATATATATATATATATATTAAAATAGACAGCTACTATAGATATCACTAAAGATATCTCTGTATACTTTACTATATTATTCTGCCCCATATATTTATGTAGAAATGCTTATTTTTGCTTATTACATGAATGACACACAAAAAAAAAATAGGAAGAGAGATTTTCAGCATAAGTAAGCATAAAATAAGTTGAATCTTTACGTACTTGTGTGGATGTTGTTAGCATATGTGAGTCTAACTGCTGGAAACAATGTGTCAAAAAATACATTAACACCTTCAAATTCCCTGCGGTGTGACAGCAGTATTCTGTGCTGTGACTATGCTAAACTCTAAAACTATTTAAAAAATGTAATTAAAACTACTACTAAAACTATAACTATTCATGTATTCAGCCTCAAATTAATTACGATACTACATGGAATGTATTTTTTGTAATTTTTGTTACTCCATGTCAATTTAGTTTATGCTCTAATGCCCTATTTTTATGTATAAAAGCAATTTTTTTGCAAGAAGCACTAAACAGAAGAAGACTTTTTTGGGGGTTGGGGGGAATATTTAATTTATTAACTTGCTATTTTGTTATTTATGTAAAAATAATATTTACCACTACATATTTATTTTTTAATAATTATATATGAACTTTGAAAAATTACATACAATTTACATATAAACATGTTTGAATAAATTAATCACTTTGATTTAAACTAATTCATTATAACTGATTTGTGGAAAAATGTCATACTTGCGAACCGTCATGTAACACGAGAAAGGAGTGTGAAACTAACCTACTTGCCGACAAGAAACATAGCAACTTGGTGCCCTTCTTGCAACATAGCTTTTTATTTAAGGTACTCGTGTTGCTTCTCAGTATATACTGAACCTGACCTAAATTTTAAGCATCAGCAGATCGCAAAGCCCATGGTTCAGACCTTCTGCGCAAATGCAGACACAACTGTTAAAAGATTGATATCACCATAGATGAAATGGCCTAGAGTACCATCTCCTGTGCTAAAACACACAACACATACGCACGGGCTGACATGTATTATAGTTTTTCATCTGCTGATAGAGAAGTGGCTGTATTGCTTTATTTCAGTGCCACACAATTTGATCCTGTTTTTGGGGTGCCATCCAGTATGTTGAAGCTGTATTTCACCTTAACATGTGCGACCACCGCCCCATCCCACCCCAGTTCCCCTAAGATCCCCTGGACCGTGCATGTGACAAAGTGACATTTTGGGATCAGAGGGTTCGCAGCCTGAGAAATGTGCCATGCTTAAATAATCCAACAGGTCAAAAATTTCAACTGCTGAATTATAGATGCCCGGCTGTCAGTGGGGAGACGTGTGGTGGCTGTATAAGAGCAGGGCCATATTTGAGGCTACAGGCTCAGAGCGTAAACCAGTGGACCCTGGCGCAGGTTATCAGACGTTGCTATGGAAAAAGGAAGAAAAGCCTCCTGGGAGTTTTTTATTATGGCCATTTTGTGGTAGTAAACAGCACAGAACTACGCTGAGAGGCCTGGACTTCACGTCTGAGTGCTTTTGTCCTGATATCAAGATATCTTCATCACTCCCTCTTTCTCTCTCTCTCTCTCTCTCCCTCTTACTCTCTCTCTCTCTCTCTCTCTCTCTCTGGCAGTGTTTGATGCTGAGGAGAGTTATGTGCTTCTCAGCCAGACTCTGTCTGCCATATTAATTGGTTCCATTAGTCTTGGCTGTTAGGAACACCTGTGATTTACAGGTTGAGGTAATAACGGCAGGCCATAGAGCAAACTAACTTTTAGATTTGAAAGGAAACGTTCACAAAACATTTTTAATTCAGTCTAATTATTCACTTTCATGTCGTTCCAAATTTTTCTTCTTCTGTGGAACATGAAAGATATTTTGAAGATTATTTAATTTTTTTTTGATACAATAAGTCAATAGAGTTTACAACATTGTATCCCATTGACTTTCATTGAAACAATAAGAAATGTTTCATCTGACACTGAAGACTGGAGTAATGATGCTAAAAATTCAGATTTTCCATCAAATATTAATTTTAGTATTAAAGGAACACTCTACCGTTTTTAAAAATAGGGCTTATTCAACATCTTTCCTACATTTAGATATGTGGGCAAATGCATTTTTGTCTCAGTGCATGCATTGTTTTAGTTTGGCAGGGTCGCCGCTAGCTTAGTTTAGCATAATGAATGGAATTAGTGATGCAGATTAAGACTAGGCGATTTATAGGCAGATATTGACTTGGGACTATATTATGGGGAAGCACAGGCGAAGCTCTGCTACTTTTATGTGTTGCGTGATATCTCTGTGCCCAAGTAGCAGTACTTTGCCTATGTTTCCCCATAATACAGTCCCAAGTTAATATCTGCTTAGGAAATCACCTCTTAATCTGCATCACTATTTGTATTAGTTGTGAATACACGGGCCACAAGAAGTAATTAGTGGGTTTTTAATTATTTTTTTTATCACTTTTACTTGGGACATGCTAGCTAGCAACATAGGATTCCATTCATTATGCTAAGCTAAGCTAGCGGCGACCCTTCCAAACTAAAACAATGCATGCATTTGCCCACATATCTAAATGTAGGAAAGATGTTGAATAAACCCTATTTCTAAAAACAGTGGCGTGTTCCTTTAAACATCTTAAAGGATTAGTTCACTTTTAAGTAAACTTTTGCTGATAATTTACTCACCCACATGTCGTCCAAGATGTCCATGTCTTTCTTTCTTCAGTCGAAAAGAAATGAAGGATTTTGATGAAAACATTCCAGGATTTTTCTTCATATTATGGACTTCAATGGACCCCAAACGGTTCAAGGTCCAAATGACAGTTTCAGTGCAGCTTCAAAGGGCTTTAAACAATACCAGACGATGAATAAGGGTCTTATCTAGCGAAACGATTGCTCATTTAAAAATAAAATAAGAAAGCTTTATATTTTTATATTCATCACTGCACCTGTTAGTGGGTGGGATATATTAGGCATCAAGAGAACATTTTTTCCTCAAAGTTGATGCTTTAGAAGCAGGAAAAATGGGCAAGCGTAAGGATTTGAGCAAGTTTGACAATGGCCAAATTGTGATGGCTTGACGACTGGGTCAGAGCATCTCCAAAACTGCAGCTCTTGTGGGGTGTTCTCGGTTGGCAGTGGTCAGTATCTATTAAAAGTGGTCCAAGGAAGGAACAGTGGTGAACCAGTGACAGGGTCATTGGCGGCCAAGGCTCAATGATGCACGTGGGGAGCAAAGGCTGGCCTGTGTGGTCCGATCAAACAGACAAGCTACTGTAACTCATATTGCTTAAGAAGTTAATGCTGGTTCTGATAGAAAGGTGTCAGAATACACAGTGCATCACAGTTTGTGGCGTATGGGGCTGCATAGCCGCAGACCAGTCAGGGTGCCCATGCTGACCCCTCTCCACCACCGAAAGTGCCAACAAGTGGGCATGTGAGCATCAGAACTGGACCACGGAGCAATGGAAGAAGGTGGCCTGTCTGATGAATCGTGTTTTATTTTACATCACATGGATGGCCGGGTGCATGTGCATCACTTACCTGGGGAACACATGGCACCAGGATGCACTATGGGAAGAAGGCAAGCCGGCTCAATCCAATCGAGCATCTGTGGGATGTGCTGAACAAACAAGTCCGATCCATGGAGGCCCCACTTTGCAATTTACAATACTTAAAGGATCTGCTGCTAACATCTTGGTGCCAGATACCACAGCACACCTTCAGTCCTCGATCGGTCAGGGCTGTTTTGGCAGCAAAAGGGGGACCAACACAATATTTGGAAGGTGGTCATAATGTTATGCATATCGGACACAGTAAAATAATATTGTGTTTATCAAAACATTTCATATGTTTTTCAAGAATTCTGATTTAATTAGCATACAAAACACAACAAATGCTGGTCTCTAGGTTTACTCCTCTTTTTCGCAGGTATGATGCTTATCATGGCGCAGGGTTTGCTCTTTGTGTGCTCATATTTTTGACATGCAGCATCCACATCCGTCACGTCACGCAGGGTGAGGCGATTAATATTCCGTGTGCTGTGCAGATGCCGATTTCAGGCGGTTGATGCAGCTCAGACCCAGTCAGCCTACTTCAGAGGGAGTTAGGTAATGCTCTGATTCACCATGGATACTGAGAGAGCCGAGTGTTTTCATATTCACTATGTGTTTTCACGTCGAGCATTTGCCGTGTGTGAGCCGCTCAGAGGATCAGCGGGGCCTGCAGGCTTGAGCTAAAGCCTGTCAAGGTCACCCTGTAACAGTATGACAGGCTGAGACTGTCCTCCTTGCTGCAGTCAGTAAGTGAATTGAAGAGCAATCCTCTTGATTTACTGAAGCTGTTTACACCTGTTGATTGAGAGCTTTCAGCGGCGTGCTGATATGCACTGTGTAATTAAGGACTGAAAATTCTCTGTTAGCTTAATTGTCTAGTTCTGATATGACAAGATGAGGATTTCGTGTGTGTGTGTGTGTTTGTGACCTAGCTATATTTTGAAAAACAGCATGACTTTAAATTCGGTATTAGTCTATATTGTGTTTTATTTCTTTATTCTCATTTCTATATATATATTTTTTACATTTGATTACCTTTTCCATTGTCTAACGGTCATATTTTTTTAACATTAAATTATGTAAAACAATAATTTTATAATATTTATAATTTATAATTTTCAGCTAATCTATAATATATTTATAAATATCTGCCATGACATGAAAATAATTATTGGCTTATCATATTTGCCAAAATGTTAATATCTGTGCATCCTCCTTAAATACTAAATTATGTCTGTATTCAATTAAAAGTACCAAATGTTATATTGTAGGGTAAGGATTTTTTATATTAATTTGATTGAAAAAAAAATTAGTGTTGCTTTGCAAAACCGATTTTAATCGCTTTGCTTCAATATATGATCTTTTGGACTGAGGAGGAATTTAATACATTAAAACGTTGAGCTTGAATTTGATTATATGATCCCTTGAAGAACAATAGAAGTCAACGCAAAGTCCCCGTTTAGGTTTAGTTTGTTGAACGTAGTATATTAAGTACCAGATCCTTCAAAGTGTTTTTGAGTAGAAGACTTTCGCCCAGATTCCAGTGGTGAAGACAGAATCATCTGATCGTCTTGTTCATCCAGAATATATAAGAGCCAGCCCTGATAGAAGTCATCCAAGATGACAAGAGGCATCTCCATGGCAACTTGCGGAATACATTGATGTCGCCAGCCCTCCGTCATGAAAAGACTTGGATCTCAGGAATTAGAGAGGCAGTTAGTTGTGACCCTGCTCAGCTGCTCTCCTTACTTTCCCTCTCCCAACCTCTTTGTTACTCGCTCTCACTCATGTCATGCCTTCATAGGTTTCTTCAGCTTAGGGGACTTTTATATCTCAGTTGTTGATTTTTATTAATATCCATTTTAACTTCTATGTATGAAGGTCACAATAAAATGCATCACATTAATAACCTGTCTGGACGATTGTTCCCTCATGCCTTCATCTTTATTTTTTCTACTTTTCAAATGCTTTTATCCATATTATTTTCATATTTTAAAACGACCCATAAAAATCATATCATAAACATATCAAATATTATATTTATTTCTTAACAAAAAGTAGATTAAAGATTTTATTTTGTATGTTTAAAAAAAAAATGTTTGAACAATATATCTAAATAATGAGTAGAAGAAACATAAATCATATTAATATTTCTTGTGCAGAAAGTGTAACGCCTCTCGCAGTTACACTTACTTTATAAGTTGAATACGGAAGGCGGTCTGCCGGAAGCTAGATATTTTACTTTATTAAGTTTTAAATATCGATATTTTATTTACAAAATCCCATCGATTCGCTTCAGAAGGCCTTTTTTAACCCCCCCCCCGGATCTGTGTAAATTATGTTTATTACGGATAGATGCACTTTTTTTGAGCTTCAAACTCAGTGGACCCTGTCACTGGCATTATAAATCTGGGAAGCGTCAGGATATTTATTAATATAACTCTGATTGTGTGTTCATCAGAAGAAAGTCATATACACCTAGGATGGCTTGAGGGTGAGTAAATCATGGGGACATTTTCATTTTAAAGTGAACTACTCTTTTTAGGTCCGGTTACATTTGCCATTGTTTAGTGAACTGTCATTGGCAAAGTCCTGCCATTACATTAGGAATCCATGCGATTAGGAATTTCGAGTAAGGGGTGAAAGATTTGCTCACGCAGAGATTTTTTTAGCGAATTCGCCACGTTGACCAACTGAAAGCTGCCTCCGTGTGAGCTGTGCTTCTTTCAATGCTACACTATTGACAAAAGTCAGTAGACTTTTTTAGCAGCAAAATTTCACTGACTCACCTTTTAGATTGCAATGTTATTGCATAAAAGTTATCAACATTGTGTTTATACTTTGTTGGTTACTGAACTTGCGCTGAACAAAAACTCTGCGTCTTTAAGTGGTGTTGAGTGGATTCTGATTAATTTAAACATCTGATTGGCTATTGTGTTCACGCACTCAACAGATATGTCTGTGATTGACCACAAAGCTCAATGCTGCAAAAACGCATGGAAAATAGAAACCCTTGACTCTCTTCACAGAGCGCTTACACAAACACACACAGGAGCGTATTAAAGCAGCCGGCTATCATCGGGTAACAGTACTGCAGAACGTAAGGGGCATCGTAACATTAAATTAACAAATAAATCTTTTTTTTTTTCTTCGGGACAAAGAATCATTTTGCCGGCTGCCAAAATGTTTTCAACCCCTGCATTTACTGACATTGTTTGTTCCTAAATGAAATAAAAGTGTGTTTTAGGGTTTAATTTCTTAAAGTCCACAGGGCCAAAGTGCCTTTAGTTGAAGAATGGGCAAGTTGCGTCCACTCATCACTTCTCCCCTCCTCCACGGCCCTCCTGCCATGAGCGAATGCCTGACCTTTTCCTCATCCCTGGCTCTCATAATGGTCCAGCTTGTCAAATTATTATTTTTCTGCTTTGATTAGCTCTCACCTCGCAGACCCTTCACACTGATGTGTGCCTCGCCTAATGTTCCCTCTCACCCATTAGAGCTCTGTTGTACTCCTGGAGTCATTTGTTTGGTGACAGAGCGTTGGCGAGAATAAAATGAATGTTGACTTTTATCCAAATGGGGGTTTGAACTCACTAGTTTGGTGAGGAGGGGGGTCTAGCGCGCCAGACTCTATTATGACTCAGTTCGCTGAGTGTAAATAGCCATTTTATTGATTCATAAAACAATAAGACACATTCACCTGCTGTCTCTGAGGTTACATAACTAGACCATCTTTTTAAAGCCATGTCATCAGAAAACAAAGCTAACTTTTCTTTTTGTCCTGCTTTTCAGGTCTGCATATTTTTCTCTGTATGGAATTACATGCTGTGTTTTAATTTATTAGAAATGCATTGTTCGAACTTTGGCGTAAAGCGATAGTTCACCCAAAAGATTACTTTCAGGAGATGTTTTTTAACAATATTTTTGTCCATAAATTTGGACCCCATTGACTTTCATTATGTAGACGATCTTTGTTTTACACAGAATACAAATTCGGAAGACACAAATAAATGCTTTTTTGCTGAACTATCCGTTTAAATGTTATCCAAAATGCTATTTCTTGTTGATTGAGCTTGGTCTATATAGCTTTAATTAAATGTGTGAGTTCATTTTGGATAAGCGCTCAACCTGAAAGCCCATTTTTATGATAATTTTCACCTTGTAATGAGGTTTGAAGGAAGGTTTCCTCTCCTAATGCATCATGACAGATAACCAGTCAATAACCTGCCAATAACTTGTTTGGCCTTGTCCTGCAATCTTTAGCTCCCGTGTGCATGCAATACATGCTCAGCTAATCTATAAGGCAACAAAATTGACATTAATGGTTTTATTAGACTCCTAATGGTGACTGCAATTGTTGCCCCTGTCAGGCATATTCCTCCTAACAGACTGCTTAAGTCGAACATTTATTTATTTATTTCTCTCGACTGAAAAGAAGATTGAGCTTTTAAAGTTGTTCCCGTGAGTTTGACGAACGCAAAGGCTGGAGTGAATTAATCTTCCCGGTAATGCGTTTTCATTTGATTGAATAGAATCCAGCGCACTATGGCATTCAGGGAATCGGGTTTTATAGAGGCCTGGCCAGACGCGCATGGATTCTCCATGCCAATGGACCACTCACTGACCCAGGACGAGGAGAAGGGATGTGTGGGATGGAATCCCCAAAGTGTTCGCAGTTCTCTCCTAATTGATTATGTGTCACGGCGATACTTCCAGTATAGGACCGCCTCGTTAAAAGCTTCTGTTTGTACGCCTGCTGATTTACGTCGGAGCATTTGCGAAGAGAGACACAGAGATGGAATTCTAAACTAAGACCTCAAATAATGGCATGATGTGATTTGTGAATGCACTCAGTGTGATTACCTCGGTGCTGTGATAGATCCATGCAAGCTGTTGACTGAGGGTTCCAGCACAAGAGCACATGAACACATGCCGCTAGACAGTCTGTCTCCACTATATGCTGCTATGAAAACTTTGTGCATTATATAGGCAGCATTTTTCACTTAAAAGCTAATCTTTTTCAGTCTTGATACTCTAACTCTTACCTCCTTCTTTATTACTCTCATGTTGTTTTCAAGCATCTAGTTGGTGGATCTTGTCCAAGCAATTACAATGAATTGTACATTTTAGTGTTGTGATGCCTAACTTCTCTTATAGCATTTAAACAATCGATTTGACTTTTTATGGTTTTGAAAGAGTATAGAATTGTATTATCAGCCATTTGTAGGCATTTGGCGATAAGATGGAAATAATTATTGGCTTATTTTTACCAATAGATTATTGGTTTCAACCTTCAGAGAGGATGTGAACTGCATTCCAAATCTTCTGAATCCATATGATAGCTTGTGTAGAAAGCAGATGAGAAATTTAAGACATTATTCACTGAAAATCGACTTTCTTGCTGTCTGATTGGGAAGAATTGTTCTTTTGAGTGGGTTCTTTTCAATAAATAGTACTTTTTCAAAGTTCAGGAACTTTTGGGGTGGGACTTGGGCGCTGAACATGCTGATTGGTTGACTCCATGCAGCATTTTATTTCGACCACAATTTTTAAAAGTCTGTTGCCGAGCAGTAGCAGACCTATGGACCGACGATGAGGTTCAGGCTTTATTAAGCTTATATGCGGAGGGCGAATTCCAGCGGGAACTGGAAAGTGCCCCCCAGTCTTACGTCGCCAGAGTAATCTTCACGGTACTTTAGACCACGATGGAAACGAAGACAGTAAAAGGTCTAGGGGGGAAAAAATTCCTGGGAAAAAAGTTATTCGGTAGAATAATTTCGGTGGAAGCTGGGCTTAATATTAACATAGGTCTTAAAGCTCCTGATCATAACTCTTCTTTGCTCACTCTCTCTACTCCAGCATCATATGCCCCCTAATGCTGATTGGCTGCACGTTTGTTGTGGTGCTTGGTCCGACCAACTTTTCAACAGTGTTTTTGTAAAATTGCTTACTGCACTTTTAATTTGAATCATCATTAATTTATAATTACGGAACACTGCATTTGACATGTGGAAGAAAAAATAGATATTGTGGCCATGGATTAAGAATTTGTTCCAACGTCTTATTAATTCATGGTCATGTTTTATTAATTTGTTTCCTTCGTTTTAGTTAAATCATGGCTACTTAGTGCTAATTCGTTCCCTTGTTTTAATTTAGTTAAATTATGGCCAACTTATGGGAACTAATTTGTTCCCAACAAAAATGAGGGAATTAATTAATAAGTTGTTAAAATTATTAATTCATGGGCTAAGTATTTTTTTTTCTTACACGTATCATGTGTAAGGCTCCGTAAATGTATCTTTCCTTTTTAGAGAGCTGTTAACTTGTGAATTGCTTAGGGCCCTAAAAGTTTGAATAAATGTTTTTCATTATATTTAATTAGTCGCAGAAGAAAAAAGTTTTTTGGTAAACTGAACTGAATCAACTGATTCATTGAAACTATCTGATTCATTCGCGATTCAGACATTATACTTCTCTCATGAAAACGCCAAACAGATTTTCAATGAATGAACACTTGAAATGTTTCTCGCACAAAGCTATCGAATGACTGTACATATTTTAAAACTTCACACAAATTACTTTCATATTTTTATGATCCATTTGCATCATTTTTGAAGCATCACTACAGTCCGCTACAACCAATGGCAGTCAGAAAGGACTGTTCAGAAAGAAGTTTTATTTTTTGTAATTCCTTTTGATGACACTGAAGTTGCACATTTCATCTCAAAATCAGTTGCAGTTGGTAACAAATTCAGAAATCATATGGATGGACCTCATTCAGTAGTACTGATGGGGTCTTTGGAAAGTCATTTTGGATGCTGATATTGTCAAACGTGATATCATAGCAGGGGTTTATAGTTTCTCTGAGCTTTCATCTGTTCTGTGGCTACAGCTGCTTGTGTAATTCACCACACAAAACAGGATTTGGATCGATTTACTTCAGAATTATTCCTGTCATCTTATCGATGTGGCAGCCATTGACATGGTTGGTCTGGAACCTCCTCAGAGTAAAAGTGATTTTGGAAGGGCCCACCGTGGGGAGTCTATCATTTTAACCAGCTAATCTAAATGTAAATGAGCATCAGGCATGACCCCCATCTTCGGGGGAAAAAGTAAAATGTTTACAGAGAGGAAGAGGATTTTCTTTAGAACCAGTTCTGGAAGCACAGATACACTCACCGGTGAAAGGGTCATTAAAAAAATTGCATGTGAAGTCATCATAACTGACAAATGCTAAATAAAATCAATGTGGCAACTGGCATGTTTTTCTGCATGTGTCATGTATTTAAATGTTAATATTCATACCCACTTCACAATCAATCAAATTTACATGCGAAACCAAATAAGATTGACAGCCGTTGACAGTTGGTGTAACACTCTTCTTGGTTCTGTCACGACTCTCTTTACACATTTGTGTGTGTCCGGGTTCACAGGGGTCTCTTATAAAATACGGAATACGGCTAGCTGGGATCATGTCCTGTCTATTTGATGAGAGAAGGTTCTCGTGCAAGGTCGAGCACATCGAGATGGCAGTCCCTCTTCTTCCTTCCCACGCTGTCACAGACAGATGCAAACCCCAAAAAACAGGTGGCAATATTATAGCTCTGCTTCTTTTCACTGACGAGAGATGCATTGCAAACCTTGGCTGATCATTGTGGTCTGATGATCCTTATTCGATTACAGTCTGATTGCTGATGGATGAACAATATATCTTTACCATAACGGTTATGTGCCAATATTAGATTAAAAAAAAATGAATATTTAAGAGTGCTTTTAAGTTATTAGTGAATGTTGCCTAAATACCAAATTTAAATTGACTGATTTTAATTTTTGTTTATTTGTAAATGAATGAACTAAAATAGCCTTAATAGTATTTCATATATAGATATTAAAAATGTAAATATATGTTTTCAAATATTTAAAATGTGGACTACCATTCAAAATTTTGGTGTTTTTTTATTATTTTATTTAAAATAACTGTTTTAAGTATTAATAATGTATTTTAAAATGTAATTTATTCCTGTGACGACAAAGCTGATTTTTCAGCATCATTACTCCAGGTCTCAGTATCACATGATCCTTCAGAAGTCATTCTAGGAAACCACGATATATATATATATATATATATATATATATATATATATATATATATATATATATATATATATATATATATATATATATATATATATATATATATATATTTTCAGAATTCCATGTTGAATAAAAAGTTCAAAAGAACGGCATTTATTTAATATAGAAATATTTGTTAACATAATAAATATCTTTACTGTCACTTTTGATCAGTTTAATGCATCCTTGCTGAATAAATGTATTCATTTCTAAAATACTGACCCCAAACTTTTAAATTGTAGTATATATACATTTTAATATCTACCATTTATCGGTTATCAACCATGACATGCAAATTATTATTGGCATTGTCCAAAATTTTATATCAGTGCATTCTGACTCTAAATTGATTTTGTGCAATCTGAGTCGATTATTATTAGTCTAATCATGGGTTAATTAGTACAGAATACCGTCTTGGTCTTGGGTTGATTATTGCAGCTCCGGGTCAAAGAAGAAGTCCTTAACTTATAATCAGACTCGGATAATCAACTCGGGGTAAGGCTGGAGTATTCAAATAAGAGTCTACCTTCGAGTCTGATTCTAAGCTAAGTTCTTCTCTTTGACCCTGAGCTGAGTGTTAAGCTCTGATACTGAGCTGAATGGTACAGTATGCAGAGTAAGAGATTTAGGCTGTGGATTTAGGCTGTAGTAGATTGACTCAGTGGACCCAGATTTAAAAAAGCTTTACACAGAGCCCCAGACCACTTTATTGACCCACGAATGGCTTGCGGATCCAGCCAAACCACTTCTTTTTAAAGTATCGTAAGTGCAATATGCAAATCTCCAGCTTTTGTAGAGCCTAAATATGAGGGCTTTTGATGTTTTTGAAAAGCAGTGGATTTAGGGTGTTTAATTGAATTGGACCCACTTACTCCCACTAATCTGTTATTCAATTTCTAATTTTCACATACGGTACCTTTAGGAGCACATTTGAAAGAGTCTGGCATGTGGGACGTGGTAAGTCTATTGGTCTTTTTTTTCCCTGCCACATCTGTGCTCAGAGCTCCAACAGTGCACTGGGACTGATTGTTATTTCATCTGCCTCCGTTCCAAAGCCAGCAAATCACTCAACAGAGCATCAGGTTGTCCAGCGGCAGGACTAATCAAGCAATGTCTTTATTAGTCAAGTGGACAAAAGGGTTTCCATCAGCACTCACTTTCAGTGATTAGCAATTCTCTTTAGGTCATCGATGTGGTGATGGTACCTGTTCCATATGCATGGGAACTTTGAGTCATGAAATTGACCTTATTTAATTTTCTTAATGTGGGGTTCTGGTCTGATGCATTATTCCAAAGTAAAAAAAATCGTTTTTTTATATGGGACATTAAAGTAATTATATAGTGATAAAGTGTTAAACATAGTGTACCGTATGACACACAATTTTGTTGTTGTTTTTTTAAATGTGTAATATTACAAATAGTGTAGCATTTTAGTATTAGCCATTTAGCCGGTTGTCAGTTATATCAGCCAATATGGCTGCTAATTATTAAAGAAAAATTTGATATTGGATTAACCCTGTGTGTAAAATAGATTTATAACTCACCTGTTTAAATTATATGAAGCCTTAAAGGTGCACTATGTGGTATTTTTGTAGTAAAATATCTGAAAACCATTAGGCCAGTGTTATATATTTTGTTCAGTTGAGTACTTAGAATATCCCAAATGTTTCCAACTATTTGTAAATTGTGAGAAAATTGCTATTTTAACCAAGGAGCTGGGACGTCTGAGCATAGCGTCTGAGGGTGTCGCCTGTCAATTGTGTCATATCTGCGTAACCCTCGGTTTCCGGTTTTATTTGGAAGAAACGCTAACTCTTAGCAGTGTGGAACAAGTGTCACAGCAGCCACCGAAGGAAAGCATAGAGTAACATCATAACATAATTTTCAACACACTCAAATGTATCTAATATGATAAACAGAGCTACGTTACCTCATACTCGTGACCGGAAAAGCGGAAATAGGGCCGGCGCCCGGCGACTGTGTCCCGTCATAATAAAAGTCCCGCTACCCGTGAGGCGTGTGTTGTTCCTCTCATTAACAATCGCTCCAGCGGCCTTGCTCAGCTCCACAACACTCGGTCCTGCTCTGCTCATACTACAGTAATGTTAATAACCGCATCCATCAACAAGATTTCTGCCAGAGTCCTATCCCGATTCTTTTCCACCGGGTTTGAGGTGAAGACCACATGTCCCAAGATTCTGTGCTCAAACTTGGCGTCATCAAACTACGCCTTTGTTTTGAATAGGCAACATCTAGCAGACGGAGAAGTTGCATAGTGCAACTTTAAAGTTCTTTAAAATTAAGGGTGTGGGAACTTGAATGACAGGTGGATTGCCATTATGGTCAAGCTAGGTGGGCGTGGCTTCAGCAACCAGGCATCTCAGCTCCACCCACGTCCTGCCTCTATGCCCATTTTCAGTTATCCAGGAGTGACATGCTGCCAAGATGTCAACGGCCAACTTTAGGTTTCAAAAATGCTCTTCAGAAACCTACGGATGACGTCACAGACAGTATGTCCGGGCTTTAGGGTTTCAGGTAGGCCTACATTAGGTTTATTTAACAATAATCAAATATAAAAATAAAAAACTGCTTAGTCTTCACTGTATGAATTAAAAATACACTGATTCTTATTTAAGTTACAAAAGTTTGATTTGATTAACATTAAGCAGGTTTATTCGGCTGTTGTCACTTTAAGAGATGCACGTATCCAATATAGACATAACCAACTGTTATTACGTGAATTCCCACCAACATGGGCATTTTGACATAATGTTGTGTGTGTTTGGCCGTATAAGCTACGGACGAGAACTGACATCAGGATTACGTGCTCTCCTACGCGTGTGAGTAGGTCCTACTTCTGAACCTGCTTTAGAACCTGATAATGTTAAGCAGGTCACATGTATGTAACAGTCACGTGTCTAGTCTATTTTCTACTGCTGTCTGTGTCGAAACAAAAGCTTAGAGTTTTTGTAATCTTTTAAAGTATTAAAATCATTCCGTTATTGTAAGCCATAGCAATATTTCGATATATCGCGCAGCTATATAATAACTTCCACTTTCTATTCCACTGATTTGCACACAGACAAGATTCAAACATTTGTCACCCAAATGAACACCACCATCACTGCTTAGTGTGAACATTGTGTAGAGTATGAGATTGTACTATAATCTAGACGAGTTTTCAGTCTTGTCACGGCATAAGGAAATTATTAAGTTAAACGACAACCTGTTTCTCTTTATATAATGAATATCAGAGTATCGCGTTACTGCTCCACTGAACTGCTGCATGAAATCGTGTTGGTTCAATCTCCTCCGTTAACATTTAGATGTATGAATGAAGACGTGTTCCAGAAAACAAGTCTTGCATGAGCTTTCGCTAAGGCCTCAGTGGATTCAATATTCTGTGAGACTAATGGAGAATTATCACTCTGGTGTTTGCTGACTCTCGCTTTCTCTTACAGTCACCATAGTTACCTGATCTCCCATGACTACAAGTGTTCCATCACCTTAAGAAGAGATGCGTTTATCATTGTGGAAATTATACCTCAATAAACAGTTATATGAGCCAATTCCTCTTAATACAAACAAAAAACCTGCTTTTCGACAGTCTCTCGGCCTTTATGCTTATGTTCTGATATGCGTTGTATCCTCTGGATGATTGTGTGGGGAAAACAGTTTTGATGTATCTGATCTGATAAGGTCTATCGCAACTGAAACCATCCACATCGGCCTTTCCTGTCAATGTGCTGTGCTTCCTGTTATCTTTGTGTGTGTGTGTGTGTGTGTGTGTTTGCAGTGCTTGTTGATATTGACACCTCTCTCTCGCTTGTACAATTCTTGCGGCCTTATCGCTGAGCTTCTACAAAGGGGTCAAGGGAAGAGTACTTCCTCTGGGGAAAGACATATTTCAATTTAAGTATGGTTTATTCATCGAGTTACCAGGGCAAAGCTGAGCGCTAATGTACGTTCTCTGTCACCGAGCAATGAGGCTTTTACATGTCCGAATTCGTGGCCTTGCATGAATTTCAAAGATTCGACTGGCCTTCATTCCCACAAGTGAATTTTTCATGCGTTTTTGTTTTATTTGAGAGGTCTGTGTCAGTTGAGTAAAACTCTCTTTGATGGGGAGGTTCATTACCAGAGCGCTGGAGAGACCATGCCTCAGCAGTTTTCTGATATACCCCCTCCCATGAGGATATACAGGCAAAAGAAAAACATGTTGACTGCGTTGTTTCCACATCAGACAACGGTTTTAACTGTCAGAAATAGCAGTTAGCCCTTCAGGCGCAACCTTTTGTTTAGTAATTTGATCCGTGTTCAGCTGTCCAGGGCTAAAATACATAGCTCATTGTTACTTTTTGAAAGGCATAATGGGATGTGTGTGAACGATGGGGTTGTGTAAATATAAGGAGTGATGTCATTTAGGAAGGTCAAGGAGTTTGGGCTTGATGTGCAGAAAAAAAATAGCTTTTGACACTTTTGCAACTACAAATCTTTTGAGTTTCAATTAGGGATGCACAAATAGGTATATATTTTTGATAATATTTTAATTTCTTTTATCTTTTTTTTAAATATTATATGCTCATTTAACCTATTTTTACATTTCGATTTCCCTTGCCATCATCTAACGCTCACTTGGTTAAAATTAATTTTTACAAACATTAATAACACTAACTCTTTCCCGCCAGCGTTTAAAAAAAGTTGCCAGTCACTGCCAGGGTTTTTGACCATTTTCACCAAAATTGAATAGATTTATATGATGTTTAATATTGAAGATTACATGTGATCGTTTGTTTTACTGCACCTCGCATGTGTTTTGATCAGGAGATTCTGTACTCATTCAGAAGATGCGTAATAGCGCCCCCTAGCATCTAACAGTGAAAACAAGGAAACACAGAAAATTCTGTTTTTGGCGGGAAAGAGTTAAAGGATTAGTTCACTTTAAAATGAAAATGACCCCATGATTTAATCACCCATTAGCCATCCAAGGTGTAAATGATTTTCTTCTGTCTGATATACACAATCAGAATTATATTAATAAATATCCTGACGCCTCCAAGCTTTATAACGGGGTTGCATTAAGTTTGAGTAAGAAAAATATCCATATTTAAAACTTTATAAAGTAAAATATCTAGCTTCCACCAGACCGCCTTCCGGATGTTTTGAAATTAATTTGTTGCATTTTGATTTTTGTGTTTTGATTTGATTTTTGCATTGCACTGTGTGTTTTATTTTTGAATTTATTTAGACAAAATAGTATTTTACTATACATTTTTAATATTTAATTTCAATTGACCATTTATCAATTATGGGCCATAACAATTAGTTATGTTAGTCGAGAATAATTATTGACTTATCAGTATTGCCCATTGTTTTAATATCTGTGCATCCCTCCCTACATAAATCAATTTTAAAACTCATTGAGATGATAAAATATTCCAAAACTAATTCAACTTTCCTGAGCTATTTTTGCAGTTACATTTAACCAGCGGGTCCCAGCATGATTTTAGTATGCGGTCAGTTCCTCAAGTTCACACAGTCCTACAAAAATAGTTTTTTACTTCTTGAAACTAAACATTATATTAATGTATCACTTAAACACAACTTAATGTGAAATATTTTGCTTTAAAAAAAAAGTGCTATTTTTAAAACAAATGTAAGTTATTCTAGTTTAAGTTGTGAATATGCATATTTTTCTTACAAAAACACATCACTTCGCAATCAGAAGGTCTTTATCAACCCCCTGGAGCCGTATGGATTACTTTTATGATGGATAGATGCGTTTTTTGGGGCTTCAAAATCTCAGTTACTGTTGACTCCCATTATAAAGATTGGAAGAGCTGTATATGTAATTTTTTATGTAACTGATTGTGTTTGGCTGAAAGAAGAAAGTCATTTATCCCTAGGATGACTTGAGGGAGAACTAACCCTTCAAGTTTTCATTTTGAGGACACTGCATCTGCTGTATGTTTTGCCCTTCACACTCCCACAAACACAGGTAGATTATCCAGCACATCTGACGACTCGGCCTATTGCCTGATTAGATCCCTGTGGAATACTCCCTCACACCAAACAGGAAACCAATGACATCACAATATCCTGTCTTTTTGGAACACAGCCCTGTGACATCAAAATCCTCGCACTGCACAGTTGAAAAACCTTCATATAGAGAGCTAAAGATGGGTTATATTATACAAATCGATGCAATAGCTCTGTCAGCTTTGGTGTAATGCTATAACACTAGACCCTAGCATTGCTTGTGCTCTTCTAGGCACTAGAAAGGCCCATGAAGGACTTGTAAATATTCTCAGTGCTTGTAATCCTCTTAGATAAATAGAAGAGAATTTTTGCTTGTGAGGTTGCGATTTCCATAGAGGCAGATTCTTTCCACCGAAGCCCATTATTAAGACGTTTATGTTGTGGAAAAGGCAAAAGGATGGTTTCCTGTATTCTGTGAGCCATAAGCTCCACCACCTGTAACATGTAATTACACTGTGCGCTCACGAAAAACGAAGAATTGTAATGTAGAGCTTATTACTGAGTGGAATGAAGCCATTTTGTTACATGTGTTTGCCTAAGATACCATCATGTTAGCATAGGCTCGCTCAGTGTATTTCAGCTGAGAAGAGATTCATATACTGTAGGGTTTTTTTCCCAATGTAGTCACATCCAGATGTAAGATCATCCAGAAACACATGGGGTGATCTGATCTCCTGGAGCCCGGCCTGCAGCACGGGACTGTTTTACATTCAGCTCAGAGTCTGTTCTGAAGGAATTTCAGAAGGGTTGATTTACAATCAGATCCCATTCCAGTCTATAATGATGATATTATCAAGAATAAGTCTTACATAGAGCTGGATAATATATTGAAAATTGAAGATGATGTTGCTGATATATAATACGATTAAGCAACATTGTAAATATTAGGATTTTAATGCAATGTTAAGTTTCTTAAATTCTGTCATTAAAATAATTTCACATTCAGCTAATGCTATTTCATGCATTCTGATTTATTTACACTGTTAAAGAGTTAGATTCTCATGCTAAACATGGCCAAAAAACGAGTTGTACGTATAACGTATTTCTGTGCCAAATACACTCATTCAGGATTTAAACATGTTTTTCCGAGTATGGCCCGGTATGATGTCATAAAGTGCGGAATACCTTTTGTGAGCTCTTCTCCCGAATGAGTGTGCGCACATATCAGCCAGAGCGAGAGCAAGAGCACGCCCCTCAAAGAGCTTCGTCCGGGTTACAGAAGCCGTCGGCAGCGCTGTCATTTTGTTTTTAGACCACAAAATCAACAATGTCACTAAAGAAGTGTGTTTTTGGTTGTGAGGGAAAGATAACCTTGTTCAGCTTCCCAAATAACCCAGCGTTAAGGAAAGCAGCAACAGAGTTCTGCAAGTGTGTTTGTTTGTTCCCGGGCATGAGCTGAAACCGGCTGGTGTTGAGTAAAACTGCATCAAATGTCTGTGTTTTGTTGAGAATCGGTGCAAGTGCATATAATGTAAAAAAACACGAACATATATTGAATCAAAAGTTGTCCAGGAATAATACCATGATGTATTGTGTGTGTGTGTGTGTGCTCGTGACTCTTTAGCTCCGCCCACTGCACGCCTCCCGAATTTGGCTGTTTTCGGAAAGAATCAGTACAGTGTAACTGTCTTTTATAAAACGAATAAAACTAAAGACTCTTCGGATGCAATGCTACTCTATAGGTACTCAAGAAGATTAACATGAGATTGGCAGAAACTATGTGTGTTATGTACCCTTTAACTGAAATTTTGTAACTGACTACTCAACTAGTTTTAACAAACCCCCAGAAAACAACAGTCTGTATAAGCAATCCATTTAAAATAGCCTATTTAATTCTCACTCACCAAAGCAAAAAGTTATTTATATCTTTTGCTGTAATGTGTCAGTAGGAAGTATGAGTTTCTTAACATTCCTTTTGCCATTAATTGTTATAATCCGGTGAGATTTTTGTATGCACAAGGAGTCTTACAGCCAGTATCCACATGGAGATCTGATCTCACTGTCATTGAGTCTGTCTGGGATTACAAACTAAATCCAGAACTCATATATTTTCATTTGTATATATATTTTCATGTATATATCGGGGTTGTCACTTACTACATCAGATTTTCACTACACGATTACCAAAACATTCATGATAATGGTTATAGGCCTGTCGCGATAGTCAATAACTCAATTAATCGCAAGATTTAAAAAAATGAGCTCGATAATTTTCCGGCCGCGATAATTTCCAGCGTCCGTTTTTATATCCATTTTTGCCTAGCGTTACATTGTATGATCACGCTCTTACACATGTAAAGACACAAGAGAACGCGCTGTATGTCAATGTCCTCTCCTGTGTCTGTGTGGCTGCGTCTCATGTCAGCTAATCGAGGGACACTCTGACACACACACACACACTCGACGCACAGACAGACTCGCGTCAAACTCCTGCTCACCTCGAGTTCTCTTTTGCTCATGAACAAACAATAACAACAACACAGAGAATTTTGATTATTCCCATATTAGGAGTCTTAAATGAGTTAAACAACATCTTAAATAAACTTAAAGAGTTGTGAGGAAATGAGACGCGCGGGACAGCGCGTGAGATCCGCATTATGTTCGGCAGCGGCTGTTCTTAAAGTGACAGGAGCGCTGATGATGTCTGTCATTAATGTTCATCAAAGAACAACGGGAACAGAGAAAATTGTAGCTTGAATGATTATCAGTCTATATTGATATATCAATGTTGTATCAATCGATGTTTTGTTCATTTATTGAGGATATTTAAAATGCTTTCCGTTTTCAGTGTTAATAGTCTTTAGAAATAAAAGTTTATTGATCTATGAAAAGGTGTACCTGCATTATTATGCCATTATCATTATTTTAGATTAAAATGGTCTCAGAATGACAATATTATCGTTTATCGCAATAGTTTCTTTGCCAATTTATCGTCCAGCAAAATTTGTTATCCTGACAGGCCTAAATGGTTATGTAATTGATATCTTTAGAAATTTTGAAGAAATAAATTAAATCAGTCAAACATCTTTAACTTAGTTTATTCTGTTTTCTTTGTTGTGGCCAACATTTTATATACTATATTATTATTACTGCTGTCAAATCCATTAATCATGATTATTCACATCTAACATATACACTATATTGCCAAAAGTATTGGGACATATAAAATCAAGCACCCATATGCAGACGCTTCGACAAACATTTGTGAAAGAATGGGTCGCTCCCAGGAGCTCAGTGATTTCAAGCGTGGTGCCGTGATAGGTTGCCACATGTGCAATAAGTCCATTCATAAAATTTCCTCACTACTAAATATTCCACGGTTAACTGTTAGTGGTATTACAACAAAGTGGAAGCAATTAAGAACAACAGCAACTCAGCCACTAAGTGGTAGGACACGTAAAACCACAGAGCGGGGTCAGCGCATGTTGAGGCGCACAGAGCGCAGAAGTCAACTCCTAACCTTGTGCAAAGCCTTCCCAGAAGAGCTGAAGCAGTTAAAGCTGCAAAGTGTGGGCTAACTCCATATTAAACCCCATGGATTAGGAATGGGAGGTCATTAAAGTTCATGTGCATGTAAAGGCAGGCGTCCAAAAACTTTTGTCAATATACTGTGTATGTGTATACTTTGCCTTATATTTTAACTTTGCTTATATCCTTTTCCTTTTCCATTTGCTTTTTTTTTTTTCTTTTTCTTTTTAAAGCATTTGCAACTAAATATTTAGAGAATCTCTGACAGATTTCTGCTAATGAAAAGGAGGTATGCGACTACCTCCAGTAATTTGCATTGATGCCTGTGCAGAGATGTTTTGATTGCTGTGCTTTGTAACTCAATTAGATAAACATTATTTCGACCCGCAGTGCTCGTCTGTCTCTCCTGTCGATCTACAGTGTGGTTGATCCTGCCCGCTTCCTGTCGTCTTGGACTATGTGAGATGATTGTTGATTTTTGAAGGTGTGTGATGTTACTCACAGGAGTTCGATGTCATATAAATCTGTCAGCAGAACTATTGAAGTACATATCGCTCTTTCTGCAGATCATATTGCTTGTGGAGAGCAACTAAAAGTTCCTCATGCATATTAGAAGTATGTCGTAGCACAAATTAAGCCAGAGTTAAATTCTTACAATTGAGGGTTTGTTCAAATCCTCAACTGTGACTATGAGCAATAATAATAGTGGTTGCTATTGAAAGCACCACTAATTAGTAAAATGTTACCTTCCATACATCTCTTGATTTTGTTTGTACATCTGTATAATTTTTCAGAAAATACGCATATGCAACAAGTCTGACAGCTGCTCTTTGTTTCGTACAACATGTTTTCGGGTTTCAGCTGCCAAGTACGGGAAATATGTTGCCAACGTCACACCCCCAGCAGATTAAACGGCGGCGTATCACACACCTGGAGGATAACTGTCCGGTAGCCGCCTGTCATTCCTAGCGCCCTCGTTTCCACTCTGTTCACGACAGAGGCTGCTGCACCCTCGTTTTTTCTTGCTTTTAATGGTTACAGACTTAGGCAGAGGTGTCAAAATTTATGAGGGACTCGTCCCTCAGGGAAGGACAAGGAGAGAATTAGACGATGAGAGGAAGAGAGAGCTTGTGTGTGTGCGAAGCAGAGAATAAGTAAGCGAGATAAGGACATGCAATGCTATGAATCTCCTGAGCAGAACCCACCACATAAGGCGTTTTGATTGGCGGCAAGTGGGTGTGAAGAAATGAATCATCCAGTCTCTGTTTAAAAAAACCTTTTCCTTTTCTTCTTCTGCTTTTCTTTCATCCCAAAGCCCGCTTCATCCTCCTCCTCATCAAGCCTTTAGCCTCCAGCCGTTTTTATTGGGCTGTTAAAGAGGTCATTAGGGAAAAACAGCCTTCAATGTCACTATTTCCTGTCCTTCCAAGGATCCAAACAGTGGACGGACACTAGATCACATCAGCGCAGAGTGTGCAGGGACATAATTTTGTTGATTAATGTGGAATCAAGGGTGAGGAGAATGAGATTAGCTTTGTTCCAAAACACACTGAGCTGCCTGCCTAGACTGTATTTTAAGGCATCATGTTCTGAAAGTGGATCCAAAAGGTAGGCAGGATGATGTTGCCTAAAAAATTAGTTTGAATCTATCCTTCATTGAGAATGCAATCTCAGAATGCATAGCTCAGTCAATATGATTCGTTTTTTAATACTTTTATTTGGCTAGGAGTATGTATTAACTTGATTAAAAGTGACAGTGAAATTTTTTTTATTATTACAAAAGTTTTACAAATAAATGCTTATTAGTTTTGCATTGTTAGCATAGCACCATGCTAACATCAAACTGCATTGGAAAAATGTGTGTGCGCTGCACATGAGGAGTGAAATTTGTGTGTGTGTGTGTGTGTGTGTGTGTGTGTGTGTGTGTGTGTGTGTGTGTGTGTGTGTGTGTGTGTGTGTGTGTGTGAAAATAAATCATAAAAGTTGTTTATTTTGTATGAGGTGGCAAGGTGCATATTTTTTCCTACACATGGGGTAAAACCAAGTGGCGACCTCCCCAAGTTTCTCTTGAAGCCAATATGGAAGTGACTTAAACTGCAATTCATCGACTGGCCTCTACAGAAGGGAGCAGAATCTCATTGAGCTCCATGTTAAAATGCCCAACTTTACAGCAGAATAAAACATGCTTACAGCCTTCTACAAATTGTGCTTTTGGTTTATATATCTAATTTTGCCCTTCATGACAACTGTGAGGGGTTGATTTTTTTATAACTCATTCGTTTACATCATATAAAGCCTTAAAGTTCTGCATAATTAAGGGCGTGGCCACTTTGAGTGACAGGTGGATAGCCATTTGTCTGCTGTCTGTTAGTCATTACTAGCACTTTGAGATTTTCTTTAAAATGTAAAGTCCTTTATAAATAAAATGTATTATTATTATTATTATTACTTGACCTCAGCTCCACCCATGTCCCGCCTCTTTGCCCATTTTCTGTTATCCGGGAGTGACGCGTGATGACGCGCTGCCAAGATAGCAACGCCAGCTCGACCTTACTTTATGCTTCAAAACTGCTCTTCAGAATCCTGTGGGTGACGTCACGGACACTACGTCTATAATTTTTATCACTCTAAGGGTAAAACCAGGATGGGGCAAAAGGCACACAGTATTTTTTCGATATTATTGAAAAATACAAAGGGTACAGCAATATTAATACATTTATACAATCTTTTTTTTTTTTTTTTACACAAACATTTACAAATTAAAATCAATCCTGCATCTAGAAAATTATACATAAAAATATAAAACAAAAGAATGAAGAGATGTATCCAGGTTAATAAAAAAAATTACAAACCAGCAAAGATAAGTGGGGTATTCTTGACGAAATTATATAGACGATCACAGTTTTTATAAAATTTGTCAGTGGAACCTTTTAGTGCAAACTTAATTTTTTCAAGATGTAAAAAAGACGTCAAATCTAATAACCACGAGAAAGTGGGGGGAGATTTAGAAGACTTCCAGTGCAATTCAATTTGTCTGAGAGCTGTCAGTGAGACAAAGGCAAGAAAATTAGCATACTTTTTTGAGTATTCATCCAGAACCACTGGGACACCAAAGATAGCAATCAGAGGACATGGTTTGAGGGAACTATTAGAAAAAAGTATCATAAGAGGAATGCCAAAAATGTTTCAGCTTTGGACAAGAAAAAAACATGTGGGTATGGTAAGCAGGAGCCAGAGAACACCTATTGCAAGTGACATCTGTGCTATGCAGAGTTAACAGTCTGAAATAAGTTATTTTGTCTTTCATTGTAACTTAAAAAATAGACAACAAGGCAGCTCGCTAGGTTTTGTAACAGAACTATTGATTCGCCGTTGTTCTCACATTTAGTTATTCTGTCACTTGTCGAGTCGCCGTCGCTCTCTCGTTATGCACCAGATCTTTTCTTAATTTCCACGCAAATGTGACGGCCCAGTCGCCTAATGCTTTGTGACAAGTCACAAAACCTTGTTACATTAATCATTGCAGGGTGTGCTGTGGTCTCTGAGGAAACCATCCGGTTGGTGTGGGTGACAAAGATCTGCCCATAAACACCTTACCTAACCATTAAATAAAAGCACTATTTTCCAAACCAAAAATGTATATCCTGTATGAAAGAAGAGGTGTGGTGTTGGTTTAGTGTTATAATCTGCTTAAGCCAAGAGGCGATTGTGATTAATTTGTTTTGTTTTTTTACATTTATGAACATTGTTTGCACATTTTGTGACGCTCCCTTTCTCTTGCAGGTGACATCACTCAGAAAGGATACGAGAAGAAGAGGTCAAAACTGCTCGGAGCGTATCTGCCGCATCCTCCAGGTAAGAGCCCCAATTCTCACCTCACATTAAGAGGGTCACAGAATGCGTTTAGACCCACAGTCTTGCATTTGCACAGGTTTAAACAGCTGACTGAACCAGCTTTTCTACAGCAGATGGGCTTGCTTTTCTTTCTTTCATTTAAAGAGATCCAAAAAACTGCAACGGGAATCGGTTTCCTGTGGTCTAATGTTCTAAGCCTTAAGATCTCAGCAGATGGATTTCACAGTCGTTCTCTCATACATAAACAAGCAATGACTTTTGTAGGGCATCCTAGGCTGCATCACTATGCAGTTGCACACATACAGTACATATGGATCGGGTTCCAACTTTAGTACAGGCATATGGGATTTAATTGGCCATTTTATCATCTGACAGGTGAAAATGTGTTTTCTTAGAGAATGTGTATGGTTTGAAGTATCATTCATGTCCATAGCTCTTAAAGGTTTGTTCACATCTCTTACCCAAAGTAATAATATGAGTGTTTAGATGTAGGTCACATGATCAGATATGCGATTTAGAAACGCATTTGAAAGTGGTCCAAATCAAATGAGGAAAAATTGGAAGAAGATTCAATCTTTGCCAGATAAAGGTGAAAAGAAAATCTGAATCGGTTGAAAGAGTAGATTTCGCCTTAAAGTCTGAAGTTCCAGCGGCTCTATTTAGTCTTTTTACTCCTGTGAAAAAATCTTATTTGGAAAGCGAGGCCATCCATAACCCGGTCCGGCTCCAGACTTAATCAGTCTATTTGCCCGCTTGTTCTTCAGTGCTGCTTTAAAATGAGCTGATAAGTGACTGTAGGCACCAGAATTAAGAGGCTCCTCTAAGCTCTTCTCAAGAGCTTCATAAAAGGTGCTTAGAACTTTTTTTCTGTCATTTCATTGAACTGAAACGACCTCCTCTTATGAATATTACTGGGAAAGAAATCAATAGTTCAGTGTTGCTTTTCAATACATGGTTCCTCAGTTGATCAACCCAGTCACTCGTTTAAGTGCACTTAAATACTTTGCATTTAGACTATTGATAAAATGCAAAGTATCTCCAGCTTCAGATGGCACAAGTCTTTAAAAGTGCGTCTCCATCATTAAAAGGAAGAGCTAAGTAAAGTAATTGCTTGTTGAAGAACATTTTTAGAACTGCCCCCCCACCAATGAGATTATTTATTCTTTATTTTAGTTATCCCAGACAGTATTCACAATATATTTAGACTAGTTTCATAATTCCTCCTTGCTTTATGACTTAAGAGTATAAGCGTGTTCCATGAATCAGTTAAAATCAATTCAAAATTGGTTTGCTACATCTCTCAAAAATGTTCATGGAACTCTGTGTAAAAAAGTGTTTTTGCAAAAATATAAGTGCTGTCAATCGATTAAAACAAATTAATTAATCACACACTTTTCAGAAATTAATCACGATTAATCGTGTGATTACTAATAGATTTTAATTAAAAACATTAATGATAGACATTAAACATTACAGTATAATTAAAAGCTATCAATTTTCAACATTAAAAAATACTTTTAATTTAAGTGAACTTAAAACAATCTTCAGATAAACCCATTATAATAAATGTTATATTTACCTGTGGCTCTCATATATATAATCAATATGCAGAAATTAAAGGATTAACTTTAATATCAGCAACTGTTTTATTAGGCTGCCGTCACACACATCTCATTTTCACACAACTATTTACGTTCATTTAAAACGTTATTTAATTAATTTAAGACTGTTCTTATGAGAATACTTGACAATGGGCATTCTGGCATAATTATGTATTTTAAAGTCACCTTTTTGAAGGCAATTTGCAGGCAAATGCATACCAAAATAGATATCTACAGATGGGTGAAAAAAATATTAAGATATTACATTTTAGCCATATCACCCAGACATACTTACAAAATTAGTGCTGCTTATAGAGTTTGGTAAGAATTTATGTAACTTTTGAAGGTCTGATTTGTGCTCAGCATGTCTGGCTGCATTGTTGATTAGCAAGGCTTCTGTTGCCATAGCAACAGGCAGCCCGCATATTCCCAGTCTGGCTCCCGGTGAAAAAAAATACATGACATCATGCTCAGGCACAAAGCATGTATCGTGGCGTGAAGAGCGGCATGCGCCAGACTCAACGGAACGCCTCCATTCCCGCGGGATCTCGTGTTATTTAACAGTTCCGTGATAGCATGAACTAGTTTAACGATCAGTCGTTTATGTCGTGGAGCAAGGGAACGTGGCACAGTGACACCTCCCTCAGTGCCCAGCCTGATTGTGTGTGTGTCTCATAGTTTTTTTTTTTTGAGAGCATCAGGTTACAAGCATAGAGCAGAGATCGCTTCCGCCACTGCTTTCGACTAAATGACAGGCGTACTTAGACGCTAACCCAATCAGTATTGATCGATGACTGTTACTCTTGGCTTTTTAGTAGGAGGAAGACTGTGTGTTCATTGTACTTGAGTCAGAAAATCACATCCTCCGCTGCATAAGCTGGTGTATGATGGTGTATGACCTGCTGTCTCACCTTCTGCTTTATTGAATGAATAAATCCACCGGCTGATGTCTTCGTCTATGTCAGCACGGGGCCAAAATTGATTTCTACGGCCTGCACGCAGTGCTCTTGGCTGGTGCGGCATGCACGTCCTGGGCCGTCTCACGTGTCCTAAAATCTGCCAGGAGGAGCAGAGCGGTGCTAAGCTCTCCGCTCAGAATCCAAGAAAACAAAGAACAACAGAACAGAATAGAGCTGGCTCATCACAAGAGCCACTGATACATGAGTCATTGTGGACCAATCACTGCTGTGTGCGCCTGGAATTAAATATTTTATCTATTCTCAATTAGGGCTGCTCTGGCATAGACATTTTGTCAAATATGGAAAGTCTATAAATGGCCCACATGGAATCTGCAGTGACAGAACTCAGCAGAAAGCTCTACAGATTTAAAATAAAAAAAAATCTCTGCTCTGCAGAATTGAAAAAAAGTTTAGGTCTGTCATAATAGGGGACCTATTATGCCCCTTTTTACAAGATATAAAGCAATGTCCCCAGAATGTGTGTGTGAAGTATTAGCTTAAAATACCCTACAGATCTTTTTTTTTTTTTAGCATGTTAAAATTGTCACTTTTGGGGGGTGAGCAAAAACATGCCGTTTTTGTGTGTCTCCCTTTAAATGCAAATGAGCTGTTGTTACTGGCCCCCTTCCAAGAAGAAGGCGGAGCTTCAAGAGCTACCGGCAACAACAAAACAGGTCTTGCTCACTGAAAATGTCAGAAACTGTTAGTAGCGGTGTCTCAGCCTTATCTGTTCAGTCATCTGACTGCACTGTGAATAATAAATGTAAAATGCGAAAATGAAATTGAACCACAATGTCCTCAGTAACTCGGATGGGCCACCTAAATGCACTCTAATGTGTATTGGTACATCCCAAAACACAACACTTGTAATGCCTTTTTGGCGCAGACCTCCTACAACTCGAGCTGCCACAGCGAGGATACAGAAATGACAGACTCTGTGCTTCTTACTCAGGGCTGTGTCTGTGCTAATAGGGCAGATTTTCACCAGCTGTGGGCGGGGCTTGTTCATATGATGATGTCATTGTAGGGGGGAATCTGAATCCGCACATTTGATTGATTTTGATTTATGGGAATTATATAAAAAAAAAAGTGGATTTTTACCATTATAGATTGGTTGTTCTCACACACTGCGGACACACATCAGTGTTCAAACACCTTATAAAAGTGAATTTTGCATAATATGTCCCCTTTAAATTATTTTTTTTAAATGGCTTGCATTTTATTTTAATTCATTTTTTTTGTTTTGCACTTCCAAACAAGTGAAATCAAGCATCAAAACATAACAATGTATTGTAGAAAAGATAGCTTAACCGCTTAGCACTTTTTTTTAGAATGTACTGTGAAAGTTAAATAAAATAGGATAAAATAATCCTTCCACTACAGATAATTGATATGTATTTTTTTGTGCTTTTTTGGGATTGCTTAGTTATTTTGTGTTGGTTAAATAACGTGATAACTCTGGAAAAAATAAAGTGGCACAACAAGGCACTACGCACCTACAGTAATTCACACGCCACTTAATTAAACAATTGGGCGTCCGTTATAAAGGCGAGAAGTAGCGGTACGCAAGAAAAGGTGCAGGTAAGGATTAAAACAGATGTGCAAATGAGCGTACCGGTACGCTAAAAGCACGTTCTGGGTGCACGGAGAGGTGGCGGTACGCTCAAGAGCTATATTTGGAAGTGGCGGTACTGAGTACCGGTGTGTACCGGCCCACTTAAAGCACTGACTTAGTAGTAATTTTCTCTTTCTAATAATAAATAAAAACTCTAATATTGGCTAATGCTAATATATTGAGCATCTCTATTACTTCTGTATCAGAGACCAATAAACATTTCGGTCTGAAGGGATGAGACATTAATGAAAAAAGGCTGACAACATGTCAGAAAGAAAAGCTACACTGAATTTAAAGTAAGACAAGATTGAAATTGAAAGTAGACAACGTTGATTAAAACCAGATCAAATCAGGTTTTCGCTTAGGCCCATCTGTGAGAGAGAGTGTTACAGAAAGAGATCAATGAGGTTGATATGTAATAAATGAGTGTCTGGCTGAGACGTGTAATTGTCCCTCTTCTTCTCTCTCTGTGTCATTTTAGGGCTAGAGGCGTCCATGGCTCACGAGCGCCGGCCACCCATGGCGCCCTCCTCCGCTTCACGATACCACCGTAGACGCTCCTCTGGCACCCGTGATGAACGTTACCGATCAGGTGAGTCTGTGGCAGGGCAGCAGCGGGAGTTTATTCCTGCAGTGCAATGAGTGATACCTCATGATTCTTACACTGGAATCATGGGAAATATTGTAGCTGCCCAGAGCTCCTGTACCCACAATAATTGTTATGCAGCAAGTAAACGAGAAAGAAACTCTTTCTCAATGGCTACATTGGAACATCTTTTTAATTCTGTTTAATTATTTCTGAAATTATTTATCTCCACTGTGGTGTTTCATGATTAAAATGTCAATTACTGTATATCCTTAAACTAAATCCAGATAATTTCGCTATTTATGTCATATATTTAATATATGGGTCAGAGAATTTCCAAAATGCTCCAAAACTGCAGCTCTTGTGAGGTGTTCCTGGTCTACAGTGGTCAGTATCTATCAAAAGTGGTCGAAGGAAGGAAGAGTGGTGAACCAGTGACGGGGTCAAGGATGGCCAAGGCTCATTGATGCATGTACGTTCAAACAGACAAGCTACTGTACCTCAAATTGCTCAAGAAGTTAATGCTGAGCATCGGAACTGGACCACAGAGCAATGGAAGAAGATGGCCTGGTCTGATGAATCATGCTTTCTTTTACATCACGTGGATGGCCGGAGATGTGTGTCGCTTACCTGGAGAACACATGGCACCAGGATGCACTCTGGGAAGAAGGCAAGCCGACTGAGGCAGTGTGATGCTTTGGGCAATGTTCTGCTGGGAAACCTTGGGTTCTGCCATTCGTGTGGATGTTACTTTGACATGTACCACCCACCTAAGCGTTGTTGCAGACCATGTACACCCTTTCATGGAAACGGTATTCTCTGGTGGCTGTGGCCTCTTTCAGCAGGATAATGCACTCTGCCACGAAGCAAAAATGGTTCAGGAATGGTTTGAGAACACAACAGCAAGTTTGAGGTGTTGACTTGGCCTCCAAATTCCCCAGATCTCAATCCAATCGAGCATCTGCTGCTAACATCTTGGTGCCAGATACCACAGCACACCTTCGGGGTCTAGTGGAGTCATGCCTCGAGGGATCAGGGTTGTTTTGGCAGCAAAAATATTTTGCAAAAATATTCCTAATTCCTAACAATATTAGGAATATTGGTCATACCTGATCGGAGTGTGTGTGTGTATATATATATATGAGCCTGTTAAAATGTAATGTATTTAAATCATAAACAGTGTGTGTATGTGTGTGTCTGATTATGGATTGTTTATCCATCTCACTGGCCTCCCTATTGGCAAATATACAAACAATGATAAATAATATGTATGTAAGACAGATTTATCTGCTATGAGCTGCACATATTAAAATGATATCCGTCTCTGTCTTGTCTCTGTGTGTTCATTAGACAGCCACACGTCCAAAATACAGAGATGAATGAATAAAAACAGGATTCAGTTGTCATGAGACACAGCATTTATTGAGCTTTTCCTTACTGTAGAAGGTTTTATGATTTATTTGTTTTATGATTTATATGTAAATTTGAGGCAAGTTTTCCAAATGATTAAATTTAGTTTTTGTTTATTTGGATAGGTCGAGTAATCCTGAACAACACTTACCAGGCCTTGACCACTGTAACTTTAAAGACAATGTGGAATCAAAATTCACTATTTAATAAATGCATTGGGTCTTATCATGTACGATTCACCAATGTGCATTCTTAGCCTCTGAAAGCACTTTCTGTTCTGCTGATATAATATCAGCAGAATATCAGAATAACATTCAAAAATCTGTTACATGTATATTCCGTTTAATTCAGAGTAATTGTGGAAGTTTACTTCTTTAAAAAAAAAAAATTTTCAAGTTGTCTATTAGAAGAGAACAACAGCATCGGTGCATCACTTCCTGTAAAGATCCGTTCTAGTCATTCAGTAGGAGCAATGCAACTCTAATGACTTTTAGTCAGTGACAATGTTTACAATAACAGCGTTTCCCTCATTAAGTTCTGTATTCTGGTTATGTCTTTATTCTGAAAAAGACATTTACGTTTTCCCCAGCCATTGAGTTATTGTGGTTTACATGTAATCAGCAGTATTTAAATCAAAATATGACCAAATTCGCATCGGAATATTCTTGTACGTGTAAACATAGTCAGTGTGTTGATGGAATATGTTGTTCTGTATCTCATTAGAGAGTCCAAATAACAGCTTGGATTATTAGATGCCGTGACTTTGCCAGCACGAGGAGTGCAGCCGTGGGTATAACGTACAGTCAACCATCACACACACACACACACACACTGAGATGAGTCAGTATTACAAGATCACAGAAGGGCTGGAGGTGGTGGCTTGGCTCTCATCACACACTCTTACGACCATCAGCCAGTGAGACTCATCTCATCCACGTCACTGTAAACACCAGCTTGGAGGTCAGCGGCCAGTTAATACAGATTCACTTCATTTCATTTCTCATTTTTTTCATCCTCAGATGTCCACACAGAAGCAGTACAGGCAGCACTAGCCAAAAACAAGGAGAGGAAGATGGCCGTTCCTATGCCGTCCAAACGACGATCTCTAGTGGTACAGACCTCTATGGATGCCTACACCCCCCCAGGTGAGCTTCACACCTGATTCTAAGTCATCATTCATTTAAAGTCAACATGAAATCAAAATTAAATGGACTCTTACTTTCTTAAAAAGATAGTTCACCCAAAAAGGAAGATTTTGTTAATTGATTCACTTTAATTTTGTTCTAGACCTGTATGACATTATTTCTATTTTACTCAAAAGAAGACATTTGTTAGTTTTTTTTTCAAACAGTGAAAGTCAATGGATTCCAGTGTTATTTTGCTCCACTTCTGAAACAATGTTTTCAGCTGATGTCACCTAGGCTGTGTAGGCAGAGAGAATAACGGTAATCAATAGCTGTATTGTTTATGGCTACTTCTGAATGAAGTGCAGCCTGTCTAAAGTGCTCAATTGTTAAAACGCCCACTTTTCATAATCTAATTAATTTACTGATTGGAAATTGCGAGAATGATTTGTGACAGTCTCAAAATATTCATTTAGAATGGGACGAAAATCACAAATAAGTGTGAGCTGTTATTTTCCAGAAAAAGTGTTTGTGAATGTATTGCTGTCATAGAGTTAGTTATTATTAAAACTAAATATTACTAATTGAACACACACACACACACACACACACACACACACACACACACACACACACACACACACACACACACACACACACACACACACACACACACACACACACACACACACACACACACACACACACACACACACACACACACACACACACATTGGACATTCCTGTTTTATGAGGACATTCCATAGACATATTGGTTTTTATACTGTATAAACTGTATATTTTATTCTATCCTCTAACCCCAACTCTACCTCTAAACCTACCCCCCACAGAAAACGGCATTTTTACATTTTCTAAAAACGTCACTTAGTATTATTATTTATAGTATGACCAAAAAATGTCCCCACAAGGACAAGGATTTTGGAAAATGCCATCTTTCCCTAATGAAGGGAATATCTGAACAACACATGTTTGTTTTACTATATTAGTGAGGACATAAACTACTTTATTATATTAAATTGTTAATAGTAAACAACTTAATATAATATAATAATGTACATTCATGTATTTTAAAGTGAATGTATGCATTAAAAAAAAAAAATTAATTATACTTTGACACGTAAAAACCTGTTGCTAACAATATATATTTTTAAAAACATTCATAATTTATTATAATCTTTTCATGGCCCAATTAATTCCTTATGGATTTTTTTTTCCTTCAAATTTGAATTCTAAAATCCAATGGGTTGCAAATCCCTTTTCATGTTGACTTTAATTGCACTTGTCCACCTTCTGGGCTGAGTGTTGAGTGGGTCTGAGTGACTCTCACTAGGCCTCTCCCCCCTCTCCTCTCTGCCCCCCCTGACAGACACCTCGTCCGGCTCGGAGGAGGAGGGCGGCCAGGGTGAGGGTACCCCCACCTCCAGCCAGGGCAGTGTCAGCATGGAGCACTGGATCAGCCGGGCCATCCACCAGGGTTCCACCACCTCCTCCTCCTCGTCATCAACGCAGAGTGGGGGCAGCGGTGCGGCCGGGCGCCTGGCTGACGTCCTGGCTCAAGCACATGTCGGCAAATCAGGTAACGCCCCCCTCAGCAAACTCCTCTTCCACATCTATCCCTCAGCCACTCACTCCCACAATTCCTGCCATGCTTCTAAACCCTGCCTCCCTCGCCTATGTGTGTTGTCCGCACCTTCTTTTGCTCCTTATTGTATTATCTGTGCTGTCGTTGGACCAAGCTTGCCGTCATTGACATGATTCACTGGTAATGGCTTCAGAAATTGTGTGTCGAGAGGTTTAACTGTTAAATCAGTCAATGTTTGTCCGCATGGCTCAACAATAAGGATGGTCCGCAGCCAGTTTGAGTGCATTTTGGGACTGAGAACAAGACTGTCACAATTTTTGTTTTTATGGCTTGCTAACATTAACATTTTCGGAGCTAATTTAGATGTCGTTGTGAATTCTGATGATTTATGTCACCAAGTATGCGTCTTAATTGTGCAAATGATTTATGATATTTTAGCAGCATCAGTTAGAATGGGTCAAATCATAAATCACTGTAAGCTAAGCTTTTATTTACCGGCAAAAGTGCGTTGAATTTATAGCTGTTTTGGGAATACAGATATAATTTGTAACTCCATGTTATTATTGTTTAAAAACATGAGTATAAATTATATTTATACTTTTATATTTATTAATTATTGTGAATAATTAGATTTCTAAATAATCATTATAAAATAATTGATTTAAAGAACTTAAAAAAGTATGTATTTTGTGTACATTATTTATTTTAAATGTTTAAAATAAATACAAATATTGTTCAAAATAAATGTTTTTATCTTTTCATGACCCAATTACTTATGGATGCATTTATATCCCTAATTATAAAAAGAAAAAAAGCTCAACATTTAATAAAAAATATATAAATGTTTTTCTTTCTGACACATGTAAAAGCCTGTATAATTATCATTATAATTTAATTTGATATTTACTATTGTTATGTATTATTTGTTTATTCAATATTTTTCATAATTTAATATATAATTCATTATTTTCTTTAGATATATATTTTTTGTTGTTGTTGTGTACAAACCTACTGGCCTGACCAGACCAGCTGAAAATATCGTTATTGTTGAGCCCTGAGGTGACAATTCAGTCAACACAGAGTCAGTTACACCTCCCCGTTTTGTCTGTTTAAAGTAGTCCTCCTGACTAGCCTGTGCTGAACAGATGTTAAATCTATCCATCCAGCTGATTTTAAATGTAAACGCAGCAGGAAGAGGAAAGAGTTTTACTGCAACTTTCCCCTCCTCCACTCAGAGGCCAGTGAAAGTAAGACGCCTCATTTTCAAAAACCTCACGAACCCTCTGTATCCAGAGGGCTTAAAGTTGTAGACTGTGGCTAAGTGATGAACTCTGGTGTCTTAATAGAGCTATGATATTATGTAGGAGTGCCCTGTGGAGCAGTTTAATGTCTGAAGATAGGAACTCATCTCTTTCACACTGTCCTGTTACCTCTCTCCCTTCATATCTTTTTATTTCCCCTCACGATTTGGTTCTACCTCAGTTTCCCTTTCCTGTATCAACTTTCCTTCCTGTTCTGTGTTTCTAATCACTCTATACTCATTTCTTTCCACGTTCACTGTTTTGTTTCTTCTTAAGGGTATTTTACACGGTGCACTTTAGGCAACAAGATTTACCAGCGCTTTTTCATACACACAAGAGTGTTACCTGCTACTGCCTTAGCTCAGTGTTAGCGATTAGTGATTACTGTAAATATTATATTCCTTGTTTCATATAAGATATAGATAATTAACCTTCTCTGTTAAAAAAAATCCTTGCATTTTTTGTTGCTTGTCTTAGCTGGTTTAAGGCCTGTTCACACCAAGAACAATAACTATAAAGATAAATACCTTCATTGGTGTCCACACGAACAGACTATGTTTTGTTTATTATAAGCGCACACTGAAGTTATCTTGTCTGCCCCTTTAAACACTCGGGGTCCTATCATACACCCGGTGCAATGCGATGCCAGACAAGGCGCAAGTGTTTTTTGCTAGTTCAGCCCAACGCAGTTATCGTCTTCATGTCCAGCACCACGTTGTTTAAATAGCAAATTAACTCACGCACATCTTTTCGCTGTGCTGGTCTGAAAACGAGGTGTGATCAGGCGCATTGTTGTCGTGTTGCTATTTTGAGGCATGTCGTGCATACACTCTGCTTATTACACACACAGGGATGCGCAGCAGCACACAAGCATTTTTAAATATTACAAATAAAAGGATTCCTCTCTGGAGAAGCGTTCAGTTTTTCCACTCGCAAATTCTGCCATGTAAATAGCGAATCCGCCATTGTGCAAGCGCAACTGGCTTTTAAAGAGAATGGGAGATAATACTCTGATTGGTGCAACCCTTTTGGACCATGCGCTGACTTTTTTTTAAATAGGGCCCTTGAGCTTTTTAAAGTTGGGTGCATTCTGATTGGCTAATGTTTTAATTGTTTACCATTCTGAAAGCAAGTCCAACAATATCGTTCCTCAATGTCGTTATCCTCATAGTTGTGGTGTGGACGCTATTCAGTTATCATCATTACAGTTATTGTTCTTGGTCTGCCAGCCTGGCTAAGCTGGTCTTAGCTGGTTTCACCTGCTAAAAATGCCTAAAACTTCTTTTAAAACCAGCTAAACAAACCAGCTTGACCAAGCCTGGAGACCAACACACCAGGGTGTTTTTCTTGAGCATGAAACCAAATAAAATAGGCTATAAAATAGGCTAATAGAATAGAAATAAATGTGATTGGTGGGCTGACATTTGCTGTGTCTGCGATCACTCATTCTTTTACTTATTCACATTGTGTGGGCAGCAGGGAGAAATTTTGGACACATCAATTCTGAAAGTGACTAAAAACATTAATACTAAATGCAATTTGATTGGTTTGAGAATACTGACACAAAATGTTGTGATTGGTCAATGACACAAAATCTTGGCAAGCTTTCCTTGCTGCCTCCTCTTTGCCACCTTGAAAATAAACTGGGAATACGTGGTCACCGTGTAAAAGAGCCTTTCGATTCTCTCTCTCTCTCGCTCTCATTTCCTTTTTGTCCTCCTACATGATAATGTTGTGGTACCATCTAAAAGCAGACAACCAACCTCAAGAGACTCGATCGTGTTCGGAGCTCTCAGAACATTGTTAGTGCATATTTAGGAACACAGCAAGGATGGTTAATGTCTCTCTGGGACATTTTTAAAGACACTGGACCAGGAACAAAGTTCTGCAAGTGCTTCCTAGATTGTTTCTTTTGTCCCGTTTTCCCATATTTGTCTCGTACCATTGGCAGAAACATGGCAGTGTGGGTGCTCCTGTAGGAATGCTCAATCATTCCCACCTCCTCCGTTCCCCCCCTTCCCCTTCCATGCAAGATATCCAGAGTTCTCAGTACTCTGTTGGGAACATGGCACCGTCCATGCTCGGCTCATCAGCCCCCGTCCCTCCTGCCCATCCATGCCTGCGGTCAGTGAGGAAGTGGACGGCTCTTAAGGTTCTGGTTCTCCCCCTTCCTCCCTTCCCCATCCAGGGCCGATCGCTCACCTCTCGTTGAAAAGGAAAACTATGCTTGGTGTAGCAGAGAACGGAAATTCGCTGCGGCGCTCCTGTGAGTTCGGATCAGATCTTCTCTGGCCGCCACCCTTGGAGTCGGAGGGTCAGTATACTAACTGATGCTGCACACACACACACTTACACCTTGAACTTCCCCCAATCATCCGATCATCCAGAACATCTTTGTGTCCTCCATGTGGTTCTCTCTGGAGTCTGGGGGACGACGGGCCCCCTTGGTGTGTTTGTGTTTGGAGTTGCGTGCTGTGAGTTTTATGACCTGATGTGTCTGAACGTCAGTTCTTCTGTGTATGTACGATTACGTGAGCACAGTTCTCTTAAACAACAGTTGAGACGTTGTTTGTGTTGTTGAATTTGAGATATGGCTCTATCTGTGAGTAGTAGTGACTGTGTACCTTGTGTGTTTTCTAAATATTTATGTTTTTTTTAAATGAAATTATGAAGTGTGAAATGCTGTTTTTTCAGGCTTCCAGTCTGCTTTTAGATGTCCATTCTTTGTCTTTATGTGCTTATCGTTGTTGTTCCCTATCTTGTGTTCTTCAAGGAATAGTTCACTCAGAATTTTGTCATTATTTGCTCACCTCTTCAAACTGTCCAAACATGTATGACTTTCTTTCTTCCGTGGAAAACTAAAGGAGACTTTTTAATGTTCAAGCTGCCTTTTTCCATACAATGAAAGTGACTGCTGACCAGTGGCTACAACAAAAATGCGATCATAATAATGGTAGTCCGAAGAACTTCGTCACTATTTTCCAAGCCTTCTGAAAACATATGATAACTGTGTGAGAAACCTATGGTCACTATTCACTTCCACTGCATAGAAAAGAGCAGCTGAGACATTCTGCATAATATCTTCTTTTATGTTCCACGGCGATTCGGAACAACATGGCGGCGAGTAAATGATAACGGAGTTGTCTTTTTTGTGTGCACTATTGCTTTAAATGTCAGTGTTTTGTGCTACCTGTCACTACCTCTGTTATATATGCATGATTATTTCTCTAAATGTTGTTATTTGCAATGACCTTTGAAATGTTTTTAACCATTGAAATCATTTCCTCATTGAAACACAAGCACGTATTTATTTAATATGATTTTCAAAAGTTTTGAGATTTTCAAAATTATTTTCAAAAGTTTTGGGTCAGTAAGATTTATTTATTCCACAATGATGCATTAAATCGATCAAGAGTAACTGTAAAGATATTTATGATTTATGAAAGTTTCTATTTAAAAAAATGCTGTTCTTTTGAACTTTATATTTATCAATGAAAAAAAGTACAGTTTACACAAAGCATATTAAAATGATTTCTGAAGGATCATGTGACACTGAATACTGGAGTAATGACTGATGAAAATGTAGCTTTGTGAATAAATTACATTTTAGATTATGTTATAAGAGAAAACATTTCTTTTAAACTACTATTCCACAATATTATTGTTTTTACTTTATTTACTCTTGGTCAGCATAAGAGACTTTTTTCAATAACCGACCCCAAACTTTTCAATGGTGTTTTGATAAATTGCTTACTATCACTTACTATAGCATATATATATAAAGTGTACCAAATGTTTTTTAACAGTACTTAAACCAAACCTGTTCTCATGTTAATGTAATTATGAATGCAAAGGTATTGTAATATTCATTATCATGCATCTCTCCAGACTAGAAAGGTTCTGTTTGTCTGGGGTTTTCTAGTCTCAGTGACGTAGATTTGCCAGCAGGTTCCCTCACGTGACACAAGACGTCATTTTTATTTGTTCTCCTGCAAGCACCTCTGGGCTTTGAGGAAACTCCTTCTCCAGCACATTAGTGTCCGTGTCACTGAAGAGCAGGGGGTGGGGTGAAGATAGAGGGAGAGAGAGAGAAGGAGGGAGAGTTTAGATGTGAGTTATTTTCAGCCTGTTACGTAAGGACTGTTGCTGCTGGGTGTTTTCTCGTACACTCATCACTGATGATAGAGGCAGGAGACGAGGCAGGGAGGCCAGTGATGAAGCAGGAGATGAGGTAGTATACAAGGCAGGAAGGTTGAATGGGAGGCAGGGAGGGAGTCTGGAGATTGATTTCCCAATTTTGATTCGATTCAGATTCACAAAGCTCTCAATTTAGTTTGATTCCGATTCTGATTTGTTTAGATTCCAATTCATTTTGGTGTATTTCAATTATGATATTCATTTTGCTTACATATTCGTACAGATGGAATACAATCTCTCCAATTATGCTTTAAATGTTTCAAACCAGTAACTTTATCTTTTTGAACTATTCTTTAAAAGAACTGGCTCATAGGAGTTATTTGTTATTGATTCACTGAAAAGGAATGACTCCTAAGAGTAATTTCTTTATGAACCAAACTATTCTGGTTGCGCTCTACTGTATGTGTTTGATTCACTAAAAAGAGCCGGCTTATAAAATAATTTGTTGCAGAGTCTGGCTATGCATGTCGCATCATATGTTATTGATTCAAAAACAAGCAGCCATTTATAATAGCATATTATAACAGCCATTTGTTCAAGAATCAGACTACACTGGTAACGCTTTATGGTTTTGATTCACTAAAAAGTAATTTGTTCATGAATCAGGTTACACTGAAGAGACTGTATGTTTTCGATTTGCTAAAAAGAGTCATTTATTTAAGAATCGACCTACACATCATACTCTTTGGACCCTATTTAAATTATACAAGCGTATGGTCAAACGCGCATGGCGTAGGTGCACTATGGTGTCCGAATCCACTTTTGCTAGTTTTACGACAAAAAAAATGGTCGGCGTGCCAGACACATGGTCCAAAAGGGTTGTACCTAGTTTCTAAATCGCTAAAAAGAACCGGCTCATAAGAGTCATTCATTCGAGAATCAAAATACACGTCTTATATACGTTTTTAATGAGCTAAAATCAAACTGCCTCATAAGATTAATTTGTTAATGAATCGAGTTACACGTCACACTGCTTGTTTTTGAGACTCTAAAAAAAAAACCCAGAGTCAATTATTCAAGACGAGGCTACACTGGTAATGTTTGTTATTGTTGTGCTAAAATGAACCATCTGACAAGATTCATTCATTCAGTAATCGAGCTGAATGTTGATTTTACTTTTGATTCACTAAAAAAAACTGGCTCAAAAGAGTAATTTTTTCATGATTCGGACTACCCTGTTCATACTGTATATTTTGATTCAGTATAAGGACCAGCTCACAAGAGTCATTTACACTGTTAATATTTGAATGTTACTGATTCGCTAAAAGGAACCGACTCATGAGTCATTTGCTCAAGATTCAGACTACACTGGTAATGTTGTACAGGCTCATAAGGATCATTCAATCGTGAATTAAACTGCACTGATAGTCACATCAATATTTTTACCCAGCCCTCCTGGAGATGAGGGAGAGTAGGAGTAGAGGCTCTTAGTACTGAAGGTGGGAAGAAGCCCGGACCAGGGGTCGTGCCATTTTTTAGTCATATCCATCACAGTCCCCTTCTGTGCTTGGCATGATTCCTCAGACAGGAGGCATCTTGCTTAATCAAGTTCTTTCTGTTGACTTATCTCTACCAGATTTATGACTTTTACTTCAATTTATATTTATACATGATAATACTATATATATTTATTTATGAGTCAGAAACAAAATGAGGAAATAGGGCAATACATTAACTGTTAACTCTCTGCTGTATAAAGTAATGCACTGAAATACACCACTCTACCTAGTTTTGATATGAATGTATCATATTAGTCAGATACGAACGCAGGGTCTACATGAAGTTTTATTACATTGAAAACCATCTATGCTGAACTAAAGCTAAGCAGCTAAAAGCCTTGGACTTTGGCGTCCTTGTTCATAGTGGACTTTTCTGTTAGTGCCATTTTGGGTGTTTTATGGTGGAGGAGAAATAGTTCTGCCTCATTGGCATTCTCCTCGTTCCCGGTGTTGAAATTACACATGGCCGGTTATTTCTCTCTGAACGGCTCGATTGGAGCTTGGGATGAAATGGAAGGAAACTTGTGCCACTTTATGAGCTTTTAGCGGAAGGCTCACCCACTGACATCTGCCATTGGAAATTGTACAAAAAAGGAAAGTGACATTTATTTACTCGACGTTAGACCACATAAACTCTGTAGGAATATCATAATGGTAATATGTGGCAGCCAAGGGCACCGAATATGAAAGAGACGTTTCGGGAGCGAGCTGAGGGGAATGAGAAAGAGGCCACAGACAGCTGAGAATTTATGATCTGAGAGGGAAGGTGAACGGCGAGAGAGAAGCCCAGCGGACTCACCGGGTGGAAGTTAAAGGGACTGTAATTAAGGAAAGGATGAAAAAGCTTTCCTCTGTGTCTCTTGTGTTCCATCCGTCTCTCTCTCTCTATGAGACATGTGCATGTTTTCCTCAAAATCACTTCCTGTCTGCCTCCCGCCCTCTTCCTTTTAATCGTAAACAATGTGCCAAGTGTGCCAGGGCTCTTTATCAAAGCTAGGTAGGACTGAAATCCTGCTAGACAATGCAGTTCAGATGATTTTTGGAACATGATAGCTGGTTAAGAGCAGGCCCAAGTTGGTCATAAGCTGCAAAAACAGTTGCCAGCTGGTTTATAGGTGGTTCAAGCTGGTCATTGGATTGGTTATTCGATGTATAATATAGATTGATAAGCTAATGCCCAACTTGAACCAGATAAAGGTTTTTGGAATTTGATAGTTGTTTTAAAGAGATAGTTCACCCAAAAATTTAAATTACCCTATGGTTTACTCATCCTCAAGCCATCCTAGGAGTATATGACATTCAGATGAATACAATCAGAGATATATTAAAAAATGTCCTGGCTCTTTCAGTCATTCCAAGTCCTACTTTCTACGTCGCATCAGTTACACTTTTTCTTAAGTTAAATATGGAAGGCAGTCCAAGCTCGATATTTTACTTAAATGTGTTAAATATGGATATTTTTTTCTCACACAAACACATCGCTTTGCTTCAGAAGGCCTTTATTAACCCCCCGGAGCCATATATATTACTTTTAATAATGGATGGATAAACTTTTTTGGGCTTCAAATTTTGGGCATCCGTTCACTGCCTTTTAATAAAGCTTGGATTAGCCAGGAAATGTTTTAACTTTAATTGTATTCTTCTGAAAGAACAATGTCATGTACACCTAAGATGGCTTGAGGGTGAACTATCGCTTTAATGCTGGTCCAAGTTGGTCTTTAGCCGCAACAAACCAGTTATCAGCTGGTTAAAGTTGGTAATTTTCGGGTCAATATAACCCTTTCCATGCTCTAAAACAGCTTAAGCTGAACTTTCTCATCCTGCATTTTGGTTCCTCCTCATATTCCCAAATCCAGAGAATCACTCAGCCCCTCCGGACGTCACCACCTACACCTCCGAGCATCCCGTTCAGGTTGAGAGGCCACAGGTGTCCACCGTACCCCGGACCACACCCAAATATGGCAACGCCGAACTCATGGAGACCGGAGATGGTGAGGGCACAATAATGTGTGTGAAAGAAAAGGAGTGATGTTTTAGAGACAGTAATGACGTTTTCATTTCAAACATTACAATGAGCTTTGAAAGATTTACATGAGCCATTTTCCTCAATCATTTTGACAACCCGTCTAGCATTTCTCTTCCACCCTAACCATATTTATTTTGGCAGATGGTTTTATACAGTGGAATCTGCATATAGTCCCCCTGCAGCAACCTGGGGTTAAGGACACTGGTAGCTGGTATAAATACTGTAAAAATAAGGTTTACTGTAAGTTGCATTGTGTACACCTACATCTTTTATTAAATCATTTTCGGTAATTGAAATGAACCTTCAATAAAATTATATAAATATTACATGAAAAGTTAAATCTTTATAAAATTTGAAACTGAAATAAAATAAGTTTAAGCACTAAAACTTAAACTAAAATTAAAATGAATATATTAAAGCTAATAAAAGCTAACTCAATATTAATTACTATAATAGTATATAAATAATACTAAAATAACACTGATTGATATCAAATCCATGTACATTTTAAATATATACTGTGTTTATTTATATATATATACACCGGTATATATAGGCTGTGATATCTGCTCTGATGGATCCTCCGTTATGAAGCTGTGATTGAGGGCATTGATCCCACTCTTATATTATTACGCTTTAATGTGATCTCTTGGGGACGCCCCTGAAGGCTGGATTTGACTGCATCTGTCAGAGGCATTAATCAATGTTTGTAAAATTGATTTGTTAGGGGTAAGATGAAAATGAAGGTGTTTGATACGGAAGTAAACACAATAGCGGGGAGTTGAAACATCTTCATTGTGCGCATTCTGCCATCCATCTAATCTGTTGACAGCCAGTCGTTTAAACCCAGACAGCCTTGTGTGTGTTTATAGGCTCGTTCAGGCAGATTCAGGAAATTTGGTTCATGTATGAGTGATATTCGGTTTGTTTGGTTAAATTCAAGGTTTGTGTGCTTTTGTGCATTAACATTTATTTGTGCTTCACAGGGGTCCCTGTTAGCAGTCGTGTTTCAGCTAAAATCCAGCAACTTGTGAACACACTAAAGCAGCCCAGACGACCTCCACTTCGAGAGTTTTTTGTTGATGATTTTGAAGAGCTCCTAGAAGGTGAGTGTTTGACTCATCATCACAGTTTCACAGAGTTTTTTGGAGCTATTCTTATAAACAAACACATACATAATAATGCCTGATTCGCAAACAAAACATTCTTTTGAATCGTTTGCATTGAATGATTTGGTTGATTCAATCAGCTAACTGAAAACATTGTAATGAACATCAGCATTTAATTAATGTCTTGATTAAAAAAACAGTGATGATTGAAATGAACCTTTCATTTAAGGATTTACTGTTCATTAAATCAAATAGCTAAAATACGGATGAGTTTTTCCCTAGTAAACGGCCATGTTTTGCCCCTTCCATCTTGTATCATTCAGTCCAGCAGCCCGACCCCAACCAGCCGCGGCCGGAGGGTGCTCAGATGGTCGCTATTCGAGGGGAACCGCTGGGAGTGGTCACTAATTGGCCACCATCTTTGGAAGCTGCACTGCAACGCTGGGGGACCATCTCGCCCAAAGCGCCCTGCCTGACCACCATGGACACCAACGGCAAACCCCTCTACGTCCTTACTTATGGTAATATAACCATATTTAACTACAGCCATACATATAATGACCAACATCTGCATACAAACATACTGGAAGAAAATAATAATTTAACAATATATTGGAATAGAATAATATAATATGTAATACTTTCATCGTACTTTATTAATAAGAGTATTAATAGGGATCACACAGTATGATACAGTGACCCCAAAAATTATTTCAACACTCAAGTCATGCTTAATGTATGAATGTCTTATTTATTTTATTTTATTTTTTATCATAAACAATAGTGTATTTATCATACAGTATATCAAACAAAGTATCACTGAATTATTTTAAAGAAATAACATGTTTCAAGTCAAACATTTCACAAAAGGACAGTTATTCAGTTTCAAATTATATCAAATATTTTTTAAAATTAAGATTAAAGTATTTGGACATAGAAGTCATGCTTAATGCATTTTATTTATCAGTATTATTATTTGTTTATTGTTTTTAACAATAAGGGCACTGAATATACTGATATACTTGTGTTCATCTTATATTTACAGAAATACCCTTGTCTCCTTGTTTATTTATGCTCAGTCATGAGAGGGAGATCGTTATAGGGCTTGTTTTGTTTAGTGTGTGTGTGTGTGTGTGTGTGTGTGGTCTCAGTCTCTCAGCTGATTTTACTCGATGAGGATCCTGCCAGCAGCACATCACGGGTGAGAGTGTGAGGAAAGGTTTGCTGTGTGTGTGTGTGTGTGTGTGTGTGTGCGCGTCTGCTGTAATGGATTGGTATTTCCTCTTATCTTTTTTTCTGAAAATTGAAAGTGATAATTAAGCCACCTGAGCATCATAATTTCTTCATATTTACACACACACACACACAGGAAGCTCAATACCCTGACCAACAGACAACCTCCACTGCCACATACACAGTTTGCAATGTGTGCCAGAAAATGAATGGCAATGGCTGTTTGTGTGGTGCTTTAAACCAACCCTCCCCCCACTTGAGGACTATCACCCTCCTCCTTGGCTCGTTAAAAACCTCGCCCAAATCAAAAGAGTAATTAACTTTCCACAGAACGCAGACGCGGAGCGAGATCGCTATCTCATGCGCACCGTTTTGCTTTCACTGGGGCTTCATAGCCATGAGTTAAATCCTGATAACAGCAGGTCAAAAATTCAGCAGGACAGAGAAGATAAACTGCTGAAACGCCCTGTGTGTGTGACTCATCCAGATGCTTAAACTTTAAGAAATTTGGCCATTTGGTCTCAGTCCATGTTTGTCCTTCGCTTGCCCTTCAGTGTGTGAAATCTTTTTCTTTATTTCACAGTTTTCAAATGTACTTAGTTTTCTTATGCACCATTTGACCAAATCAAGTCTTCTGAATCATACGATAGCTTTGTATAAGGAACAAAAGGGAACTGACTTCATTATTCACTGAAAATGTTCCTCTCTGCCTTTAATCTCGTTTGCACTTCCATATACATGTATTCAAACTGGCAGATCTTGTTTGGTTATGGGATGCAACAACCAATAGCGTTTCACATTCAAGTCTACTGTTCAAAAGTTTACAATCAGTAGGATTTTTGTTTTTACGAAATGAATACTTATATTTTGCAAGGATGCTATCAAATACAGTAATGGCATTTGTAATGTTACTAATGATTTCTATTTCAAATAAATTATGTTCTTTTAAGCTTTCTATTCATCAAAAAGTCATCAAAAATATCAGTTTCAACAAAAATATTACGCAACTGTTTTCAACATCTATCGCAGGAATGCATTCATTTTAAAATAGAAAACATTTATTTTAAATTGTAATAATATTTCACAATATTACTGTTTGCACTAAATTCTTTCAAAAACCTCATAGAATCTTACAGTCTATATTTGAATACACCGAGATACAAATGAGGTTTAATAACTACAAGGCATTGTTGGTGAACTGACCCCATGAAGGACAGTCATTTAGTATGTACTTCCTTCTACACAGGTAAACTTTGGTCTCGGAGCATCAAAGTAGCGTACAACATCCTCCACAAACTGGGCACAAAACAGGAACCAATGGTCCGACCAGGAGACCGGGTGAGTGTGACCGATCCTCTTCAGTGACAGAACCAGATCACCTCATTAGAGGAAAGTTGCAAGTTCAATACAAGTTAACCATTACCACAGAGAATGATTTTGTCTTGTTCCTCAATTTTCAGTCTATGAGGCAAAGTCTGAGTGCTAAAATACATGCTAAATAAATACTTATTTAATAGGAAAAGTAACTGTTACTGTGTAAATAGTATCATAAACTAGTAAAAGGATGGTTTATACTAACTTAATAACTAAAAAAACGAATTAAAGCACTTGACACAAAATTCGAGCTGCTCTGAAACCCCCTGGTTTCAATGCATTGCCCCAAAGACTTCCATTATAAGTGCAATTTTTGTCTGTTTTAACACCGAGGGACGAGTTAAAATGATTGCCTGTGGTAATCGTCAACATGACGCAGATGCTGAACATAGAGCATAACTTGTTTTGAACCCAGAACATTCCTTTAATGACAGTGTCGTTTCATGCCGCATGCCTCGGTTTTAAAGCATGTCCCTGTCAGATTAGCATACGCTCGTGTCTGAAGTCTGACACCTTTCCTCTCTTATCACTCCACGAGCAGGTGGCTCTTGTGTTCCCCAACAACGATCCCGCTGCCTTTATGGTCGCCTTTTACGGCTGCCTTCTGGCAGAGGTGGTGCCCGTACCTATCGAAGTGCCACTTACCCGAAAGGTGAGACTCTAAATATACCACCACGAGAGTCCATGAATGACTGTCGCGTTTTCAAGCCTTCAGGTCTAAATTTTTAACACCGTAACAAGTTATAGTTCCTACCTACCCACAATCCTTCCCTGCAGATCTTTCTTCTCAGCATGGAATCACACTATCGAGTGCCAACCTAACAGTCTTTACGGCGCACAATAATAATATTTATTTATTATTGCATGTTTAATGGTAACGTATTACAAAGGCCTTCTGGAAACTTGACCTTGTAAATATTGCAGTCTCTCAGTCTCCGGTTCGTGGTCTATTTTGAGATCCGTTATCTTTTCAGTATGTCAGGCTGAATGTTTCAGTGCAGACCTCTCGAGGCCGAGGTATTGCCTCAGATACGCATGTCGAATTTTAGTGGTCGAAGTAGAGGAGGAGAGCAGCTTTGGCAAGAGTCAGTCTGATCATCAGTCCAAAAATTCCAGGAAAGGACCTGGAAACTGGCAGAACACTCTTTGGCTTCCTCTGCATGCAGTGCACTTCGGAAACCAATAAACTCCTGTCCAGTCCAATAGCATGCATTTTTGACTTATAGCACAGCAAAAGCCTTAGAGAAAAACTACTGTGGGAGAATCATAATGCAGTGATTGTGTCTGATGATAAAACGGTTTTCATTTACTTTTATACAGTTGGCAGATGCTTATCCAATGCCACTTACATTTCATTCCAGCTAGGCATTTTTAAGGAAATCAAACCAACGACCTTTGCATTGCTAATGCCATGGTACTAATGATTACCATATTCAAATACCATGGTATTTGCATGGTTATTAAAGGTACATTGTAGAATATCTTGATAGTATCATGGTGCGTGGTAATATAGTAGTAATATTGTAGTACTTGGACTACAGTATATACAATGGTACTCCTGAAATCATGCTCAAAAAAACATTTGTAGTATTATATTAACATGAATGTTAAAAAACACATGGTAGTACCTTGGTACTTCTGTTCTGGGTTCTTTTTTAAAGAGTACCATGGTTTTACCATGGCTTTTGAACATGTAAATACCATAGATCATGAATTTCGTTACCATGGTACATGTGCAAAAAAATGTATCATGGTAGTTTGGTTTGGTATATACCATAGTACTTAAGGGTATTTACATAATACTTCAAGGTACTTCGATATTACAATGGTACCAAACTTACAAAAAAGTACCATGGTACTTAGATATATACCATGGTACTGAAAACATACTGCAAAAAGCAATGGTATTCCTATGCTGACAAGTTAAATCGGTTACTAAAAAAAAGTACTATAATTTCAGTACATGAATTTCAGTAGCATGTTATATTTCAAAGTAAGGTACTTTAATATAGTTTATGTTTTACTATGTAAAAAAAAGGCAACGACATTTGTCAGGTGGAGGTGATTTTTAAAACTCCACCATCAAAGAAAAAAGAGATATTCAGGTATTATGGGTAAACATAATTTCTCAGTGTGCTGTCTGTAATAAGTAGGCCGTCACCTCCCCTGCAGTGTATTTTGCTGCTGTATGATGGGTGTTAGCTGGTCTTAGCCTATTTCTCTGTGTGTATGTGTGTATTAGGATGCAGGAAGTCAACAGATCGGCTTTCTCCTGGGCAGTTGTGGGGTTACTGTGGCTCTGACCAGTGACGCTTGCCACAAAGGCCTTCCGAAAGGACCCACTGGGGAAATACCACAGTTTAAAGGTCAGTGCGTTAATACACAGCTCCAAAAGGGATGTATAGTGGCATGCAGTCAGACTTAAAGCACTATAAGTCTTGTCCACTTAGCAGCTTAATTTAACCAAGAACCACCCTCTTAGACAGGAATAGACCATCTGATTTACATGTAAACAACCAACCACAGCTTGCATTGTTGTAACATCATCTCATTCAAATCAGATTAGAATCCGTTTAAATTACAAGTTTGATATTGTAAAAAAAAAAAGATTATTATGCACTAAATTAATTAAAAGTAAATGTAATGTATTAAATGTAAATGTAATCCTGGAAGCATGTATTGGTTTCCACAAAAAATATTAAGCAGCACAACTGTTTTCAACATTGATAATAATAAAAAATGTTTACTGAGCACCAACTCATCATAGAATGATTTCTGAAGGATCATGTGACACTGAAGACTGGAGTAATGATGCTGAAAATTCAGCTTTGACATCACAGGAATAAATTACATTTTAAAATATATTAAAATAGTAAGAATCTGTGCGGACCGCCGAGCAACAAACATCAAGAGCATGATGGGCCGTATCATGCGTGTGATGTTATCTGAGCCAGACTGCTAGCAGTCAGCATTTTTTGCCCTGTCTGGGCCGCAGTAAGACGAGAGAAGGTAAAAATAGAAAATGTAGAGGTAATGAGCCTGTGATATTGTTGTAATGATTAAGAAGTCCCGGGAGGATAGTCATTTATCCCGAGACAGAGTAAAGACGGACTTACTCTCATCCTGATGCACATAGTCATTTAGCCAGTCACCCTAATCACTCACTTTCATTCTTTTGAACGATAATCACTACTAATAACTGTAATGACGGTCATGGTTGGCTCATCAAGCTGCATGAATATTAATAGATTGGTATGAATATTCATGTGTTCTCTCTGTTTGGTCCCACCCACTCATCAGGATGGCCGAAGCTGCTATGGTTCGTCACAGAATCCAAACACCTGTCGAAGCCGCCACGTGATTGGTTCCCTCACATCAAAGATGCAAATAACGACACCGCCTACATAGAGGTGAGCTAGCGCATGGAGTTATGTCTGTTATAGAAATACCAGTTTATTCAAATCATTTTACCGGCCGTACACACACAAACATTCTCCTGAATTGAAAACCATCAGTCTGGGATTGTTTTTCCATATGCTGCACCCACCAGCCACTTTAATTGTTTTATGATATCTGATTGGTAGATATTCTATGTCCCGGGCCACAGAAATCAATATTTCCTATCAGCATGCCGGGCACAGCTGCCTCCATTAGAGAGTCGCTGGATAATGGATGATAAATGATTAATGTTTGTTTAATTGTGAATCAGGACTCTTGTAGGAGATGCTGGTTGATGGAGTGGGGCTGGTCTCACGTTATTGAACCAGTTTTGAGTGAGTTGTCTCAATGTTCCTCACCAGATCCCAGAAATCTGAGAGTCTGTGCAAAGTGGCTGGGTGTCAGATGTTCACGGTGCTGGGCCAATTTTTGATTTCTGTTTTACTGGACGGCTTTTCAGTACAGATGAAAAAACATTCTGAAAGACATTTCCACACTAAAATAAAAAGAAAAATTAGAAATTTTATTTGACAAAGAAAACTAAGCTCTTTTTTTTTAGGACTATTAAGATTTTGGCATAGTGAAATGTATCTTTATGATAATACAGCACATTTTCCCCTCAATTTTTATTACTGCAAAAAAAAAAAAAAGCCTTTGCAAAGTTTATTTGAATGTGTTATTGTAAAACAGTAAAGTACAAAAAAAGTACATTTTCCCCCAATTATTACTAAAAAAGCAGATTTATATATACATACTATGAAAAAGGTATTATTATTAAAATGTTAAATTAAATAAAGCACCTTTTCTTAAATTATTTTACCGTTATCAAGCTTTTTTTATTATATAGTATGAAAAATGCATTATTCAAAGTAACAAAATAATAATAATTACATAATATACCTATAGCCCTCTATGGTACGCAATATGATTTCAATGAGGAGAAAAAATTGTGGTGTTTTTCCTTCTTTAAACTGGTCACTATAACAATATCAATAAAAAATGTCATAATTAATTATTATTGTAATTTTTTTTAAAGTTTGTTGCCTCAAGGCAACATTGTACCACTACGGACAAATTGAAACAATTTTTTTTTTTTCATATTTAATAAAAACTAACATTTCAAATTCAGTTGTTGCTCTCAGGCAACATTGTTCCATCGTGGAACACAAGTATTACCAAACCATCATATCAAGTTATCATATCCATCTCTGATCACACCCTCACTCTCTCCCTACCGGATTGTCACTATGACCTCATCTTCCTCATCACAGTATGACACCTCATCCTCATCCTCACTCTCATCAACTGGCAGTTGTGTTTTATACCTTTTTTTAAGTGCTATAGGAAATGTGCAGATCATAATATGTGCAGTTATAGTAAGCAAATAACTATTCTTATAAGTGCATTACAAAATTATGCAAAAATATGCAAATATATTTAGAGAATTCTAACTCTTTTCCTAACAAATATTAAATGTTTGTATCCAACCTAGTATGTCTGGTATGGTCTAATTCGATTCCATTATGGTACAATGTTGCCTTGAGTCAACACAGTTTTTTTGTTATTTCCTCTAAAACATTTGATGATATATAATGTAAAGTTCTTGATAATACTTATTTACTTATCAGTGAAGGTGACTCATATTTTTGTGGGTGATTAACTGGACAGAAATTAGTGAAAATTGCACTTTTCATTGGAGAAAATATGGAGACATGTGACCTGTACACTGTACAAATCGACCATGTGACCATTTTTTGGCACTTTCATTAGTATTTGAGTTCTTCCCTGAGATAGGTTTGAACAATAAATTGATGTTTAATTGTATTAAAAATAAACTAAAATAGACTGTTGCCTGGAGGCAACACCGTACCATAGAGAGATATACACCCCTTTCATTTGTGCTGATTTTAATAAATAAAAACAATAAGCATGTACTACTAAATGCATTTTAGTAATGAGAATCTAATGAGAAATAACAAAAACCTAAATGATGAATTATCTACAGGCATTATGTTGCAGAGAATTGAAATAGTCCTGAAAGTTGAAATACAGCATGACTTGGATGTTCTTCACAGGTTTCTGTACATTCACACTTACAGTGCGTTAATGGCCATGCAAACTGTGTTTGTAAAGGGATTTAATGCATTGATATTTGTTAATGATTGCCCTGTATGACTCTTTTTATTGGTTTACAGTATAAGACCTGTAAAGATGGGAGTGTTTTGGGCGTGACCGTGACACGGATCGCACTTCTTACACACTGCCAGGCCCTAACGCAGTCTTGTGGATACACAGAGGGTGAGTCCCACAAGAACACACGCACACCATATTACACCTCTAGGTCAGTCCACTGTCCTTTGCGGATAATAATATTGTAAATCTGTCTTCTCTCTTTGTCTTTCAGCTGAAATCATAGTGAATGTATTGGATTTTAAAAAGGATGTGGGTTTGTGGCATGGAATCCTAACAGTAAGTCATGCTTCTGAAAAAAAGAATGTAAACAGCAGGTCATGTGTTCCACGTTCAGGGTGGTAATATATCACTGACTGTTTCCCCAGAGTGTCATGAACATGATGCATGTAATCAGCATCCCATACTCCCTGATGAAGGTCAACCCTCTGTCCTGGATCCAGAAAGTGTGTCAATATAAAGGTCTGTCAGACAGTTTTTTTACACTAAATCAAATTTTTCCACCAAAACTATTTACACCCTGGCCGTCATTTTTATCACCAAAAGTGTTTACTCCAAGTCCTTATAACAAAATATTATTACACAAATTGTGCAGACATAATTTTTGGCCAGGCAGTCATAGAAGGAAATTTTGAACACATGCAAAAACAAGAGAGAACCAACAAAATATTAATAACTGATTATGTTATAATCTATATACCGCATGTGTTTTCCTGTGAATTAAGTTTTTCTGTACTTTTGTTTTGCATAGTCCAACAAAATCTGGAGTTTGCTTTTTTTTCCATAACCAAGTTCCCTCATATTTAAAACATTAAAATATATAAAATATTATTCTCGCATTTTGATGGTTTAATCGAACTTTGTGAAGTCCATGCACTTTGTGTGTTTTAAAATACTGTATATTTTTTGTGCTAAAAATTTAGACTTGATATGAATAGACTTCAGTCTTAATCTTTAATCTTACAAGTCATTTTTCATGATAAAGGTTAACTCAGAAATGTGTTCTGCTTATGTTTCATGAATTAGTCATATAGAAGTGACAGTACTCTTTGATACAGTTTTGTATGTGTCCAACATGGCCATTCCTGTGATTTTATAGTAAATTTGTGTGTTTGTGTATAGGTAAAGTGGCTTGTGTCAAGTCCAGGGATATGCACTGGGCTCTAGTCGCTCACCGAGATCAGAGAGACATCAACCTGAGCTCCCTGCGCATGCTGGTGGTGGCCGACGGATCCAACCCATGTGAGCTTTCTTTCTTTCTTTCTTTCTTTCTTCTCACTTTCCTTTTATGAACTCTTCCTCTCACACCTGTCTCACGAAATACTCCTCTGACTGGAAACAAGCTGAGGTTTTAGCAGCTGTTTACACACCCAGCAACCTGAAAAAAGCTAGAAGCATCATTCATAAGTGTTTAATATAAATGTATGCACTCATATATGCCCTCTGGGATTATAATTTACAGAAGAGACGAGTCAGGATAGATGATGCCCAGAAGCCGTTTTCCTTGCGTTTACAGATACATAATACACAAATGGACACACTGGAGGACAAAACGTTCCTTCTGCTGCCTGTTTCATCCAAATGCCAATGTAAATGCCAGTAAGATACACGCAATGCTTTCCTGATGGAATATTCAAGAAGGAAAACGGTTTTAAGGGGATCATAGGGGTCCTTTTTTATTTTTTGAGATTAATATATCAATGTACTGTGTAGACATAGCTGAACATTTATAACACAAGGATCCCTTTCCAGTCCAAGAACATTTGGGGGAATATAGCAAAACTCATATTTCAATTAAAAAGAAAAGGCTATAGAACAGGGGCTTGGAACTTTTTTCAGCAAAGGTACATTTTTTCATTTTTTTGCGAGCCAATCCAAAAATTACTATTTTACTAAAAAAAAAAACTTAATTTAGGCCCATAGCCAATTCAAAAATAGAAAAAGCAACAAAAAATTGGTAACATGTTTCATTATGGAAGTAATTGTGCAGGGCTTTCACTATGAGGTTAAGTTTCCACCTGAGCAGCTTAAAACCCTTAATGACAGGTATTACAATGTAAACAAGAGGGAGGACACTTCCTGTCCTGTCCAAATGTCCTTAAAAACAAAAAATGCTGAAAGTTTTCTGTAATAGGTAGGGTTATTGTAGAGGGATATTATATACAGTTGGTACAGTATAATAACCATTATGCCTATGGAGAGTCCACGTAAACTACATATTCAATTATGTGTGCGTGTCAATCCAGTCCCTTTTTTTCCGCCATCATCACAAACTAGCTATAAAGCTGCTTGCGTACGTCTTGTGTCTATGTTCACACAGCAATAGTATGGTTGTGAGTTCTGTATTTGACTCCTTTGATATGGTTGCATTCTCACACAGTTTAGTTAATTATGGGAGGGACAAATTACAAACTCACACCTGTACATTTTCTGAACTCACAACCACTTTCTCTGCAAAGCCCTGCTGTGTGAACCGGACTGGACAACTTTAGTTTCGGTAACTTACAGAGACAGAGATATAAGATGTGTCTGTCATGTGACGGTTTTAAATCCGTCGCTGTCTTCCTTCGAAGCTTCATATTGTGTGTTCTGTGCGTGACTCAGATGTTTCGCTCTCCACACAGGTATAAAAGCTATAGGGACATCTTTGATATTTACTAATCACTGTCACTATGGTTACAGGCGATATTCAAGCGTGATAATAGAATACAGACTTATAGAATGTTTTCGAGCCAAGTAAAAATAGTTGTCATTTCCAAACAGTGTGAGTGTAGCCATCGAAACATAACATTGATTGGCGTTGCCACTGCACTTCATATGCAAATTGGTCGGAACAACTTGAAATATTGTTGTAAATTGACTTTTCATTAACTTAGCCAGTAGGTAATGAAACAAAGAAAATGTAACTGATCTCTATTAATGTGTTCTAGAGATAATGTGTGTAAGTTTTTAATGATCATAAGCTGAAGGGTGAGAAACACAATTTTTGTCAAGGAGCCACAGGTTGCTGACCACTGCTATAGAAGGACAAAAAATACATTTTTAGAAGAAAAAAAATTGAAAATATATGTAACAAAGACAATAAAGCCTATATTTGGACTAATAATATTTTAATTATCAGTAACTCATTATACTAAAATTACTACAATGTATAATAAATAATTATTATATATTATTTAAATATATTAAATTAAAGTGTATATAAATTGTATGTGTTGTACTGTATTTAACATTGATTTTAAATACATTTTTGTTCTACATTATTGTAATTTTTTTATTTATTTTATTGCATTGCAATAATTATGTGTTTATAGAAAATTGTGCTTAATTATAAGGAAATGAATGCCACAATGCAACACATTTAATGTTAAAACAGGCTTGTTTATAATATAAATATAATTTCCATTTAATTGTTTTAACATTAAAATATGGCATTAGAACATGGACACCCAAAGTTATTTATATCTCAATAGTTACTTACATTTACATCTACAAATCTTAAAGGTACAGTAGCGAAATATATCATTTGGAGGTTGGTGATGTAAAAACTTGAAAGAACTGAAATGCTACAATACTACAATATATGGCCCCTTTAAACTGGATGTTTTTAATTGAACTGTCCCTTTAAAAGCTCTGTTCCCATTGTATCCTTCAATGATAGGATACCTCTGAAAGTGGGAACTGGTTTAAATGTTATATGAGGCACCTGTCACATTATAGTATGTAAAGTTCTCTCTCCTTCTCTGCAGGGTCCATCTCATCATGTGACGCGTTCCTCAATGTCTTCCAGAGTAAAGGTCTACGGCCAGAGGTCATCTGTCCATGTGCCAGCTCAGCTGAAGCCCTCACCGTGGCCATCAGAAGGTGGGAGGAGTGCTGACACATTGACCACTCACCCTGTAACTTCAGCTCGTATCCAAAATTCCATTCAGAACATTTAGATCTTTCTGTCCCTTTTACGAGTTTCGTATTCCAAAAATTTCAGAAAAATGATGGAAATATGGACACAGCCCATTTGTCTGTTGGTTAGACAGACAGATTGAAGTTAATGGTTCATCGAGAGAGCTTTACCGAAGTCTGTGTATGTCTTCAATGCAATTTTCCAAAACCATTTACAAATGTTTTTTTTAGGCTGCCTCCATAATTACAGCCCTGAATAGTCCTGACATCTTTGCTTTGTGACCGAATCAAACTCGTGACAGAACGCAGAGCATATGGTTTTCATTCCACAGGATTAACTCCATCGCTGGACGTTTTAACAGGCCTTCTCTCTCTCTCACGACAAATTTGAGGATGAGAACAGCTTGTATGAATTTGGACAAAAAGTGGTATGAATTAAAAAACTAATAAAAGAGCCTGGTGTCATAGAAGAAAACATCACCATCTAGTGAAGTCAGAGGAAAACGTTGTTTCAAAGGCGACCAAAAAAAAACGTAATTCCGCTGTTTCTGTCATCAATGAAGTTACGTCATTGTCATTCGTGGATTTACCAAGCAAACTAATAGTAACCTCATTTTTCACCTTTTGCACTCATTTGGTTTGGCCCATGTGGTTCACAGAATATTTCTCACTCTGGTAATAATTTCCTTCCTCGTTGTGTATCTCATTCTTATTTCAGAGCTCTAGATGATTGGTTCAACATTTCTGCACTTCTGCTCTGTTCCAAAACTTTGTCAGACAATGTCAAAAAATCAGACAGTATGCACACACTCGACACGACGGCTGTTTGAAAAAACGTCACCTTCTAAGTTACCTCATTTTGACTGAATGTCCTTCACAGAGGCAATATCTGAATGCATTGCAACTGGCTCCGTGGGAAAAAAAGAAATGATACATACAAGAAATGTTGATTATATATACAGTATATACTTTTTTAATTTTCTAAACTACTAAATATAAACAATTTAATAGTGAATCAAATGCTGCCAAATCCAAGTTCCACGTCAGTTTCTTAAGGTCCCTTAGTTTGCAGCACCCTATGTAGTTTTGGAACAAAGCTATTATTTCCAGCATACTGTATTGGCACACCCTGTTTTATGTATTTTTCTAAAATAAAGTCTGCTGTACCTTGCCAAATATCTCTGTTAGCTCAGACGGGTGTTTTTTAGAGGACATTATGTGGGCGAGGCTAAGGGCTAGTTAGACCAATCAGCTTCCTCTTCATTTTTAAATTGCATTAGAGTCACTGTGATGCTGGATCCACATCCATGATTCCATATATTGATCTGATCGTGCATTTTATTTCTCGTTTTAGGCCCACGGATGACAGTAACCAGCCGCCGGGTCGAGGAGTGCTGTCTATGCAGGGTCTGAGCTACAGCGTCATCAGAGTGGACTCAGAGGAGCGCCTGTCCGTACTCACCGTACAGGACGTGGGCACTGTGATGCCAGGAGGTACACATATGTCCATGCACGAATGGCTCTGATGAAGTCTCAAATGTGCCTTTGTAAATATTGTTGTATGTTTAGCGTTAAAGAAGAGCCATCAAAGAATGGTGTTGTGTAATGTGTACCCCTCTCTCTGTGTCCTGTATTTACTGCTTTATAAAGTGTGTAATGTGTTTATTGATGTTGTGTATGTGCAGCTCTGATGTGTGTGGTCAAACCAGAGGGAGTTCCTCAGCTGTGCCGAACAGATGAGATCGGAGAGCTGTGTGTGTGTTCCATCGCCACGGGAATGTCATATTATGGGCTCTCGGGCATGACAAAAAACACCTTTGAGGTTTGTGTCCTATCAGAGCAAGATTGATTTGGCTGTAGATTCTCCTACCCACAAACCTTAGACCTCTGCTCAAACTGATGTTAAAGTGCTCAGATCAAAGTCTTTTCTTTGGCTTGTTTGTTAAATTGCCCTGAAATAACGAATAGGGCATTTACACACAAAGTCTGATATCTGAGGCATTATTTCACCTCATTGAGTACAAAAATAAAACAGGTGATTGTGAGATAATGCATAAGAAATGAAATCACAAATGTGAAATATAATGTCACGCTATGAGATATAAAGTTGCAATTACAAGAAACCGTCACAAATGTGAAATAAAAATGTACACTTATAAGATATAAATCCCCAGTTGTGAGATATAATGTTGCATTTATGAGATTAAATGTCACAATTGTGAAATTTAAATTCGCCTGAGAAATTAAGTCACAGAAATAAAACCACACTTGTGAGATATGGTCGCAACTGAGAGCTATAAAGTCGCAATTATAAGGTATAAATTGACAATTGTGAAATACATATAAATACAGTATAATATTGTGAGCTACACTATAAAGTTGCAATTACAAATAAGTCAAAATTTTGAGAAGTAAAGAGTTTTTTATTTGTATTTCTGAGAAATCAAGTTGTCAACAAGCTACGCCTTTGTTTTGAATAAGCGACCTCTAGTGGAGAAAAATTACATATTTTGGCTTTAAAGAGATAGTCCAAAAATGAAAATTAGCCTATGATTTACTCACCCTCGAGTCATCCTAGGTGTATATGACATTCTTTTTTCAGATGAATAAAATAATCTGAAAGAAGTTATATTAACAATGTCCTGGCTCTTCCAAGGTTTATAATAGCAGTGAATTGTTGCTCTGTTTTTGAAGTCCATAAAAGTGCATCTATCCATCATATAACTGATCCACACGGCTCCGGGGGGTTAATAAAGTAAAATATCTAGCTTGAGTAAATCATGGGCTAATTTATTTTTGGTGATCTATCCCTTTAAGCCGACAAAATTGTGTGACTAAATGACACAAAAGTATGAAATATTCTGCACGGGATGGATTTTTCAACCCCGCTACCACATGATTCTCTACCGCTCCCACCCAAAATATGATATATTTTATTCCACTGTTTTCATTCAAAACATTCAGATTTTGTGAAGCTTTCACATTGCTCACAAAAGCCTGTAGGAAGAGGTTTATGTGGATTTTTCAGCCCCGGTTATTCTGTCTTGTTCTGTTGTCTATAGACTATTTTTTTGCTCATTTTCACACACGCAACACTTTAGATCTCCAGTGACAGACTTCTGCGTTCTGTTATTATTAGATCATTATATTTTGTGGGAGCCCACAAGTCATTTCTTTCTCCCGTTTCCTGCGCACATATCAGTATCTTCCCTCCCACATCTGCACTCAGCAATTAAAAACTAGTCCCGTGTCGCACTCAGTTGCATCGGTTCCCATAAATCCCATGGCTGTGCAAACCTCTGCTCCATAGCCATAGGGCAGGGTTGGCGAACTCCGGTCCTGGAGAGCCTCAGTCCTGCTGAGTTTAGCTTCAACCCCCCAACCTTGATTAACTTGTTCAGGTGTGTTTGATTAGGGTTGAAGGAAAACTCTGCAGGACTGTGGCTCTCCAGGACCGGAGTTCGCCACTCCTGCAATAGAGTGAACTTCCACATTTTTATAAAGTGTTACATTTACAAATGTATAGTTTGGTCTTAATTTTTGTCTTTTGTTTTGTTGGCTGTCAGGTTTTTCCCATGAGCAGCTCTGGGGCTCCTATCAGCGAGTACCCCTTCACTCGTACTGGGCTGCTGGGCTTCATAGGCCCGGGTGGGCTGGTGTTCGTCTCTGGAAAGATGGATGGTCTGATGGTGGTGAGTGGACGGAGACACAACGCGGACGATATTGTCGCCACAGCGCTAGCGGTGGAGCCAATGAAGTTTGTGTACAGGGGCAGGTGAGAACACATTAAAAACAAACAAACATTGCATATTCTTCGTCATTAAAGACTGTGTGGTATATATAGCGCACAAGCTTGTTTGCTTGGGACATGCTGAGTGCAAATTAAATGGATTTAACACCTGCTGGGGCGGCAGGAGCAAGAGCGTGTGCTCTGTGTGCCGTGGTAGAGTTGTTTTGTTTCGGTTGCCTCTGTGAAAGTACCTCAGGTTTTGTTCATCAGTTTCCTTAAAGCTTTACGCAGTGTGGTAAACCAGTTGTGCTACAATAATAACATAATATAAGCGCTGCAGGGTTATTATCGTTAACTAAAACTAAAGCCGTAAAAATACATTTTCATTACTTGGAATAAACATTAACAGAAATAAAAAGTTAAAAATTGTTGACGACGGGCCATTGAATTATTCAAAAATAATGTACACCGAGATGGTAATGCGGTTACATCATGACACCTTGTGTTGTTCAGTGTTTTCTTATAATTCAGCAGACCAGAGTCAATTATATGCTTATACTACGGTTACCAGACCTCAAGACATTGCTCAGATGTTGTATTTCAAGATAAGGCGGGCGTACACTCTGTGAATTTGGACACTCTGGAGGTTGTGAGATATTGCAAATGCTACGAGTCAGTTAACTTGATAATCGCATCAAAGCAGCTGGTACACGGCACCACTGTATTGGAGCTTTCAATGTTGCTGCTATAGCTTCGGATAGAAAAAAGAAAGAAAAATGATTTGTGTGCAAATGATTTGTTGAAGAGTGAGTGAGTGAGTGAGTGAGTGAGTGAGTGAGTGAGTGAGTGAGTGAGTGAGTGAGTGAGTGAGTGAGTGAGTGAGTGAGTGGTGGTGGTGAGTGGTGAGTGGTGGTGAGTGGTGGTGAGTGAGTGAGTGAGTGAGTGAGTGAGTGAGTGAGTGAGTGAGTGAGTGAACAATAGGGGACAGCTGGTGAAAATCAGGAGGTCAGGAGCTGCTCGTAACGTGCTCGTCTCGTCTAGTAATCCCTCTCACATGCTGCGAGCCGCGACCATACGAGCATCCACGATGTCCACACGATTTCTCCCAAAAGAAAAAAATAATAATCTGCGAGCTCGTACGATAGCAAAAATCACACTGTGTACGCCCGGCTAAAGAGTAATTTCTTACACATCTCATACCATGCCTCCGTTACTAATTCCAAAATGTTTTTTAAAGCTAATAACGAAGGCTTGAGACATTGATAGCAAACGAATGCAGTTATTAATGCAGTTATTAGAGAGAGTGAGATTAACTCTGGTGTGTACCAGAGTCTGTGCGTGTCTCTCAGCAGTGATCATCCGCAATGTCTCTACTAATAGTGAAACTGTACGTTTATCTGCTTCAAGAACAGCGCCATTATTACCTCGCTAGTGAGAAATGTCATGTAGCTTTTAAGTTGCTTATCTATTTTACTGGTAAAATCATCAGAGCAGCGCTTACAACACGTTTCTGTGCGAGTGTGTGTCTGCACTGTATGTGTGTGCGTTTCAGTGGGAAAGAGCGGAAGAAAGAGAGTATGTGCTTTCTGTGCATAAAACATAATTTTGTGGCAAAAACATGGCAATAATTTCTCGTTTTTATCTTATTGTTTACTATATTAATTAGCTTGGTCAGTGTCGTTGTGGGTTTTGGTTCTTTTGCTGTGGTCTGCTGTAAAGACATTTGAAATAACTGAAATCATTTGGCTAATCAAACTTGAGCATTCAACAACCCCGCAGTATAACTAAAACTAAATAAACTAATACTTAATAAAAACTATATTGACAAAAAATGACAACCGATATTACTAAAAGTTTAACTAAAGTTATAATAAAAACAGAAAAATAAAAATGTAATTAAAACTTTAATAACAAAATCCTTTTGTGACACTTTTAAAATACATTTTTGATTAAATACTTCTGTTTATCACTTCAGTGTTATTATTAACAATTAATATTTTCAATATTGTTATAATAATAATTCATAGATGTAAATGTAATTTTTAAGTATTACAATTATTTAAATACAAATAATTTCATATTCATTTTAATAAGATTCTGGCCTCTAGTTCCTGGTTTCAGATCTTTTAGGAGTCGGTCTGATATCTCCTTTCTTTATCTCCATCTTCAGGATAGCGGTATTTTCTGTGACGGTCCTGCATGATGAGAGAATTGTGGTCGTAGCCGAGCAGCGGCCGGACTCCACAGAAGAGGACAGCTTCCAGTGGATGAGCCGTGTACTGCAGGTATTTGTCCTTTTTATACCCACCCTTACCGATCGATTCGGGCAGGGACGACTTGCTATTCCCGTCCAGTCTGACGGGAGTCACCTTAATCGCTGCGTAACCCCAGTCACCATCCAAACTGAATGAGAGATCATGCTATTGCTGACCTGCGTACTTTCTGTCAGCACTTTACGAGTCCTTACCGGCATGTAAAAATAACAAGATGCATTCAGGCACGGAGGTTGGCCTTCATTTCCACCCACCCAGACGGTTCCATTCCACTCTTTTGTTGTAGGTCATTAATCTTGCAAATATGGTATTTTTTCCTTCCACTTCCTGAATTCCCGTTTGGTAATTTGGATCTCCCCGAGGCATCGGTAAAGGTCAGCGGCTGCATCAGATCTCAGCTGGCAGCCTCTTCTCGGCTTCTTGCGAACTCTATTTTTAAACCTCACCTGACAATCGAATGCGTCTCTTTCTGCAGGCGATAGACAGCATCCACAACGTGGGGGTGTTTTGTTTGGCTTTGGTGCCTGCTAACACCCTTCCCAAGACTCCGCTGGGAGGGATCCACCTGTCGGAGACCAAGCAGCTGTTTTTGGAAGGCTCCCTGCATCCCTGTAACGTCCTAATGTGCCCTCACACCTGCGTCACTAACCTGCCCAAACCCAGACAGAAACAGCCAGGTCTGTCTGTGGCAAGGTCACCTCAGATGTCGTATAAAATTAGAAGTGCCAGAAATTCAGTGTGTTGTCGTCTGCTTGTTTGTGATGTACTTCCTCTGTTCGGTCCTGCAGAGATTGGACCCGCCTCTGTGATGGTGGGAAACCTGGTCTCAGGGAAGAGGATCGCTCAGGCCAGCGGCAGAGATCTGGGCCAGATTGAAGACAATGATCAGGCAAGAAAGGTGTGTGTGTGTTACCATGGGGCCTCGATTTTCATCTGTCACTCCATTCATCCCCAACCCACCCCCACCCCATCATTCCTTCCCCACCTCCAGCAAACCATCCGGTCCCATCCAGCCAAGAATATGCACCGAAATTGGCACATATTTGTCCTTAATGCAGGCGTTTCAATACATTAATCTGCCTCCAGGTGTTTTATAATTGCTTTTAGATATGTAGCACAAAGTCCAAAACTGAGAAAAAATGCCAGGTGTATTGGAATATTTACAAGTTAAGAAACTACATTTTGCATTTTGTTTAATTAAATATGCAGTAAAAATTCTTATAGATATGTATGTATATATCTTTGCAGTTTTACTGATTTAAAAAGTTTAAATGAATATTTTTTTATATTAAAGTTTTTCTTTTGTTCTTTCTACAGTTTGTTTTATATATATATATATATATATACACACACACAAACATTAGAGTCAAAGCAAAAATTATTCAGACACCAGATATAATTTTTTACTAGTGGGTGAAGGATACTATAGTTCATTTATGTAAGTGAGGATAGTGAAATAAAGCAAACTGTGACATATTATACCTTAAAAATTCTTCTAAATTCTTAAAAAGACTACCATTGAAATCGATAAATTTAGGACCAAAATTATTCAGACACTTTGACCTGACCATGTTTTGCTTCAGCTAATGCAACCTTTTACAAATAAGCATTGTTTGGTCATTGGTTGACCTAAATGTGTACTTAAATTGAACAGCTGATTGGTTGATTGTAGTCCATTTAATACCTTTCTATCAAAGTTATCTGGCATTATCAAGAGGAATTTATTCTGACACAATTGAACAATTTACACAATTTAAGTTCTTGTCATATTTTATTACCATTTTCTAAACACATTTTATAGCAAATTAACTGATAATGTGAGAAAATGTTAAAGGTGTCTGAATAAATTTTGGTTTGACTGTGTATATAAAAAAGATGTATTTATAGACAATAGAAACAGTTTTTTTTTCTCTGGTAATTTTCTCAGCTTGAAATTTAAGATGATTCATTCTCCTGCATCTGTCACAAAAACTTAAAGACGGATTGTGATTTTCCTCTTTGTTTTCATTTTGGTGGCTTAATGTTTGGAATATTCCACACGTATGACCACTTGGATAACTTTAGGCCTCTTAATTAAACCTCTGATGGTACATTTTCCAAGTTTCTTGACAATGGGTGATTCGCAACAGATGTTTTGTATTTAATAGCTGGTGTGGATTTGAATCGCTTGTGTCACTTACGTCAGATAATCAATCTTAAAATTATAAAGTTACCGGCCAAATGATTACACACTTTTGGCGCTTGCCGAGCATTCATTTTGGACCCTGTGTGGCACGCAGTAATTGTCCAAACTGGACTTGTGGTAAAGGAATTGACCCCTGACGACTTGTCAGACCTCTTCCTCTCAGCCAGAGTCGTTTCATACCCAACCCCTACAGTGAGCATTCTGGGAAACTGTTAAAATATTGTGTCACCAAACCAAAATTTGACAATTTTATGCTTCTAAGAATTTTTTTTTTTTTTGTGGAAAACATACTCTATTAGAATAATTATTGCACGCTGGGCTCTGTTCGGGAGGGCTGGTTTGGTTGTTTTTTGTGCTGTTAGTGTTGAGTTGATGTCTTTGGTTTTGCTGTGCTGTCAGTCAACCACCTCGAAGCAAATACAATCCATTACGCTGCCCTCTCAGGCTGAAAGATGGCAGCCATTATGCCGTCAGCCTGTCTGCTGTGCACAACACCGTAACCTTAACACACACATACACAGGAGCACAGCTGTCTCACACACGGCCTCACACACACACGGCCTCACACACAAACTACATATGCTCACACACATTCGCTCAAATATGCACACACATACACAGGACCGCAACAGTTGTTGGCTGCTGTCTCTTGCATGCCTTCCTCATCCTCTCTCTTTCGCTCATTCCTTCACACCCTTCCAGCCCTGCATGGGTATGCGCTGTCTGACACCAACAAATGTTACCTCCGCCATCTGCGCCGCTCAAGGAATCACAGCCATACATGACTCTTTTCCATTTTTACACCGCAACGCTTGTGTTGTTGTTTTTTTTCGTTGCTTCCATCCATTCATACCTATGAAAATCGGGCCCGCTGAGTGAATGGAAATAGTTTTATGTCATTCTTTTAAGAGGAGGAATGCGATCCGAAGCGAGAATAACACTGGGAGATGAGGTAACACAGGACTGCATTCACTTCCAACCTTAAGATAACACCGGCACCGCTTGCTAATGACTTTAACAGGTCTTACTAATTGCAAAAAAGTGACTGTGTTTTCACAGTGTCAGTCAAATGTCATGTTTCTTTTATAATATTGTATTTGGCTAAAGAATTGATTGAAGCAGGGTAATTAGAGTTGTTAACACGCCTGTTTATCCCACTCATATTTTAATAAAAAACTTTGTTGTATTAACATTTTCTCATTTCAGATTTTGGGAATATCATGTAATCTCCCTAATCCACAAATATCTTAGATTTTGTAATAATCATCACAGGCTTCCTTTTTCCACCCATAGTTCCTTTTCCTGTCTGAGGTGTTGCAGTGGAGAGCCCAGACCACCCCGGATCATGTGCTCTTCACCCTCCTCAGCTCAAGGGTATGACATGTAATAAGTAAGATTTATAGATACTGTACATACACTACTGTTCAAAAGTTTGGGGTCAGTATGATTTTTTTCATGTTTTTGAAAGATGTCTCTTACGCTCACCAAAGTTCCATTTATTTCATCAAAAAGTAATATTGTTAAATATTATTACAATTTAAAATAACTGTTTTCTATTTTAATATATTTTAAAATGTAATTTATGCCTGTGATACATTTTCAGCATCATTAGTCCAGTCTTCAGTGTCCCAAGATCCTTCAGAAATCATTCTAATATGTTGATTTGCTGCTCAAGAAACATTTCTTATTATTATAAATGATGCAAACTAGCCTGACGTCATCATACTCAATTCTAGTCAGAATATGAGTCTGATACCGCTACATTGAGCTTTGATTATGGGGCGTGTTTCAACCTAACCAGGAAAGACCTCAATTGGATAGACCTACAACCAATCAGAGCAACGAAGTGACGCGTAACGTTAGTTGTCGAATGTCAACAGAACTCAACTGCACTGTGTTGCCAAGTCCACTACCCCATTTATGTGATGTATAGACCCAGGAATGCAAATTTTAGCAGGCAACCTTGCCAAAATAACATATTTTACCCCCCAAATGCCATTTTTTCCAGAGAACCCCTCGGAAAGTTATTTGGCTTGTTTTGGTCAAATTTTGAGTAGAAATCTGCTGGGTATTGTTGTAAAAACTTGGCAACCCTGTCTGCACGCACGCTGGAATAAGTAACGTTAGAAGAAAAAGATGAGTGTAAACAATCTTTGCTGATGTTGTAAAAAATAATTTAAGGATACACAGAGTACTTACCAACACGATCATCATTTCTGAGAGAAATAGTGATGGTGAATTCATATTCGAACATTTACTCCGTTTAGGATTAGAACAAATTCAACCCAAGCACCTTCGATGACGTGGATGATTACGTTACTGTTGATCATCTGTCCATCATCGTCTAAAGCCCGCCCTGACAATTTCATTGGTCCGAACAGTTTCTGTTCGGGCATGATTACTCCTCTATGAATCGGGTCCAGACCGAACTGCCCGAGCTCAAATGTTGTGGGCGGGGCTGAGTTCGGCTGGCATCCAGGCTTACATGAAAACTGTTGAGCTGTTTAATTTGTTTGAATAGAATGTTCAACAGAAGAGCATTTATTTTTAAAAGAAAAATCTGCTATTATAAATGTCTTTTCTATCATTTCTGATCAATTGAATGTGTCCTTGCTTTATAAAAATATTAATTTATGTAAAAAACAAAAACATCTTACTGACCTCTAAACTTTTGAACGGTTAGTATTATTAAATAAATTATTATTTAATATTTATTTATTAAATAAATCTAAATATGAATATATTTATTTAAAAATATATATTTTTATAAAATATATATATTTTTAATTATTTCCATCTACCATTCTCTGTGCATTAGAAAGTGTACAAAGAAATATCTCAGTTTCTGCACTGTTTCCCCCCTCTGGGGAGCAGGAATTGGTATCATAAATGATTTTGCCCTGGTTTGCAAGGGATATGTTTTTTAAAATATACCATAACTGCAACCATTTGTCATCGCAGGCTATTTTGAACACCACATGCCCTCTATAAAAAAGTTGTTATAACTCATCCTTAGTTGAGAACTGTGAGGAAACTGTGTCATTGACGTTTGTGTATGTCTGTGTACGTAGGGAGCAGTCCTGAGCTCACTGACGTGTCTTCAGTTGCATAAGCGGGCGGAGAAGATAGCGACCATGTTGATGGAGCGAGGCCACCTACAGGACGGTGATCACGTTGCGCTGGTGTACCCGCCTGGTACGACAACATCAGCTCTAAATCTGTGATCACTCCCACTATATTCACATTATTATACTATAAACCAGGGATCTCAAATTATCGATAGCATCGGCTGAACAGTTGAGTGCAGTACATATGTCTAAGATTAGGCAGGACACCAGAAACATTACAATCTGGCTTTGATTTAATGGTTAGAAATTATTAAGAGGACATATTATGCTTTTTTTAAATCCCTGAAATGCCTTGATTGTAGTCTTGAGTTTTCTTTCGGAAACGTACACATTACAATATTTCTTGCCAAAGGTATTTCTCAAAATAACGGGAGAGGCCTGGTTGAGTTGCGTTAGTACTGTGTTGAAACTCATGGTTATGGTAAGGGGAGTGACATTTTCAAACATGCACAAAGCAGATGACCAATCACAACAAACTGATTCAGCTGACCAATCAGAGAACATTATGCGTTTTGGAAAGACAGTCTTCATATAGAGAGGAATTAAACAGAGTGTTACTGGCAGACTGGGAAGAAAGGTGCTGCAACAATGTAAAATATGCCAAAAATATTTTGTTTGAACATTTAAGCATGAAAACCTATTCTAGTAGACCCAAAACACAATCAAGACTTTGTGAAAGGGCATAATAGGTATTTTTTAATATGCTTAATAGTTGAGAGGCCACATGACCGATAGTTTGAGACCTCTTATGTAGGATAAAAATTCTATACTACAAATACAGTATATGTTTATAATTTACAGGTATAGATCTGATTGCTGCCTTTTACGGATGCCTGTATGCCGGCTGTGTACCAATTACAGTGCGACCACCACACCCCCAGAACATCGCCACCACCCTGCCCACTGTGAAAATGATTGTGGAGGTGAATGTTGACCTGAGACCCTTTCCTATGTAATATATGATTTATGAAGAAGAAAAAAACAATCACTAATAAATTAATTTGTGTTCAGGTGAGCCGATCAGCGTGTGTGATGACCACACAGATCATATCCAAACTCCTGAAGTCGAAGGAGGCGTCTGCCGCTGTGGACGTCAGGATGTGGCCTCCCGTTCTGGACACAGGTGAGCGAGAGCGGGTCAAAGGTCAGATGGCTTCTTCAAAAAAAGTGTAAATTCACATTCATTTAATATCTAACATGTTTTCAAGATGATCTGCCAAAGAAGAAGCCCCCTCAGCTCTACAAACCCTCCAATCCAGACACGCTGGCTTACTTGGACTTCAGCGTCTCCACTACCGGGATGCTTGCAGGAGTAAAGGTAAGGATTTATCCTTTTGTTTTGTGTGAAATGAGAAACCCCTGCTCTTTACTTCCCCAATACAAAAAAAAAAACTGAAAGAAAACCCTCTCAGTTTACAGTAGATGAGATCAGGTGTCATGTGCACAGAGGAGCGTTTCTATTTTATTGTTAAGAGTTGAAAACCTAGTTTTGAACAGACTGCTGCTCTTATGTCAAAGGAGCCATGGGTGTTTGCAGCGCCGGCGACCACCCAGTATTGTGTAGTTCTTCTGTCCTTTGACCAAGAACTGATCTATTCAGGCCCCTGGAAATCCTTTACAACCCCACACTTTTACATCTGCTAGCATTTCTACTTCAAACATGGCAGCCCAGTTGCATTCCTCACAAATGAACTCATCATTCCTCATTGTCTCATTATGAATAAAATAAAGCACAATCGTGTGACATTTAGTTGATGATAAACGCATTTAAGCTGACAATATATAATATATTTTTTTATATATAATGATATATTTTTATACCTCTTCTCAGATGTCCCACACAGCCACCAGTGCCTTTTGCCGCTCTATAAAGCTCCAGTGTGAGTTGTATCCCTCTCGTGAGGTGGCCATCTGCCTGGATCCATACTGTGGCCTCGGCTTTGTCCTCTGGTGCCTCTGCAGGTGAGAGACCATCACGTTCACGCCTGAATTTACCATTTGAAAAACAAGATTTATCCTTGAAACAATGCTCTCATTCTCTTTATGAACTCTTTCATGTTGTGTCTGCAGTGTTGCTCATTGTTGATTTTTTAAAGGAATGTTCAGGTTTCAATAAGTTAAGCTCAGTTTACGCTGAAAATACTTTCTATATGCCTCAGTTTGTAAAAAAAAATTTACAGTTAGAATGAAAGTATATGGGAACATTTTTATTTTTTTATTGTGTGTTCACACTTGTCATGTTTGGTCTGATTAAAATGAACTCTGTTGTGATTGCTCTGTTATTGCGGTTCATTTGGATTTGCCATCCGAACTCTGGTGCGCACAGGCGGTCTCGGCCCGTTTCCAAAAGAACTCTGGTGCGGTTCGAATGACATACAAACTCAACACGACCCAAAGACATGTAAATGACGGGACAAGATGTCACAAGATGCGACCCTAAAAAGGACAGAATGCTCAAGCACACCTGTTTTTTCTCGTCATAGTCGTGATGTTGCCCATCACAATTCGGTACAGGCATCAGAATGCGTCTCCTCGCAGCAGATCTTCGCTTGTGTGTGTGACTGAGGGAATCCTGTCGCTGTTTTGACTCTTTTACACATTTTATAAGCTCTTCACGAGTACTCAGCTTGTCAAAATAGCATTATATGTAGGCTACAGACATACGGGTGCATTTTGCCCAGCACACAGCATTGTTTTTGATGTTTTTTAAGTTCAGCCTTGAAATATACGTCATAAAAGCCAACCAATTCCTACGCCTTTAGGTTTGGTATCTTTAGGTTCAGTGTTAATAAAGGCAATGTGAATGCTAAGCGGACCAGGACTAAATGTTTTCTTTTTGGTCTGGAACGAACGAACCAAGCGAACTAAACTACTAGTGTGAATACACCCTTACAAGACTTATGCAAACATGGTTTTAATTACTTAATTATTAATAATCTTGTCTGTGTAAAGTTATATCCACTTTCCAACTCGTGTAACTCAAATAACAGATTTTTGTACAGAAAAATAAATAGTGCTTTAACAAAACTTCACATTCACATTTTTGCTTTTAAATCTTCACAATTTAGATCAATTCTTTTAATTATTTGGATATCTAACAACTCAATCATCCATGTACAATTCAGCAATTCAGGCTGATGAGACACACAAATACTGAGCCAGTTTCTCAGTAGACCGCTGCCTGGAAAACTCTTCATTTTGTGCTGCGTTCACATGTGTGTGTGTGTGTGTGTGTGTGTGTGTTTTATGCTGTGCTGTGTGTTCTCTAGAGTAAAGTGTGTACTCAGCTCCTGTCTCGCTTGAGTGATGTGTTGTTTTCCCGATGTGTCTTATTTGTCAGGGTGGGCAGGTTCCTCTGCTCTTGTGTTGTTGTGTGGTGGTAACGTTGTGTTCTCCTCTGTGTCTCCTAATGGGTGAAGTGTGTATTCAGGGCATCAGTCCATCTTGATTCCCCCATCCGAGCTGGAGGTGAACCCCGCTCTGTGGCTGCTGGCTGTCAGTCAGTTCCGGGTCAGAGACACGTTTTGTTCGTACTCCGTCATGGAGCTTTGCACCAAGGGCTTGGGCCTGCAGACAGAATCCCTCAAGGTACCTGATTCTCTCCAAGGTGTCAATCTTTCGCTTCCTTTCCTTCTTGAGGAAGCTCTAAAGAATTTTCCGTTAGATTTCATGTTATATTTGCAGCAGTGACAGAAGGCGAATGTTGGTGGTCTTGCGTGTGTGAGTGTTCTGTGTTCAGGAGGTGTGACTGTGTGTAATTAACGTCTGTTCTGAGTTAGTGAAGGAAAGGCCGCCCGTGCCTCCTGGCGAGCCTGTCTTGTAAAATCTTGTTTTATTTACTCTGATTTAGTCATTGAGATTGCCATAGTTACTAACCGCAGTCTGGAGCAAAGTACAGTTTATTAACATCACAACAATCAATGAGGAGGAAAAAAAGAGTCCCAGCCGAAAGACATTTTTTGGTATAATGAGGTAGAACTGGGAAAATGTTTTCTCATACCCAGACTTTGTCTTCCTGTCATCTTTAGCTCTTCTTTAAATAAAGGTTAAAGAAAAACACTAGATATAAACTCACCCTATTTACTTTTTTATATACTTTCTTAAAATATATATATTTTTCTATTCTATTAATTTATTATATTATATAATATTTATGAATATATCAATATTATGTATTGAATTAATATAATAATAACATATCAATGGCATCAGGTGATAAGAAAGAATAATTGAAAAGTATTTATATTTAAAATCAATTAATTATACATTAATAATAAGTATAATAATAAATTACTTAAAATATAAGATATATAATATGTAAAAAAAAAAAAAAATCAGCTGATGTCGACAACGCTGTGTGTGTGAAAAAAATTATATCAACCAATATTGTCATAATATTAGAATAACATCCATAATCCAGTCCTGATGATTACAATCAATCCTGTTGATTATATCCCTATGAATATTATGTTTGGTCAAAACAACTTTATTTATTTTTTGTGTATGATTATATTATATAATTTATTATAATAACAAGACAGCCTTGATGACATCAGCTATTAGGAAATAATCATTATTACATTAAAATATAATTTATTACATTTAAAATAAAATATATTTAAAATCAATATATATTTATATATTGTTTTATATTACTTTATATATTAATAATAATTGGTTTGCTTAAATCAACCAAAAATAATTAGCATAATCCACTCCAATCCTATGCTACTATATTTTGTTTGACTAGGAAATGTGACATCACGGAAGTTAAAGGTGCTGTATGTAAGTTTTTGACTGTACTAAAGCAAAAAAAAATACCATATGTTTGCAGATATTTAAGAAACACGCTTTGCATACTCTTCACTCTGAAAAATATTGCTACAGACAGTTATTCTACTCCTAACCCTAACCACTAGCTGTCATTCTTACATACAGCACCTTTAAATGTAGTGCAAATGCTGTTTCATGTTGATGATAAATGTTCTTCTTGTTTAAGCTACACTTGTTTAAGCTACAAAATCTAAAGGTTGATCTCACTCTTTCTCTGTCCTGTCCTTCAGTCCCGTGGACTTGACCTGTCTCGCGTGAGGACGTGTGTGGTGGTCGCTGAGGAGAGGCCCAGGATAGCCCTCACCCAGTCCTTCTCCAAACTCTTTAAAGACCTGGGCTTACACCCGCGAGCCGTCAGCACTTCCTTTGGATGCAGAGTGAACCTGGCCATCTGCCTGCAGGTAAATTGCGTTTGACTGTGCGCGTGGCCGTTAATCTGGTGCTGACCAGAAAACACGAGGCTGAGATTGGGCCGTAATCCCAATCCCGGCGTTGTTTTAGCAAGCCGACTGCAGCCGGGATTAGTGTTCAGAGTTTGCCGAGAGGATTTCACTGTGCCTTTAGTTTGCGCTCTGAGTGAGAGTAGCGCAGCAATATAGGATGTCCTGATGTTGTAGAGGTAAAATCAGGTCACCACTTAAATAAACATATATGTAGCGCACTGTCAAAAATAGTACTAGTCAACTGATATGGGGTTTTCCAAAGCTGCTGCTGTGTAGAGTGGCCAACTGGCCATATAATACTGGGATATTATTGTATTTAGTCACAGAACTCTGTAGTCAAATACTTTCGTATAATTACTGCTAAACTGATTAAATGACTTCGTCCCAGACACATACACCACCATTTAAATGTTTGGGGTCAGTAAGATTTTTTTGTGAAACAAATGAATACCTTAATACAGCAAATGTTACAAAATATTTCTGTTTTAAATAAATGCTATTCTTTTGAACTTTCCATTCATTCAATAATCCTGGAAAAAACATGTATTACAGTGCGCAGTACAACATTGAACAAATCAACATATTCGAATGATTTCTAAAGGATCATGTGACACTGAAGACTGGAGTAATAATGCTTCACAGGAATAAATTACATTTTAAAATGTAAGGAAAATTGTAATTATATTTTACAATATTACTGTTTTTACTGTATTTTTGATCACATAATTGCAGCCTTGGTGAGCATAAGAGACTTCTTTCAAACATTTTCTGACTCCAAACTTGTAAACAAACATTTAATTTCATATTCAGCATTTCATACCCATTTATTTATTTATTTACCTTCTTGTGATAAGACTGCCGTAAACTCAGAAGTTTATTTTGCAATAAGAGCAGTTTTAACTTCCACCCACCAGCTTTTCATGAAAAATGTTGGATAATTTTGTTACCAAGCAAAAAGCACCACGGCACTTTATCATACTACAGATGTTTCTATGGTTACATACTAGAGAGATTAATTATTTTACATTTAGGAGCCTAATGACTATTTAATCATAAGACATAAAACAGTTTCTTCATCATCTGGGTTGTGGGATGGGCAGAAATGAGACGAGAAGACTTGAGTTGAACATGAAGTCAAAATGAACCTAGATTATTGTATAATATAATATATAATTATTATATAATATTAAATAATCTATTATAATAACAGCCTTAGTGACATCAGCTGATAACAAACATTAACATATATATATATATATATAGTATTAGATATTGATTATTATATTTAAATATAAGAATATATAAATAATACATTTCAATAGTTGTTTTTTTCTGTCAGCTAATTTAAATAAGAGCGTGTAGGTAGGGAAAAATAATAAACATCCAATAAAATCGTCTCTTATTATTGTTTTGACACTGCATGTTGTTTTTTGTTGTTTTGCCCCACATTGTTCTTATATCCTCCTTTTATATTATTTCATTGATTCCTTTTCTTTGTCACATCCACAAATCTTCACCCTGTATTCCTTTTTCCTCACTCTCTCCCTGTCTCTCATCTGCTCACTGGCTGTTGTAGCCGCACAGACTCGGGAAGCTTGCAGATCAGGTAGGGAAGTCCAAACGCTCCCCGCTCGATCTGGCACTGGGTGTGGAATGGGGTCCGACTAAGCTTTTTGTTTTACCCCTCGGCTGCTGGGCTCTTGATCCTTGCGGTGTGTGGCTTTTGCTAATGTAGTGGAAGCGAACGGCCGGATCCATCTGAATCAGTGTGACTAATTTATCAGACTAATGGCTGACCTAAGGGGATGCTTTCCTGGAGCAGGAAAGACACCCTCAAAGTGAGATCCAACCCTCCTTCAGTGAGACTGCCGCTCACCTGGACTTACACCGGGGTCAAGAGTTGCGTGTTATTGTGCAGCTGCAGTCATTAGTAGTGTTCCCGTAGCGTAGAGCTCTACAATCACAGCCATTAGGTGGAATCGTGCTTCCCCTCCCTTGTCCGCCACATTGTTTTACCGTGACATCACAAACACAAGGGGCTTTGTTCGGAACATGAGTGCCTACACATGAAATATCACAGACTCCGGCACTGTGTGAGTCAGTGATCTGAAATGCGTCTCTAAGGACCGTGTCTTGTCGACAGAGCCAGTTGTTGTGCTTCAGACATAGGGAGACCTCTGCTGGCCCGGTCATGTTTGTGAACTGCAGTTGCAGATATTTTCCCGTTTCGATTGAGTTAGGGCATCTGAGTGCCTCATGATGAACAGTCATTGCTAGTTCAGTAATGATCAGTCATGAAAAATAATTGCATTCATTTGATCAAGATGAGTGTTCATTTGTAGCTTGCACTCAAAGGCAGCAGTTTGTATTTTGTCTGTTCATTTCTCATTTGTATTGTTCCGTAAAGGCCATTTCACATGACTCATGTCGACAGTCCCCAAATGCATGAAAAAGGAGCGACGCATTATGCGCAGTTCAAATGCTGTAAAGTCACGCTCTCAGACAGTCAGTTTGCTGCTGACTTTGCAAAATGTTGCCAATGATTACAGGACAGTTCGCCTGACATAACGAAAATCTGAGCAAGAATAAAGACAGGATGATGCTGGTACAATATATTGTTTACAGCATTTTATGACATTCAGAAAGCGGTTTATGACAATAAAAATGGAATATGACTGGTTTTGTTTGCTGTAGGGATAAACAAATATACAAATTCTTCTTGTGTGATCAATACTATTTTGTGTAAAAGAATAAAAACTAGTGCTGTCAAACCGATTATAAGTATATTTTCAGTATTCATGTGTGTGTATTTATATATACATAATAATTAAACACAGTACACACATATATTATTTAAACACAAACTTTTATTTTGGATGTGATTAATCGATTTGACAGCATTATTAAAAACTAAAATCAATTATTATTACATGTATGTACAGTATGAAAAATGGATATTCATTTAACAGTGTTTTTAAATTACAAGTGAGTATTAGATTACGTTATCTAAAGGTAGTCTAAATGTAAAAAAATAAGAGAAATGAGCATGTCATGTCACACAATCGAAAAAGTCAGCAAGCTGTTTATGATGTTAAATTATTGAGCCTTCAGCCCAAAAAATGGAGCACTTTTTACCCCAAATACCATGCTTTTACATATTAATCCTTATTAAAAGACTATGAACGAAATTGAAAATCATTAACAAGACATTTGTCTCCCAATATATTTGGTCATTTTATCAATTATGATTTTCTACTTAAATCTTTAACATTAGATCAAATTTCTCAGTGCATAATGAACGCAGATGTTTTTTTTGTTGTTGTTGTTTTTTGTGCCATCTAGTGGTTTAGTAGAGAATTAAATCAAATGTGCCTTTTACCCTTGTTGTACCCTATAACATTAAGGTAACAAGCCCCAAATTTGTCCGTCTGGGACACTATCTGCAGCTCCTTTCAAAGCATCGTACTACACTTGTTTTGAGATGTGCATTGAAGCTCTGATGGGAGTGTGAAGGAGCCTTAAGGCAGACCTAAGTTTATAAAGCAGCTGGTAAATGCTCTCCCGTTCACCCAGTGGCAAAAGATCTGCAATACTGGGGTGCTTACGCTTTCACCGCAAGCAGAAATTCAGATCTTTAAAGGTTCTGTCAGCTTTCATCTGCGGCTATCTTTTTCTTTACTTCACAAACACCCACACGTTTGTCATCCCGGCTTCATAAACGATTCCTATTTTTCACTCTGCTCTCTAAAACGCCTCCGCTCACGGCATCATTTATAGCCATGTGCCTTTCAGGGTGATTGTTTAAATGTTGGGTTGTTTCTTCCTCAGTTTGCTGCTTGTCTTGCCCTTTTTTCCCCAAACCCCTTTCTTTTTCACCATTTTCATTCTGTGATCTCTAGGCTCTGCTACTAACTAGTTAACAGCTATAGTGGGTTAGCTCTGAGAAAATTGGCCAGTTGAACCCGTCCCCTTGACAAATCACTCATAGCTAGTTTTCTGTACAGTATAAACTGTTTTAGTGTGTATCTCGTGGTTAACGGCTTCGTGGTGTGCTTTCCAGGGGACATCGGGACCAGACCCGACTACAGTGTATGTGGACATGAGAGCCCTACGACACGACAGGTGAGAAATTTAACCACAAGCTGCAAAATACTGATAATGGAAATGACTCCAGTGAGCTGTGATTTATGGTCAAACAATACAGGTGTAATATTTGTAAAATGCTGGAATAATGATATCATTTATCATATATTAACAAATTAGCTGTACTTTTTTCTTTATGTTGAGGTGAGGTATTTGTTAAATTTCCATCATACACACACACAATATATTATATATATACAGGTCCTTCTAAAAAAATTAGCATATTGTGATAAAAGTTCATTATTTTCCATAATGTAATGATAAAATGAAAGTTTCATTTATTTAGATTCATTGCACACCAACTGAAATATTTCAGGTCTTTTATTGTTTTAATACTGATAATTTTGGCATACAGCTCATGAAAACCCAAAATTCCTATCTCAAAATATTAGCATATCATGAAAAGGTTCTCTAACGAGCTATTAACCTAATCATCTGAATCAACTAATTAACTCTAAACACCTGCAAAAGATTCCTGAGGCTTTTAAAACTCCCAGCCTGGTGCATTACTCAAAACCGCAATCATGGGTAAGACTGCCGACCTGACTGCTGTCCAGAAGGCCATCATTGACACCCTCAAGCGAGTTCTGAACGAATAGGCTGTTCCCAGAGTGCTGTATCAAGGCACCTCAGTGGGAAGTCTGTGGGAAGGAAAAAGTGTGGCAAAAACGCTGCTGAGAAGAGGTGACCGGACCCTGAGGAAGATTGTGGAGAAGGACCGATTCCAGACCTTGGGGGACCTGCGGAAGCAGTGGACTGAGTCTGGAGTAGAAACATCCAGAGCCACCGTGCACAGGCGTGTGCAGGAAATGGGCTACAGGTGCCGCATTCCCCAGGTCAAGCCACTTTTGAACAAGAAACAGCGGCAGAAGCGCCTGACCTGGGCTACAGAGAAGCAGCACTGGACTGTCGCTCAAATTTTGCATGTCATTCGGAAATCAAGGTGCCAGAGTCTGGAGGAAGACTGGGGAGAAGGAAATGCCAAAATGCCTGAAGTCCAGTGTCAAGTACCCACAGTCAGTGATGGTCTGGGGTGCCATGTCAGCTGCTGGTGTTGGTCCACTGTGTTTTATCAAGGGCAGAGTCAATGCAGCTAGCTATCAGGAGATTTTGGAGCACTTCATGCTTCCATCTGCTGAAAAGCTTTATGGAGATGAAGATTTCGTTTTTCAGCATGACCTGGCACCTGCTCACAGTGCCAAAACCACTGGTAAATGTTTTACTGACCATGGTATTACTGTGCTCAATTGGCCTGCCAACTCTCCTGACCTGAACCCCATAGAGAATCTGTGGGATATTGTGAAGAGAAAGTTGAGAGAAGACCCAACACTCTGGATGAGCTTAAGGCCGCTATCGAAGCATCCTGGGCCTCCATAACACCTCAGCAGTGCCACAGGCTGATTGCCTCCATGCCAAACCGCATTGAAGCAGTCATTTCTCCAAAAGGATTCCCGACCAAGTATTGAGTGTATAACTGAACATAATTATTTGAAGGTTGACTTTTTTGTATTAAAAACACTTTTCTTTTATTGGTCGGAAGAAATATGCTAATTTTTTGAAATTGGTTTTCATGAGCTGTATGCCAAAATCATCAGTATTAAAACAATAAAAGACCTGAAATATTTCAGTTGGTGTGCAATGAATCTAAAATATATTAAATTTTAATTTTATCATTACATTATCGAAAATAATGAACTTTTATCACAATATGCTAATTGTTTGAGAAGGACCTGTATGTATATATATATATATATATATATATATATATATATATATATATATATATATATATTAGTGCTTTATACCAGGAATTTTCAGAAATTGTGCAAAATATTAAATGTGATTATAACGTAACGTGTTTTTACTCAATTAAATAATTGGCTTTTATATTGTACTTCAGTATTTAAAATATTCAAACCTTAATAAAGTTAGTTGTTTGAAACTTTCAAATAAATTTTTTTCATTTCTTAAATTTCTGTCAATAGAATAAAATAATCATGATTAATGTCCTGATTTCTGAACTGTAATTGTGATATGAAATATGTGAATGTTAATTTTATTGTAAAACACATTTCATTAATATCTTAACAAAATTAATTAAATAAATAACAAGATAGGCCTTAGTTGATAAATGTTTTACATTTTGTAAATATAATAATAAATTCTCATTATAATAATCTATAATATAATTATAATAAATAAACACATTTTACAGAGCCCACACATGACATGAGGACAAATATATATAATATGTGGCCACAAATGAAGAATTCAGTCTCATAAATTAAGAATTAGTTCTCTGTTTTAGTAAATCATGAAGTGAGAATTTGTTCCTATTATTAATTTGTTCCTTTGTTTTAGTAAATCCTGTCCACGTTGAACTCAATGTAGCGTCAGTTCTGTCAGGTCACGTCAGTCAAGTTCGCATCAGGTGACTGTCAGCTGATCACGTCTACCTATAGGAATACAACGTCTATCACAGCATACATATACAAGCTCCTCAGTACTATCAGCAGCTATCCCGTTTCTCCAGAGCTCATTTACCCTCTCCATCCCCAGCTCCTCCTCTCTCAGTCAGGATTTGGTATTCTAATTCCCCTTGAATCACACTAAATTCCAGAATGATATTGTAAATTTTATATCAATATTAAAGATATCTGCAATACATTATGTTGGTTCTGTTCTATTAACCCTTAGGGGGGTTATTGCTGCTCTCCCTGCTCTTATCCATGCCCAGAACAGTACCTCACCGCCAATTCAAACTGTATGCTAATAGTCAGTTAATCATCTTTGACGATAGTGGTCCAACAGAATTTTTTGTTGAATGAATTAGTAAAACATGCTGATGTTTTAGTAGGTCATGGGAACAAATTCTTAATTTGTGACCACTATATACATATTTTTTCCCCACATGTCATGTGCGGCGCTCTGTAAGCTTTCCAACTGACAGCATTTCATTTTTTAAGATTTTGGTCATGCCGTCCAGTCATAACACAAGGGGGTACTAATACTAATGATAATCAGCCAGTCTGGTGTGGTTTTTGGTTGATAAGCTCAAAATGGCCAAGTATCGAACAAGTAATAAGCATGGCTGATTATGATCATTTTCCAGCTCTGGCATAAGAAAGGTTTGTTGTGATTGCTGTATATGTATTTTTATTTAGCATTATATTAGTCTTCCTCACTCTGAAATATAATTTTGTGTTTATTTACTCATGAGTGTCAGGATCTGTTCTTGAGAATGTCATTAGTCATGTCTACGCTTGCGTTTATGAGCTGGTAATTGATAGTTTGCCAGGAAAGCAACAGTGTGCTTGTTTGTGCTCAGAGTGCGGCTGGTCGAGCGGGGCTCCCCACACAGTCTCCCCCTCATGGAGTCAGGAAAGGTACCTGCAAACAATCTCACTTTGAGTCCATCTGACTGTATATTTCTCAATTATTAAATGACCATTCTCTACCAGATTTTACCCGGAGTTCGAATCATCATCGCCAATCCTGAAACCAAGGGCCCGCTGGGAGACTCTCATCTAGGGGAGGTGAGCTCATATTGCAGGATAAAGGTCAAGTCGAAATCTTCTGTGGCTCTTTACGACTTCACATGTTCCTGGTCTGTTTTGTGTCACTAGATCTGGGTTCACTGTGCCCATAATGGCAGCGGTTACTTCACGGTGTATGGAGACGAGGCCCTGCAGTCCGATCACTTTAACTCACGCTTGAGTTTCGGAGATACGCAGACGGTGTGGGCGCGGACCGGCTACCTGGGCTTCCTCCGCAGGACCGAACTTACAGATGCAAGTGGAGGTGATCATTCAACTTTCATTTTTGGCTGGTATTAGTTTAATAAGAAGTCTAAGATTGATGCTCAACATCCTCTGTGTTTCCAGAGCGGCATGATGCTCTGTATGTAGTGGGCGCTCTGGATGAAGCCATGGAGCTGAGAGGAATGAGGTATCATCCCATCGACATAGAGACCTCTGTGATACGCACCCACAAGAGCATCATGGAATGGTACGACCTTCTCACTTCCAGTCCAAGTACCTTTATTTATTTATTTATTTATTTATACTGATGTATACATTTAGCCCATTTATTTATTTAGACTTTAAAATGCATACTATTTTGTCTAAATACATGAAAAATAAAACAACTAAAATCTGTCACATTTATTTATTTTGATATTAAAATGTATTATTTTGTCTAAATACATGAAAAATTAAACAAAAAAATGTGTCACATTTATTTATTTTGATTTTAAAATGTATAATATTTTGTCTAAATACATGAAAAGTAAAACCATTAAAACTAAAATCTGTCAAATGTATTTATTTGGATATCAATTTGTATATTTTGTCTTAAATACATGAAAAAATAAAACAACAAAAATATGTCAAAATTATTTATTTTGATATTAAATCGTATAATATTTTGTCTAAATACATGAAAAAATAAATGACTTAAAACTAAAATCTGTCAAATGTATTTATTTTCATATTAAAATGTATAATATTTTGTCTAAATACATGAAAAATAAAAGAACAAAAATCTGTCCATTTTTTTTATTCTGATAATATAATATATAATATTTGTTACTTTTTAAATTGTTTCATTTATGTATATTTTGATAAAAAATAAATGAAACCGTAACAATCAGTCATTTTACATTCTACAAGTGCATTTGGCTGTCATATTATTAAATATAAAAAAACATAATATTAATTTGCGTTCTAATCAGTGACAACCACGAGGCATCATAAGGCATTTTGTCAGTCTATTATTTTAATTTCATTATAGATTTCTTGATCTGAAATCTCAATCAGCAACTGTATTTTAAACATCACATGTTCTGATTGGTTAAGATATATTGTGTCACCTCAAATCACCAATTGTCATTGAAAATGACCGTTAGAAAGGGCGTTTTAAATGAACTGATCTGTGTTTGTTTCAGTGCGGTGTTTCCCTGGACTAACCTGTTGGTTGTGGTCGTGGAGCTGGAAGGTTCGGAACAGGAAGCTTTGGACCTGGTTCCTTTAGTGACAAACGCGGTCCTAGAGGAGCATTACCTGATCGTGGGCGTGGTGGTCGTGGTGGACATTGGCGTCATTCCCATCAACTCTCGCGGAGAGAAACAGAGGATGCACCTGCGAGACGGCTTTCTGGCCGACCAGCTGGACCCCATCTATGTGGCATACAACATGTAGCATGAGTGTACGCGTGTATGTTTGCGTGCGTGTGTTTTGCCGACTGTGCGATCTTCAGCGAATGAACACTAACTGGGAGAAACTTTGAGAACTGTTGACAAAGCCAAACGGAAACTCTGATTGGCGGAAGGATTCTGCCCCCACCCCACTCCCGATGGGAAGAAGAATCGCCTCTGCTTCTGCTTGTGTGCGTGTCGCTTTCCCACGTGAGGTGTTGCGACATCATTCATTTTTATTCCGCCCTACAATGAGCGAAGGGTATTTTTAAATATCTGCATACCGTGGCGAAATGTGCATTTTAAGTTTCCCGCTGTTTTGGAACAACTTGTTAAGAGTACACGTGATATCAGACACTCTGGACGCCATTTCCGTTCGTTCATTAAAAAAAAGAAGGGACATTTGTAGCTACGTACGTTGCAGCCGTCCTTCAGCAATTTGCCGGTTTAGTTTTTCAACCTTTGTAAATGTTCTCGAGCAGCAGGAAGCAAAAAAGAAGAAAAAACATCCCCTGCTTTTTTCGATTCCTCCATGTTTAATATCATTGTACAAATCTGAAGGTGAACACAAAGTCGGTTGATATTGTGTATAATTATGTACAGATAATAGTTTTTATTTATTTTGCTCTTTTTAGAATCGGTGAGCGAAGACATTTGGAAATGTTTTCCTCATTAAATAATATTGCTGATATAAAACATTGTATCATCTTGAGTGAGTAGTATCACATCAAGTCTATGTAAAAATATAAATATACATACAAATATATATATATAAAAAAATAACTATATATATAAAATAAGATCTACGAATCACCAATGAAACATTTCTAATGCAGTACTTCCCACTTGCATGGTGTCTGTTGTAGAGAGAATCAACTGACTGATCGAACGTTTCCCATACGTTTAATCATCATTATCATCATCATAATAATACGAACTCATAGGACTTTCAAGACGATGTCAAACGTGCGTGTAGCCGGAAAACAAACGCGAATCGAAACTAAATCGCTAAGTTACGCCCTTACGGAGAGAAAACCGACCCTAAAAATGTGCCTGGAATTTTGTTTACATTTGCTTTACGAGTCAAATACGCACCGCAATGTGTTACGTTGTGTTTTTATTTGCCTGGATTGACTTTTTAACATGTTTTGTACCATTTTTTTCTGTGCTTTCATCCTTATTTATTGACACAAGTGCGTTTTTGTTTAACGCTCGAACATCACATTTGTAATGCATCAGACTGTGTAACGGATTTTGGTATTTACGTTAATGACTCGCAGTTTACTCTCAAACCCAATCAGCTCACGTGAAATGGATTAAGCTCTTGTTTTTAATCGGCTTATGTGCGAAATACATGCTAAATAAATGCCGGCATATTGTTGGCACTTGCAATATGGGCAAAGCATGAAACATGACCGACTGGCTATAATAATGCAAACAAAAGTGAAGAGAGAAAGAGAAGCGTGACATGATTCTACCAGCTGCATTAGAAAGAAACTCCTTTTCATAGAGCTGGCAATCCGTTAAATCGACATGACAAAACTGAGCATTCTATTCTTTGCCACATTCTGATTGATAACCCAACGGAGCTCTACTGCAGTGAGATATCAGCACCCCCTCGGGCCTCGTCGAGGTCGTAGTTTTAAGGCAAACTTTTATCTTATGTTTTGGAGTCAGTGTCATAGACGTCAATACTGTGTATGCAAGTTTACACTTAATCAGAGTGATGATGCAATGTTCTTCTTTTTTTTCTGTCTATTTTTAAAAAAAAATGAAGGAAAGAAGTCTTAACCTGTTCGGAAGCTTTAGTGTCGCCATTCCCATACAAGCAGAAATGTTTCCCCTTTTAAAAAGAAAGAAATGTGCACATAACTTTCAACCTGTGAAGTTATTTCCCTTTTTTGTTGGAAATCTGGACGTGAGAGAGTCTGCATGGTGTATGTAAATATTGTTGGTTAGAGAAAAAAAAGACAAAAAACAAAATTTATTTTGTATGGTGCAGGTGTGTTTGAAATTCTGTTTTGTACACATGATTAAAAGTATTAAATGACACTTTTATAGAAGCCTGCTTTGGCCTACGTTCACAAAATATGGTGCAATAAAGTGCTTTGATTGGTAAATTTGTCATTTTTAAATTTGAGAGGGGAAAAAAGCAAATCGGACACCGGTTGATATGTTTTATTTATACATAGTACTGTTACATAATGTAATGCAAGAAAGGGGCAAACGTTTACACCACATTTGAATTCGTATGCACATGAAAGACAGGTGTTCGTATAGCAGACTTCTCGCCGGGTGTCGGAAATTCTCAGTAGTCATTGCTCTGTCCGCATAAGTATAAATTAAAAAGAAATTTTAAAAAGGGTTACTTGCAATTATAAAGTGGCGTAAAATTACCCTAGAAAACCAAAAAGGAGACATACTGCATCACTGATGACACGCAAGAACGTAGAGTCCAAAATAAGGTACACACAACCTGGTTTCATGCACACTGGAATGGAACATATTACCGTTATATCACAAATATTTTTTTTTCCTTTACAGTTCGACTTTATCAAATACATAATGCGTTCAAGAAATGTACATATGTTAACGTGCAAACGTCATGGTTAGCGGCAAACAGTTATTTACATGTAGTGCAACAGTGAGGTTGGGAAGGGAGAGAGAGAGAGAGAGAGAGAAAAAGAGGGCAGGACAGAAACCTGGATGTATTAGACGCGATTTAAGACACATCCAGATCTTCAGAGAGAAACAGAATACAGGTGCACGCACATATGGATCTGTGCAAAAACACTACAGAAGGACCTCACGTTCCCCTACATCCTTCAACTGATTGTTTCTCCCGGTCGACATAGACAAATCACATCTCAAAAACTGTCTAAAGATAGATCTTGCCTTATTTGTACTTAAATTTTTTGTTATTGCAATATTTAAAAGGATAATTCTCCTCAAAATTGTCATTTGCTCAGGCTCATGTCATCCCGTACGAGTTTGACTGAAAAACACGAAAGGAGATGTTCAACCGAGTGTCCAAGCTGCTCTTTTCCGTACAATGAAAGTGGATGGAGACCCACTGAGCAACGACTTGAGGGCGAGTAAATTAGGGTTGAATTTAAATTATGTAAACTATCCTTTTAACTTCTCCCTCAGGTCAGAAAGTGCCACAAAGTCATCCTCGATGATAAAACCCTATCGTTTCTGATTGTTTAATTTACTCTGTACAATCTTAAGTCTGATTTAATGTTGCTATTTAATGGGATCTTGCCATTGAAATCATCAGGTTTTGTTCGCTCTGTCTGGTAATAGTTCGTATAAGTGCTTATGAACCTCACTAAAGAACACACTTGGCAAATTTTTAGTACACTTGAGCTACAGAAACTAACCCCGAAAAATTAGCGCATAATTTAGCTATTTCGTTCAAAATTAAAAAGGCCTATTTTAAAGTGTAACCGTGAAATGTGCATATTCATTAAAGGAAGATTGTATCATTCAGACAGACATGACCTGCCATCTTTAAACCCTGTTCCCAAAAAAAGACACATCACAACCACTGATAAAAACCAACCGTCGAGTTTAAAAGCACCAACTTCACTCAATGCAGGAGGCTGACATGATTCGCTCATATAAAAATTCAAATATCTACATAGCTTCAGATTAAATTGTTTAAAAAGATTACTAGTACTTCACATTTCAGCTAGTCTGTATGCAAGCAAGGCTGATTTCTGTCGTACAGCAAATAAAAGGGTAAAAAAAAAAGAAAAAAAAAAGGGATATGTAAAGAGTTACCGTTAAAATCCAAACATAAAACCCATCTCTACTTGAAATGCCGTGCTCACTTGTCCTGTTAGCATTCACCGCAACTCAGTAAAATGTCCCGGTAAGTGTTCTAAGGAGCTGGGGTTTAAAATGCTGGCAAAAAAAAAAAAAAATCAAGAATCCATGATCTATCCAATAGCGTGGCTTGTGGATGGGTGGAGTCGAGAGGAAGGGGCGTGGCCAGCTGCAGCTCATCTCTTCCGGCGGCAGGTACGTTTGTGATCGGCGTGCCAGTGCTCCTGCTGACATTTGATGGAGCAGTACGACGTGTTCCAGCAGCAGTGGTACATCGCCTCTTCTTCACAGTTATAACACTGAAAAATACAATAAACAGGATGCTGAGATTTGCCAAGTAAAATTCTTTCCGGGATTAACATTCATACTGGTGCATTTCCTAATGAAACAGGACGTTTGGGTGGGACATAATCAAAGGACTTTTGCTCTTTAAAAAGGTCATTTAGTTTAAATTTACATTATAGCAATGATCTATAATTTTTGATTGGACAAAAATCTGTAGTACGGTTTGAGTCGTCAATATCTTTGGTTTGTTTTCCCAGAAGGACTAAATCATGTGTTAATCTGCTAAATGTGAGTTTCTCAATGTTTAGGAGCTCACTAGCATACAGATTAGCCTCTGTATGCTATTGAGAACTAATTTTAGCGAAAAACGAAATAACGGCACTGTATTTACAATGGAAACTGCGTAGGAGTCTGTCACAGGCTGGAAGAAATTGTTGAATAAAGTCGTTATTTTTGTTTGTTTTTACGCACAAAAAGTATTCTTGTCGCTTCATAACATTAAGGTTGAACCGGAGTCACATTGGCTATTTATCGATGTCTTTACTACCTTTCTGGCCCTTGAAAGTGTTAATTAAATAGCTGTCTATGGAGGGGTCAGAGAACTCTCGGATTTCATCCAAAATATCTTCATTTGTGTTCTGAAGATCAATGAAGGTCTGACGGGAACAACATGAGGGTGAGTTAATCAACGACAGAATTTTCATTTTCGGGTGAACTATCCCTTTAAGATATAACTGACAGTGTTTACGTGAATATTTGCCAAGCCGGATATTGACACAATCCAGCAATCCAGCCCCGGAAAGCGTACCTTCCACAGGGGCGGCCATTGCTAACCAAGCCATTTTCATTTTGGCGTCACTTTGACAGTGAATATCTTTACATCTGAGGCGTTTAAAGACTCCATTTGACCATTGTTTATTTCTACAGAAACACGACAATGTATAAAAGGCTCCATTACCTTGTACCTTACACTATCACCCCGAAGAAGCCGTTTTTGTAAAAAATAGGCTAACGATTGCGTCATAACCAACGCGACTCTGTCACGCATTACCGTATAGACAGGAGAAGAAGCTCGCAGGCAATCTTTTACTGTCTATGAGGCAATCGGGGGGACGTGGAGGCATAAATTCGGATAAAAGGCAAGGAAGAAGCATAGGGAGAACCCCATAGAGAGCCAAAAACAACGGGACAAGATATTTCAACAACGTGATTCAGATTTCACTTTGCACAACTACTAGAGGACTTACAACTGTCAGACAGGTTGCATGTCACATCCACGCACGCTCAGCCATCAGGAAGTGAGTGCTTCTAATTGACTTCACTTATCTCCGTTGAGGTCTATGGGATCGGCGTTTTCAGTGGCGTAGTCAGTAAAGAGTAAGGCTTAAGGATCTTGGTTTTGATGCGTTTGAATCCGGTAGGGTTAGGGATAGATGTAGGGAGGGCTTTCATTGTCCCATTAAGGCAGTATCCATTTAATAATTTTAATAAATATAATCATTTACACTCTATGTTATTAGTGCATCCTGTTAATGTACAACAATACTGAGGTGCAAATAGTATCTGTCAAAATAAAGTATAAATTGCATGTAATTATTATTTACAGACATATTGCAAAAACCTACTACTTTTACATGGTGTAAATAGAATATCACTATTTTAACTTAGTAAATAGCATCTACAGCTATTTGCACTTAGTGTAAATAGAATCTATCACTAAGAAAAATGCTAATCTAGTTGCTATTTACATAGTGTAAACAAACGAAAGTTCACATGCTGATGTCAGGAGGAAACGCTCTTCAACAGATGACGAGTCACATTTGAATTCATTTTGCCTGATTCAAACACTCGAGACTATTTTAGTATTAATGAACCCACATAATGCATTCAAAATCTTTTTTTTTTAAATCTATAAAAATTAAATGAGTTCTTGATAGTCCTGACACGTTTTCAAAGTTTGGTTCCCTTATTAAAAACCATGCCTTTTTATTTTTATGCATCTCTTCCAGGTGAAAACAGACTCAAATGCTTTATTGCATGGTTGACTGGTTGTTTTAGCACTTTAACACTTTGTATCTCACTCACCCACTGCTTCTTCTTGGTCTGGGAAAGAAGTTGTTTATGCTGAGTTACCATCTTCTTCATCTCCTCCATGAGCTCCTCTTTGCACTTCTCCTTCACCTGTTTGCACTTTCTCTCCATCTCAGCCTGGGTGCTGGACACCGCTTTGTTCACCGCTTGCCTTTTCTCCTCTTCCATCTCGCCTCGCAACTGTAAGGACGACCACATTGCTGAGTTTGCTGCGATTTTCCCCCCCTTTCCACCAACAGTGTGGCTTTCTTGGAGGAAAAGGGGTATCTTTGAATCTGGCCACAAGAGGGAGCCATAAAATAAGTTCAAAATCAAAGAACGTTCCTCACCTTGTCCAGAGCCTCTTTCAGGACGCGTTCGGTCTCCCGCTTGTTCTCCGCTTTCATCATTTCTTTAACGTCGCTGAAGATCTTGGTGTATTTGTCGTGGCACATGTTTTGGCAGTTGCCCTCGTTGAGCGTCTGTGTGCCTCGGTGTACCATGCGGGGGGCTGGTGAGGAAGAGGAAGGCGAGCCAGACTTTTTGGTCTGGGTGTAGACGGACATACGCTCCGGCTGATGTGGAACAGCTGTTGGGATCTCTTGGCTGGAGCTGACGGCTTCCATCTCAGGCTCTGGTTCCTGATGTAACAGCAAGGAGATGGTAAACATGACGTGAACTCAATGCCACATCTCACTCAATAAACACGATGCATTACAAACCTCTTCTTTGGGCTCGGCGACTTGGGAACGGCGGCTCTTTTTAGCTTTGGGCTCTTGGTTGCCTTTCGACTGTCGCAAAGATAAGACCAAGACGCCAAATAAAGCAAAGCCAATCTTGCTTATTTAAAGGTGAAATGCAATATCGCTGTGGCAGCAAAATGCTGACCTGTTCGTTGGATGTGGAGGAGATGCTCGACTCCGCCTCTTCCTGTCTGTCTTCTTGCCTTTCGTGCCTCTCCGACCTGTCATGCTTCTCTTCCGGCTTCCCCTTCCAGGAACGGCCCTCCCTCACGAAGCGCTGGTGGAGCTCCAGCTCATCACAAGCTTTTTTCCACCCCGAGCTGCGCTTCACCTGCAGCTGCTGCACACTGACCGTGATCTCCTGGATGTTGTCAGAAGGAATCCATGCCCTGCGGCAAAACAGACACGGGCCTGCTAGTTTCACAAGCTTGTTTCCCCACATACAGATTTACACCAGGTCTACAGGTCTAGAATTTTCAGACTTTCGACATCAATACAGAGATTATATTTTATGTGAAATGATAAAAACAAAATTGATCACACGGATTAATTAGCGATTAATTACACCTATGTTAAAACTTTACTCATCCATTTAGTTAAACAATAAATCTCCAAATGTATGTGGATTCAAAGGAAAATTATTTAATAAATATTATAAAATTATCATACATACCTGTGTGTGAGTGTATATAAAATTATAATTTATAACATACACCTTGCATTAAACAAAAAAATAATAATAGTTTTTTCACATTGTATGAACACAGATTTGTGTTTATATGAAGCAAGTAATATCAATATTTACCTACATATTTTACTAAAACATTCTAATATACATGAAACGTACCATATAGCCACTTCTGTGAACATTTGTGAATGAGGATACAAACAAATCCAGGAATCAATTTTGAACTGATTTAATGAAATTGACAATTTCACTTACCGGCGCCATTAAAACAACGAGCATCATAAGTCACAAGACGGGGGGGATTGCAAAACTAGTCTATTATAGTACATTTAAAGGGTTAGTTCGTCCAAAAATGAAAATTACCCCATGATTTCCTAACCCTCAAGCCATCCTAGGTGTATATGACTTTCTTCTTTCAGACGAATACAATTGGAGTTATATTAAATAATGTCCTGGCTCTTCCAAGCTCTATAATGGAAGTGAATAGAGGATTAGATTTTGAAGCCCAAAAAAGTGAATCCATCCATCATAAAAGGTCTCCAGGGGGCCTTCTGAAGCAAAGTGATGCATATGTGCAAGAAAAATATCCATATTTAAAACTGAACTAAAATAACTAGCTTCCGGCAGATGCCCGTGCCCGTGCAAAAAATTAACCCTTACCTGACGTGTGGCAAACTGACGAACGTGGAAGAGTAGAACAAAACACTGGTGACGAAAAAACGAGAGAGAAATGGAGGAGGATTTCGATTTAAGAAAACAGGGGCTTCTACCACGAGAGGCGTCAAAGCTTACGCTACTCCTACATCGCGTCAGGGTTTACTCTTTTGGCGTAAGTCGACTTGCCTAGGCTATCTGCCGTAAGCTAGTTATTTGAGTTTTTAAAGTTTTTAAAAAATGTAGATATTTTTCTTACACAAAAGGCATTGCACCACTTCAGAAGGCCTTTATTAACCCCCTGGAGCTATGTGGATATATTTTATGATGGAAGGATGCACTTTTTTGAGCTTCAAAATCTAATCCTCTATTCACTGCCATTATAAATCTAGGAAGGGCCAGGACTTTTTTAATATAACTCGGATTGTATTCGTCTGAAAGAAGAATGTCATAATGTCATATACACCTAGGATACCTTGTGAGTAAATCATGGGGTCATTTTTATTTTTGGGAAAACTATCCCTTTAAAAAAAAAAAAAAAACACATTTAACACATTAAGGCCTGGTTTCACAGTCGGTCGGCTTAGTTTTGTCTGTGTTCCTGTAGTCACCATCTGGTTCTTTGGGCGTCGGGTGAGAGAGAGAACTCTGATCGCCTGTTCAAACAAGTCAGTGCACGAGACTAAAAGCGAGCAAAGAAGTCAAAACGGTGCCGACAGAAGACTGATCTAATTTTACGGCATCTTACCTGAGCATTTGAATACACAAACATTTTAATAACATGAGCCGACGGGAATTAAGAAAGTGATCGGTGTGAATGATATTCAAAATGGTAAGCAAGCGCTGCTTTGTTTACGGTTTGTATATCAGCAGCCGAAAATATGACGAAAAATACACTATTGATACCTGCTGAAATAGACAGATATTTATTTACACGCAGGCGCAGAATACAAATGCTATAGGTGACAGTCACCTTTAGTCCTTTTGGTGCATTCAAGTGCAGCTTTTTGGCCGGGACGCAGCCGACGAGAGGCGACAACAGTCGCTAGTTCTTTGTATCCCGGGCTCAAGCCAGGATTAGGCCTTAGTTCAATACAATTAGGAGATTTAAGTAGCTTGTATAAACGTACCTTAGAAAAAAACATTACTGGTGCGCATCTTGAGACAAAACAATGGCACTGACATATTTTAAAGCTCTTGTCAGTGCAAATTGCTTTCAGTTAAGACAGCTCAAACATGCATTTTAGTCTAAGACTAAGCCTTGTCTGTGAAACTGGGGGTAAAATCATTATAATTTTCCCAATGTATTCATTTTATAGCAAGATCATTGCCAGCAAAATGTGAATATTCTGCAAATATTTGATACATCACCCTGTTTTAGTATAGGATGAACTTCTGAAGTCTCCTGATTCTCCTTTTATATCAAATATGGTTCATGTTCCTATTATAACCTGAGGCTCACCTTTGGTGCTGGTGACCAAAGAACCGAACATCCACCTGGTTCCCCTCCCTCTGCATCACCTTGGCAGGCCAGTAACCAAAGCCCTTCATCCTGGCCCACACCAGCTCATGATTCGGACTCTGATCGCAGACAAACATCGTTTTATACACTCACAAATCACACATAAATCTGCAGGAATGAGTATGTGTGTGTCTGTGCTTACACATGGGAAACAGAACCAGTTGTCGGGTCGTGCATTCGAGAGATAGAAGCAGTGTCTGCACAACATTAACTCGTTCAGCTGGAACAAACAAATAATTGTGCAATTCATCGTTCAAAAAAAAAAAAAGAACACAAAATACTTTAAACATTGTTTGTCGAGTGCATTAAACAAGCTTCAAATTCCAACAGTTTGCTCAGTCTGACCTCATGGCATGTGTCGTTGTAGAGAAGTCTCGCAATTTCAGTCTGATCGCTGTTGACTGTTGACAGAGAATGTGGAATCGGTTAAGCTGACATGAGTTATTTCATGAATCACACTGATGACTGCGGTACAGAAGGCCTCACCTCCGTGCAGAATGGCTGTGTTGTGAACTATAAGCTGAGCGTCGGCCCTGAACTCCTCAAAGCTCTTGTACTTCCCCTCTGAGATGTTCTGTACGGGAACAGAAGACGCACGAGAACGTGCCGAGGCTGATTAAACATGATCTTTGAATTGTTTCAACTAGTGTGTGCTCTGTGTACCTCTTGTATGTTCTCCACATCCAGAGATGAGTGGATCAGTCTTTTGTACACGGGTTGCTTTGACTCCTTGCCTCTCTTGTGCAGGTCCACAGCCTGAAAGAAGATCAGGAGGAGGAAGAAATCTGTCACTTCTATGATTTAGTGTGAAAAAAGTGTGAAGTTAAAGTGTGAAACGCACCCTTTCCTTCATGCGTCCAAGAATGAACTTCAGGTATGTTGTCATTTCCTGTTTGTTCAAATTCTTCCTTTTACTGCCCTGTTAGTAAACATCACCATTAGAAACTAATGACTCAATAACCACATCATTATATAACTTCCTTTTAAAATGCATATGGGGGTTTAACATTCATTGCTAAGATTTTTCCAAGGCTGCATTCATTTGATCAACAATTTCAATTTGAACTAACGTTTCTATTGTAATTTAAAATGTATTCCTGTGATCAAAGCTGAATTTCCAGCATTATTACTCCAGTCTTCAGTGTCACATGATCCTTCAGAAATCATTCTAATATGATGATTTGGTCCTCAAATAACATTTCTTATTACTATCAATGTTGAAACCTGTGATTATATATTCCTTTGATTAAATTAATGTTTTTTGAAATTGATATCTTTTGTAACATTATAAACGTCTTTACTTTCACTTTTGAGCAATTTAATGCATCCTCGCTGCATAACATACATTTTTTAAAATAAATTTGGTGTTACATTTTTAAGCATGACATGAAGCTATACAATTATTTGGTGAATTTTCTATGTCGATTACTATTTAGTGAAAATAAATAAAAATACATATTTAAAAAATAATCTGATCATGCTTTCCACAATGAAATATAATATTCTAGTTTTAATAATAATCAGAATAAAATTCACCTATAATCATTATAATATTAGTCTCAACTAACCATGATCAATACATTTGACCACATTTATTGATCTTTGTTAATGTTAAATTAATAAAAATAGTCGTTCACTGTTTGTTCATGTGATTTCATGTTGACAAATACAACTTTTGATTATAATAATGTATTAGTAAATGTTGAAATTAACATTAGCTAAGATTAATAAATTATAGAAGTATTGTTTATTCTTAGTTCATGATAACTAAAGTAGATAACTAATTAAATCTTTTTTTACCATAATATTAATCTGAATTATACAATACAATCTGAACTAGCCGTTTTCTAATGGTGTCTCTATACCAGAGATGCCCAAACCAGAGCCAGCAGGCCAAAATTGGCCCGTGATGACCTTTGATTTGGGCCGCCATGCCATGAGGGGAAAATTATGGCCTAGGAAAAACAAAACATGCCATTGAAGTAGATGGTATTTGGTAATATTGTTTATCTCGGCAATTAATATGTACAATATTGTTACCGTGGGCACTTCAAAATACTTTGAATAATTCCAGCTAACATATTAGCATAATTTTTTTAATTTCTCGGAATTTACTATAGCTTCATTTCCATTAACGAATCCAGATTCGAAACGTTCTAATGAAACCGTAATGGGCTATTTAACACGCATTTACGTTCGGCCCTCGGACCTCAATCAAGTTGTAAAAAGTTTGGCCGCCTCTGCTCTATACCCACCCTGCAGATGCCGCACTGCCAGTGGGAGGTTGTGTCCCGTGGCCGGTGGTCTTCGGACAAACAACGGAGGTGGTAGACACGAAAACAGCCGTCGCACTCCAGCACGTCTCCGGGAAGGTGACACTCAAAGCAGTACCAGTCATGACTTTCTGCTTCCCAGTCCTGAAACACACACAGTATAGTAATGCACATCCCCGCCCACCTGGGCCACCACCAAGCTCCCGGGAACAACACCACTGATCCAGGAAAGCTTTGTCCCTTCAATAACCTGCAAGTCAAATCTTGGGAAATAGATTTAAGATCAGCCCTCTTACTTTGAAATGCTTTTGCAATATAGACTCTGGGGTTTCTGTCCAATTAGTAACCAGAGTCCTGAGAAATACTAATAATAATAAGAAGTCTATGTAAAATCCCTAGAAAAATTACTTTTGCGTACATTCATTATTTACAAGTATGTATACTGTGTATATATATATATATTAATCAATGTTTGAAGCTGAGAAGTATGAGAGCTGTTCTTATATGATTAGCAGTATTTCAAAAGCACAGAGAGCAAAAAGTGTAAAAACCCCACTCATTAGTTATAATAAAGAAACAAACAATCAAAAGATTGTAGGTGTATATGTTTATATTATGAGAGGAACATAAGCATGTTACATTTTTTGCTTTATGGTTCGATTAAAATGGCCATTATTTCACGTACAATTGAAATGCAATGCTTCTGATCAATATGTGCTTCACACAGGAAATAGTTCAGACTTGAATAAAGCCCTTTCAACACGGATTATACACTTTCAAAGACTAAAGCTATAGATTTAAAACAAAGAAAATACCACTATATACTTTCCATCAAATGGCCATTTAAATCAAACCTCAAATAAGACAAAATATTCTTTGAAAGAAACGGTGAGCAATCACATTCTCACATGCCACGATCACATTCACCATATGTTAACACTATCCTCTAAAAATATCATCCATCTATAGTACATTTCTCAAAAACACACCAACACACACCAGAGACATTCCACCGGTCACTGTTCTGGTTACAGTACAAAATCTCTAGGATTTGGCCAAAGTTTTACTTCAGAAAATGCTGGTTCTGTCTGCAAATTGACTTTATTCTTACCTTTAAAAAGGGCCTAAACCAGTGTAAGACGTTAACAGGGGATTCAAGCAAAAATGCCATAGACAGTGACAAAAATTCCCCTTAATAATAGCTCATGTATTTTAGGCTTAATTATGCATATTATTTTTAATTTGACATGTAATTGATTTTTCATTATTCAGATCAAGAATATCATCATTAAAGGAAAGCTAACTTCTGACACTGGTCTTAGCCCTAGTAAACAGCTTGTAAACTCAGAAAACACATGTCTAACTGATCTTGACATTGACATACAAATCTCATAAAAACAAAATCTTGATTTGAAAACATATAAGATTAATGTGTGAAGCATACGCACATCTTGAAAAAGAGCATCAGAAGGCAAAGAGGGCTAGAGAAGAGAGAAATCACTAAAATTGAGCATTCAGTGGCAAAACATGGCGCACAAATCCTCGCACGGCACAGCACGGAAGTGACAAAGCTTTCTGATGCCAGTATAGCCGCAGATACCAGTATAAACATACTATTTATATTGACAATTAAATAGAACGAGCATTATCGATTTAGATTTCATGGAAAATTTCTCATTTGGAGATCAAAGTCTGAAGGCCACAGAAGCTCCTTTCAATTCAGATGCTGTCCCATGCACAGATTACACATAATATTAACTATAGGGCAGATTATGTTGTTAATGTTAATTAAAGAAATCACAGCAACTGGATGTGAACATACCTTGCTTTCTTCTGACATCTGCTCCTGCGATTGCAAGTGATCCAAAAAACATTGTTTAAAATCCTAATCTGAGAGCTGGGATTGGCTGAATCTAACCACAGGCGCTCCGTGTTAGGGACTCGCAGGTGGGTGTGTGGTGTGAGAAGTACCGGAATTCAGCACAGTTACAACATGAATATTAATCTACACCACTATTATATTCATAAAGAAGCTCTTTTTACATACCCTACCATTCAAAAGTTTGGGGTCAGTAACATTCAGTTTTTTATAGTCTCTTATGCTCAACAAGGCTGCATTTATTTAGTCAAAAAATACAGTAAAAACATGAATAATATTACTACAGTTTCAAATAACTAATAAGTTCACGCGAACCTTCATGTTGTTCCAAACCCGTAAGATCTTCGTTCACAACGAATACAAATAGCGATGCAGATTAAGACTAGGCGACTATATTATGGGGAAGCACAAGTTGTGGGATTTCATGTGTTGTGTGATATCTCTGCGCCCAAGTAGCAGTGCTTCGCCTGTGCTTCCCAATAATATATAGTCCCAAGTCAATAGTCACTAAGCCTAGTCTTAATCTGCATCGCTATCTGTATTCGTAGTGAATACGCAGGCCACAAGAGGAAATTAGGTGGTGGGGTTATCACTTTTACTCAGAACATGCTAGCTGACAACATAGGATTCCATTCATTATGCTAAGCTAAGATAGCAGCGACCCTGCCAAACTAAAACAATGCATGCACTGAGACAAAAATGCATTTGCCCACATATCTAAATGTAGGAAAGATGTTGAATAAGCCTAAAAACATTAGTGTTCCTTTAAAAAAAATACTGACCCAAACTTTTGAACAGTAGTGTACATGTAGGAATGTCTTTCATGCAAATAAGCAAAGACGTGACAATCTTTTTGAATGAAGTGGACACATATGGCTGATGAAGCCTTGGACGAATGTGAATATTCCTAGCTGTAAGCCATACCCCAAAAACAAACAGTGCTTCCTTCAAACAGGCTCTCTCACACAGCAGAGGAATGTCTCTATGTGCTGGTGAAGGCACTAAAACATCAGCATCTACCATTACTAGTGCATAAGGAGGAAGTTTACAGCTGAAAGCTCACTGTTGAACATTAAAGTCATCAACTTTATCAACCTTTTGGTCCATATAAGCTGAGGAACTAATCAAATATTTCTTACTGACGGAGGTTCATGGCTGTGTTGGAGCCAGCAGAATATCTACATTTTGATCTCTTTATTTCATTTGACTAATGTGTAGTAAAACCAAGCCATGTTTACCGTACGCATTTTTATCTAGGAGGCACGTAGATAAAAGTATGTTATGTTTAAAATAGACATGCTCTGGTATATGTCTCACCATCTCGTCTCCTGGGAGCCAGTATCCCTCTTGTTCGATCCCGGCCTTGGAGCCTTTGCAGCCCACTGTGAGCGTCTCCACCACCAGACCGTCTTTCACGGCCAGGACCAGCTGCCTGGCCGTGTCTTTAGGGTGCATCCCATACACACGACTTAAATATCTGCATCAAAACAAAGCCATCTCTTAAGCTATTTCAAATTAATACATTAAGGATAGTTCACCCAAAAAATTCTGTCATCATTTACTCACCCTCAAGTTCTTCCAAACTTGTATACATTTCTTTTGCGCCCCTGAACACAAAGGAAGGGCACCATAGGATTCTTTTCCATACTATCGAAGTCAATGGTGCCGCACAAATGTTTAGTTACAAACATTCTTCAAAATGTCTTCCTTTGTGTTCATCAGAACGAAGACATTTATACAGATTTAGAACAACCTGAGGGTGAGTAAATGAGAGTTTTTTTTGTGTTAACTATCCCTTTAAAATGTGATAGTGTTAGTAAAGGCAGTCGAGTTCAAGCAATTACTTTGAGATTCTGTCCATGTTTGCGATTTGTTTTTGATTGCGGATGACTTCAATGGCCGACCAGACATATTGAACCACCTTGGGGTCCGCTTGCCTCTTCTTCACCACCCTTGACATCATGGCCAGTTCCAACCTAGGACGAACACCAAAACCCTTGAACGAAAACTCACGCTTCCCACAATAAACAAAGTACAGTCTTAAGAGGTTAGGTGCTTGCATATAAAAAAGCAAAATGCAAATATTTGTTAGTTTTGTCAAAGAGCGCATTTAAATTACAACCTCACAAATGATACTCTTCTCAGAAAATGGCACCAAACTAAACATAACTTCTTCATTAAGTCTCCCTGTTTTCTCCAAGAGCTCTTGCAACTAACCACATGTAAACCTGGGGTGGAAATTCATCCAGGTACTTCATATAAAACAACTGACGAGGTTAAACATTAAGCTTTCTTATAAAACTCCCCAGAACAGTGCTGTTAATGTCAAAGGATATCGAAGACAACAACAAGAAAAACTAAAGCAAATCCCTCTCATCATCATTACAGAACAGCAGAGATTTACAGTCAAAATGACATGTAGAGTGCAAAACCAGTTCTATAAAAACCCTCAACAGTATATTCACTCTGCAAAGTGCCCGCAGTATTTTAGGTCTCCATGTGGCATGAAGAACAGATAAAAATGACAGTCACGTTTATTGCTGTTGTGCATACTGTAAGTTACAGCGTCTACAATCAACTGCCAGATGCTTCTGAAACTCCTTCTGTAGGCTGCAATTTATTAATGAAAGTGCATTCTAATGAGTTTCCAGGAATAAGAACAACAAGACACACTCATTAATTAAATGACGGAAATAACAATTTTCGGTGTAGACGGCATTAATCTAACAATGTTGTAAGCCTTAGCTGATAAATGTTGTTTCCATTTCAATAAACAAATGTCTGGAAAGAACAGACGTAGAATGATATGCAACACCATAACATTATTCATGTTAGGAAAACTTCAAGTCATTTGTATTTTACAACATTCAAAAGTGCACTGTTTGTTCATGTCTAGAGCTTTTTGTTATGGTAATACTTATCGTATTGACCTGTATGCATGAAGTTTGAATACTACTACTGGTTTACAAACACACCTGTCTGGCATTATACTTGTAAAGCGCCATGGCCATGCCTGAAAGTGTTATGCAAGTAAAACATTTGCTGAATTCGGAAGTGCATACTAGCGTACTACTCTTACTATGTTTACCAAACACACAGAGAAAAATGTGTCAAAATTGTACCTTTAGGGGTACAACTGCTTGTCAATGGAGCAGTAGACTTAGAAGGAATTTTTGTACCTTTTTTACCACAAAAAGTTCATAGTCGTACCTTAAAGGGATAGTTCACCAAAAAATAAATAAAATAGTCTATAAAGTTTTAAATATGGATATTCTTCTAATACAAACACATCACTTCAGAAGGCATTTATTAACCCCCAGGAGCCGTGTGGAGCAGTTATATGATGGATATATGCACTTTTATGGACTTCAAAAACTAACCAAAAAAATCACTGCCATTATAATGCTCGGAAGAGCAAGGACTTTTTTAATATATAACTCTGATTGTATTTGTCAGAAAGAAGAATGTCATATACACCTAGGATGACTTGAGGGTGATTAAATTATGGGCTAATTTTCATTTTTGGGTGAACTATCCCTTTAAGGTATGTATTAGTACTTTTAGGAGTAAAAAATGTGTCCCTTTAAGGGTACTGCCCCAGTGACAAGCTCTTGTACTCCTAAAGGTATCGAAAAATAGTAAGAAATGTCAGAAATAGTAAGAGCAATTATTATTATAACTACTAGCAACTTGGTCATTTGCATGTCTGGTCACGTGACGTCAACATAGAAGCACCCATGAAGGGGCGACCCTCCATGAATAAAAACGCATTTTCGAAGACTGATATATCTAAAATCTTATTCATGTGGATTTTCATAAAATTAATTCCATTAATTTCTTTATGTATAAACATTTTTAGTTAGCAAAATCCACTGAGTGCGGCTTTGTTGTCACCATGCAGCGAGACCTGTCGCTTTATTGCGCAATACACATGCAATAAGGATGGGAACCGATCACTTCCAGATCGAATAATACCACAGCAACGTTATGTTTTAATAACAACCATAACTTTTATTCACACTGTTACAATCTACAAATGTTGCCAGTGTTTTTTAACACACACACACACACAGACACACATACACACAGATGGCTACTGTAACGTTACCCACAACAGCTCATGTGATCTACAGCCAGAGTGCTGGAATGTATGGCGCAAAAGCATTAAGAACACGATTATATCAACGAAGCGACCAAAATACTGTCATTTAAAAAAACATGATGACTTTGACAGCTGCCAGTCTCGTTTGTGTTCAGTCAAAACCAGCGCAGATCCCGCTTTTCGGTCTCAGTGCTTAGAAGAAACAACAAACGGGTGTCTAAGAGTCGCAAAACTACAAACGGTTGGACATCGTAAACGCGCGAGCTGTTTTTGCCACGCGCTTCATATAATCAACCCGCAAGGAATCACGATCAATAACCAAATCGAATTGCAAATGGAGGGAAAACGTTAATCGGTGCCTAGACATTCTTGTTGGTTGGTTGGTGAGCTACATGGACGCCATGTTGATATCCCTCCCTCGCTTCTAGACAAAACCAACCAGTTGGGAGTGGATTTTTTTGTTCTTCTTTGCTGCGAATGTCATGAAATCGAGCCGGTTTATGCGTTTACTTACCGCTGTCCGACAGCTGATCAAACGCCTCGCCGTTCGGTCTCACTTTAGGATGTAACGCAGCGCTGGTTACATTTGTGTTTCCGGAGTTAAATGTCAGAATTGTGGTTGGTTGAAAGAGCCCGGCCACAGTTGAGAGCTCGGAGGGGGTAAACACACTCACACTCAGTCACAGGCTGTGGGAGAACTCTAGTGGCAGGACGCAGGAGTTGCGCGCTTTACTTTGCACGTCTCACCTTGAAGCTTTTTTTATGCTGCCTTAACTTGCTATCGGAATTATTTTCGTATACTAGTTTCCTAGTTTAAGAAAAAAGGACATGAACGCCCTCTCAGATCATAATTTGAATGCAATGAGCTCGTAATCACTACTTCAGAAGTGGAAAGTGGGACATTTCCGATAGCACGTGAAGGCAGCATTACTACACTTTTTTTTTTTAAACTCGTTTTTATGTATTCATAAATGTAAAATTCCAAGCAAAACTTCACTTTTCCTAACTTTTATAGTTGGTAATGTTTCATATGACATATGTTAGACATGGTGAGCACGTCATCTTAAAAAATGCATGCATTAATTTATAAATCTGCAATTTATGATTTGGGACATGTCATCAATATTATATGAGCTGTTTAATTTTTCTGTTCGGTTTATATGAAGTTTGTTACTGTTAGTGTGGAACACGTCTGAATACAAACTTTTATGTTTTCTAGCAACAAACAAAATTAAGTTAAATTAAATAAAAATGGTATATTTAGCCTGCAGTATATCAAAAAAAATACTGGTTTGTTGCAGTTGATAAACATATTTCCTATAAATTAAAGTAAAATATATTTTGCGCAATACGTTTTTTACTCAAGTCTTACAACTATAGACTAGAATATTAGAATAATTTTGCAAAATGTGGGTCAAATAAATATTACTTTTTTTAATAATAGAAATGTTCATAAATAAAATAAATGTTACTTTAAAAGCTTCACGTTGAAGTGTACAGTAAGCAAACAAATGTGCCTTGATACACAGGGGAAAAAAAGGTACAAAAGCTGTCACTGGGGCGGTAAATTTTGTTCCTTTTATGTACTAATATGTACACTTTAGGTACTAATTTGTACATTTAAGGTACCAATATGCATTCTTTAGATACAAAAGCATACCTTTTGAAAAGATACCGTCCAGTGACAGCTTTGTACCTTTTTTTCTGAGAGTGTAATGAAATGTTAATGTAAGTAAATGTAAATAATGCTAATAATAGACTATTAACAAAGCATCAGTAATTGCAGCTCACACAAATACATTATAAGAGCTATTATTTCTTTGGACTGGAGTGAATGGAATGAACAGATTTTTCCAAAATAATTATCGTTGCCTTTAAAGGGACATTTCACCCAAAAATAAAAATTCCGTCATTTACTCACCCTCACTAAACATGTATGAGTTTCTTTGTACTGTTTAACACAAAATAAGATATTTTAAAGAATATTGGTAACTGAACAGTTTCTGGCCCCCTTTGACTTCCATAGTATTTCATGAAAGTCGGTTACAAACATTGACTTCCAAAGTCATTTTTCATACTATAAGTCAATGGGAGCCAACGTCTTTTCGGTTACCAACATTCTTTAAAATATCTTCTTCTTTTTTTTTGTATTCAACAAAACAAAGAAAGTCATATCAGTTTAGAACAACTTAAAGTTAAGTAAATGATGACAGATTTTTTTATTATTGTGTGAACTATCCCTTTAAGAAGAAGCTCCAGCAGATGGTGCTAAATTAACACACACAGGCTGACACCAAAATCTCTGCAATTTATAAACAAAGATGAATATAAACTGCTTCATGTCACCTGTCCCATGTCGGTTTAAAGTTGTTAGAGAAAGTCCAACTGTGCTATTGTCCTCTTTTTGTTTCCCCTTTGGATGATTTTTACTGTAATGTACATCTGTCAAGCACTAATATTACATTGCTTAACATGAATAGAACAACTTTTGGTACTTGAAAAAGTACGTTACAAGGACGAGCGAGGTCTTGCGCAGTGATTGTATAGTCTGAACTTGAATTAGCTGTGTCCCATGAGCTGCCGTGTCATACCTCATATTCATAGGTCATTTCCTAGAAATGTAAAGTATTCTGTTTTACCATTTGCACGGCCAAATTTATTTGGATCTGTGTGTGCTTACATTTTCCCTCACTTTAATATCACAACAAAAAATTAAAAAGTCTAAACACATCTCAACAGTTGACAAAATGTTTGTCATTATTACCCTGGCGAAGTCTGCTTATATGTCCTTTTTTTAAAGAAAGAATTTGCCAGGAATGAGAACACTCATAATCATAATAATTCTGTGTATATACATCACTACATAAGTCACATTTACTTATGTTGATGCTTCAACATAATGCATAAGTTACCAGCAGTCAGACAATATTAATATTTCTGTAATAATGTATACTCCTAAAAAATAAAGGATCCAAAAGGAGTTTTTCACAGCGATGCCATATAAGAACCATTTTCGGTTCGGCCAAAAACCTTTCAGTGAACAGTTCTTAAAGTGTGAAGAACATTTTAATCTGAAAACCCTTTTTCCATGCACTTTAAAGAAGCGTTTGTGTGTTGTTTAGGGATGTTACTGAAGTGAAGTTATGAAGTTAGAGTGTAGCAGTGTTCACCTTGTTGCTAGGCGGATTGTTTTGTATGACGCAATAGACTATATTTTCTCAGCAAACGCTATAGAACAGAGCATAACTAACAAAAAACATGAAATATGTGAGAATACCAGTCTAATATCAGATTACAGATTCCTGTCTAAACTGAATCCCTTCATAATGACATGTCCTGGATCAGTCCGCTATCTGTTGGAACTATCAGTACAGGCCTTATTCTAGACTCTCCTTTCATTTTTCCTTTTCAGATTTTTTGGGGGAAATGATAAACCATTGAATCACCATAGAAGGAGAAATCCTGTCTGGGTTTTATTTTAATATACGCATCTGACGCAAAGTGTATTTTTGGGGAGCGTAAAGCATACGCCAGTATCAAAAGCCATAAATGATGATCAACTACATGTCAGTATTTTCCTTTGTGAAATGTTCCAGTGCAGATGGTCTGGATTTGAGAGAGTAATGTCTTCTGTTCATCTTTCCACATATGCAGCTTACTGCAAAATAAAACTTAATACTCATATTTTATGAAAATGCATTTTTATTCAAACCTTATAAAATCCTGCGTAGTTTGACAGATTAAAGGGTTAGTTCACCCAAAAATGAAAATTACCCCATGATTTACTCGCCTTCAAACCATTTTAGGTGTATATGACATTCTTCTTTCAGACGAATACAATCTGGGTTATGCTAAAAAATGTTCTGGCTAATCCAAGCATTATAATGGCTGTGAATGGCAGCCCAAAATTTGAAGCCTGAAAAAGTGCATCCATCCATTATCCACTATCCTTTTCAAGCGAATCGATTGGTTTTGGAAGAAAAATATCCATATTTAACACGTTATAAAGTCCAGTGGTCAGCCTTCCGTATTCAACTTACGGAAAAAGCATAACTGCTGCGACAAATGACTTCACACTGTAAGCGTTTTGAACTGCGAGGGGCGTAAGTTAAAGCAGCTAGATATTTTACTTTATAACGTGTTAAATATGGATATTTTTCTTACACAAACTCATCAATTCGCTTCAGAAGGCCTTTATTAACCCTCTGGAGCTGTATGGATTACTTTTATAATGGATGGATGCACTTTTTTGGCCTTCAAATTTTGGGCTGCCATTCACTGCCATTATAATGCTTGGATTAGCCAAGACATTTTTTAATATAACTTCGATTGTATTCGCCTGAAAGATGAATGTTATTTACACAGGCTTGAGGGTGAGTAAATGATTGGATCATTTTCATTTTTGTATTTGTATCTGTCTGGCTAACATCTAGTTTGGCATTGCGTTTTAAGTGCGTTCTCAAACATCACATTTGGGATGGTTTCATCCAAAGCTCATTATATGGCATTTATGATTTATAATGTGTCACATTAGCTAGCCCTGGGACAACCAGAAGAGGTCTCTGTCATGTCAGATCCCATCTATGCATGTCCAGGGTAACTATGAAGTCGCTAATGAGCAAAGTGTCGCACTGCATGTGTTTTTCCTTTAGTAAAGGTATGCATGAGTTGTACTTTATAATACCTCCTCTTATATTTTTCGTATATTACTGTGTTTCTGTTTAATACACTCTTCTTCCCATCAGCTCAGTCAGTGGAAAGTCAATGGTCGCTCCCTGATTTACTCATTTCAACATTTGTCTCCATAGTCACATTAACTGACCAAGAACAAACACAATGCTTATGAATGAGGTGATTTCCTAGAGCTGCACATTAGTGCTGAGAAAGTTATGATTTATTAAGCTGCCGTTTAGCTCCACTGACCCGAGCACACTCTAGTTTGTGGCAGATCTTTCAAATACAGCTTTAGCTGTTCTGTATTTGACAGTTTTATCAATGATTAATCATAAAATGCATCAGGTGCATCGACTGAAACAAAGAATTGCAGTGTGAACATTGGGTTGAAAGAAGGGAATATGTTTCCTCTAACACATACTTGCACTTTATAGAAAGGATTTGTTGTGGTCACTCTATCTATTTTATCACATCTGAACTACATACCCTGTGGTTTGACATTTACAGTTGAAAGAGTCTCAGTAAGCAATTGTTCGCCCTCAAGACTTTCCTCTTTAAGAAGGTATAGTTCATCTTATCAAGTTAATGCTAAACTAACTGATGCACAATTATTTGGAGTTACAATAATAATTAAAGAAGTGAAAAGATCCATTGCATCTTCCACTGCCTGTTAAAATCCAAGGAAGACTTCTTCACACTTACATCTCATTTTCACACTCATTTTCATGCTTGTTACCGAATGTTCTTTCAGAGGCCTAACGAACTGTGCTTTTCACACCCAGATGTCAACATGTTGTAAGTTTCATAGCATTGAGCTTAAAGTTTATATAGTAATAAGTCCAGTTACAGAAGTATAAGAGCAGGGCCGTCCCATATAGGGCGGTGCAACTGTTGTGACCATATTGGGCCCCGTGCTTCAGGGGCCCCGCAGCAATTGCGAACAGACCGACCGAGCCCTATTTCCTCTAAATCACACTGGGCTCCGTCACCATGAGTGGTTTTGTATGTTGGTTTTAATTTACAAAATTATGATGAATTCTGAGAGGACATGCTATTTTTCATAAAGGCCAATTTGAGGCAAGTTGTAACGTGTGTAGCAACTCATAATAACTGCACATAATGTAAAAAGTATTATATTACTGTAGTAAAATGTGCATAATGTAATAATTGTCTCAAAATGCAATAACATCTTGAGTTCATAATGTAAGAACAATTTTTACATTATGAGAAATTTATCACGTTACAAACTCACCATAAACATTGACATATTGTCATAATTGTAATTAATTAATTGTTTAAAACATAAAAAATATAAGTATTCTCTTACAGTATTTTTAAAAATATGACAAGAGTTATTTGGTGAGTTTATATTGTAATAAAATCTTGAGCTCATAACGTAATACATTTTTTTACATTACGAGAAATAGTATTACGTTATGAGAAAATTATTACATTATGAACATTTATTACAATAATTGTGTAATATTTATTACATTGTGTGCAGTTATTACATTATGAGTTGCTACACGTGTTTTAAACGTTATAAATGTTTGTCGGCTAAAACAATTTTTGTCCCTTTTCGTCTTTTATTTATAAACACTTATTTACTATTTAAATGTTGCTGAAAAGCCTATAAAGATTAGTTCTATTGGGACAGTTTAATTTGGTGCATATTGACTCAAAAGCTCAACATGTGCTCAGTGACCCATACGTTTTTCCTGGGCAATGGAAATGTTCGATCACTTTTGTAGCCAGTGATTTATAGGGTATGTATCTACACAGAGGCTGACTTTCAAATCTAAACCTACTCTGAGAAACATTCACTAGAGAAAAAAGTGTGACTATAGCCCTATTTAGCCCATAATCAGCTAAATCACCCCAATTTGAGTGACCTCAACGAAGATAAACACTCATAGTGTTTGAAATGAATGCCTGTTAAATATCTGTCTAAGTGCTGGCAGTGTAAGATCTGTGCTTCTGGTGATCTAGAGGAGGAGGAACAGAATCAACTGCCTCCCCTCATCGCACGGGCGCACGCGCGCGCTCGCGTGCTCATTCCATCCTACACTCTACACACCAATTTAGCGCGCTCAGAAGTGTTTTCACCGGACATCTTCTCACAAGTGCCGTGTTTTCTTTTGTCCTCCAGCATGACTTCTCGCTCTTGATACAGAGGACTGGCTGGAATTTATGCTAACGAGATATTATTTATGAAACAAGCAAGAAATGAACATGAACCTCCTGAACTGTTTGGCTCTTCTCTTAGTTTGGCACGCGCACTCGGTAAGTAACCGACCTGCACCTGTGGTTATGAGTTTCTCAGCCTCAGGTGTGCGGTTTTCAACTGTCAAAATGTTGTTATAAGTACTGTATTTCAGTAAATATGAGATTGTGACTGAAAAGTCCAATCACAACAAATGCGAGTTATCTTTATTGTTTGTTGTTGTGGTTGTGGTGTGTATGTTGGTTTCAAAGCGAGTTCAAAACCCTTAACCATCACAATTTCTGTCTTCCGAACTATCATATTTTAGCTATAGCTGCTAAGTAAACAACATTAAAACGCTATCGTGTTTCAGACAAGAACTATATAAAGATTATCAAAATCTTCTATCATTTTAACTTTCATCAGTTTTAAAGAAATACATTCGATATGCCATTTATGTATTTTGTTTAATAGATCTATATAATTCATAATTTGCATAAAACTATAAATATAACAAAATACTTGACAAAAGTCCTGAGAACATGTAGTTCAACCTCTTCATTTAAATATCAGATAGTATATTCAAATTAAGAGGTTGAAATACTGTTCTCAGGAAATGTTTGTCAAGTAGTCACATATTTTGTTATATTTATAGTTTTATGTAAACTATATATATATATATATATATATATATATATATATGAATGACATTATATGAAATACAAATGTATTTAATGCAGTTAAAATAAGTTAACAAAATGGTACAAATTTTGTCAACTTGCATATCAGCTTATGGTGGTCAAGCTGGTTTAAGAACATGATTGATGGTTTGTTATTGGTTCAAGGTGGTCAAGACCTGCCAGCTGAGCCATCATTGAAATCTGCTTGGACTAACCAAGCTGACCACAAATGACAACCTATGACTAGATGGAAATCATGTCAAAGCCAGCTAGTATCAGAAGAATCACGAATAGGCTATACCTTTTACACTTTTGCTGTTTCATGAACCATTTTGTGCTTCGTAATTGCGTTGATGTGACAACATACCCCATTACAACATCCCAAGTTATTGGGGCAAGTAGGACAATATGAGTTCAGTTAACAGTATCTTTTTTTTCTTGCACATTTTTTCTTGCACATCTTGCACATCAACGATAAACATATTCAATATATATATATATATATATATATATATATATATATATATATATATATATATATTTATATATATATATATATATAATATTTATAATTTAATTATAATTTTTGTACGGTAAACCTTAAAGTATAAACGTATACACCTGAGAAATATTCACTTGAGTAAAAAGTGTGAAGCCACAGTCTGATTTTTTTTATTTTTTTTTTGCAATCTAAGGTAAGAATGTTATTTACATAGCATGCCAGCCATTAGTGTTAAAAGGATAGTTCACCCAAAAATGTCTGTCATTATTTAATCACCCTCAATTTGTTCCAAACCTGCATGAGTTTCTTTCTTCTGCTGAACACAAAAGAAAATATCTGAAAAATATGGGTAACCAAACAGTTAATGGGATTGTATGGAAATACTATGGCAGTCAATGGGCCAATCAACTGTTTGGTTACTTTGTTTTCAGCAGAACAAAGACATTTATACAGGTTTGAAACAACTTGAGGGCGAGTAAATGATGGCAACATTTTTGGGTGAACTATCTCTTTAAAAGGGCTTAATTTTTATTGTATGCAGATTTGGTTTACTGATCTTCGCTTTGCATCAACCTTCAGTCCCTTAACCGGGTCATTCAGACCTTCAGCTTTCATTTCTGCTTGTACACTCAGCTTTAAATTTAATAAAAAAATTAATTACTCTATAAAATAATAGCTAAATATGCTAAAAAGAGAACATAACACAATGTTTTGAATAGAAGTGGGTCAGGGCTATTCTAGACGGGCTCTCTGTGGTGATTCAGGTGTTTCGCCCAAAGGGGTCTCACGAAAAGTTCATCAGGGCACAAGCTACTCAATTTCTTGCTGTGCAGTATAAAGCTGGTGGCTTGCAGACAAATAAAAACCTATATGCTTTTTTTTCCCCAGCTACAATTATAATAGCTTTCCTCAAACATTTTAAGATGTGCACCAAAAGTGCTTTAAAAGTACTTTCAACATTAGTCTCCTAATGCACTTTTACAGTTATAAAGCCAGGGGGGAAAAAACATGACACAAAGTTTAAACTTTGGAAACATGTCAAAAAATGATGTGATACCTCAAAAAATACCATGTGCACTAATATTCAAGATACATTCCCTTATTTCCAAATTCATCTTTTTTAAGGCTGTTTAGATACGTTTCCGGAAAAGATACTGATCAAAAATAGGATTTTTCCCCCCAGTATAAATACTAATGTCAAAGATAAATAGTTTGGAAATTGCAGGAAAAGCGATGCACCATAAATAAACTTATGTAAGCTATTGTCTACGAGCCCTGCTGTTAATCTCATTTTAAATAAGCCTAAGCTTATCTATTCAAAAGTCCATTTATCAGTTACTTATCTTGTAGATCACCGAGCATCTCTTTATGACCTTAATTAAAGTGCAACATTCTGTGTCCATATGGCTGCATCCCCAGAGGCACAGAAACACACAATCTCAATGTTAGGAAATGCTGCAGAAATGTTCAATTATACCAAATATATATTTGTGCAGTCTGCAGGGATTACCATACAAGATGACTGTCCTTGATATGTTTTTGCTATAGATTAGTATTGAGAATGCACATAAACATAATTGTTTTGTGTGCTTTAATGTTTATATTGGTACAAAATAGCATTTTTCTTGCTGTAATACTTTTTTAATTTGCAGCGATTTGTAAGGCTCATACAATATCTGACCCCAAAAGTCCCTAAAACTAGGTTTTCAATCCGTGGATCAAGAGGTATCTTCAGAGACTGAAGACATATTACACAGAGATCCCATCAAAGCTCTGAGAGCAAGTTGTGTGTGGTTGTGCTCTATTCGAATTCAATCCATTCAATCCCTGACCAATTTCATACAGCAACATTTAATGTCATTTTTTTATTTATGTCGCTATTTCTTTGTCCTCCTGGGGTTTGGTGGTGTTGTATCGTATTTATGTGGCAGGCTTTTGTGGTTCTGAAAAATTTAGTAGCAGAAATAACTGTTTTTTCTTTCAGTCTAAACCTGTGCTGGGAAAAAAATGACAATAATCCAGAAGATCTTTTAGTAACACTTTACAATACGGGTGCACTAATATGCATTAATTCATGCTTAACTAATGCACAGATAATAATGAGTTAATGTGTTACTAATGGTGAACTAACCCATTTATTAATGATTACTGCATCAGCAACTAATGAAGATTCTACACATGACTATTACTAATTAAAAATTAATTCAAAACCCATAACCACAATTACATATTACTTAATCAATTAGTTAGTCATGTGCCCCAACAAGTAAAGTCATAACATAATGACACATTTGTAAATCATTAGCTAATGATTAATTAAAGCAGACAACTGGAAGTTGAAATGCATGGCTTTGACCCGTTGTGGTAATTAACACATTAATTTACATTATTAGTTCATAAAATATGTTATTAAGGAATTAATACATTATGACACATTTAACTAATAACAATGAAATTATTACTTAATCTATTAATCATGTAGAATCTTCATTAGTTGCTGATGCAGTAATCATTAATAAATGGGTTAGTTAACCATTAGTAACACATTAACTCATTATTATCTGTGCATTAGTTAAACATGAATTAATGCATATTAGTGCACCCTTATTGTAAAGTGTTACAGATCTTTTTCTACTAAATGCTTAGAGTAATCAGGAAAAAACTACTCTAATATCATTTTTTTTAAAGAATTTCCACATTGTTTATGATTGGAATAACACAGCTTTTGTGTGGAGCACAACTGTTTAAACAAAGAAATAAAATCTCAGCGCTTTTGACCTTGAAATGCGTTTCTTATTCTTGTTAATTACTTTTCGGAGAACACTTTATGCTCTAGTGTGAGAAATGGAAAGTTGGCTTACAATCTGATAATGGTTGCACAACTGCTTTTCATGGTAAACAGGAGACCACACGTTCTCAGATAATCAGATGATGACATTTGCAAAGTTTCATGCTTTCCAGCTGACCCACTTCACTTCAGTAACAGACCGCCAGAATCCAACTCTTGCTGCTTAAATCAGCTTGACTGTGTCAGATGTGAAACATAGTAGCACGAAAACAAATCATAGATAGTAAAAATGTTCATCACGATGGGTTTAAACCACTTTTGTGCCACATTTCAGAGCATTTTGTTCTCTAACCACCTGCAATCTAATTCAACCAGAAGCTATCTCTGCTGTGCTTTTTCATTGTTTTCAGTGAAAATAAATGACCAGCGCCTGTTTCATTTTGAAGTAAATTTCCTCCATAACCTTCAAATAAATCTGTAGTCCTAAAACAACTTATTGAAATGAGTTTGTAGTGGCAGTAACTCCAGTGGGGTTTAAACATGAGCGAGCAGGAAAGTGTGTCACACGCACAGAAGTACAGCAGGGTGCAAAAGGATGTTGCAAACAAAATAGGGTGACTGAGTGACATTACTGACACTGAAATTAAAGATCACCTTTATTTAAAGATGAAAATCCACTGGATGTGCTGTCGCTTCAACCAGGGCAAATAACACGGTTTATACCATACAGTAATAACATTTAGGGCCAGATTGACTAATCTGGGCAAATTAGCGTGAGAGCACAATAAAAAATAAAAAAAAGCCTATGGGAGTAGAAAATTCAGTGCGTGATCTACTGATGACGTGCAAATTAAAGAACACAGGCGCAGTCGATCATTTCCATCTATCAAGAGCAGCTCAAATCAACGTCTGGTTTAAGACATGCTTTTTTTGGATGGTACCAGTAAATTGACTAGCGCAAACCTTAGTAAATCGCATTGCATGTCTCCTCCCATAAATTTTGCGTCTGAAAGGGAAACTGCTAGAAATGCATATTCAATAAGGTCAGCTGCAAAAATACAACTTTTCATTTTGTGACGTTAATAAATCCTGACAGTAGTTTTTTTAACGCTGGGTTTAACGGCCCCTACACTCTACAAAACACTGGGTAAATATAGGACAGAACACATGTTGGGTTCATTTTACCCAGCATAGTTGATTCATTTTTCCATACATGAAATAATGTCTACAGATTAACTTAAATCCTCTAAACTTTTACAAAATACTCAACACAACCACTGGCATGATAATTCCTTTATTTTCGAACATATTTTACATTATAGCATATTTAATATAGTTTTTGATACATATTGCCAAAATGTAGAAGTAGATTTAGAAGTAATTAAAGTGTAATCGACCGGTCTCTGTTGTCCCGCTTCCACCGTAACGGCACATGATCTCGTACCGGAGCTTGTATAATTTTCAGCTTGGAACTTCTAACTTTAGCCCTATGTATTTATATTCTGTATCTTTTTTAAATAAAATCATAACATTTAATGCAAGACAGTTAAACAATATAGAGCACAATAATTAATTTATAGATAAAAGTAAATGTACACAAACCTGTATTTACAGAAGACGTAAACCAATTTGACGAAGCTGCACTGCTCTCTCACAGGTCACAAATAACTCAACACCTGGGTTATTATGTCCGACCCAGGATCTGGGTAACACAAAAACTACCCAAACACTGAACAAATATACCCAGGATTTGGGTAGAAAAATATAGCCCAAGATATTTTAGAGTGTAAAAAAAGTCAAAAGTTAAATACATATTTTTGTTTTTTCTAGGAGTATCTATTTTCTAAAGAATCCATAACAGATTCCACAGAATATTTAGCAGAACAAAGTTTTACAACATTGATAGTAATAAGAAATGTTTTTTAAGCACTAACTCAGTGTAGTGCAGTCTTGCCTATGGTATTTAAAATGACCTTTGCAGATAAAACTGAACATCCTTTAGAATTCTGATAAGTGTAATTTATCTGATTATCTGAAATATAAATCTCATTTTGACATTTTTGCATCTCCGTCACTTATTTTAGAAAGCATCAATCTCAGGTGGAGCTGTTTTACATGTTTATTGCACCAGATGCTCCCCTTTCAACTACAAAGCCCCTATTCCTTTTCCTACAAATTATTTTCGAAAAACATGTCAATTCCCATGAAGCAAAAGGATGAGTCAGATATGTGCCCTGGCGACTGGCTGCTGACGAGACTCAGTCTGCTAAACCGGGGCAGCAGACTATCAGGACTTGTGATGCACTTTTCTCACAAATGTCATTAAAATAAGATGCTAATGGAACACTCTTGAAGCTCATTTTGATATTTTTAGTAACGCTGAGATGATTGGATTCAGAGTTTTGGTTATCCACATCCATTCTCTCTTTGTGGAAGCTGAAAAATCATCGGGAAAAAAGCAGTGAGAATGTCAAATCTGTTTTCGACTTGGCTGTAATTGCTCTCAGCCTGAGTTAATCTCAGCCAGCGTGCGTTTGCTCTGACAGTAATGATCCAGAATAATCCTGATACAATCACTCATATCATTAGCGTGTGGCGATCGTTCTAGCTGTGATACAGAATGGAAAGCTCTGCTCAGCTGAGTACTCTCATCGAAGATGTAGCTCAAGATTTTGAAAGAGATGAGCAATGACAGACTAAAAGTGTAGGCTTATGTCTTGTTCTGATCCGAGCTGATTTGCCTCTGTGCTGTTTTCTTGGAAAAACCTCAAGCCAAAGTGACTAAGAATTCACACGCAGCGCAAACATGGAAGATGTACGTACGGTGACCTTGTGTTTGAAACATTTAGTTTTAATTTTTTTTTTTTTTTAATTATTTAATGAATGTTCTTACGTTCTTTCATGTCTAATAGAATGCTTGTATTAAAAAAAAAAAAATCTGATTTTAAATTCTTTGCTTTCGGTATGATTTTAGCATTTCCCCCCACATTTATAAAGCAAAAAAGATCCATGGCTAAGCACCAACTGATGAGATTTTTAACCAAAGACATGTGACTCTGGTTAATTCCCTTCATATCATTACAGGTCTTATAATAGAGGGTTTTTAGTCCATCATTTGAACAGGCTTTGTGGCTGCTCTTTGATCACGCTAGCTTTGAGTCCAACTGTGTTGATCAGTCATTTTTGATGATGTCACCAGCAAGCCGTCTTACTCTTAACCGAGTTAGCAATTCAGAACTACCTTCAGGCGACAAACCTTATGATTTTTCCCAATAAGCTGGAGGGTGCAAGTCTATGCAAATATTGTGACTGACACCAAGGTTATTAAAAAAAAATCTTCAACATTTCTCATATTCATTTAGTTTAATTTGATATACAAAAATAACTGGAAAAAAATATTAAACTATATAGACATTTAAAAATTTTTTGGATATAAAGGCACAATATGTAAGATTTTTGGATTAAAATATCCAAAAGAACAAAAATCCACTAGAACAAATATTTTGTTGAGCATGTTTAAAGAAATAAGCTAAGCTCAAAGATGCTTTAATATATTGTGTTCTTCATTAGACAGGTGAGCAACTTTTTGGATACATTCATCGATAGAAAATGTCATGAAAGAAAATTATTGATTAAATCTTGTTTTCTTGATTTACTGCGAGTACCATGTTTTACCATGGCTAATATCGATCTAGCTTACTGCAGTGTGCAACAAGTGTCTCATAGTAGTCACCGAGCGAGCACACAGAGTAACATTATAACATAACTTTTAACACACTCAAAAAATGTATCTAATATAATAAAACAGTGCTGTGTTACCCAACATGACCGGAAGAAGTGGAAGTGGTCGTCTGGTATAATAAAAGCTCAGCAAAATCAAGGCATCATCAAGCTACGCTTTTGTTTTGAGAATGGTTGGGAGGGAGCATTAAGACCTTAAATAAATTGAAAATCTTTGTGATGTGCTGGAGGAGACTTTACAGAGTGCTAGACTCTTGCATTGTCAAATAAGACATCTTGACCAAAAAAATATGCACCTCTTGATGGAAATAAATGTTGTGATGTTATTTCCATCAAGAGGTCAATCAATTTGTGGTCAAGATCTTGAAAAATAAAACACATGCTATCAATTAGGATTTGAAGAACTGTTGCCAAACATAATACATGCTAGAAACATAATAATCACTGCAATAATGAATCAGCCATATGGCCAGATTTAACAGCTTGTGCCAGCGCTTTTGGCATTAAAAAACTACTGTCAGAACTTACCAAAGACACGCAGTGAAAAATTTGCGCTGAAAAGGTATAGACAAAGTTATATTTTGCGGCTGACCTTATTGCATATGCATATGTTGGAGTTTCACTTTCAGATTTATGGGAGGAGAGTATTTTAATTAATCACACAATGTGATTTACTATGTTTGGACTAGGGAATTTACTGGTATTTTCAAAATTATTTACCGCACAAAAAAAAAATGTCATAAACCAGACGCTAAATGGTAGATTACATTGGTGATTATGGAAATGATCCGGCTGCGTCTGTGTTCTTTAATTTGCACGTCGTCAGTAGATCACACTCAGAACTGTCAACTTCCATTTGCGCTATTTTGGAATTGCGCTCTCACACAGATTCACCCTGTTTAGTAAATCTGGTGCATATTGACTCTGAAGCATTTGCCTACTAAAATCCAAATATCCCTTGTTTTTTTTTTTTTTTTTTTTACTGGGCAGCGTACATTGTATTTATTTACAAAATATTTAAGTCTTATTACTTTTAAATATTATAAGAAAAATTATATATTAATTGCAATATTTGTTGGTCAATAATAATGTGGTATTTTTGTATGTTATATTGTGCTGTTTCATTTATTTTTTTATGTTTCATTAATGTTTTACTGTTTAAATATTGCTGAAAATCCAATAATCTTTTGTTTAATAGCAGGTTTCATTACTTACCCCATATAATATCCCTAAAACTAAAATAAAAATTAATGCAATTAATACAAATTACATAGAAATATTAGATTTTTCACTACTTCTTGAGTGGCAGTAGCATTTAGATCATATGGTTGATTTTCTTTCCTTTGCCCCCTGAAGGTCAGCGGGATACATGCAAACTGTCACTTCCTGTATGAGCTGCAGATGGCCGAGAAGGAATGCTTGGGCATGCTGGCGTACGACTTTCCTCCGCACACCAAAGGTACTGTATTAGTGCGTGTATGTGTGCACACGCACGTTACATCATCTTCTAAATCCACTTACAGCATCTGTTGTATACAGTATGTTGGATGGCCAGAACGTGAAACTGACTTTCAATAGTAGGCAAACATTGTAAGATGTGTAGTGTTGTGTGTGTTTGTGTCATGTTCCCCACAAACATTACGGTGTAATAAATCTGAAGGAGCTCTCGCCAAATTGTTTGTCCTACATAATCAGTTAACGTCTCATTGTTTTTCTGTTGGTGTGTAGCAATGCTCTGGCAGATGTAGAATCACATTTACTGTTGGCTGATAGTGGTTGAGTAGCTTTTGGCTCCAGCTTTTAAGGTCAATGTTGAATGTGATGTTTATATTGTCTGGATAGAGTGGTGCAGGGATGACATATTTTGTAGGCCAAATCCCGGAAATGAGTTCGAGTCCCACCTTCCTAAAGTCAATAGTTTTTTTTAAATGTTTTTGGTTAAATGCTTGAAATAAGGTCTTTGGTGAACACATGCGAACACAAGATATTTTCATGTTTTATTCTTTGACATAAATCACACCAGTAATACCCCACTCGTGATTTAAAAAAAAAGAAGCTTTTATGTGTCTTAAAAAGGTAGTTGCTAACAAGTGGCTAAATGGGACTGCAGAGGTTGTCAGGGACATTAAACGCCATCAGCCGAACAGGTAAAGTCATCTACGCACTAGTCTGCTTTCACAGCCTCGTGTTTATAATCGCGCTCTTGCAAACGATTATAACTTTCAGGGAAAATGTTTTTACACAAATACTGAAAGAGTTGTCTAAGGCTTAGTGGTGGTGACGCTGAGGTCATGTGATCGTGGTGTAGTTCATTTATAGCCTATGTTTAGCTTTTCACTTCTGCCAATGATCAAAACATGTAAAAATCATAAACTTTTGTTAGTCGCAGACTGCAGTTTTCTGCATAAACAATTTTCTGCAATCATCCAAAAGCCAATTGAAGAATCCTTTTGAGTTTTTATCGAGGGAACGAGTGGTGATTTTCAATGGCGATTTTCACAGAGTGCTTGCATAGATACACACGGAGCATTTGAATGCAGGCATCTATCAGCCTACCGGTCCGCTGGTTGATGCCTGCTTGTGCTTTCAAACGCTCCCGCTCCTCCTTTCAAAACATTTTCAAACACTTCCATGTGCTTTCAAGCGCTGCCGTGCGTTGATCATTGTAGCCAATCACAGGCACATCTGATGATTGCGAGAGCATAATGGCCAGTCAGAGGTGTTTTACGATTACAGCTCAACAGTGCTCAAAGCGGCACATTTTTAAAACTTCAGTACCGATTTGGTATCGAGGTCGGTACTTTTGACAACACTATTTGAAATAGAAATATTTTGTCACATTGGGAATATTTTTAATGTCAGTTTTGATTATTTTAATGCATCTTTGCTGAATTAAAAAGTATTAATTTAAAAAAAAAAAAAAAAAAAAATCTTACTGACCCCAAACTTTTGTATGTTTATATACTTTATACACGAGCCGAAATTGATTTAAGTGAGTCTGGATGAGGTAACAGAAGATATATATCTTTCTTTTTTTATTGGAACAGAGGTACTCATAGTTTTATGATGAGAGCTCTCAGATTCCACTTTGAAGCTTTAAACAACCCAGATGTTTTAGTGATGACTCAGTTTTACTGATGCCTGTGTTTCAAAGGGCCTTCGCATATTTTCTTCTGCATTTTCCCAGCTTGTATCATCTCAGCTCAATCTTTGCATCCACTTTAGAACAAAATCTAAAGTGTGGGAACAGCACTGCTTTGCTTGGGTTTGCCTTGATGACAGCTGTATGATGTCCATAAACGGACAGATGTTCCAATTAATGGTAATTATTTGGCAATAAATACACAGGTCCTGACCATTCGAATGGGTGAAATGAGTGACAAGTCTCTCTGGAGATGACTGCAAAAAAAAAAGCGGTTTGGGCCACTTAATGTATTCCACATTTCTGATGGTTCATAAAAGGGCACAGTGGACTGAGTGCTGACCAATCAGAAGCAATGTTTACTGTGTCTTAAACAATGCTTGGTGAGTGACATGTTTTCTCTTAGTTTAGATTCCTTATTTTCCCCTCATAACCGAAGCAACCGTCCAGCTGCTTCAGAGAAGACGCAGCTGTTTAAAGGAATAGTTCCTAAAAATGAAAATTCTGTCATTATTTACTCGCCCGTTCCAAATCTGTGTGACTGACTTTCTTCTACGGAGCACAAAAGCGTTTTTTTTTTTTTTTTTTACATACACACAATACTGTTTTAAAATATTTTTTACTTTGTTACATTGGTAGTACATTGTTTCAAATAAATGCTGTTCTTTTGAACTTTCTCTTCAAAGAATCCTGAAAAAAATTATTACAGTTGTCTTATGTATTATGTATTACACAAAACTATTAACTAGAAAAACTGTTTTCAACATTTATAGTAATAATAAATCTTATAATGTAAAATATTTTATTCAGGCTACTCTTTTCCATATACAGTTTGGGCAATTGGCCTCCATATTGACAAAAAGCATAACTCTTACATTATATTTCAAGTTCAAGTGTGCTATATAGTACTCCACAGATGAAAGAAAGTCATACGGATTTGCAACAACATGAGGGTGAGTAAATGATGACAGAATTTTTTCATCTTTTGTAGGTGAAATTACCCTTTAGTTCACAGAAATAACTATATGCCCTTTTTGCTGTGCTGTTTCTGAGAGTGTTTGGAGTTGTAGATGGAGATGGATGGGGGTGTGTCAAACCTCTTTGACCATCTTTCTATTTATGTCCAGACCTTCACAAAACACTCATCTGACCATAGATGCTGGAATGTGTCCCGTCCTGTGGGCTGGTCTCAAGAGATTCAATGACTTTCTCCTTTTTTGGGTTTTTTTGGTTGTACTGTAGCACCTTTACTGCTAAATGAAGGCAAACTCAAGGCATGTGCAGTGTTTGTGGTGTGTTAGGTTAAAAGAAGAAAACCTGTTCAGATACACTCAACACATAAAAGACTCTCAAGAACATTGGTAAATGAATGCGGATCTTATCTTAACCTACATTTTTCCAGATTCCTGTCAAACACATGTCAATTTTCTCATGTGCAGTGCTGCAGTAACTTTTGTTGAAAGTTCTGCTATTTCAGCATATTTTGAAAGAGTTTTGTTTCCACATGTTTTGAGCTTTCATTTTGTTTTCTGTGTCTATGTCCTTACAGGTTGCAGGGGGATGTGGGACAATATTTCCTGCTGGCACCATGCCGATATTGGAGAGGTGGTCGTCAATACCTGCCCTGTAGTTCTAAAAAAATTGTTCACCAGAGATGGTAATTTTTACTTTAATATTTGCAAACTGTCATTTAGCCATTTTAACAAGATGCTGAGATCCAAAATCAGCTGATACAGATCATTATAAAGTGTAATAGTGGTTGTTATAAGGTCAGAACCACATTTGGAGAACCACTAGACACCCTTTTGAAGATACCTCATATATCCCATTATGTCTTAAAGGAACTTATTCAATATATATTTCAGAAACGTTCCCTTTTGGGGCAACGTAAGGAACGTTGATTGTCTTTCAAGAACTTATAGTATTCATTTTGTAAGTTTCACAGAGAGGTGCCTAGATTTTCTCCAAAGGGTTTCACCAGTGTATATAGGAATCTAAACAGGTTTTACTAAACAGGTGGGACTAAACTGTGAACCTCTATTTTGAACCTTAAGTTTTTGAAGTTCATAGTCAGTTTAGCTCTCATGTACACAAAGCGGATAATGACAATATGAAAATGCTATTTTCAATTTGAAAGCGAGCTTTTTGTAAATGAATAGAGTGAATTGTGTTGATGTGATTGTGAGTGTGAGTAAATTAATGAGTAAGGGAGTAAACTGAAGGCTGGAGTGAGTGAATCATGTCTTTCCCCTTCTGCTCGGACATGCTCATTGACCCGTGGACCCAAGCCGAGGGCACAGAACCAGTACACTCGTTCCTCCCCACAGAGAAGTTGCCTGTCATGCTCCAGAGTGTGGGAGTACGTACAGCCCTTATTCCCCAATCAGTCTATTTCCAGCCCTTGTGTACTTTCTAACCTGCTGGCACAGAGAGGTCATGCAGGAACACATGAACACATGGTGTTAAGCAGTCAAATTAGCCCAGAACATCTGGAAACACATGCTGACCGGTGGTTTTATAGCACACGATTGTCATTTCCAATCAAGCTTTCTAATGTATGGCTGAACTTTTCACAGATGAATCACTGTCATCATCATCAGCATCATTTATGCTCCATTAGCTGTTACCCCAGATATTATCAGCCTTTTTCCCCCCCACAAAGTAGCTTTCAAAAAAGCAACGCATTGCACTTTCTCAACCAGAGGGATATTTTTTCAATCATTCGACAGAGGTTAATGGATTGTAAGGGGTAGAACAGATACATATTTATCACTCACTTTCATTGTACGAGGTAGATTCAGGTGCCTGGGGTTGTGTGGGCAGTAAAAGGGCAGTATTCCTTTTCCTCGACGGAGCTCATGTACTTTACATCAGGGGTTTGCAATTTCAATCATATGTTTTACACTTTCATTATTGGATATACATTTTACACATTAATATAATATATTCATGTGTCATGAGATTCAGAAATCATGAGATAATCACAATTATTTAAGAAGAGGTTTTCAACAGTATAAAGACATTTTGTGGGAAAAGTATTTATTTACATAAAGAGAGAGATGAACAGAAAGAAATTAATAAGTAAATGAATACCTTTATTTGCTAAATGTATTTGTCACATTTAGCTTTACCTTAACACTGAGGGTTTACAGCAATAATCTATAAAATTGCTTTAGAGCAATACATTGTGAAATCTCAATTTTAAAATAAATTATATTATTACATTTATTTATATATATATATATAATTAGTGCAGTTGCACCTACTCTGGGTAAATCTTAAAGGCAAAAAAGGCTCAATTTTATCAAAAATACAGTAAAAACTATAACATTGTGAAATATTACTGCAATTTAAAATAACTGTTTTCTATTTTAATATATTTTGAACTGTCATTTTTGTGTGTGTGTGTGTGTGTGTGTGTGTGTGTGTGTGTGTATAAAATCATATCCATATCCAAAATCATATCAAAAAACCCCTCATTATGCAGTACACCTGTCATTTCTACAATAGCCTTCTATAGGACGTACTAAATTACTCCACATGTAGCATTCTTGTTGCTAATGTCGTTTTAGACGTGAGGGTTTTGGACTGATGTGCCATGCACAGAATGGAAAGTAGCTGTCTGTCAGCCTTTTGCCAGCAAAAAGCTCTGCGCCTTTGCAGTTGTGTCCCTGAATGGCAGTTAGAAGCAACAAAGCAGTCCCGCTTTGTGCTCCCGCAAAGCACTTATACTCCTGGAAAAAATACATTTGATTACCCTTCTGACAATTTCATTTTAAGATAAGAGGTCACATGATGACGTAAATTAGCGGATCTCTTTGAATAGGATGAATAGGTTTTTTTAAAAGGTTTTTAAAGATGGGTTAGTTAGCACCTTTATAAAGCCCGAATCTCTCTGTTTGTACAGACAGACCCTTTTGTCAGGCTTGTGTGTGTTTGAGTGCCTGTATGCACATGTGTATGTTCTGATGAGCATGGCTGGGTGCGTGTGAGCATGTGTGGGTGTGTATTTGGGGAATTTGTTTCAGACTGGACACGGACAAAAATAAATCTCATTGTTGATACATGTCAGTAGAGTTTACATTCTCTCTCTCTCTCGCAAAGTGCTCTACAGTGATGTAGTTGTGCTCTCCCACATATTCGGCTCCATGAAATGCCATTAAATATTCATTCTGCTTTCCTCTCAGTCCTAAAATATACATATAACATACGCATGTCACAAAGAGCACCAGTCGTTTCACTTGGAGTGTTACATATTATTGATGTTAGTAAATATACAGTATTATATAGCTTAGTTGCCTTTTGTAGGTCAATGATCTACTGACCGAGTCCAGTGTCTGTTGGGTTTCTGCAGTGAGGAAGAAGAGTCCTCTCTCTTTTTTTTTTATTTATTAAATTCGCAACAAAGCTGAGACCATTTTTTTGCCTTTCTGTTGAAAAATAGTTTGAATACTTGAATGAATTTTTGAAAAAGCAAAGCAAAAAATATGAGTGTACATATGTATTTACTCTGCATAAGTACATGCTATTTGGTGAATATTGTTGGACAAATAATAAATAAATTTATTTTTAATACTTTTTAATTATTTTATATTATTTACATATATATATATATATATATATATATATATATATATATATATATATATATATATATATATATATATATATATATATATATATACACACACATGTCCTTCTCAAAAATTTGCATATTGTGATAAAAGTTCATTATTTTCCATAATGTAATGATAAAATTAAACTTTCATATATTTTAGATTCATTGCACACCAACTGAAATATTTCAGGTCTTTTATTGTTTTTATACTGATGATTTTGGCATACAGCTCATGAAAACCCAAAATTCTCAAAAAAATTGCATATTTCATCCGACCAATAAAAGAAAAGTGTTTTTAATACAAAAAAAGTCAACCTTCAAATAATTATGTTCAGTTATGCACTCAATACTTGGTTGGGAATCCTTTTGCAGAAATGACTGCTTCAATGTGGTTTGGCATGGAGGCAATCAGCCTGTGGCACTGCTGAGGTGTTATGGAGGCCCAGGATGCTTCGATAGCGCCTTAAGCTCATCCAGAGTGTTGGGTCTTGCGTCTCTCAACTTTCTCTTCACAATATCCCACAGATTCTCTATGGGGTTCAGGTCAGGAGAGTTGGTAGGCCAATTGAGCACAGTAATACCATGGTCAGTAAACCATTTACCAGTGGTTTTGGCACTGTGAGCAGGTGCCAGGTCATGCTGAAAAACAAAATCTTCATCTCCATAAAGCTTTTCAGCAGATGGAAGCATGAAGTGCTCCAAAATCTCCTGATAGCTAGCTGCATTGACCCTGCCCTTGATAAAACACAGTGGACCAACACCAGCAGCTGACATGGCACCCCAGACCATCACTGACTGTGGGTACTTGACACTGGACTTCAGGCATTTTGGCATTTCCTTCTCCCCAGTCTTCCTCCAGACTCTGGCACCTTGCTTTCCGAATGACATGCAAAATTTGAGCGACAGTCCAGTGCTGCTTCTCTGTAGCCCAGGTCAGGCGCTTCTGCCGCTGTTTCTGGTTCAAAAGTGGCTTGACCTGGGAATGCGGCACCTGTAGCCCATTTCCTGCACACGCCTGTGCACAGTGGCTCTGGATGTTTCTACTCCAGACTCAGTCCACTGCTTCCGCAGGTCCCCCAAGGTCTGGAATCGGTCCTTCTCCACAATCTTCCTCAGGGTCCGGTCACCTCTTCTCGTTGTGCAGCGTTTTTTGCCACACTTTTTCCTTCCCACAGACTTCCCACTGAGGTGCCTTGATACAGCACTCTGGGAACAGCCTATTCGTTCAGAAATGTCTTTCTGTGTCTTACCCTCTCGCTTGAGGGTGTCAATGATGGCCTTCTGGACAGCAGTCAGGTCGGCAGTCTTACCCATGATTGAGGTTTTGAGTAATGCACCAGGCTGGGAGTTTTTAAAAGCCTCAGGAATCTTTTGCAGGGTTTTAGAGTTAATTAGTTGATTCAGATGATTAGGTTAATAGCTTGTTTAGGGGACCTTTTCATGATATGCTATTTTTTTCGATTTGGGGTTTTCATGAGCTGTATGCGGAAATCATCAGTATTAAAACAATAAATGACCTGAAATATTTCAGTTGGTGTGCAATGAATCTAAAATATATGAAAGTTAAATTTTTATCATTACATTATGGAAAATAATGAACTTTTATCAGAATATGTTAATTTTTTGACAAGGACCTGTATATATATATATATATATATATATATATATATATATATATATATATATATATATATATATATATCAACCTATTTATTGTTTACCTATTAGTCTCTGCATATTCAACTGAGATAGAATAAAGTATTTCAACATGCATCATTTTTTAAGTACTTTATTCTGTTGGTCTTCACTCTATCCAATACTATTTTTAAACCAGATGTTCCAAAATGTATCTTTCAGCCTACTTATTTTCTTGTACAGTGGTCTGTTGGGTGTAATGATATTTGGTTGAAGTGTAAAAGTACATGTTGTTAGCCTGCCAGCTGCTCTCCTCCAGGTGTAATGGTTGTCATTGATGTAGTGCAATATGTAGGAGGCTGTTTTTGCTACTGAGAGGATTAACAAGCCTACACGCACACACTTTAGTGCATGAAACACAAAAATACTGTATTTATACTTCACACTCAGCCTCTTAGCCTTGACTGAATGCATCAGTGATGTGCAAAACTATTCCATTATCACTGGTGCCATATGGATTTACAAGTATAATGAGTGAGTGCAGCCCATGCTGGAAATGTAAAGGTAATTGCACCTATAAGGAAAAGGCTAGACATAGAATAAATATGAATTTTATAGTCATTTCACTCTGTTATCAAAAGGAAAAATATGAGTATCATAGTTTCCATATATATATATTTTTTAGGATAAATAAGATTAATTGCATGCTGTTTTATAATCATTACATTTAAGCACATTCAAACCCCTTGGTCTCATTATCAAAACACTAATTAAAGTTCATATTCTCAATAACATAACTCAAGTAGTTATAAAGTAAGTATTCATCTTGGTAAAATTATCTTTTACTGCTGATTTGAATTAAAGTTTTTATACACAACTAAGAAATGGAAACCTTCTGTAACATTTTAAATGTCTTTACTGTCACTTTTGATCAATTTAAAGCCACAATATGTAATTTTTTGCCGCTAGAGGTCGCTTATTAAAAACAAAGGCGCAGCTTGATGGCACCTTGATTTTGCAGAGCTGTTAACACTTCTTCCGGTCATGAGTATGTGTGGTAACGCAGTGCTGTTTTATCATATTAGATACATTATTTGAGTGTGTTAAAAGTTATGCTATAATACTACTCAGTGTGTTCGCTCGGCAGCTACTATGAGACACTTGTTGCACGCTGCAGTAAGCTAGATCGATATTAGGCATGGTAAAACATGGTACTCGCGGTAAATCAAGAAAACAAGATTTAAACAATAACTGTGTTAAGCTGTATAACAATGATTTGTTTTCTGTCTATGAATGTATCCAAACAGTTGCTCACCTGTCTAATAAAACACAATATATATATATTAAAGCGTCTTTGGTGTTTCCATGGTTTCTACAAAATAAACCGTAAATCATTGGTAATGTGGGTATGATGTCATTGATAGACAACGCACAGACACATCCGTGTCCTGGTTAAAATAGCTTATTTTCCTGGATTTAAACATTCTTATGTAAGTACACAAGTCAACAAAATATATAACATTGTTCTAGTGGTTTTTAGATATTTTAATCCAAAAATCTTACATATTGTGCCTTTAATGCATTCTTGCTGAATAATATAATTAATCTTACTGATCTCAAACTTTTGAATGGTAGTGTGTGTGCAATATTTTTGGTAAGAGAAATAATTGTAGAAAACTAATTGAGCGAATGCATTATTATCATGAAAACTATGCTAAAAATGGTAGTGGTACTAAATGTAATGTTTGTTTCTTCATGCAAAATATTGTGATTTTTATTTTTAAAAATTTCTTGGCAAGCTTTGTTGAGCTTCACTCTATTCTTGAACAATTTATTCGATTAGCTTATTTTTTACATTTAGTTTTCTCTGCGCTTTCTGCGAAGCGTTACCTACCAAAACACTCACTAATGCTCATTGTCAGACTAAATTGCCATTAATAAGTCTGATAAATTGGCTATTAACGAAGCAATGTCTGTTTGTTCTAGGGATCATTAGCAGGAACTGCACTAGGGAAGGCTGGTCCGATGTGTATCCCAGCACCCACAGCGTTTGCTTTGAGCCCACCCCAAATGCAAACAAGGTGAGTGACTGAATTTATGCAGTCAGATCTTTTCCAGAATTACTTTACAGACAATTGTCCTGAAAACAGATGCCATCAGAATGGGACTTTTGATTGTACACAGTATTTAGGATCATTGCGCTAACCATCCTGAAGGAGCTACGCATGAATGGCAGCGGTAAAGGAAGATATTTTGTCTGAAAGGCACTGTTCCATCTCCACATGCTACAACAACAGAAAAATCACTGTGTGTGGACGCTGAGGACATTTCAGGACCCTGAACCTTTTAGTGCCTGAATCTATGCCAGCTGGGTCTACCTTTGGGGAAGAGACCGTGTTTGTGTGCATTTTGAAATGCGAGTGCGTACATGAATGCATGTGTGTGTTCATGCGTGTGTCTGACAGAGGCAAACAGTCGTGGAAAGCGCTAGAGTTTTAAAAGAAAGCGAGCAGCTGGCTCAAGTGTATTTTCATGGGCTTTCAACCAAATTGCTCTCAGTATTATATTTCTTTCACGGATCCCGAATTTGGAGACAAATGATTTTAGGTGTGTTTGAAGTTGAAAAGAGTGCCAAAAGCCCCCTAAAAAAGAAATGATAAAAGAATCAGAGCAGAGAAGTGCTTTTGTTCCTTTATGGCAGCAGAATAATAATAATAATAAAAAAAATATATATATATAAATGTCCAGTAACATGTAGCGTTTCTCATAATAACACTAGATTCTCTCAATTAATTTAATATGCTTGTCGTGAAACAGCAGTCGCCTGTGAAAATTACAGTTTCACCCTGTGATTGTGCTTTAGAAATATGAATAATCATGAGCTACTGGAATGGAGAGAATCTCTGCAGGAAGTGAGCCATGGCAATGCCAGTGTCAAGACAGACTGCCAGAGTGGAAGAGTGAACTGAATCATTGAGTTTCAATTCATTCATTTGTTCTGCAAGATGGTAATTTATTTTTATCGATTTGTATTAATTCACATATAGAGGGTCCATAATAAACACTCACCAAGTACCAAATGTGAGAAAAATTGGCCAACTTTTTAAGAAACTATGACACATAAAATGTGATAAAAAATGTTCAATCTAATTGTCAGAATTATAGGCTGACCCCCACTGATGTCAGTCAAGTTATTTATTCAAATCAAATCATGTAATAAAGAAAACATCTGTCAAAGCTTCCTAAAACATTTTCTCCAGACCTTCATCTAGTGACATAAGCACAATGTTCCTCAGATTAAACCACAAAATTGAAAATATTATGACAAAACAGAGAAGTTAAATCATTAATATGTATAAAAAATACACATTCAAAAGTTAAAAAATGCTGGGGTCAATAAGATTTGAGATTTTGAAGAATTTCACTCATGCACACAGTAAAACAGCAATATTGTGAAATATTTTTATTGTGAAATAATTTTCGTAACCTTTAGTCAAAATGTACGTCATGAGATGTTTTTAACTTGTAGCATGACCTGCTTTTCCTTAAGGTTTGTAGCATTAATAAGTCTTCATGGCATTGTTTATCAAATAAATGCTCTTAATAGATATATTTTATAGGGGCAGGGAGCCTTGGGAATGCAAGGAACGATAGGAACTTTGGGAACCTTAGCTTAAGTCATTAAATGTTGGAGGCCATATGGAGAAACGTCTCCAACAAAATCAGATGAAACCACCCCTGCATTCTAACTGAAACAGTCGTCTAAAGTAAAGAAGAGCATTTAACACAAAAACCAAATAAGGATTTAAATGCAAATGTTAAGTATCTTATAAGTTATTATGACGAATAAATGTCCTATTAAGTATTAAAATGTCCCAGATTAACGTCAGTTAGCGAGAGCGAAAGTTCAGCAAAAGCATGTGATATTGTACAATTTAATAAATTATGATGCTAAAATGTCAAGTCTTGGTTATCCACCAGACTGGGAGAAATACTGTGTTTCAGAAAACGAATACTTGAAGATGACAGGACTCGAGAAAGTTGAAACGAAATCCGCTTTTATTAGAGGGATTTTCTATAAAATTGTGTGTTGTGTGTTTTATATTGCTTTACTCTGTCATGACCGTGTGGTTCGGAGTGTTTTTGGACAAGCGTCGTCTCCCGCAGCGAGGGCAAACGCCTCTTATGGCTGGATAATCAGCCCTCTGAAGCGCAGTGAGTTGTCAGTGCGACTTGAGGTGATACCAAGGATCAGAGCAGACATGCTGACAGAACGGCCTGCTCTGATTGGCTACATGTTGAAAGGAAATGCATGCAGTGACTGAAGCAGCCTTGAAATGGTGCAAATCAGCCTGTCTGAGGCTATAGACACAAAAACAGGATGATCCAGCATAGAAATTGGATTTGAACTGGATTTTATTAGAACCTGTTTGACATATAAGCAATGATTTACTTCCTGTATATGGTAGACTGAAATGGAAATGTGTTTCTGCAAAAAAGAAAAAGAAAAAAAAAAGCGTACACAGTAAAAAAAAAGACACATTATTTTTTTTGTAACAATGTAAAAGTCTTTACTGTCAATTTTGATCACCTTAATGCATCCTTGCTGAATAAAAGCATTAAAAGAACTTTAAACTGTATATATATATATATATATATATATATATATATATATATATATATATAGATATCTATATATATATCTATATCTATATATATCTATATATATATATATATATATATATATATATATATATATATATATATATATATATATATATATATATATATATATATATATATCTTTTTATTTTTATTTTTTTATTTTATAAAATAATAGCTTAATAAATTAGAAGTTTTATTTACTTACCAGGGCTATTCTAGACTTTATAGCAAGTCTTATAATGTTAATAAAGATTTTTCTTTCTCCACAAAAAACATGATAATTTTCCACTTTTTAAAAAAAAAAAACAGGACGTTTTTGCTACTGCACCTTTAAAGGATTAGTTCACTTTTAAAAAAACTTTTGCTGATAATTTACTCACCCCCATGTCATCCAAGATGTCCATGTCTTTCTTTCTTCAGTTGAAAATAAATTAAGGTTTTTGATGAAAACATTCAGGATTTTTCTCCTTATAACAGAGTAAATGGACCCCAAACGGTTCAAGGTCCAAATGACAGTTTCAGTGCAGCTTCAAAGGGCTTTAAACAATACCAGATTATGAATAAGGGTCTTATCTAAAGAAACGATCGATGTCATTTAAAAAAAAAAATTCAAAAGTTTCAGTTTTATAAGCACAAATGTTCGCCTTGCTCCGTTCTTTGATATGTGTACGTGACATCACGTAATACGCAGTTACGTTGAAAAGTTCACGCTTGTCATAGGCGGAAGTACAGAGTCAGTGTTTTCAAATGAGCGGAAGGAGGATTCAAAATCGTCCAACATCGTTGTTTTACCTTTTAACTCCCTTTTTTGTAAACACCGTTTGACTTAGTATGTGCACGTTCAACACTGACTCGGTACTTCCGCCTATGATAAGCGTGACCTTTTCAACGTAACTGCGTATTACGTGACACATATCACAGAACGGAGCAAGCCAAACATTTGTGCTTATAAAACGTAAACTTTTGGAAACATTTTTAAATCGTTTCGTTAGATAAGACCCTTATTCATCGTCTGGTATCGTTTAAAGCCCTTTGAAGCTGCACTGAAACTGTCATTTGGACCTTGAACCGTTTGGGGTCCATTGACTCTGTTATAAGGAGAAATATCTTGGAATGTTTGCATCAAAAACCTTAATTTATTTTCGACTGAAGAAAGAAAGACATGGACATCTTGGATAACATGGGGGTGAGTATTATCAGCAAAAGTTTATTTAAAAGTGAACTAATCCTTTAACACTATATGAAAATGAGCTCTGTTATCATTGACTAACCTCATTCATGTAATAAACATTCATTTATCAGACTGGGCCATACATTCACTTTCATTTCAAAAGACTTAGGGAAATCCTGTTTCATTGTAATGGCGTATTGTTCTTTAATGTTTAGAGAGGCAGTACGTCTCCCTAGAAATGTTTTCCATCACAACTATCGTCAGTGGACTTTTGACATCACCCAGAATTCAGGACGTGCTCCGCAGTAAGATGCTTGACAGCGGTGCGGTTTGGGATGGTGCCCAGTTGACTCTGCTCGTTTGAGCAATGAAGGGACAGTTCGCTGTTTTTTATTCTGATCCTGTGTCGGGGGAAATGAAACATTAAAGCAATTTCCTGAAGGGTAGAGAGACAGTAGCAGAGGGCACATTCCCATCCTCTCAGAGTTCTCTCGTGGAAATTAGCAGAGATGACTGAAGTCATCCTCCTAAGGCGTTAGTAAGAAGAACACTGATCGACCTTGAGTCAAACCTGTCTGAAACCTGGTTTCTTGAGCCCCATACTGCTTTGCTTCAAAGAAGTCCTGCCCTGGGCCACTTCAAAGAAATTAAAACAAGCCCATTGACGAATTAAATCGGACATTGATCTTCTAGCCGTGGGGTATTGATTCTCTTTAAAAAGACATCTGATATTCGTTTTAGGGTTCACTGCAAGTGCTATTGCCAGATGGATGTTCCAATAAGGTAGATGGACCAGTTTGTCTTTCACACTTAAATAGTACTTTATAGTGTAGGTTGTGTTCAAATTAAATCATTTCCTAATCACTTCAGAGGAAACACAGGCTTTTAATACCTTCTGGCTTTGATTTGTTGTATATAATTTCTGCATCACTTTTTAACCCTTAAATGCATGAATGTATGCCAATCATTATTACATATTCGGGTCTTTAGTGACCCAGAACTTTTTCTAACACAGATGGATCTCTAACTGCTGCAATAGTATAAAACTGACTGCTCTTTCACCAGATCCAGCATCAGTGACAGTAATATTTGATTGCGATCTGCTCTGCAGTAAATCGCTGAGTTTTGCTAATGCTACTTGTGTATTTGTTTGCTTTATGCCTGTGGCAATTATGAGAGAAACATCACGTCATCATAGCGTATTAGACATCGCCACCTTGAGGAATAAAGGTGAAGAGATTTAATTATTGTTGCACAGACAAAAGTGCTTATACTATTACATACCTCGGGTCACTAGTGACCCTATACACTTTAAAAATATATATATTTAGAAAACAGACATTTATTATTTTATCATTTTCTTGTTATTTTGCTGAAAATAAATAGATTGAGGAATTGAACTTTGATGTTGAACTTTAAAGAATGAATGAGGGGGAGGGTAGTGAATGATGTCCCGGGTCAATAAAGACCTGAGGTATGCGTTTAAGGGTTCATTACAGTGATGATAATTAAAGAATTAAAGAATTTAATTAAAAAAATTTAATTAATGACTGTTTTCAAACTGTTTTCATATTCCGCTGGTGGTGATAAATGGAGTTTTGCTAATGCTACTTGTGTATGTATTTGTTTTATGCCTGTAGCAATTATAAGAGAAATATCACATCATCAGTGATGATAATTAAAGAATTAAAGAATTTAATTACATTTTTTTTTTATTAATGACTGTTTTCAAACTGGTTTTTCAAACATCATCTCCTTGCTGGTCGGA